>CM076689.1:12669496-13269496 GCA_038501925.1 Xenopus petersii | reverse complement strand
TGTTCTGCTTCTTTTTACTCTTTTATTAAATATGTCAATAGATTAGATTTGCTGTTTATACATTTCAACTGTCCCTAAAGCTGGAAGCCCAGGTACCACCCTCATTATTGCAACATCCTCTAGCCAAACAGGGGCACAGGAGTTTTTAAAGTTTTACCCACTAAATCAAACACAAACACTTTAAAATAATAAACTTTAGCTCCTCCCACTTACATTCCTCGCCTTCTAGAAGTTCTTTTTGGCTTATAATTGAATCATTCCCTGAATTGCGACAAAGCACGAATAGAATTAAAACAGTCTATTAAAGGGTAAGTAAACCCTTAAAACACGTGAATGTAAAATTGATAACTGTGCTATTCTAAGAAACTTTGCAATGTACATTCATTATTTATTTTGTTTTTATTACAAGTAGAGATGCACCGAATCCACTATTTTGGATTCGGCCGAACCACCGAATCCTTTGTGAAAGATTCGGCCGAATACCGAACTGAATCTGCATATGCAAATTAGGGGTGGGAAGGGGAAAATATTTTTTACTTCCTTGTCGTGTGACAAAAAGTCACACGATTTCCCTCCCTGCTCCTAATTTGCAAATTAGGATTTGGTTCGGCCTGGCAGAAGGATTCGGCCGAATCCTGCTGAAAAAGGCTGAATCCTGGCCGAATCCTGGATTTGGCGCATCCCTAATTACAAGATATTAAAGGAAAAGGAAAGGTTAAAACTAAGTAAGCTTTATCAGAAAGGTCTATATAAATACACCAGTAAACCCTCAAAGTAATGCTGCTCTGAGTCCTCTGTCAAAAGAAACACCACATTTCTTTCCTTCTATTGTGTACTCATGGGCTTCTGTATCAGACTAACTGTTTTCAGCTTAACCCTCCAGGGCTAGGGCTTGAGCATGCTCAGTTTGCTCCTCTCTTCCCCTCCCCTTTCAAGCCTCCCTTCCCTGCTGTAATCTGAGCCCAGAGCTATGAGTGAGCAGGGAGAGACTCAGAAAGGAAGTGAGGTCACACCAAGCTAATATGGCAGCTGCTATCCTAAACAAACAGAGAGAGCTTCTAGAGCTGTTTACTCAGGTATGGTAAAGGATTCTACAGAATAAATATAGTGTTATAGCTTGCACTATTATGGCTAATCTATTGACAACAAACTGCTTTGGTAGCTTTCCTTCTACTTTAACCTCGTTATATAACCTATTATATTATATATATTAATTAAACAAGAAACAAATTACAGTTTAATTAATAAAGCAGTTTGTATATGTCAGTGCAGGCATGCAAACCTGACTTAGAGGCCGATTTATCAAAGGTCGAATTTCGAATTTATGCAAGTTTTTTTTTACTCTAATAAATTCGAATATACTCGGAATTCAATGGGGAGGTTATCTAAGAAAAAAACGTCTAAAACTCGAACTTCTCTGAAAAAAACTCAATGTCAGGAAGGCTATTAACATCTTCAAATGGGTCAGTGGACCTCTCCCATTGAATTATACATGAATGCGGCAGGTTTTAGGTGGAGAATGGTTGAATTCTAATTATTCCCAGCAGGCCCGGACTGGCAATCTGTGGGTTTTGGCAAATGCCAGAGGGGCTGCTATAAGGTGCCATAGAAAGTCAGTATTTAGTGGGCTGGTGGGGGCTGATTGGGCTTCTGTGTACCTGAAATGCCAGGGCCTATTTTAACTCTCAGTCCGGACGTGATTCCCAGGCTAAAGGTTTGATAAATCTCGAATCGAGTTTACATTATTCCCATTTCAAATTAGTGAGTCTTGACAGAAAAAAAAACGATCTGAATTTCCTTTTGAACCCTTAATAAATCTGCACCTTAGAGGCAAATTTATCAAAGGTCGAATTTCGAGTTTTTTTAAAACTCCCCTAAACACCCATAAATTCTAAATTTGACCAATCGAAATTTATTGATAAAATAGAATTTTTAAAACTGAATTAAATTGTCCCGAACACTAGATTCCAGTTTTTATTCTCCAACTAACAAAAACTTGAATGTCTACCCCAAATTGATCCCTGGACCTCTCCCATTGACTTAAACCGAAATTCAGCAGGTTTTAGGTGGCAAATAGTCAAAATTGCGTTCTTAAAGGGCCAGAGTATGATAAATCTCGAAAATCTAAATGAATTTGAAAAACTCCCGTCAAATTTGAAAGTTTTGACCACAAAAAAAATTCAAAGATTAGAATTTTCAATTCGACCCTTGATAAATCTGCCCCTTAATGTTAAATTTCTTCCTCGAAAGGGTTCAGTACAACCTGGTCACATGAACAACAAGCGTCAGCCAATTCAGTCCTGTATGAGGTGGAGCCTATCGACCTGCTTCAGGTCTAACGTTTATTGTGCATGTGACGAAGATCCTAATTTCATCAGGATAATGTCCTAACAGCCGTGGTCATTCAGGTCAAGCTGAGCCGTGATTGGAAGGACATTACCGCAAGTAGCTCTCATGATGGTTTGGTCTGATTGATATAGAAGAAGTGTGCACTAAAGCTGCCATACACACATGATTTGCTTGTTTGGGACTGGTCCAATATAACTAGCCTTTGGTGGGACCAATATTGCCGTGTGCTTAGCCCTTGGGGCAACAATGGCACCACAGTGGCCTGTCTACTGGGATCCATGCAGTCCAATCAGAAACTGACCTGTGCAGTCCCTCAATATCTGGATCCCTCCACCCACCCTGTATAATATCTGAGTCACTAAACAGGTATCACACAGGGAAGGAGAACAGTCTCACCAAATACACAGGCCAGGAATCTGCCCAGTTGGTCAACCAATGTTCTGCCAATGCGTTTGTACCTCAATAACAAAAGCAAAATAAATGTTCTAAAAGGGAGGATTATAACAAAATAATTAGTGCTACAAAGGATCATCCTCCCACAAAATAATAAAGGGGGGGGGAGCTGGTGTTGGAAACAGAAAAAGCATAAAAAAATTCTGGGGGGGGGGGGGTTTCAGTCTTTTGGCACCTTGAAATTATCCTTTTCCTTACGGATTGCTCCCATTGTAGAGATGGGGTCTTGTTCCCTAGCGTGCTCCTGCACGGACTTCTCTCTGCAGACACAAATACATACAGAATTATAAATCAAAAACACGAACGATATGTCCCTTTACTAAAAGACCCCCCAAAAGGAGACTGCTTTATATACGTTATGTTGTAAGAGATGTGCTTCAATGCCAGTAAAGTGCAACCCAGGACTGCTGGAACTATAGCAGGGTGACTGTTACCCCAATGTTTCTATATATCTGTAACCTTGTTATGAGCTAAGGGGGCCCCAGTCTGAAGGCCAGTTAGGGTGAGATTTGGGGTGAGTGTTTGTTTGTGCCCTGGGTACCCCTGGAACTATAGCAGGGTGACTGTTACCCCAATGTTTCTATATATCTGTAACCTTGTTATGAGCTAAGGGGGCCCAGTCTGAAGGCCAGTTAGGGTGAGATTTGGGGTGAGTGTTTGTTTGTGCCCTGGGTACCCCTGGAACTATAGCAGGGTGACTGTTACCCCAGTGTTTCTATAGATCTGTAACATTGTTATGAGCTAAGGGGGCCCAGCCTGAAGGTCAGTTAGGGGGAGATTTAGTAAAAGTGCTTATTTGTGCCCTAAGAAACTCCTACACATACCTCACTCTCATAAAAGGATTAAATGTAAATTCTTCGGCAAGAGTAGAAGGGATAGTAGGTTCTCCGTTGTAGTAAGTCTCCTACAAATTAAAAAATACTTGTTATTAAATGTGGAACCCCCCCCCAGGCCAATCCCATTGGGGTACTGGCCCTGCTGAAAAGCTCACTGCACCAAATTAAGAGGGGGCAAACAATGACATGCAACAGATAATAGAATCCTAGATAAAGGTATTTAAATATATATCATATTTGTATAAAACTGAAGCCTGTCTGTGCTTGTGTGACTGCAGGGCTGTGATTGGCTGTCCCCCTCCTACTGTGCTTCTGCAGGGACTGTTAGGATACGCCCACCCCTCAATTAAAACACAGACAGGGACCAGAGAACATCTATAGGGAGCTCCAATAAAGGGGCTATTTTTAAAGATAATATTAATTTTTAGCACCATGTAAAAGCAACACCATATATGACTTATAATTGCCTACACAATTAGGGTTTTTTCATTTATCCTGTATGTCTCCTTTAAAAATTGGGATTTTATAGTTAAACAAAACTCAAAGTTTTCCAATTTTTGGCTTTTGGACTTAAGTAAATATCCCCCCCCCCCCCAGGTGTATGTATCTCTCTGTACTAAGCAGGACTTACCTTTGCCCAAGCCAACTTTTGTTTTATTGCATCATTGTTTGGTTCCACGTGCCGAGCAAATTTGAGATTGTTGATGGTGTACTCGTGCCCGCAGTAGACTCGCTGCAGGAAACAGCAGATGGAGCTTTATGGATCAGCTTTTATTTTGAAGACAAAGCTCAATTTAATAACAGGGATTCACATAAACAAGGGCCTAGTTTAGTTACAGCAATGCCTGCTGGGAATAAACACCTATTTCCAAAAAAAAATGTTCGATGCTTCCCAGCACTGTTGGGCAGATCTTTCCATAGAACTTGAAGATGTATGGAAATGGAAGTTTCCATAGAATACGGAGATATCAAGCCAAACAGCATTATTCACAATATGAGAAGCATTTACCGTTTCAGATGGGAGGCGGCCTAAGACCTCAATCAAAGCTGCGTACATCTCCTCTGCCGTCCCTTCGAAGAACTTCCCACACCCTGCCACAAAGAGGGTATCACCTGCCCAGAGAGGAGACACATGACACCATATATTACCTTGTTCTATGATCAATGCAATCAAGTTACAGGAACCAAAAAACCCTTGGATAGTACTGGGTTAATATTTCATGATGGTTATTATACTTCTTTTACCTTTTGTTAATGGAGCAGCTTGTTTATATAAACTATAGTAGTACTTATCTGTTAGCTACTGTGTATCCTGTGCTTGAATGGCTGCTGCCATGGCTACACAGCAGCTTGTTTATATAAACTATAGTAGTACTTATCTGTTATCTACTGTGTATCCTGTGCTTGAATGGCTGCCCCCATGGCTACACAGCAGCTTGTTTATATAAACTATAGTAGTACTTATCTGTTATCTACTGTGTATCCTGTGCTTGAATGGCTGCCCCCCATGGCTACACAGCAGCTTGTTTATATAAACTATAGTAGTACTTATCTGTTATCTACTGTGTATCCTGTGCTTGAATGGCTGCCCCCATGGCTACACAGCAGCTTGTTTATATAAACTATAGTAGTACTTATCTGTTATCTACTTTGAATCCTGTGCTTGAATGGCTGCCCCCATGGCTACACAGCAGCTTGTTTATATAAACTATAGTAGTACTTATCTGTTATCTACTGTGTATCCTGTGCTTGAATGGCTGCCCCCATGGCTACACAGCAGCTTGTTTATATAAACTATAGTAGTACTTATCTGTTATCTACTGTGTATCCTGTGCTTGAATGGCTGCCCCCATGGCTACACAGCAGCTTGTTTATATAAACTATAGTAGTACTTATCTGTTATCTACCGTGTATCCTGTGCTTGAATGGCTGCCCCGATGGCTACACAGCAGCTTGTTTATATAAACTATAGTAGTACTTATCTGTTATCTACTGTGTATCCTGTGCTTGAATGGCTGCCCCCATGGCTACACAGCAGCTTGTTTATATAAACTTTAGTAGTACTTATCTGTTATCTACTGTGTATCCTGTGCTTGAATGGCTGTCCCCATGGCTACACAGCAGCTTGTTTATATTAACTATAATAGTCTTTCTGGCATTTTATCAGTGCACAGCAACACTACATTATTTATTCATTACTTAAAGACACTTGTTTTTTGATGTTAATGTTCCTTTAAGGCGGCCATACTGTACATGGCCAGTCTGGTAGGTCTCAATAGGGAGTTGCGGCTCCTCTTTACTGGATCTGCCAACACAGATGAAGTGTGCATTCCAATTAGAATATGCCCCTGTACCACAGGCCTTAAAGGAACAGTTCAGTATAAAAATAAAAACTGGGTAAATAGACAGGCTGTGCAAAGTAATAATGTATCTAATATAGTTAGGCAAAAATGTAATGTATAAAGGCTGGAGTGACTGGATGTGTAACATAATAGCCAGAACATTACTTCCTGCTTTTCAGCTCTCTTGGTTTCCTCTGATTTGGTTACCAGGCAGTGACCAATCAGCATTGCATATCAATCTGAGCTGAATGCGGAGGATCAACTGCAAACTCACTGAACAATTATGTCCCATGTGGCCCCCCTTATAGTCACTGACTAACTCGGAGTTAGAGAGCTGAAAAGCAGGAAGTAGTGTTCTGGCTATTATGTTACACATCCAGTCACTCCAGCCTTTATACATTACATTTTTGCCTAACTAACTATATTAGATATTTTTTGTTATTTTGCGCAGCCTATTTACCCAGTTTTTATTTTTACACTGACCTGTTCCTTTAAGGGTGAGCAGAGTCAAGTACTGGAGATAGGCAAGTACTACAATAACCTTGATTTAACTAGAGAGCTGCTGAATCCATGATTCTGTCCAGATCTGAAGTTCTAAATAACTTAAGAGATCAAACTGGTTTAAAAAAAGGCAATTCTTTCGGATCTTGCACAAACAAAAAAAAAAACGTAAATCGTGTTTTGGATTCGGACAATTTGGATTTGGTATCTAGCCACTTAAAATAAAGAAGATCTAATCAACATGTATTTACTCATGATTCAAATCGGTCCCCTCCCCTCCCATTTCTTTCACTAAATTCCCAAAGCATTTGTACGAGTTCTTCTGAATTCCAGTGTTGCTTTACCTGTGAACACTGCGGGTGGCTCTGTGCTGTTTGGCTTTGTGACATAGTAGCAGATGTGCCCTGATGTGTGACAAGGGGTATAGAGACATTTCACATGGAGTGACCCCACCTAAACCGATACGAAACTTGACAATGTGAAAAAACAATACATTTAAAGATAAAACACATTTACATGGCGGCCTCATTAAAGGGATACTGTCAGGGGAAAAATTTGTTTTTTCAAAATGAATCAGTTAATAGTGCTGCTCCAGCAGAATTCTGCACTGAAATCCATTTCTCAAAAGAGCAAACAGATTTTTTTAGATTCAATTTTGAAATCTGACATGGGGCTAGACATATTGTCAATTTCCCAGCTGCCCCCAGTCATGTGACTTGTGCTCTGATAAACTTCAATCACTCTTTACTGCTGCACTGCAAGTTGGAGTGATATCACCCCCTCCCTTTTCCCCCCCAGCAGCCAAACAAAAGAACAATGGGAAGGTAACCAGATAACAGCTCCCTAACACAAGATAACAGCTGCCTAGTACAGGGGTGTCCAAATTTTTGGCTCGCAGGGCCACATTGGAAAAAGAAAAATTGTCTAGGGAAAATGTGAAATACACAAACATGTTTGGTTTGTAAAAGTAAAGGAAATGCACACAAAAGAACTACAATGCCAGTTGGATAACCAGATGGAGCTATACACGGAAATATGGGACACCTGGATATTAAATAAACTTATTATTATATTATTATTACTAACTGGGCAATGGGCAGCGTCCCCCCTCTTGCTATATCTTATGCGACATGACTTTTCCTCAGGAACCAAGCTGGCCCGCATTCATATGCATCCTGGGCCGCATGTGGCCCTCGGGCCGCAGTTTGGACACCCCTGGCCTAGTAGATCTAAGAACAACACTCAATAGTAAAAACCCATGTCCCACTGAGACACATTCAGTTACATTCAGAAGGAAAAACAGCAGCCTGCCAGAAAGCATTTCTCTCCTAAAGTGCAGGCACAAGTCACATGACCAGGGGCAGCTGGGAAATTGACAAAATGTCTAGCCCCATGTCAGATTTCAAAATTGAATATAAAAAAATCTGTTTGCTCTTTTGAGAAATGGATTTCAGTGCAGAATTCTGCTGGAACAGCACTATTAACTGATTAATTTTGAAAAAAGAAATTTTTTCCCATGACAGTATCCCTTTAACCTCACATAAAAGGAAACATTTTAATACTGGAGATGAAAAGGAAGCATAATGGCTATTTCCCTGGTACAGGTATGGGATCAGTTATCCAGAATGCTCGGGACCTGGGGTTTTCCAGATAACGGATTTTTCCGTAATTTAGATCTTCGTACCTTAAGTCTACTGGAAAATCATGTAAACATGAAATAAATCCAAGAGGCTGGTTTTGCTTCCAAAGGATTAATTAAGTACAAGCGACTATTACAGTGAAAAATTTAATAATTTTTAAAAATTTTGGATAAAATGGAGTCTATGGGATATGGCCTTTCCGTAATTCGGAGCTTTCTGGATAATGGATCTTTCCCTAATTTGGATATTCATGTCTTAAGTCTACTAGAAAATCATGTAAACATAAAATAAACCCAATAGGCTGTTTTTTATTCCAATAAAGGATTAATTATATCTTCCTTTGGATCAAGTACAAGTGACTGTATTATTAAAGAGAAAAGGGAAATAATTTTTAAAAATTTGGATTATTTGGATAAAATGGAGTCTATGGGAGACGGCCTTTCCATAATTCGGAGGTTTCCGGATAACGGATCTTTCCCTAATTTGGATAGTAATGTCTAAAGTCTACTAAACAAATCATGTAGACTTTAAATAAACCTAATAGGCTGGTTTTGCCTCCAATAAGGATTACTTATATCTTAGTTGGGATCAAGTACAAGCTACTGTTTTATTATTACACAGAAAAAGGAAATTCTGAGCTTTCTGGATAACAGATCTTTCTCTAATTTGGATATTCAAGTCTTAAGTCTACTAAAAAATGATGTAAACATTAAATAAACCCAATAGGCTGGTTTTGCTTCCAATAAGGATTAATTATATCTTAGTTGGAATCAAGTACAAGCTACTGTTTCATTATTACAGAGAAAAAGGAAATCCTTTTTAAAAATTATTTGGATAAAATGGAGTCTATGGGAGATGGCCTTTCTGTAATTTGGAGCTTTCTGGATAACGGGTTTCCGGATAACGGATCCCATACCTGTATAACAGTCTAACGGTGCATCACTGTGTACTACAGTAGACAAGGCATAGGCTCCTTATGAACTTGACCTAATCGGACACCTTCGGATAATACTTGTTCTTCTCAACTGTCCTTCTCAGCCATGAGCAGATTATTAACGACCCCTAAAACTGGACCCAGTGGAGCCATCAACCTTACCTGGAATGTGGTTAGATGGGATACTTTCCGTGTTAGTGCCCCAACTCTGCTGTCCCCTCCGTATACTTTTAACCCAGACACCATCTTCACAAGTTTCACATTTCCACCAGCGTGATCCCTATGGAATAATGTTGCACCTATTGTGATTACGATGTATCCCCAACAATGCTTTAGGGAAGCCCCGCTGAAGGCTTTAGAGTGTGGTACGTGCTCAAAATTTTGTTTTATTTTAACACTAGCCTTCATAAGGGACGGCACGTTATTCCAATGGAGAAGGTCAAGGCTACTCCAACTGATCAACTCAATCTGTATCAGTGTTAAAGGAATCTTTTAGTGGAAAAATAAAAACTGGGTAAATAGATAGGCTGTGCAAAATAAAAAATATTTCTAATATAGTTAGTTAGCCAAAAATGTAATGTATTAAGACTGGAGTGACTGGATGTGTAACATACCGTCTCGAGTATAAGCCGAGTTTTTCAGCATCCAAAATGTGCTAAAAAAGTCTACCTCGGCTTATACTCGGGTCAGCCGTACCAGACCCGAGTAGCTGAGTTTGCAGTCACTTTTAATCATTCCTATACCAACAGTTCACTTGGGGAGAGACTGCAATATCCCACAATGCCCTCTGTTGGTTATATGAAAGAATAACAGTGACTGCAATATCACACAGCACCCTCTGTTGGTTATATGAAAGAATAACAGTGACTGCAATATCACACAGCACCCTCTGTTGGTTATATGAAAGAATAACAGTGCGCCCTCTGTTGTTTATATTAAAGATTAACAGTGACTGCAATATCACACAGCACCCTCTGCACATGGTAGTGGGACAGTGGGGCAATGCACACAGTAATCCGGCAATTCTCTGTCACCATCAACTTTGCAAAGAAGTCCGGTTGATCGCTGGGGGGGTCGCTTTGGCAGAATGTGCACTGCTGGGAGACAGGGCTGTAGTTGTGTCTAGGCTTATACTAGAGTCAATAAGTTTTCCCAGTTTTCGTAGGTAAAATTAGGTACCTCGGCTTATACTCGGGTCGGCTTATACTCGAGTATATACGGTAATAGCCAGAACACTACTTCCTGCTTTTCAGCTCTCTTGGTTTCCACTGATTGGTTACCAGTGAGTTGTGGGAGGGCCATATGGGTAAAAACTGTTGCTTTTGAATCTGAGCTGAATGCTGAGAATCAATTGCAAACTCACTGAACAGTTACGTCCCATGTGACCCCCCTTATAGTCACTGACTAACTCAGAGTTAGAGAGCTGAAAAGCAGGAAGTAATGTTCTGGCTATTATATTACACATCCAGTCACTCCAGCCTTTATACATTACATTTTTGGCTAACTAACTATATTAGATACATTTTTTATTTTGCACATACCATCTATTTACCCAGTTTTTATTTTTACACTGAACTGTTCCTTTAAAGGAAGCCTGTACAGTCTATAGACAGTCTGTACAGTCTTAAGAGTTCTAAGAAGCAGTCAATATAAAATATAGATTAAAACAAAATGACTGCCTACCAGTGGTGGTGTGTGGTGAGGACAGTGGTCAGTTTAACTCCATGTTTCTTCACTGCATCCACAACCTGATGGGGGAGAAAAAACATGATAAATCTTTTGCAAAATTTCAGGTGCAAAGTATCCAGCCCTTCCCCCAAGCTGAGTTAGTCTCCCAGTTCCCATCAACCTCTGCAAGTTATTGGGAAGTCATTGGGGAATTCTTGTATTTATACAGGATTTTGGGTTGAAGGTTCACCTTTTGGGGCTGCACGGGATCCACAATAGCTGCCTCTTTGCTCTCCTCGTCGATGAGCAGGTACATGTAGTTGTCGGTGAGGGCCGGAAGCAGCTCGATCTTCATGGTGGACTGAGCGACCACTTTGGAGTTTCTGAGCTCGAAGGGTGTTTGATTCTGCAGGGCACTGTTCCCTAAATAGGCTGAGCCTGTAAAAAGGAAAACAAAAATAATGGTAAATCGCTTTCACTCTTACTGGAACTAAAAATTAAACTGCAATGTGAATTGAAGCAACATTTCCCCAGATGGATGAACCGGAGTAATAATACTTTGCTCAACTTCCCACATGGTAGGGTTGTAAAGGAACAATAAGTGGTTAAAGGAGAAGGAAAGCTACCGAAGCAGTTTATTGCCAATAGATTAGCCACAATAGTGCAAGCTATAACACTATATCTATTCTGCAGAATGCTTTACCATACCTGAGTAACAGCTCTAGAAGATCTTTGTTTAGGAAAGCAGCTGCCATATTAGCTTGGTGTGACATTACTTCCTGTATGAGTCACTCCCTGCTCACTCATAGCTCAGATTACAGCAGGGAGGGAGAGAGGAGCAAACTGAGCATGCTCAAGCCCAAGATGAAACAGGAAGTCTGATACAGAAGCCCATGAGTACACAATAGAAGGAAAGAAATGTGGTGTTTCTTTTGACAGAGGACTCAGAGCAGCATTAGTTTGAGTGTTTACTGGTGTATTTATATAGACCTTTCTGATAAAGGAGAAGGATAGGCTAAAACTAAGTAAGCTTTAACACTGACCAGACCTTATTTCCTGAGAACCTGGAGAGACCTGGAAAACCCTATGACTGGACGAGGGCAGAATGAAAATGAAGATATTATATTATTACTATATAATAAATGTCTTTCAAAAGGAGATCTCTAAGGTGACACTCTGTGCCAGCTGCTATTAGAGACAATGGGATTTGGCAGAGACCTATAGGGGGACCTGTATGCCATTCACACTGCACTTCAATTATTAGGTATAGCCAGTGTGTCACCTTTGGAAAAAGAACATCAGGTATCATCATCAGGTATGGGTTTTCCAAACATCAACTGTCACACCACATGCTTGCTGTCTCATTATGCTCCTCCAAATGCTGTCCCTCCAGTCTCTATTAGGCTTCCACAGACTCCTTTATAGGACTTTGGCTTATAGGACCCAGTCCTACTCCCTTCATTCCCAGAATGTAAGACTACCTTATATTATTCCTGAGGACTCTGCCCTTATTGTAGATCCACATTACGCTAGTGATCAGTATTCTGCCTGCCTCATTCCAGTTTGTCCTGCTTGTCCCCAAATTAGAGCAAAACCAGTCCTACCTGTTCCCTCTACAATTCCTACCTGTTCCCTCTATCAGTCTTACCTGTCTGATCTGTTACCCGTTAGCTGCTTTATCCCTAGTCCTTGCTAGATCTATGGTCAATGGTCCTTACAGTCCAATCATGCCCTCCTGCCATTGGCCAACTCAGTCAGTCCTAGCTCGGGGCTTTGAATGTAAAATTTTATAAACGCACAAACAATGGTGTATGAACAAAATATCATAAATCCAAAAAAAAAAAAATATATATATAGGTTATAAAAGTGGCAACCTCCAGTCCAAGGGTTGCCAATCACTTTTTGCAGTGTATGGAAAATTCAAAATAGGGAGAGACCCACTACTAGTAAAGCAGTAGCCCAAGTATTATCCAGTTAAAAAGACTTAGGACATACATAAGCATATTGCGTTTCGTGCTTGAACTGGCACTTACTTGTAGGCTCTATAGCCAAGCCCAGACTGGCAATCTGTGGGTTCTGGCAAATGCCAGAGGGGCTGCTGTATGGTTCCATAGAAAGTCACCATATAGTGGGCTGGAAGGGGGCTGTTTGGGCCTCTGTGGACTTGGAATGGCAGGGCCTATTTTGACTCCCAGTCCAGGCCTGTCTATAGCCCATTCAGGCATGAAAAGCGTTAGGCTTATATGTGTCCTAATAAAGTCTTTTTAACTCAATAATACTTCACTAATAGTGGGTCTCTCCCTATTTTGAATTTTCCATACACTGCAAAATGTTATAAACGCTTCTTCCTATGGAGGATTGATATCGATTGTACCATCAACCCAGGGTCATTGGGGTAACGACCCCAGGACCATGTCTGCTAATTAGGATTCTTTCTTTCACTGATGGTGGCTAACTGTCAGTATATACGTTTCTAATGGTGATATTACCATCATAATGTAACCTTGTAGTGCTACTTTGCCTATGGTTTGTTCATGTTTATCTTTAAGCAAATAACAATACTTACAGATGACTTAGAAAGTATCCCTGGGGCATATGCTGACTCGCACGCGCTAGTGGTTCCGTAACGCGAACCTGCGGTCGCTATTAATCTATGTAAGGCAAGACGGTGTTGTTTTCAAACAAATATCATATAAGTGGCAGGCAGCATTCGCTACGAGATCCCCTCACCTGAGCTGGTTTTTCCACTGGCATTTGTAAAGGGACTGTGCCACACCTTCTTATCCCAACACTTTGTATAGTAAAGGGAAGCTCGGGTGACAACCCTGACTGCATCGCAATGTTACTAGTAGGCAGGTTCCTGCAGGGAATCACATTTATCACTTGCACTGCCCTTATAAGCTGAATGACCCTGGCAAAAAAAAAGTGCACTCAAATAATCTTCCCCCTCCGAACCAATCATCTTATTCCTCCATATCTGCTGATGCGTTCGAGCAGAAACAACAACACACGGAAGAGGGTTACTGATTAATATGTTTTACGCAGACCAATCACAAGTTGCACAACTGACACTGTCCACACAGTCAATGGTTCGAATGAACATTTCTGAAATATATAGTAAAAAAACGCTTCTAGCATATAATATACAAAATAGTTACATTTAGTAGAAAAAGCCCACTGCCAGTGAGTAACTTGTTCTACTATATGTAACCATTTTGTATATTATATGCCAGAAATATTTTTGGAAATACTTTTATTACCAAATATGGACTTTGCACTGTGTTTGCTGGACTTTTTGGAACTCATCTTAGGTTAATTGATTGCACTGATGTATTGAATCATGGGTGAAGAGGCGGGGTTATGGGAATAAAGGTGAATGTTGCACCTGAGATTGAAACCTGATGAAGGGAGGGTGGATGTACCCCCCCAAGGTAGGTTGTACCCCGAAACATTGATACTGTTGGCGATATAATAAAAGGGGCATTTACCAAAAACTGCAGATAATTGTGTGGAGCAGAAAGGAAGATGCAAGGAAGCAGAAAGGAAGATACAAGGGAGCAGAAAGATACAGGGAAGCAGAAAGGAAGATACGGGGGAGCAGTAAGATACAGGAAAGCAGAAAGGAAGATACGGGGAAGCAGAAAGGAAGATACGGGGAAGCAGAAAGGAAGATACAAGGGAGCAGAAAGGAAGATACAAGGGAGCAGAAAGGAAGATACAAGGAAGCTGTAAGATACAAGGGAGCAGAAAGATACAGGGAAGCAGAAAGGAAGATACGGGGAAGCAGAAAGGAAGATACGGGGAAGCAGAAAGGAAGATACGGGGAAGCAGAAAGGAAGGTACAAGGGAGCAGAAAGGAAGATACAAGGGAGCAGAAAGGAAGATACAAGGAAGCAGTAAGATACAAGGGAGCAGAAAGATACAAGGGAGCAGAAAGATACAAGGGAATCAGAAAGATACAGGGAAGCAGAAAGATACAGGGAAGCAGAAAGGAAGATACGGGGAAGCAGAAAGGAAGATACGGGGAAGCAGAAAGGAAGATACGGGGAAGCAGAAAGGAAGATACGGGGAAGCAGAAAGGAAGATACGAGGAAGCAGAAAGGAAGATACAAGGAAGCAGAGAGATACAAGGGAGCAGAAAAGAAGGTAAAATTAAGCAAAAAGGAAGAAACAAGGAAGCAGAAAGGAAGATACAAAGAAGCAGAAAGGAAGATACAAGGAAGCAGGAAGATACGGGGAAACAGAAAGATACAAAGGAGCAGATAAGAAGGTAAAATGAAGCAAAAGGAAAAAAGGGGAAGCAGAAAGATACAAGGGAGCAGAAAGGATGATACAGGGAAGCAGAAAGATACAAGGGAAGCAGAAAGAAAGATACAAGGGAAGCAGAAAGATACAAGGGAAGCAGAAAGATACAAGGGAAGCAGAAAGAAAGATACAAGGGAAGCAGAAAGATACAAGGGAAGCAGAAAGAAAGATACAAGGAAGCAGACCCGATGCCCATGAGTTTAGCCCAGCAAGGCCTTAATTAATGAGACATTTCAATAAATATTGCCAGAATAGGACGACTTACAAATATTTTGTGGCCCTAAATTGAATTTGCTCTGGGACCCAGTCTAGTGATGCCAGTGGTGCACAATACATCTCTGAACCCACCCAGAGCAATTTGCTTGTGGGGACTTGCAAAAATGTCATATGTCACATGGGTCATATCTCATTGAAATAAGAAACTTACTAAATATAAACAACTTTGATACAATGAAGTTGTTCTTCGTGTGATGAAGCTCATATTAAAGGGGTGGTTCACCTCTTAGGTAACTTAGTATGTTATAGGATGGCTAATTCTAAGAAATGTTTCAATTGGTTTTCATAGCAGAGCTCCACTGACCTCTTAGGCTCAAATCCATAAGGAAAACCCAAAGCCAAAGGGCAAGCAGAACATAACAGAAGGAATGGTAACTATCTTACAGATTATACAACCAGTCAGCACAAATGGATCTAAATACAGGTATGGGACCCGTTATCCAGAATGCTTGGGACCGGGGGCTCTCCGGATAAGGGATGTTTCTGTAATTTGGATCTTCATACCATAAGTTTACTAGAAAATCATGTAAACATGAAATAAACCCAATAGGTTGGTTTTGCTTCCAATAAGGATTAATTATATCTTAGTTGGGATCAAGTACAAGATTCTGTTTTATTATTACAGAAAAAAAGGAAATCGTTTTTCAAAAATTTGGATTATTTGAATAAAATGGAGTCTATGGGAGCCGGCCTTTCCGTTATTCGGAGCATTCTGAATAATGGGTTTCCAGATAACAGATCGCATACTTGTAATGGCGTTCCTGACTTGTTCCCAATCCCCTCTTCCCCAGCCGCTCTCTTACCGCCAAGGAAGTAGACGCAAGTCGGGGTGGGACGCGGGCAGAGTTGGGGCGGGAGGATGGGGATAGGAGTGTCCTGGGCCCCTCTGAAGTTTTTTTCTTTTTGCAGGGGGGCCCAGCACACTGTAGTTACACCACTGTCCAGCCGAAACCTTTACATGCATGGTCAGTTGTCTGACTGACCTTTCCCACAATGATTACATTAATCTCTCTATACAGGGCAGACCCTGTGGCTGCAGGGGGGCCCATGATGTACATGAGGCCCTAATTTATATACAATATCAATAAATATTGGTAAAACAGGTCAATTTCAAGGCATTTTGGGGTCCAGAAAAACAATTTGCTGTTGGGCCCAGTAATATCTAGTTACACCACTACCAGGGTCAGTCACATGCTGCAGCCACCCAAGCAACTAACTCACAGGAGTGAAACAGACCCCATAGCCGGGCCTAAATAGTAATACTTGGAGCTGCTATTCCTGCAGCGCTGAATGGGGGGTTGGATACGATACCGACGCAACTATGGGGATCATTGCTCGAATTCTCTTCCTCCGACTGGTTTCAAAAGCAAGAGGAGGTACTATTTAAAGGGACAGTAACCCCAAAAGATAGAATGGCTTCATCCATATGCATGCAATACACAGTAACCATGCAACTGTACACCATGGGATTTAAAGGAAAAAGATACCCCTGAACAATTGTCCCAATAAAAAGATATTGCATAAAACAGCTCCTACGTAAAACCCTGCTTTGTGTAAATAAACCATTTTTTTTTTTTTAATAATATGGTTTTTAGTAGTACTGTATGTGCCATTGGGTAATCCTAAATAGAAAATTGCCATTTTAAAAAATAAGGGCCGCCCCCTGGGATCCTATGACTCACGCTGCACACAAACAAACCAAACACGTTAGGTCACATGAGCCAATTAAAGGAGAACTAAAGAAGTAGGCTAGAAATGAAGAACAACTTGATTATATCAGAAAAGGCAGGGAATTTTGATTCGTTTATATTTGGAAAAAGTTAGTTATTTCAATGAGACAAGCCCTGTATGACATTGTCATTTTTGCAATTCGCTTAAAGGGAAACTAAACCCCCAAAATGAATACGTAAGCAACAGACCGTTTATATCATATTAAGTGGCATGTTAAAGAATCTTACCAAACTAAAATATATATTTAAGTAAATCTTGCTCTTTTACATCTCTTGCCTTGAACCTCCATTTAGTGATGGTCTGTGTGCTGCCTCAGAGATCACCTGACCAGAAATACTGCAGCTCTAACTGTAACAGGAAGTAGGGTGGGAGCAAAAGACAGAATTCTGACTGTTAATTGACTCATGTGACCTAACATGTATGGTTTGTTTGTGTGCACCATGAATCGTAGGATCCCAGGGGGCGGCCATTATTTTTTTTAAATGGCAGTTTTCTATTTATGATTACCCAATGGCACATACTACTAAAAATGTATATTATTATGAAAATGGTTTATTTACATGAAGCAGGGTTTTATGTATGAGCTGTTTTATGCAATATATTTTTATAGAGACCTACATTGTTTGGGGGTATAGTTTACCTTTAACAGACAGAGGTCTGTCTTTTACTTCCACCCTACTTCCTGTTACAGTTAGAGCTACAGTGTTTATGGTCAGGTGATCTCAGAGGCAGCACACAGACCATCACTATATGGAGGCTCAAGGAAAATATGGATAAGGGCAATATTTTCAGATATCTATATCCTAGTTGGAATCTTTAAAGAGGATGTTCACCTTTAAATTTACTTTTAGTATGATGTAGAGAGTGATATTCTGAGACAATTTGCAATTGGTTTTTGAGTTATTTAGCTTTTTATTCAGCAGCTCTCCAGTTTGCAATTTCAGTAGCCTTGTTGCTAGGGTCCAAATTACCCTAGCAACCATGCATTGATTTGAATAAGAGACTGGGATATAAATAGGAGAGGCCTGAACAGAAAGAGAAGTAATGAAAAGTAGCAATACCAATTAATGTGTAGCCTTAGAGAGCATTTGTATTTTTAGGTGGGGGTCAGTGACCCCTATTTGAAAGCTGGAAAGAGACAAACAAAGAAGGCAAATCAATAAAAAACTATTATTAACTAAAAAATAAAGACCAATTGGAAAGTTGCTTAGAATTAGCCATTTTATAACATACTAAGGGGCAGATTTATCAAGGGTCGAATTTATAAATGATAAATACTTCGAAATTCGACCCTCAAATTGAAATATTTTTCACGGAATTTGCCCATCGTACGATCGAAGTAAAATCATTCGAATCGTACGATTGAAATGATTTTAGCGTACGATTGAACGATTTTACTTTGATGTGTAAAGACTTAGAAAAATGGTCAAGAAGGTCCCCATAGGCTAACATAACACTTCGGCAGGTTTAATTTGGCGAGGTATTGAAGTTTTTTAAAGAGACAGTACTTCGATTATCGAATGGTCGAATATTCAAACGATTTTACTTCAAATCAAAGTCGAAGTCGTAGTAGCCTATTCGATGGTCGAAGTCTCCAAAAAATTACTTCGAAATTCTAACTTTTTTAACTTTGAAAATTCACTCGAACCTTAGTAAATCTGCCCCTAAATGTTAATGTGAAGGTGAACTACCCCTTTAATATGCCACTTCATTTGATATAATCTGTTGGTTACGTTTCTGCGGATGTAGTTTCCTTTAAATAGGGCATTTGCAGTATTTTAACAGGCTCTTCTCTGAGCAAACATACAATGAAGACCAACTGGAAAGTCGCACAAAAGCAAAAAAGGGCCCAATGCAGCTACAGCTGGATTTGATGCATCTGTTTATGTATATATCAGTGCAATCTCTCTCTCTCTCTCTCTCTCTCTCTCTCTTCCACACCCTGGTAACTAGGTCCCAAAGTAAACTGAGTGTCAGCTCTGCTGCCCAATGAGAGACACCAGCGCAAAGTCACAGGGAATGGAATTCATTTAATTCTGCAAATAGTTTGTAGGTGCGGTTTGCCTTTAAATGCGCTATTGCAGCAGAACTACACCTCCCAGAATTGCATGACAGCTAAAGCAGGTGGAGGAGGGGAAGTAGCGCAAAAGCAGCAGGAGGGCAGTCAGTGTCTTATATAAGAAGGGAAGGGGGTTGCTTCCTGCCCTAGTAGCCACATACCGACTCTGTAGCCAGCCGCAGCACCCAGTGCGCACCTCAGACTTCTCCTGCACCCAAACAGCATCATCCTGAGGAGGCGGGCTGCACGCTAGCCAATTGGAAACGCTTCTCTTTGCGAGCAGGTTTGCCCACGTGCGTGGGTTTTTGTCCGTCTCGATTTCCAGAGGCAGCCAATCAGCAGCAAGAAGTGGCACGTGTGATAACCACGCTGACGTATACCGGAACCAACCAACCAATCAACGCGCCAAACGCCTTACAGATGCCGAAAGCGCTGATAGGCTTGGGGCCTCATTCCGCCATACATTATAAGGGCAAATGCCAGTAACTGTCAAAACTAATGGAACTAACGCGTGACACAAATATGATAAAAATGACACAGAAAGATGAAACAAAATAAAAAATTAGGAACTTGACTTTTTTTTGTTACACTTTTGCTGCTCGCCTCACGTCGGACAGTGGAAATCATTAGAATAGTAAAGGAGTCTACTTCGAAGACAGAAGTTCGCTTGACCAATAAACTACAGCAAGCAGGTTTTGCCCCTAACAAATATGGCCGCCGCAGCAAATGTGAGTGACAGCTGCGTGTGAAACGCAGAGCCAAAGTGTGCGTTCCAAAGAAGGCGGAGTTATGTAATGAAGCCAAACTGCACGGAGTGAATTTAGCCCGCTACTTCTGTGCATGGACCAGGTTGCTGCTGCTACCGACTTATTGCCGTTCTGGGTACTTAGAACAGAGCGTTTCCAGCCTTTAAGTCCTTCGAAGCACGTGATAGCTGGGCCTGGTCACGTGAACGCATTGTAACTTCAGGTAATTAACATAGCGGACACAAACTGTGGCTCCTTTGAAGGGGTTGTTGCCCTTTAAATCATGTTTAGTATGATGTAGAGAGGGATATTCTGAGACAATTTGCAATTGGCTTTCATTTATTATTTATGTTTTTTTGAGTTATTTAGCTTTTTATTCAGCAGCTCTCCAGTGGTTGCTAGGGTCCAAATTCCCCTAGCAACCATGCATTCAGCTGAACAAGAGACTGGAATATGAATGGGAGAGGCCAGAATAGAAAGATGAGTAATAAAAAGTAACAAAAACAATATATATTTGTAGCCTTACAGAGCATTAGTTTTTAGATGGGGTCGGTGACCCCCATTTGAAAACCAGAAAGAGTCTGGAATCTGGAAAGAGTTAGATAGAAGGAGGGAAATAATTTAAAAGCCCAATTGAAAAGTTGCCTAGAACTGACCATTCTATTACATACTAAAAGTTAACTTAAAGGTGAACCATCCCCTTTTTAACTTTGATTATGTCATAGATTGTCCTATTCCTAGCAACTGTGCAATTGCTCTTTATTATATTTTTTATACATTTTTTTAAATGATTTGTCTTCCTCTTTGTACATCTTTCCAGCTTTCAAATGGGGGAGGGGGTCACCGACCCCAGCAGCCATAACATCAGAGGCGTAACTACAGAGGATGCCGACCCTACAGTTGCAGGTGGGGGGGCAGGAGGTGTAGGGGGGCCCTAATTCATATATCATTTCAATAAATATTGGTAAAACAGGTCAACCGCTAGACTTTTTGGGGGCCGGAAAAATCATAAATTTTTTATAGTTTTGGAATGATTTGCCTTCTTCTTCTTCGAGGTCTCTGAGGAAGTGCGTAGACACGAAACGCGTCAGACCTCGGACGCTTTTACATACGTCTAATGTTCCAATAAAGCTTATACCTTTTTAACTATAACTCTTGACTTCCTGCGGTCTGTTTGTGGCATCCGGATTGCGCTGTCGCAAAAAGATTGACTGCTGTGGCTGCCGTGATTTTAAGGCGACGGACTCGGGGCGGCTGCACCCGGGTCAAAACATCGAGTTTTATCTTTTGTGAGTCGTTGAACTACACTTTTGAAGTGGAGGCTGATTTATCTCTTAAGCTCAGGGCTCGGGGCTTGGTGCACCAGAGCCAATAGAAGTAATTGGTGAGCTGTTAACTAGCCTATCGTTACCAAAGGGTGTTATCAGACTTTTTCATACAGAAAAACATTCCTCGCTTAAAAGCACTGATAGCGCTGATGTTATTGTTTATTGTAATTGGCCTTCTTCTTCTGACTCTTTCCAAACTTTCAAATTGGGGTCACTGACCCCATCTAAAAAGAATGCTCTGAAAGGCTACACATTATTCCTACTTTTTATTACTCATCTTTCTATTCAGTCCTTCTCCTATTCATATTCCAGTCTTATTCAAATCAATGTATGGTTGCTAGGGGGAATTGGACCCTAGCAACCAGATGGCAAAACTGCAAACTGGAGAGCTGCTGAATAAAAAGCTAAATAACTCAAAAACCACAAATAATGAAAAATGAAAACCAATTGCAAATTGTCTCAGATTATCACTCTCTACATCATATTAAAAGTTAATTTAAAGGGGAACAACCCTCTAAACCAGGGGTCCCCAACCTTTTTTATCTGTGAGCCACATTCAAAAATATTTGGTAAGCAACTCAAGCATAAAAAAGTCCCTTGGGGTGCCAAATAAGGATTGTGATTGGCTACTTGGTAGCCCCTATGTGAACTGACAGCCTACAGGAGACTCTACTTGGCACTATACTTTGTTTTTATACAATTTGAGGCCACTGGGAGCAAAATCCAAGGGGTTGGACATGTTACTCACAAGCTACTGGTTGGGGATCACTGCTCTAAAATTTGTTTAAAAAAAAAAAACAGAAACACTTGTTTCTTCCTTAGAGATCGTATGCACAGTCTAATGGACCATGAAGGTTAAAGTCATATCAGTGCTGGATGATAACTACATGTACCTGGTGATAGAGGAGCACACGAGAGATGCCATTGCAGTGGATGCTTCTGTGGCTAAAAAGGTAAAATCCCATTACCCCTAAACTGGAATGCTCCAAAATACACAGCGTGTGCTCTGGGCTGAGCTTAGGGACTATATACAGTGTATATACATAATATAACATTCACAATACCAGGCTGATTCGTTATTAATTCAGTGTCACGCGACATGGCAGAATAGAAAGCAGTGCAGTCTGCATCAGAGTTGATTCATATTCATCCCTGTAGCATCAGCTCCTATGACAGATATAAAATCACTTAGTGCTGATGTGTGATTTCCCATAACCCTGTAAACTTAGTTTCTCATCAGCTGCCCAGAGCCCACTGAGCATGTGTAGTGCCACGGACACTAAGTAGTAAGTCCTGCATATAACTGTATGATTTATTAAAGGGGTTATTCACCCTTAAATTAACTTTTAGTATGACGTAGAAAGTGATATTCTGAGACAATTAGCAATTGTTTTCATTATTTATAAGTTGTATTTTTTTAATTATTTAGCTTTTTATTCAGCCGCTCTCCAGTCTGCAATTTCAGCAGTCTGGTTGCTAGGGTCCAAATTCCCCTAGCAACCATACATTGATTTCAATAAGAGACTGGAACATGAATAGGAGAGGAGCTGAATAGAAGGAGAAGTAATAAAAAGTAGCAATAACAATAAATGTGTAGCCTGACAGAGCACTAGTTTTTTTAGATGGGGCCAGTGACCCCCATTTCGAAGATGGAAAGAGTCAGAAGAAGAAGGCAAATGATTAAATAAAATGCTAAAATACAAGTAATGATTAGGGATGCACCGAATCCAGGATTCGGTTCGGGATTCGGCCATGATTCAGCCTTTTTCAGCAGGATTCGGATTCGGCCGAATCCTTCTGCCTGGCCGAACCGAATCCTAATTTGCATATGCAAATTAGGGGCGGGAGGGAAATTGCATGACTTTTTGTCAGAAAAAAAGGAAGTAAAAAATGTTTTCCCCTTCCCACCCCTAATTTGCATATGCAAATTAGGGTTCGGATTCGGTTCGGTATTCGGCCGAATCTTTCGTGAAGGATTCGGGGGTTCGGCCGAATCCAAAAAAGTGGATTTGGTGCATCCCTAGTAATGAAGAATAAGAATAACATACTAAAAGTCAAGTTAAAGGTGAACCAGCCCTTTACTGGGGAGAGTCTTATACAGCAATGTTTTTTATTCCCCTCCAGTTACTAGAGATTGTCCGAAAAGAAGGAGCCAACCTGAAAGCCGTTCTGACTACCCATCACCACCTGTGAGTTATAGAATAATAATAATAATAATAATATATTGTAGTTTCTCAGTGATCTATATTGCAGGCTGATACCATGTGACCAGGAGTGCAGTCACACAGGTTGTAGTTCCTTCCCCAGCAGGCGGGGGAGCTGTTATCTCTGAATCAGTGATGTGTGGGCCGGCCCAATACACACGGAACCTGCAGGTTTACCCACGGGTTGGTTGGGTTTGGGCTGATCTCGCACCCCCATTTGCGGGTGGTGGGCAGGTCCGGGTCGAGCCCTTCTTCCTGCTCTCCCCGCCCACCACTTTGCACTGCCGGCTTCCCGTTTTATAGCCCGCCCCTTTTGTGATGTCATTGGCGGGTTGGATCTATAAAAGGAACCTGGAAGTCAGGCTCAGGCGTTTATCAGGCGGGTATGGGGTAAAACATCAGATCACTACTCTGAATGTCTGAACTTGTCACATGTGTTTCCTTTCTGAAGGGATCATTCCCGAGGAAACCCGGATCTGCTCCAGCGATTCCCCGAGCTGCAGGTGTACGGGGCCGACGACAGGATTGGAGGGCTGACACACAGGCTCGTCCATAACCAAGAACTGAAGGTAAGGAGGGGGCGGTGCTTCTTTTTATTGGTCATAAATTACTTATCTTGAAATTAAAGGGAATGTCAACCCACAAAAACAACAACATTTTATTGCCTAATAAAAGAAAAGCAAAATTCTAAGCAACTTTGCAATATGTATACTGATTAGACATTTTCTATGGCTGTTATTTGTATATGTATTTGCTATGGAAAGCAGTGTCTGTCTCTTTGTGTTCTCTGCCCCGGAGGCTCAGACTGTTGATACAATGTAAAACAAAGCGGCTGATTAAGAGACATTGTTTCAGTAACAACCAGGAGTTACACACATAGTAACATAGTAAGTCAGGTTAAATAAAGGCACACGTCCATCAAGTTCAACCTTAATGGAGACATTTTTTATAAAAAATAAGAATGTACCAGTGCATTATACTCATTTACATATAGAATTGTGCAACATTAAGCCCCTGATCTCGCTGCTGCCCATTGGCCAGTACTGGATTGCCCATGTGCATTCTTTACAGGCCAAACATTTATACGGGTATGGGACCTGTTATCCAGAATGCTCGGGACCTGGGGTTGTCCGGATAACAGAGCTTTCTGTAATTTGGATCTTCACACCTTAAGTCTACTAGAAAATCATGTAAACGTTAAATAAAGCTGGTTTTGCTTCCAATAAGGATTAATTATATCTTAAGCTGGCCATAGACGTAAAGGTACGATCCATTTGAATCATTGTACTCTCGGACTGCCCCATCTCCCGACCTGCCACTAACCATTCAGATCAAATAAAGCAGTAAAAGAACTAGGGATGCACCGAATCCAGGATTCGGTTCGGGATTCGGCCAGGATTCGGCCTTTTTCAGCAGGATTCGGATTCGGCCGAATCCTTCTGCCTGGTCAATCCGAATCCTAATTTGCATATGCAAATTAGGGGTGGGAGGGAAATTGCGTGACTTTTTGTCAGAAAACACGGAAGTAAAAAATGTTTTCCCCTTCCCACTCCTAATTTGCATATGCAAATTAGGGTTCGGTATTCGGCCAAATCTTTCGTGAAGGATTCGGGGGTTCGGCCTAATCCAAAAAAGTGGATTCGGTGCATCCCTAAAAAGAACAGATCAGCCGATGTTCTGCCCCCGACAGCAATCGTACGATAGTTATGTCCGACCAACGTTAGTGACAGTCTCCCACTGAAAATCGTACGATCGGCAATACACGCAGAGATATTACCCGCAGCCGACAGAAATTTTCTAACCTGTCCGACAGACCAAAACGACCGATCTCCGCCGGATGAAAAATGTCGGGACTCTCCACACACGGTCCGAAAATCGTACGAATCCACGATTTATACGATCTGATCTTTGCGTCTGTGCTTTAGTTGGGATCAAGTACAAGCTACGGTTTAATTATTATAGAGAAAAAGCAAATTATTTTTTAAAAATTTGGATAAAATGGAGATGGCCTTTCTGTAATTCAGAGCTTTCTGGATAATGGGTTTCCGGATAACGGATCCCATACCTGTAGTGGGTTTCCCCATTCATGTCACTGACTGTATGTTAAAGTCCCACCGTTAACCTGTTAGTGATAAAAGATGCCATTTTTGGTTCCTTGTTTTTCCCTACAGTTTGGGGGTATTAACGTGAGATGCCTCTTCACCCCTTGTCATACGTCGGGGCACATGTGCTTCTTCATATGGGAAGATGGCTGCCCTGATGCCCCAGCGCTATTCTCAGGTGACTTATTGGAGCAGCTGGTGGGACAGACACACAGTGAGGATTTTGCTGCTAAAATGGCTACTCGCATGTTTCTGTGCAATGGATCTGGGTGCAGCGAAGGGAAAGGCTTTATTCTTAGACTTTGTCCTGACAAGTTTTTTCTTTTCAGTTCCTATAGTTAGTATTAGGGATGCACCGAATCCAGGATTCGGTTCAGGATTCGGCCAGGATTCGGCCTTTTTCAGCATGATTCGGATTCGGCCGGATCCTTCTGTCTGGCTGAACCGAATCCTAATTTGCATATGCAAATTAGGGGCGGGAGGGAAATTGCGTGACTTTTTGTCAGAAAACAAGGAAGTAAAAAATGTTTTCCCCTTCCCACCCCTAATTTGCATATGCAAATTAGGGTTCGGGTTCGGTATTCAGCCGAATCTTACGTGAAGGATTCGGGGGTTCGGACGAATCCAAAAAAGTGGATTCGGTGCATCCCTAGTTAGTATATTTTAGTATGTTATAGAATGGCTAATTATAAGCAACTTTAATTATTTCCCTTCTTCTGAAATGGGGGGGTCACTGACCCCCATCTAAAAACCTATGCTCTCTAAGGCTACACATGTATTGATATTGCTACTTTTTATTACTCATCTTTCTATTCAGGCCCTTTCATTCACAGTCCAGCCTCTTTTTCAAATCAGAGCATGGTTGCCAGGGTCATTTAGACCCTAGCAACCGCACTGAAGAAATTGCAAAGTGGAGAGCTGCTGAATAAAAAGCTAAATAACTAGGGATGCACCGAATCCATTATTTTGGATTCGGCCGAACCCCCTAATCCTTCGTGAAATATTCTTCCGAATACTATCCTAATTTGGATATGCAAATTAGGGGTGGGAAGGGGAAAACTTTTTTTTACTTCCTTGTTTTGTGACAAAAAGTCACGCGATTTCCTTCCCGCCCCTAATTTGCATATGCTGATTGAGTTCGGCTGGTCAGAAAGATTCGCCCGAATCCGAATCCTGCTTAAAAAGGCCGAAATCCTGGCTGGATCCCGAACCGAACCCAATAAATAAGTCAAAAACCACAAATAATAAAAAATGAAGACCAATTGCAAATTGTCTCAGAATATCCCTCTCTACATCATACTAAAAGTTCATTTAAATGTGAACAACTGATCCAAAGAAAACAGACATCTCACAGAGAAGGGTTTAGGAGAATATTCAGTAGAGCACAATGTCAGTCGGCAGCTGCAAAAGCAATCTGTTACAGATTGGAGCAAGAATGGAGCAAGACATGCTGCAAACTTTGGCTTTTCACACATAGAAACTGTTTGTGTTTTTTTGAAAAAATTTTTTAAAGCCAAACATTTTTTTCAGCAGCCCCCCCCCCTCCATTAACAATGTTACAGACCTAAAAGCAGCACTGCTGTATTAGTCTTTTATCCATTGTTCCAGGAATAAGTAGGACATCTAGTGACCATCTAGGAGAGCAAATAGGCTTTGTCCCCAATCTGACCGTCAGGCTGGGTCCTCCCATCAGAAGATTTCAATATCTAAAATGTTAACAATAATTAAAAGTGCTGTGCAGTGGTTCAGTTAGCTACAGAATATCCCCAAAATGGCCGGGTCTCTGGTAGAGATCACCAGGGAGGTGGTCGGCAGGTACTTTGCCTGGGTATCAAGTTCAGCTGCAGGTCTAGTCCTCCCTCCCTCACTGATCAAGCAATTTTATTCTTTAATCTGATTGATGGAGTGATGTCACTTCCAGGTGAGCGGATTCCCAGGTGGGTGGTGATTAAATCCTTTGAAGTGTGGGTTGAGTAGTGGGTCTGTTTTGGGGAGCGTAGGGGGAGTAGCAGGTCTGTTTAGGGGGGTAGCGGGTCTATTTAGGGGGGTTTAGGGATGTAGTGGGTTTGTTGAGGGGTTGTAGAGGGGGTAGTGGGTCTGTTTAGGGGGGTGTAGAGGGTCTGTGTAGGGGGTAGTAGGTAGGGATGCACTGAATCCACAATTTTGGATTTGGCTGAACCCCCGAATCCTTCTCGAAAGATTCGGCCGAATTCTGAACTGAATCAGAATCCTAATTTGCACATACAAATTATGGGTGAGAAGGGGTAAACATTTTTTACTTCCTTGGATTTCCCTGCCAGACGCAAATTAGGGTTCGGATTCGGTTCGGCCTGGGCAGAAGGATTCGGCCGAATCCTAATCCTGCTGAAAAAGGCCGAATCCTGGACGTATCCCGAACTGAATCCTGGATTCAGTGCATCCCTAATAGTAGGTCTATTTAGGGAAGTGTAGGGGGGTAGTGGGTCTGTTTAGGGGGAGTAGCAGGTCTGTTTAAGGGGTGTAGGGAGTAGTAGGTCTGTTTAGGGCGGTAGCGGGTCTATTTAGGGTGGTTTAGGGATGTAGTGCGTTTGTTTAGGGGTTTTAGTAGGTGTTTAGGGGATGTAGGGAGTAGTGGGTCTGTTTAGAGGGTAATAGGTCTGTTTAGGGGGTGTAGGGGGAGTAGCGGGTCTGTTTAGGGGGGTGTAGGGGGTAGCTGCTGCGGGTCAGGTGACCGGTTAGCAGATCCTGGTTGCGCATGGGTGTGCCCAACTGGACCTGTGCAGTAGGTGGGTGAGCTGGCAGAAATAATAACAGTGTTGGACTTGGGTGTTCTAGGGAACCAGACATCCAGGGGCCACTCTAGAAACCATTAGAGATTAATGTAGTTGGTGGTACGGGTATGACAAGGCTCTGTGGTAGAGATAAGGGAGCTGGTGGCAGTTGAACAAGGAAATTGGAGGCCAGTCCAGCCTTACATTATGGGCTTTGCCCTTGTACTACAGAAGACTTGCAGGTATTACAGTGAACTTCTCATTACACAGGGGACACACTGTTCGTTGGAGGCTGTGGGATGTTTTATGAAGGGACGGTGGAGCAGATGTACAAGAACCTGTCGGAGACACTTGGATCCCTCCCCAAAGACACCGTACGTCAACCTCCTGAGTATTGATATTAATCCAGATAATGGAGCAGGAGCCTCTTCTTCTCCAGGCAGAGCAGAGGAATGTCATTAGAAAGCCCTTCCCCAGTAAACCTCCTTTTTTCTCTTGCCTAGATTGGGGGACACAGGCACCATGGATGAAGATCCTGTTGCTTGGAGAAAGGACACTAAAAGGTTAAAGTGGCTCCTCCTCCTCCTGCTCTGGGCTTCATCCCCGCCTACCTCCTCAATCCTCAGTTTTCTTTAGTGTCCTCAGAAGGAGGATGGACACTTCGTGGCTGGGAGCAATGGTACAGATTATTCAGTATCATGCCACTACTAGGGGTCAGTGTTTCTCTTCCAGAACCCCTCCAGCCAAGGACTTCTGATCTGAAGATGCTCTATAGCCTTCCCGCTCTACGGAGGCTGCAGGCTGGGGAGCTCCCCCCCACACTACCCTGGGCACTGGTTCCCGCTCTCCGGAGGCTGCACCAGTAGCCACAACAGAGGGTATATCTTTTATTGAGCATTCCTGGCTGGCACAAGGAGGTAAGTCAATTCCCTCCCCCCTCCCCCCATTACATGCTGCCTGTCAGCTCTGCAGAAAGGCATTTAGTTTCACTTTCACTGCTATTCTCTCACAGAGATTTTCCTAGGCATTTAGTTTCACTTTCATTGCTATTCTCTGACAAAGATTTCCCTAGGCCAGGGATGTCCAAAAGGTAGATTGGGATCTACCAGTAGACCTTTAGCTGGTCATCAGTAGATCTCAAGACACTGTCAACACACAGTTTGTCTAAATCACCCTCCTGTTTCATGCTTTTTATTCAGATATTTATGTTAAGGTTACAAAAAAAAAAAAAAAATGGATGCTAAACATAACAATATACATTTTCTCATGAATCAATATTAAGTTATATTTTCTATGGAACAGAATGCTAACAATGCTTTTATAGATGTAGATCATAATGGGACAACAGCACTAAAAGTAGTCCCCGCATTGGTAACTCAGTGCCATTCCCAGCGACCTTTCGCGCCACCATCTGGCGCTGCATCTATTTCATTGTGCACGAGTCGCTGCACACGCGCCTCACGGGCGCCATCTTACTAAGGTACTATACCAAAGCCCGGGAAACCTCTCTGGCGGCCATTTTGGATCCGCATCTCTCTCCAGTACTGAGCGTTTCCAGCCTCACTGTCTCTCACAGAGAAGAACAAGGCACCATTCCTTCCTACCTTGGTGAATAGGTAGTTATGCTTCCCTTACTCTTTCTCTAGGGGATTAACACTTCCCTCTCTCTATGGGACCTACTGTGGGGTTTTTCACTACTTCCCTCTGTCTTCACAGATCGCACTCTAAGGGAGAATTGGTTCACTCCTCTGGACTCTCCTAATATTCCCCAATATCTTTATTTACTGGGTGGCACTACATAGTATAGCCATGACGGGCAGGGCAGATGACCAGTCCCTTCCCAAGCAGGCAACTGCATGTACCACCAATGCAATTTAGTATTTGGCATGGGCAACTTGCAGACCTAAATGTGCTAGTGTTTTGGCTGAGCCAATATGTGAAGCCTGTAAGACTGCAGCAGTCACTGCACAATTACAATCCCACACAGCCCTACCAGCCAGCTCTGCGACAGCTACGGCTAATCAAACGAGCTTGGATTCTGAATTGGTGTGCGCTCTATCTCTAGCGGGTCTACAAAACCTAGCCAGAATTCCAGAGACTCTAGATAAGGTCCTACAGCACCTATCTACACAGCCTCACAGACCGGTCACTCAGCAGTCGGCCACAAAGCGACCTCCCCTTTCCCCACCTGTTTTGCCTGATGAACAGGAAGAGGCATTGGGAAGAGGGACAGATCCTATCCGCAGATGAATATGATCAGGATACCCCCTAGATCACAATGAGAGGTCGAGAGCCTGATTCAGGCACACCCCACCTTTAGCAGGGCGAACCAAAAACATTTTCAAGAGGCAAAAGAAGTCTTCTTGTGTCTTTCCAGCCTATGAACAGCTGTGTGACATTTGTTAAAGCACAATGGAAAACGCCAGACCATAGAGTCCAATTTTCCATCGCTTTACTCAAACCTATCCTTTTACAGACCTTGGTCTTCACCCCCAGCAGTGGACCCACCGGTCTCTAAATTGTCAAAGACCACCCCCATTCCAGTAGCCGATGCGGCTTCCTTTAACGATCCTATCGACAAACGTCTTGAGGGTTTCTGCAAGTCGATTTTTACAGCAGTAGGCGGAACTCTCCTACTTATTATTGCCACCCCATGGGTATCCAGGTCAATGGAAGTTTGGGTGAAACAGATGGCCCAACTCATGGCTCAGAAGACCCCTCCACAGACCTCTTTCTAGCTCCGATAGCAGACACAAATATATATAAATTTGCGTAGCAGTCCTGGACGCGGCTAAGCTCGTCACAAGGGCTTAGGCATAATCCATTGCAGCCAGACGTTTCCTTTGGCTAAAAAACTGGTCAACAGATCTTACCTTGAAGTGGTCTCTGCTTGGTCTCCCATTCTCGGAAAACAACTTTTTGGTGCTGAACAGAGAAGGTAAATTCTCAAGCTACAGGAGGCAAAACACTTCTGCAAAACAGACCCAAGAGGCCTACCTTCAAAGGGCAACGATTTATTTATTTATTTATTTATTTATTTTTTCCGTCCCTTTCGCCAAAATCAGAGCCAGAGGTCCCAACATGAAAAGCAACAAGCTCCGACCCGCCCCAGATTCCAGTTAAGGCAGAGCACTTCTTGGTCAGGAAGCAGAGCAGCACCTAAGCCCGCACAGGACAAAACAGCCTCCGCATGAGGAGGTGCCCACCCCTGAAAGCTAAACCCTTTGGCGGACGCTTAAGTCACTTTCAGGAAGTGTGACAGCATAGAGTACTGGACCCCTGGGTCCTACAGATCATTTCTATCTCATAGAATTTGCTCGGCTACCTCCGAGGGGATTTTCCATCTCAAGGCTCCCTACCACAGAACCCAGGCACTCAGCGGGCCAAGGGGTTCCACACGCCCTGACTGCCTCCGCGGTAGTAATGGCGGTCCCTCAAAGGTAAAAGGGGCTTCGGTTTCTACTTAAACCTGTTTATAGTACCCAAAAAGGATGGATCTTTTCACCTGGTGCTAGACCTAAAGGCACTAAACGACCATGTAAAGAAGCACCACTTCAAGATGGAATCCATCCAGTCAGTCCTAATGTCCCTGGACATAGAGGATTTCAGGGTGGGGATCAACATCAAAGATGCATACCTGCATGTCCCCATACATCCCAACCACCACTGGTTCCTTCACTTTTCAGTGGCTGGAGATCATTGGCAATCCCTGGCACTCCCCTTCAGACTATCCTCCGCGCAAAGGCTATTCACAACGGTCATGGCTGCGGCTCTAGAGGACCTGCGACTGCAGGGAGTGAGTGTCATACCATACCTGGACGACCAACTGGTTAAGGCCCGTTCCATGGCACTGGCCACAACTCATCTCCAGACACTAATGCTGTTAGGCTGGCAGATAAACTTCCAAAAATCTCGATTCATACCTTCTCAGAGTACAGAATATTTATGGCTTTATCTAAATTCTTCATTGGGAAGAGCCTTCCTTCCCCAATCCAAGATCACCTCAATGCGGGGGCTCCTGTCAGCTCTGCAGAAAACGGATCAGGTACCCTTAAGGTTGCCATGAGAGTGCTAGGGACTATAGTGTCATCCTCCGATTCCATATGAGCAGCTCCACACCAGAGCCTTACAGAGCCTTACTCCAACACCAGAGGAGGAACTGAGCGAACCTAAACTGCAGGATTCCCCTATCAGAACTAGTTTGAACCTCTATCACTTGGTGGCTTTGACCAACAACACTTCCATCAGGAAAACCCTTCCCCAATCACCAGTGGACAGTCATCGCAACAGATGCCAGTCTACAAGGTTGGGGAGAAGTATTGGGAGGCCTAACCGTACAGGGACGTTGGTCACAGAAAGAACTACTCCCCATCAACATCCTGGAATTAAGAGCAATCTACCTGTCATTGCTCCAATGGTCAGGCAGACTTCAAGATCTACCTGTAAGTATACAGTCAGGCAATGTGACAGCGTTGGCTTACATCAACCACCAAGGAGGCACAAGGAGTCAAGCTGCCCTCGCAGAGGCACAGCAAATTCTTCTGTGGGTGTAAAACACGGTACCAGCTATCTCCGCAGTTCATATCCCTGGAGTGGACAACTGGATAGCAGATTTTCTCAGCCGAGAGACCTTACATCAGGGAGAGTGGAGCCTACACCCAGAGGTTTTTTCAACTGATTCTGGCAAGGTGGGGCACTCTGGAAGTAGACTTAATGGCATCCAGGTACAACAACAAGCTTACGAGGTTCTTCACAAGAAGCAATGACCCTCTGGCCCTAGCATTGGAAACACTGGTGGTTCTGTGGCAGTTTCACCTAGCATATGTCTTCCCACCACTGGCACTTCTGCCAAGGGTAATCAAGAAGGGTAGAAACAGTTCTAGTGGCACCCTACTGGCCGCACCACACTTGGTTCGAAGAGCTCATAAGTTCATCAGTGGACGCACCTTTCCACCTTCCAGACAGAATGGATCTGTTATCTCAGGGACTGATCCTCCACCCGAGTTCACCATGATTAGCTTTAACGGCATGACACTTGAAGCCATAATCCTAGCCAGGAGTTCCAAAAAAGGCCATACCGACCTTACTAAGGGCCAGAAAGCCCCTCTCCGCACGCATCTACCACAGGGTATGGAGGACATTCATATCCTGGTGTAAATCTAAAGCCAAAGACCCACAGTCCTAGGACGAACGTAACCTATTGTTATTCCTTCAGGAGGGTTTAGAAATAAGGACTGGCACTCAGCTCTCTGAATGTTCAGGTATCAGCCTTATCTATCCTTTTTCAGTAGCAGCTTGCAATGCTGCCCAACATCAAGACCTTCCTACAGGGAGCATTGAGGATGATACCTCCATACCGTCATACAATCCCTCCCGGGGATCTCACTATGGTACCTTCTGTATTGCAGGAGCAACCGTTCGAGCCATTGGATAAATTCCGTTACCTCCGCTGACTCTTAAGGTAGTTTTCTATTAGCCATCACTTTGGCTAGACTAGTTTCAGAACTAGCAACTCTATCCTGTCGTCCACAAGGCGGTGTTGAGACCTACCCTGGATTTCTTCCTAAGGCGTTCCATCTTAACCAGGACCTGGTGGTTCCTTCATTTTGTCCCGAACAAAAGACAAAATTGGAACAGTTACTTACGTAGATGTGGTTCGTTCTCTCAGAACATACACCAGGGCTACCAAGAGTAGAAGGAAGCTAGACAACCTCTTTGTCTTACCAGAAGGACCACGGAAAAGCCTTAAGGCATCTAAGGCCACCAATGCAAGATGGATTAGGTCAACAATCTTGAAGGCCTATGAGGTACGAGGTAAGGCCACACCCTTCCGGGTTCAGCTCATCCTATTTCTTCACTCAACACTTCTTGGGTGGTTCGCCTCCAGGCTTCAGCAGAACAGGTCTGTAGGGCTGCAGTGTGGTCATCCACACACACCTTTTCCAAATTCTACAAGGTGCATACATTCGCCTCAGCCGAAGCGAGCTTCGGCAGGAAAGTGTTGCAGGTGGTTATTCCCTGAATACTAGGGGTAAAAAGTCCCGCCCTCATGGGTAGCTTTGGGACGTCCCCATGGTGCCTGTGTCCCCCAATCTAGGCAAGAGAAAAATAGATTTTTGTACTTACCGTTAAATCCTTTCCTTGTCCTACATTGGGGGACACAGGCCTTCCCTCCCTGTATTAGTTCAAGTTAATGTTGATCAGGTAATATCTTATATCATTTTTATTGTTCAAATACCAACAAGTTCAAACAGCAGGTGGTTCATACCGTGCTTAGCTTGCATTGGGGAGGTGCTCCTTCTCTTCACATGGGCAATTGGTAGGGCTCGTCATCTCTTCTTCGGTCAGAAAACTGAGGATTGAAGAGGTAGGCGGGGATGAAGCCCAGAGCAGGAGGAGGAGGAGCCACTTTAACCTTTTAGTGTCCTTTCTCCAAGCAACAGGATCTTCATCCATGGTGCCTGTGTCCCCCAATGTAGGACAAGAGAAAAGGATTTAACGGTAAGTACAAAAATCTATTTTTACCTTTGTTGTTGTAGAAAGTATTTTGCGGCCATGAATATACCGTGAGGAACCTGAAGTTTGCGCTTAAGGTGGAGCCAAGTAATGAGAAGGTGAAGGAGAAGCTGGCGTGGGCCAAGGTAAGGCAACTTATTCTCATATTGATGCTCTGCTTTACTTCTCCTTAACATTAAGGGCTATGTCATAAATGGCACTATTTTGAGTAGTAACCCATAGCAACCAATCAGCAGAGAGTTTAAAAGCAAATACCTTATTGGTTGCTATGGGTTACTGCCCCCGGGCAAACGTAGTGCCTTTTTATTACATATGGAGATACAAGTTTGAAGGCAATCTTCCCCAGCGATACTTGTCTGTTTTGTCAGTTGTCTGTGAATGCAGGCGCCTTGTTTTTATCTGAATTAGATAGTAAGCTCAACTGGTATAACACAGCAGAATATGAGTGGTCACCTTTTCCCTACAGGCTCGAGATGAAGATGATATTCCTACTGTCCCTTCCAGCCTGGAGGAGGAATTTCTTTACAACCCATTCATGAGAGTGAGGTGAGTAATATCATGTCATTTTCCTCCCCAAATCTTCTATAATAACAGTTGTCTTCTATCATATATACACTAGAGGCAGCTTTATACTAGAAGCTCCGATTTCTGCTCCAACGCAGACACATGCAAAACCCTGTGCCTTTATATAGTCACAGAACTCCTCAGTGACGTCTAATATCCTTATCATTTACATTAGGGGGTACATTATCCCTTATAATACATGAGTGATACTCAGAGTTCCCTGTATAACTCAGCCTGTAGCCTTGTGCCTTTATATGGTCACAGAACAGCCCCTCAGTGACGTCTAATATCCTTATCATTTACAGTAGGGGGTACATTATCCCTTATAATACATGAGTGATACTCAGAGTTCCCTGTATATCTCAGCCTGCAGCCTTGTGCCTTTATATGGTCACAGAACAACCACTCAGTGACTTCTAATATCCTTATCATTTACAGTAGGGGGTACATTATCCCTTATAATACATGAGTGATACTCAGAGTTCCCTGTATATCTCAGCCTGTAGCCTTGTGCCTTTATATGGTCACAGAACCCCTCAGTGACTTCTAATATCCTTATCATTTACATTAGGGGGTACATTATCCCTTATAATACATGAGTGATACTCAGAGTTCCCTGTATATCTCAGCCTGTAGCCTTGTGCCTTTATATGGTCACAGAACAACCCCTCAGTGACTTCTAATATCCTTATCATTTACAGTAGGGGTACATTATCCCTTATAATACATGAGTGATACTCAGAGTTCCCTGTATAACTCAGCCTGCAGCCTTGTGTCTTTATATGGTCACAGAACTCCTCAGTGACGTCTAATATCCTTATCATTTACAGTAGGGGGTACATTATCCCTTATAATACATGAGTGATACTCAGAGTTCCCTGTATAACTCAGCCTGCAGCCTTGTGTCTTTATATGGTCACAGAACAACCCCTCAGTGACTTCTAATATCCTTATCATTTACAGTAGGGGGTACATTATCCCTTATAATACACAAGTGATACTCAGAGTTCCCTGTATAACTCAGCCTGCAGCCTTGTGCCTTTATATTGTCACAGAAACCTACTAATATGCTTATACAGTAGGAATAGTATAATACAAGTGATTTAACATCCATTTATTTCCTATATCTGCTGATGTGGAATCCAGGGAGGAGGCTGTAATGAAATTCACAGGAAAAACCAACCCGGTGGAAGTCATGCGAGTTCTGAGGAAGGAAAAGGATGAGTTTAAGAAGCCGAAGGATCGATTTCCAATTCCCGCCGTCCTTGCTTTCCAGATGGGCCTTCTCAGTCAGTCCTCCTCAGATGAAAACTCCCCACCAAGAACTTAAAATCCCTTCCTTGTAACTTTATAGAGTAGGAGGGGACTTTGCTTAAGATGGGTCAGACTCAATCATCAATGGTTCCTATTCAGCTTTCCATATAGAGTCATTTCATTGGTTTCATTTGGAATTCAGCCACTGAAATGCTTCACCTAAAGCCGTCGCTGAGAGACAGATCTGCACTTTATCACTCCCGGCTTCTCACGCCATAGCAACTCCCTGCAATCTTCAAGAGCTGAGAGATCTTCCCCTCTATTTTACCCCTTTTTAAAAGGGGTTGTTCACCTTCCTATAGTTCACCAGAAATAAAGATTTTTTTTTTTCCATTTACTTTCTAATTTCTTTTTGTGATAATTTTTCTAATATTGAAGTGTAAAGTTTAATTTTTCACCTGCTTCAGCAGCTCTGGGAGGGGGGGTCGCCGACCCTGAAAACTCTAAATTGATACATGGGGAAGAACCATTATCAACGGTCGAATTCATGGGAATTTTTAAAAATTCCCCTAAATTTGATTAATCGAAATTTATTTAAAAAAATTTAAACTCGGATGAATGTATTCCACCCGAAAACTGAAATCAAATTTGATGTCGAGAAGGCTGCAAACAATTCAGAATTGATCCCTGGACCTCTCCCATTGACTTAAACAGTAATTCGGCAGATTTTACGTGGTGAATAGTCGAATTTGAGTTCTTACAGAGTATGATAAATCTGGAAAATCGAATTGGAATTTTTTTTAAAAAAATCGAATTTTAATAACTCCCTTTTTGACCATAAAAAAAATTTGAAAATTCGAATTTTCAATTCGACCCTTGATAAATCTGCTCTTTAGTCGATACATTTGTTATCTTTGTCCCTGCTGAGCAGAATCCCAGAGTTTAATTAAAGGCAAATGTTTCAATTCAATAGTTGCTAATATTCCGCAGATGCTGCTGAGAACTAATGCAGCAAATTGTAACAGTTTAGAGTCTGCACCTGAATTACTGAGCTGTCAGACTCAATTCGATTTTGTAAAAAATAAATTAAAAAAAAAAAAAAAGGAAAGTAATTGAAAAAAAAGTCTACTGCTTGTAAATGATATGAAAACAATTAAACTGAAAGGTGAACAACCCCTTTAAGAATCATTTTCATCACTTTGCACTTTAAACTTCTGAGAACTGTCAGGCTTCGGTCAAAAATAAAATACTCTAATTTTTATTGGTCGTGTCCTTTGTGTTTCAGGGGCATCCAAGGGGAAGTAAAGTGTAAAATAGAATAAGGCTAGAAATTCTGTATTTTGTATACTAAACAAACTTACTGCACCACAAGCCTAATCAAAAATAATTTATGCTTTCAAAGTTGGCCACAGGGGGTCACCATCTTGTAACTTTGTTATACATCTTTGCAAGACCAAGACTGTGCACATGCTCAGTGTGGTCTGGGCTTCAGTTGGGAGGTTAAGCTTAGGGATCATCATAAATTATCAAAACAGCACAAGTCAAATAATATCTGCCAGAAGCAGATACAACAAGACTGATTAATAATCAGAATATACAGACTGCACTGGGTCCTGTGTTCAGGCCCAGATTTGTGGCGAGGCCACATAGGCCCGGGCCTAGGGCGGCAAAAAAATAGGGGCAGCATGCTGCCCAGCCGCATTATGGGGACGTGTGCGTCCCCATTCAATTACACTAGGGCCGTCTGTGCTTTTTTGCAGGCGCACCTGGAACGAGAAGTGTAGGCGGCCGCACGGCCTAGGGGCGGCAGCTGAATAAATCCGGCACTGCCTGTGTTGTCATGTAATCTAATGTGGATTTTATAGTTTTTGTATTGTTTAATACAAACGTTCTCCAACTCTGCAGAACCAGTGGCTGCAGCAAAATAATCCACCAAATAGAATCTCAGTTTATCTGTTTAAATCTGGCTCCATGATCTTTGTCCCTGCAGCTGGAGTTGGAAACAGTAAAGGGGATGTAAAGACAAAAATAAAATCCAATACAAATCTCTACACAGTCGCCGACTGCTCTACAGGGAAACAAACAAAGCTGCTTGAGTTCTGCATGGCTGGGAAGTAAGGCGGGGGCTCCCCCTGCTGTTCATAAGTATGATTGTTTCCCTGCAGAGCAGTTAGGGACCGTCTGACAATTCCTATCCACAGCAGTAAATGAAGTGAGACTTTCACTGCATACAGTCAGGGTTCTTATAAAAACAGTACACAGTTTTTAATTAAAGTATATTGGAGATAGGTTTTTTTTTTTTTTTCATTAAAGAAAGTAAAAATGGGATTTTATTTTTTTGCCTTTACATGCCATTTAATCACTGCAGGATTTCAGTTTCTCACTAGAACAGACTGGAGTGTTTTTCAGTGAAACAAAGTGCTGGCACAGGGTCTCGGGGGGGGGGAAGCAGTTATTGTGAGAATATTCCTGCTGCAGGTCTTTCCTTGGCTTCTATAAAAGGTTTCACACTAGACTGGATCTTATGCCCTTGTTTTAACATCCCATAATCCTCAATACTTCCCTGCAAAGTCACGAGTAATCATTGTGACAATAAACCAGCACAGGGGGACTTAAGCCACTGCGATGGAGGGGAGGAAACTTGCACAGAGGGAACCACTCCATGCACGTACAAACTTATATAGATTTTTTTTTTAATTTACAAAAACAAAAAAAAAACAAAATCATTGCACACGGTAGATAAGGAGATAGGAAACATAATTAAACCCTTTGGTGGCAGGAGAAGAGGGAGCTGGACTGAATTGTAGCGGGAATGCAACAGTTGAGCCTCTCGTCCCAACTCTGAAACTCTTAAGATATCTGCAGTTTTAAGCTGCTATTACTATGCCGTCAGCTCACCTGCAGTTGAGCTAACAGCATAGTAATAGCAGCTTAAAACTGCAGAAATCTAAGAGATACAAAAACCATATGTGCTGTTTTGAATGTGAATTGCAGCATTACTAAGAGGGGTACTCATGAGTGCACTTACATTCAGTTTCTGTTTGGGTTTACATCCCCTTTTAAATGCTTACATGGAAAGGAGAAAATACGAAGTCCCACAGGCCATAAATCAGAAACCAAAATCTGAATTGCATCAGAAATGGCCCCTTAAAGGAATTGTTCAGTGTAAAAATAAAAACTGGGCACAAAATAAATAATGTATCTTATATAGTTAGTTATACAAAAATGTAATGTATAAAGGCTGGAGTGACTGGATGTGTAACACAATAGCCAGAACACTACTTCCTGCTTTTCAGCTCTCTTTCTGATTGGTTACCAGGCAGTAACCAATCAGTGACTTGAGGGGGGGGGGCACATGGGACATAACTGTTGCTTTTGAATCTGAGCTGAATGCTGAGGATCAATTGCAAACTCACTAAACAGTTATGTCCCATGTGGCCCCCCTTATAGTCACTGACTAACTCAGAGTTAGAGAGCTGAAAAGCAGGAAGTAGTGTTCTGGCTATTATGTTACACACCAGTCACTCCAGCCTTTATACATTACATTTTTGACTAACTAACTATATTAGAAATATGTTTTAATTTGCACAGCCTATTTATTTACCCAGTTTTTATTTTTACGCTGAACTGTTCCTTTACAGTCGAGCTCCTCATGAGATGATGAAGGTGCTGTTCCGCCATAACCTCGTCACCATTTGATGGTCAGTCCACTGTTTATTTTCTCCACCGCGTGGTACTGCGTGTGCAGATCTTGTCTGGCCCTGGGCGAATCACAGCCTTGCAGCCAATCTCTGTAGATCTGTTTGACTTGTTTCCATTCCTCCGGCCACTCGCTCTTCATTGAGTTGTACAGATCTTCTACCCTCTGCAGTAAATCCTTACCGACTTCTCCCTCCGCCTTGATCTGACCCCCGCCATTCAAACAACCTAAACACAAGCAGATAGATTCATTCAGGGCCACGATCTCCTGCTATTGTTAAACTACAACTCACAGGGACTTGTTGCTCAGGGACAGAGGTGAGTTCTGTTTTAGAGATTCCTGGATTAGTGTCGAAGCTACTTGCATATTATTGGCCAATTCTTTCAGAGATTAGCTGTCCAATCAATAAACAGAAACATGCCTGGGCATTGGTACTGTGCAGGGTAACACTCCTCTGGATATTAAAGGAGACATTTTTGTGAAAAATAAGAATGTACCAGTGCATTATACTCATTAAGATATAAAAGAATTGAGCTTAAAAAGTAGTGTTTCAGGCTGTTTTATTGAATATTTCTTTAAAAACCCTAATAATCCCTCCATTCTCTTCCACTTCCTGCTCCCGGAATTCCCAGGCTGTACAGGGGAGCCGGCGGCTCTCAGCTCACTGCACTGTAGGACAGGAACCAATCAGCAGCTAGCAGGACCTGATAGGGAACTGAAGCCTGTCTGTGCTTGTGTGACTGCTGGGCTGTGATTGGCTGTCCCCCTCCTACTGTGCTTCTGGCAGGGACCGTTAGGACACACCCACCCCTCATTTGAAACAGACTGGGACTAGAGAACATCTATAGGGAGCTCCAATAAAGGGGCTATTGTTAAAGATAAAATTTATTTTTAGCACCGTGTAAAAGCAACACCATATATTACTTATAATTGCCTACACAATTAGGGTTTTTTCATTTATCCTATATATCTCCTTTAAGGATTCCAGATCAGAGGCAATCCCACCGCACTTAAATGAGAAGCTCCCCCTACTGGTCAAAAATAAAGAGTATTGGTCCCAATTGTTATTGTAAGTTATCAGTATAAATGTAAAAGTAAAAATGGGCAGATTTATCAAGGGTCACATTGAAAATTTAGAGTTTTTTTATGGCCAAAACGGTCAAATTCCACTAGGGAATTGTTAAAATTTGATTCGAGTTTTTTTTAAAAAAATTCCAATTAGATTTTCAAGGTTTATCATACTCTGGCCCTTTAAGAATTTGAAATCCCCACCTAAAACCTGCCAAATGACTGTTTTAGTCAATGGGAGACGTCCAGGGGTCAATTTAGAGTTGTTTGCAGCCTTCCTGACAAGGTTTTTTCGGAAAAAAACTCAAATCGAGTTTTTAAAACTCCAATCGAATTCGATTCGAGTTTTCGGGTCGATTCCATTCGTCCGAGTTTGAAATGTATTAAACAATTTTTTTTTTAATTAGTTAGAATTTATGGGAGTTTTTAAAAACTCCCATGAATTCGAAATTCGATAAATCTGCCGCTAAATGTCTTCCAAAAGTATAATGAGCCTCTCCCTGGCAAAGACTAGTAATGAAATGAAATCTTCTAGCACAGCGGGTGTGAGATAAAGATACAGGGCTGCAATTGCCTCGCTCTGTCTTCTTCCTTCTCTCCCTTCCCTCTTTTTTGTTATTTCTAACCGTTTGTTTTTATGTTTTGAAAACTGAAAAATAAAATCTTAAAAAAATACAAAAACAAAAAAAAGATACAGGGCTGCGCTATTCTATTCTAAATCAGGGTTTGATGGGTATGGCAGCTCCACGTGAGCCCAGACAATGCAATAAGTGAATTACCTGAGGGGCAGGCCATCACCTCGACATAGTGATACGGGGAACGGCCGCGTTTCAGCTTCTGCACCAGGTTCTGAATGTTCCGGAAGCCGTAGGCCAGAGCAAAGTGTAACACAACATCGCCGTCTTTTTCAAGAGTCACTTCCTGGAAGTCCTTGTTCCTAATTGGAAGCAGTAAAGGAAAGAGTTCTCGAAGGGGCAGTGTCTCCAATATGAAACGGGTTACACAATGAATGAATAATTACACCCCCTCCTTTTCAAGAGGAACTAAGCCTCACTAGGGATGCACCGAATCCAGGATTCGGTTCAGGATTTGGCCTTTTTCAGCAGGATTCGGCCGAATCCTTCTGCCCGGCCGAACCGAATCCGAATCCTAATTTGCATATGCAAATTAGGGGCAGGGAGGGAAATTGCATGACTTTTTGTCAGAAAACAAGGAAGTAAAAAATGTTTTCCCTTCCCACCCCTAATTTGCATATGCAAATTAGGGTTCGGATTCGGTTCGGTATTCGGCCGAATCCTTCGTGAAGGATTCGGGGGTTCGGCCGAATCCAAAAAAGTGGATTTGGTGCATCCCTAAGCCTCACATACATTTAGTTGGCCCCTGGTTAAAGGGGTGGCTCACCATTAAGTTAAAGGAAAACTATACCCTCCAAACAATGTAGGTCTCTATAAAAAGATATCACATAAAAAAGCTCATGTGTAAAATCCTGCTTCATGTAAATAAACCATTTTCATAATAATATACTTTTTTAGTAGTATGTGCCATTGGGTAATCATAAATAGAAAATTGCCATTTTAAAAAATAAGGGCCGCCCCCTGAGATCCTATGATTCACGGTGCACACAAACAAACGCTGATGTTAGGTCACATGAGCCAATTAACAGACAGAGTTGTGTCTTTTGCTTCCTCACTTCTTCCTGTTACAGTTAGAGCTGCAGTATTTCTGGTCAGGTGATCTCTGAGGCAGCACACAGACCATCACTAAATGGTGGTTCAAGGCAAGAGATGTAAAAGGGCAATATTTACTTCAATACATATTCCAGTTTGGTAAGATTCTTTAATATGTAACTTAATATGATGTAAACCATCTGTTGCTTAAGTGTTCAATGTGGGGGTATAGTTTTCCTTAAACTTTAAAGGGGGTTATTTATCAAAGTCAGAATTCTAAAAACTCGAAAAATTTTAGTTTTTTTTTCAGTGGAAAAAGAACCTTGAATTTTTCGTGATTTATTATACCTCGAGGATGCAAAAAGTCTGGATCCAAAAATCCGGCATCTCAGACCTGCCGAGGTTGTATATAAGGCAATGGTCACTATCCTGTTTGGAATTTTCTGTGGTTCTGCGCAGGAATTAGCCTGGAAATCTGACTATTTTGGGTAAAAATTCAGAGCAATTCGGGGGTAAAAAAAAATCATGATTTGGATTTGCACTCGATTTCATTGAGTTTTTCCCCAATATGTTTAAATTAGGGATGCGCCAAATCCAGTATTTGGTGCATCAGAGCAGCCTTTCTTTCTTTCTCCTGACAACTTCCTTGACTACTTGGTGGTCAGACTGGTGGGAAACTGACCAGCAGGTGGCGCTGTTGTAACAAAATTCATTCATATTAACAGTACATGTATCCTTTAATATCGTGAATAAAAATAAAATAAATAATGAATGTACATTACAAAAGTGCTTAGAATAGCATCAATTTTACATTCTCTTATCCTTTAAGAGAGGTGGCCCAAACTATAGAAATCAGGGGCATCCAACATGCAGCTCTCCAGCGACAATTTTGAGAGACTTCAGCCTCACATGGAGTCCCACGAATGAAAAACAGAAAAGGCCTGGTCTCACTCATTGTACAAACGATACGTGCGACCCCAGTGTGGCCCACAGACATTTCTAGGAGCCAGTAGATAGAACACACAGATAAATACAGGAAACAATGTACTTACTTTAAGGGTTTGTAAACAATTGTATCCACGTGAAGACCAAAGAGCTCCTGTGCTGCGTGTCTGAACACATGCTCCAGGTACCCCCCTGATCCACCACCCTGGTGTCCCATTGGCTCCTCTTGTGCCTTACTGCTCAACCTGTCCAAAAAGAATCGGAACACAGAAATAGAACAATTTGTCCAGCCCATAATTCAGTACAAAAAACACTCTCAAGACAAGAAACCCAGAGACAAGAAATCCCCAGATTTAAAGTTTTCTCTTGTTTTATACCTTTTTTTTTGGCTTTCACTAATATAAAATGCAGAATTTATTTCCATTATTTCCATTTCCCCAGAGTTTACACCCAAATAACAGAAATCGGACTAGATTCATGAATTGGTGGAGGAGTGAAATTTAGAATAGAATGAATATTTAAGGGTTAGGGAGGCTTACTGCCACCTAGTGTACTTGATGCAGAATCACACCTACCAGCTGTAGATTTAGCCAGGAGTCCTGCGCGGAACCAATTTGTAAGACCCAGACCCACAGCCAGGCCCGGACTGACAATCTGTCTGTTCGGGCATTTGCCCGAGAGGCTGCTCTATTTTTTCTTTAAGTGGGCCGATCCTGATCTCTACACCTTATTAGAAAGTGCCACTGCCTTTCAATGCATCAGGCAGGCTCTAGGACCGCTCCTGCATCCTCTCTCCCACTGTTGCTCTGCCCCTCCCACTCCTCTGTTCTGGTGCTGCCGTGCTCTATGCAGGCCCGCACGCTATCAAGAGGCTACAGTCCCAGGCCCAGCAAGATTTAGATTTAAAGGGGGGCCGGCTGTGCTGCTCTTTCAGGATTAGCTGGCCCCCCTTAAGATCGTGAACATCGCTGTCCGCTGATGACCGGATCTCTCTCTGCACTTCGTTTCTGTGAGTCTTTGTCACTCTCTGTCCCTCTCTCTCTGTCTCCTTCTGCACTGTCTGTCCCTCTCTCTTCCCCTCTCTCTGTCACTGTCCCTCTGTCCCTCTCTCTTCCCCTCTCTCTGTCACTCTGTCCCTCTCTCTTCCCCTCTCCCTGTCACTCTGTCTCTCTCTGTCACTCTGTCCCTCTCTCTGTCACTCTGTCCCTCTCTCTTCCCCTCTCCCTGTCACTCTGTCTCTCTCTGTCACTCTGTCCCTCTCTCTGTCACTCTGTCCCTCTCTCTTCCCCTCTCTCTGTCACTCTGTCCCTCTCTCTGTCACTCTGTCCCTCTCTCTGTCACTCTGTCCCTCTCTCTGTCACTCTGTCCCTCTCTCTGTCACTCTGTCCCTCTCTCTGTCACTCTGTCCCTCTCTCTGTCACTCTGTCCCTCTCTCTGTCACTCTGTCCCTCTCTCTTCCCCTCTCTCTGTCACTCTGTCCCTCTCTCTGTCACTCTGTCCCTCTCTCTGTCACTCTGTCCCTCTCTCTGTCACTCTGTCCCTCTCTCTGTCCCTCTCTCTGTCACTCTGTCCCTCTCTCTTCCCCTCTCCCTGTCACTCTGTCCCTCTCTCTTCCCCTCTCCCTGTCACTCTGTCTCTCTCTGTCAATCTGTCCCTCTCTCTTCCCCTCTCTCTGTCACTCTGTCCCTCTCTCTTCCCCTCCCTCTCTCTCTGTCACTCTGTCTCTCTCTGTCACTCTGTCACTCTGTCTCGCTCTGTCACTCTGTCCCTCTCTCTTCCCCTCTCCCTGTCACTCTGTCCCTCTCTCTTCCCCTCTCTCTCTCTGTCTCTCTCTGTCACTCTGTCCCTCTCTCTTCCACTCTGTCTCTCTCTGCCACTCTGTCCCTCTCTCTTCCCCTCTCTCTGTCTCTCTCTCTCTCTCTCTCTCACTCTGTCCCTCTCTCTGTCTCTCTCTGTCACTCTGTCCCTATCTCTTCCCCTCTCTCTGTCACTCTGTCTCTCTCAGTCACTCTGTCTCTCTCTTTCCCTCTCCCTGTCACTCTCTGTCATTCTGTCCCGCTGTCCCTCTTTGTTTCTCTCTGCACTCTCAGTCACTCTGTCCCTAGGAACCAGACGGCTTTAATTACAAACAGGAGAGCTGCTGAATAAAAAGTAATAAGTCAAAAACCACAATTAATAAAAAATTAAAACCAATTGCAAATGGTCTCAGAATGTCCCTCTCTACATCATACTAAAAATTAAATTGAAGGTGAACAACCCCTAAGGCAGCTCTTTATGCGCATACATTTTTTCAGTTTTGCCCCAATATATGAGAAGACCATTGCGTCTTTACATGTGGGCTGCTTTGATTTTTTTTGCCCGGGCTGCTTTTTACCCCCAGTCCGGCCCTGCCCACAGCCCGTGACCCGAACCGCAACCAACATTTTTACCCACTTTGATCCGCTACTGGACCCGGACCCGCAACTGCCTTAACCACAACCTGACCCGCCGACTACCATTAAACAGGAAGTGATGGTGCTGCAAACCAAAAGAACCGTCATCAAAAGTGGGCGTGGACAATAATACGTTTTGTAAACCTTAAAATGAGTAAAATATAGACAATATTACATAAGATAAGAAATTTAGATGAGACTCACAACCCGACCCGCACCTGAAAATCCTACCCTCCAGGTGCCTGGTTTTTTTGCGGGTAACCCGCGGGTACCTGACCCGCTGCAGGACTCTACATGCAGATTTTATTATTAGCCCTATTCTATTAAAGGAACAGTTCAGTGTAAAAATAAAAATTGGGTAAATAGATAGGCTGTGCAAAATAAAAAATGTTTCTAATATAGTTAGCCAAAAATGTAATGTTTAAAGGCTGGAGTGACTGGATGTCTAATATAATAGCCAGAACACTACTTCCTGCTTTTCAGCTCTCTTGGTATACACCGATTGGTTACCAGGCAGTAACCAATCAGTGACTTTAGGGAGGGGCACATGGGTCATAACTGTTGCTTTTGAATCTGAGATGAATGCTGAGTGATCAATTGCAAACTCACTGAACAGTTATGTCACATGTGGCCCCCCTTCAAGTCGCTGACTAACTCAGAGTTAGAGAGATGAAAAGCAGGAACTGTTCCTTTAAACTGCACAGTAACAAACATAGCAAAGCACCAGCAGGAAAGAAAACATTGCCTATCCTCATAGTATTGATCTTAATAATACTTACAAGGTATCGAGTGGAGATGGGTCCACATCAGATAAAGACAGCCCCTCTTGTTCCAGCATCCTCAGCACCTCCCCTATAAGATTAAAAGTAAGTGCTATGGCAGAAGCCCAGTGTCCCAGAGAAGCAAGCCAGTAGCAAGAATTCAGCAGTACTAGTGAGAGATACAGAAGAGTAACCAACCAGTGGTGATCACACAGTCTACATCCCGGGTCTCATACTCTTCATTGTAGAAGTCCGGCCTAGAGGCCTCCAGTTTCTTGTCGTAACAAGGCATGACTGTCACGTGGTAGATCTGGTTGGGCTTCAGGCTCTACGGGCATCAGAGAAACAAGGGAGAGAACATGAGCCCGGAAAGAGATTTACTCACATAAAGGGATACTGTCATGGGAAAACAGGGTTTTTTTTTTTAAATGCAAGAGCAAACAGATTTTTTATATTTAATTTTGAAATCTGACATGGGGCTAGATATATTGTCAGTTTCCCAGCTGCCCTCAGTCATGTGAATTGTGCTCTGATAAACTTTAGTCACTCTTTACTGAAAGTTGGAGCGATATCACCCCTCCTCCCCAGAAGCCTAACAACAGAACAATAGGAAGGTAATCAGATAGCAGCTCCCTAACACAAGATAACAGCTGCCTGGTAGACATAAGAACAGCACTCAATAGTAAAATTCAGGTCCCACTGTGACACATTCAGTTCCATTGAGTGGGAGAAACAACAGCCTGCCAGAAAGCAGTTCCATCCTAAAGTGCTGGCTCTTTCTGAAAGCACATGACCAGACAAAATGACCTGAAATGCACCTACACACCAATATTACAACTAAATAAATACACATTTTGGGTTAGGATTTACATTTTATATTGTAGAGTGAATTATTTGCAGTGTAAACAGTGTAATTTAGTAATAAAAACGACACCATAAAGATCATAGCAGAATCCCTTTAAGGAACACTACAAGGATGTAACCTGAACATGTTGTCACCTTTTCTTTTGCAAAATGGCTTTTCACCAATGATCCCATGACTTGCTGGGGAGACTTTGTGCTGCTGATATATGGGAGAATGAAGCTGCCATGGGTTTTCTCAGCATAACAGATCCAGCCTAGGGGAAAGAAAGAAAGAAAGGACAGGCAATAGCACTTTGAATCCATGGACCAACTCACAGGAAACTACAGCAAATTGTACACATGAAATAAATGTTGACCTGAACGGTTATATTGAGCGGTCAAAGACATGCAAGTTTGCTAACACGAGCAGGTTATTAATGAGTGAGTTAGCAGAACTACACAGCAGCAACTCTAGAGTTGGAGCTGCAGCCACCACTAGGAGCTGCTAAACTGACAACAGAGAGATCCAGAATATTTATCACTATTGTCTGCTATGTTCAGATGTACCCGCAGAGTACTTTGGAGTAAAACGACTGCATTTGCTTTTTTAAAGTATGCTGCACTGAAAAGCTATTGTTGCAAAGCACAAGCTGAGTGTGATCCCCTACAGCGGTGGTGGGTTCAAGGAATCTTTTATTGTTGAATACCATTAGGACCCCTTTAGCTGCTGTTGTTGTTCCTTAAAGGAACTGTAACATCAAAATATTAAGTAATACAAATATAATGCAGTGTTGCCCTGCACTAGTAAAACTGATGTGTTTGCTTCAGAAACTCTACTATTGTTTATATAAATAAGCTGCTGTGTAGTCATGGGGGCAGCCAATCAAAGGAGAAAAGGCTCAGGTTACACAGCAGATAAGCTCTGTAGAAATAATGGTGTTAACTGTTATCCACTATTTAACCTGTGCCATATAGTCTTTTTTCAATTTTCGCCATTGCTACACAGCAGCTTGTTTATATAAACTATAGTAGTACTTATCTGTTATCTACTGTGTATTCTGTGCTTGAATGGCTGCCCCCATGGCTACACATCAGCTTGTTTATATAAACTATAGTAGTACTTATCTGTTATCTACTGTGTATCCTGTGCTTGAATGGCTGCCCCCATGGCTACACAGCAGCTTGCTTTTATAAACTATAGTAGTACTTATCTGTTATCTACTGTGTATCCTGTGCTTGAATGGCTGCCCCCATGGCTACACAGCAGCTTGTTTATATAAACTATAGTAGTACTTATCTGTAATCTACTGTGTATCCTGTGCTTGAATGGCTGCCCCCATGGCTACACAGCAGCTTGTTTATATATACTATAGTAGTGTTTCTGAAGCAAACAGACCAGTTTTACCAGTGTAGGGCAACAGTACATGATATTTTAATTACTGTAAAATACTTATTTTTTGGTGTTATTGTTCCTTTAAGTTTTAAAGTGCGCTTTGGGAGCTAGTCTCATATTTGCAACGTATGCCTTAGATTCTAGAAGAACTGATGCTACAAAGCAATTTTACACTGCCATATTCATAGAAGAGCAGACACCCGGCAATATATATCAATATAAAAAGATAATGACAAAGAGTGGGTATATAGGCTAAGCATGTCAGCGACAAGCAATTAATGGCGAGTGCTTAACCCGAAATGGATCACAATAAATAAATAATATTGCTCTATTTTCTTTAGCCATCTGAGTACCTGGGCAGGCCGATGCCAGCATGGGTAGGGATTTTTTATCCTCCTTCTGTCTTTTAAATCTCTGTATAAACTCTCGCTGACTCTCCAACAGGCTGAAGTTCCTGGAGAAGGTGGTGTCAAACACATGGTGGACTCCTAGAATTAAGGGGGTACAAAATATGATTTAGGAAGCCAATTAGCCTCAAGCATAATAAATAGGCGATAAAAGCTCCAAGCTGAGCGGAAGCCCTGCTCATCCAATCACGGAGTTACTGGGTGTAAGCCCTGCTCAACCAATCACGGAGTTACTGGGTGTAAGCCCTGCTCAACCAATCACGGAGTTACTGGGTGTAAGCCCTGCTCAACCAATCACGGAGTTACTGGGTGTAAGCCCTGCTCAACCAATCACGGAGTTACTGGGTGTAAGCCCTGCTCAACCAATCACGGAGTTACTGGGTGTAAGCCCTGCTCAACCAATCACTGAGTTACTGGGTGTAAGCCCTGCTCAGCCAATCACTGAGTTACTGGGTGTAAGCCCTGCTCAGCCAATCACTGACTTACTGGGTGTTCACTGAGTTACTGGGTGTAAGCCCTGCTCAGCCAATCACTGAGTTACTGGGTGTAAGCCCTGCTCAACCAATCACGGAGTTACTGGGTGTAAGCCCTGCTCAACCAATCACGGAGTTACTGGGTGTAAGCCCTGCTCAACCAATCACGGAGTTACTGGGTGTAAGCCCTGCTCAACCAATCACGGAGTTACTGGGTGTAAACCCTGCTCAACCAATCACGGAGTTACTGGATGTAAGCCCTGCTCAACCAATCACGGAGTTACTGGGTGTAAGCCCTGCACAACCAATCACTGAGTTACTGGGTGTAAGCCCTGCTCAGCCAATCACTGAGTTACTGGGTGTAAGCCCTGCTCAGCCAATCACTGACTTACTGGGTGTTCACTGAGTTACTGGGTGTAAGCCCTGCTCAGCCAATCACTGAGTTACTGGGTGTAAGCCCTGCCCAGCCAATCACTGGGTTATTGGTGTAAACCCTGTTTAGCCAATCACTGAGTTACTGGGTGTAAGCCTTGCTCATCCAATCACTGAGTTAGTGAGGATTAAAGGAGTATAAGTTACTACCTAACTGTTTGAAGAATGAAGTTAATTTCTGTGCAGTGTCCTGAATGCTCAGGTTAAATTTTGCAGCCAGAGAAGCCCATGACTGTGGGGACACAGAAACCACCACCACTTTGTGTTCGGACGGATCCTCTGCCTGGGGGCAAAAAGAAAGATATGAAGTGTAACTGTAGCTGCCATGGTGAAATCATCTGATCTGATAACCAACTTACATAGTGGGGCTCATTTATAAATACTGGGCAAATTTGCTCATGGACAGTAACCTGTAGCAGCCAGCTGCTGGTTTTACTATGAATGCAAGCGTTTGATTGGTTACTGCCAATGGGCAAATTTGCCTAGTGTTTAATATAAACCCCATTGTCTTTTGACATACAATGAGGTGGAAAATTATTTAATAATACACTTCATCTTACAGAGGGCAAGTTACTCACTTTATTTTGCTTTAGAATCTTGTAGAGCTCCTCGTGGCTCTGCTGAGTGATGAGGATGGTTTCTGCTGAAGTCACACAGCCGCTGCAGGCCAGACAGTCATTAAGAGTGATCTTTGCTTTTTCCAACCTCCGGGCAGCTCCTTCCTATTGAGAAAGCACTTGTCACTTTTTATGAAAAAGCTAATGCTGATTGGCTACAAGTCTGTCCATCTTTGGGAATGTTGAAATGTCCTGAATGGCTAGAGCTGCCTCTTCCACTGCTCACGTCCAGCTTGGTTACATTTTGCTACAATACACTCTGCTCTCCCAATGGAACATACAGCATGGGGAGACGCTCATTAACATGAGATTGCAAAGATGCCAGTGCTAGAGACTGAATGAGGAGCACGTGGGGCTAAAATGGTTAGAAAGAGCAAGATACAATGCTGAGAACTTGTGATATACAGAGACATCATATCCAGGGCAGAATGGCACGAGGCATCAGATGAATAGACATGCTACAGACATTTAGGGGGTTTTACTATCAAACCCTGAACATTTCTCATTATTTTCTGAAATCTACTCCACGACCAAATCCGCGCAGGTTTTTTCCCCTTATTTATCAATACGTTTTCCCTGTGCGGGAAAAAAACTCATACGAAAATTCGAATGGTACAACATTTTTGGATTTTCAACCCGAAAACTCATAAAATTTCCCCTTATTTATCAATACATTTTCCCGAAAATTTCCTGTGTGAGAAAAAACTCGAAAAAATTGAATTTTGCCCAAAAACCACCAAATCTTTGGATTATTGTACAAAACCCAGCACAGATCAGGATATCTTCTGGACTTCTCCCCTTGACTTAAATACAAGTTTTTTCATCCTCGGGATATAATAAATGTCGAAAAATTAGATGTTTCTTTTTCCCACTAAAAATTTGGATTTATAGTCCAAAAAAAAAAAACTTGAATTTTTCTAATTTTTGGCATTCAGTCTTTAAAGGAGAAGGAAAGTTACCTAAACAGATTATTGCCAGTAGATTGGCCACAATAGTGCAGGCTATAACACTATATTTATTCAGTAGAATGCTTTACCATACCTGAGTAAACAGCTCTAGAATTTGTTTAGGATAGCAGCTGCAGTATTAGCTTGGTATGACATCACTTCTGGCTCACTTATAGCTCGGGGCTCAGACAGCAGGGAGAGGAGCAACTTGAGCATGCTCAAGCCCTAGCCCTGGAGGTTTAAGCTGAAAACAGGAAGTCTGATACAGAAGCCCATGAGTGGTAGGAAAGAAATGTAGTGTTTCTTTTGACAGAGGACTCAGAGCAGCATTACTTTAAGGGGTTTACTGGTGTATTTATATAGACCTTTCTGATAAAGCTTACTTACTTTTAGCCTTTACTTTTTCTTTAATTAATAATCCCCTTAATATACATCGCGTTTAAAGGACAAGGAAAGCCGTTTAATTGGAGCCACTATTTTAGGAACCCCATGTAATCAAACCCCTTTTTCACTGGGCTGGTTCTCCTTTTAGAAAAAATGCAACATCCCAGCGGGATAAACTGATGCAGTGCTGCCTCTTTAATTAGCTTTTCCATGAGTCCCTAGGGCAGACTTGGACTGTAGAGTAACCTGTAAATGCATGTGAACCAATTTAAAACACTCACTTGATTAATCTGAACGTAGCTTCCATCATCTTCAATTTGGATCTTAGCTGTGGCTCTCCCCGCCTTCTTCTCAACCTTGATTGGCTTGATGCACTCCTGAGAAAGCAATGGAATAACAATAAATAAACAAGTGCATTTTTAATCCAAGTTGACTGCATTGCAGTATTATTATGCTTTATTTATAATACAGGTATGGGACCGGTTATCCAGAATGCTCGGGACCTGGGGCTTTCTGGATAATGAATCTTTCTGTAATTTGGATCTTGATACCTTAAAGGGGTGGTTCACCTATAAATTAACTTTTAGTATGATATAGAATGGCTATTTCAAAATAGTTTTTCAATTTGTCGTCATTATTTATTTTTTAACGTTTTTTTTTTTTTTTTTAATTACTTGCATTTTTCTTCTGACCCTTTCCAGCTTTCTCAAGGGGGTCCCTGATCCCATTTAAAACCAAATCTCAGTACGGCTACAAATGTATTGTTATTGCTACTTTTTATTACTCATCTTTCTATTCAGGCCTCTCCTATTCATATTCCAGTCTCGTAATCAAATCAATGCATGGTTGCTAGGGGAATTAAGACCCTGGCCATCAGATGGCTGAAACTGCAGAGCTGCGGAATAAAAAGCTAAATAACTCAAAACCCACAAATAATAAAAAATGAAAGCCAATTGCAAATTGTCTCAGAATATCCCTCTCTACATCATACTTAAAGTTAACTTAAAAGGTGAACGACCACTTTAAGTCTACTAGAAAATCATATAAACATTAAATAAACCCAATAGGCTGGTTTTGCTTCGAATAAGGATTAATTATATCTTAGTTGGGATCAAGTACAAGGTATTGTTTTATTATTATTAAAATCCTTTTCAAATATTCAGATTATTTGGATAAAATTGAGTCGATGGGAGACAGCATTACCGTAATTTGGATCTTTTCTGGATAACGGGTTTCCGGATGACGGATCCCATAGCGGTATTATAAATATTGATTTTAATTGTGGACGTATTCTACGGCGCTCTATGGAGATTATACATCATTCCCAGCAGTCCCTGTCCCAGTGGAGCTTACAATCTAAGGTCCCCATTCCATTTACACCCACTAGGGCCAGTTTTATGGAGTGTTTGGAGCGTGGGAGAAAACGGACACATGGAGAGAACATACAAACTCCTGGCATTCGGGTAGGGTAGAGAGATAAATACCCCAATACTCAAGCGCACGGCCACGTGTTATCTTTCCAGTGCATGAGGCACAAGGCAAAGCAATTTGCACGGTGCAATCTGATTGGGTGGGCCCAGTGCTGACATTATCTATCTAACCAGGAGTAGAACTACAGCCAGGAGACAACTCATGTTAGGGATGACTGTGCTCTCTGTGTCTGAGGGAACATCCAGCACTGATGTTACTGTTATGTGGAAAGGCTGTAATAATATTTTTGCACTATATATCCCAGAATTCTACTGGGGGGGTGCTCAGGCCAGTGAAAGTGCTGAGAGGGCATCAGGCTGCTTAAAGGGGGTGGTTCACCTTTAAGGTAACTTTTATGTTTGTATGTTATAGAATAGTCAATTTTAAGCAACTTTTCATTTGGTTTTCATTATTTATTTCGTATAGTTTTAAAGTTATTTGCCTTTTTCTTCTGACTCTTTGAAGCTTTGGAATGGGCGACGCTGACCCCTTCTAAAAAGGCAACAGATGTATTGTTATTGCTACTTTTTTATTCCTCATCTTTCTCCTATTCATATTCCAGTCTCTTATTCAAACCAGTGCATGGTTGCTAGGGGAATTTGGACCCTAGCTACCAGATTGCTTAAAATGCAAACTGAAGAGCTGCTGAATCAACTCAAAATACCTCAAATAATAAAAAATGAAAACCAATTGCAAATTATCTCAGGATATCACTCTCTGCATCATACTAAAAGTTATCTAAAAGGTGAAGAATCCCTATAACCCTTACCTTGATTCTTACAGAGCCCTACAATGGCACTGAGATGAAGGGCCCCAGATTAGGGGCCAATGTCCCTCTAATCCCCCAGAGCAGGAGAAGAGCCACTTTACACCCATCACCACTGCGTTTCCCCAGTAACTCCCAGCCAATACCAAGGCAGACATTCCAGGGATTAATTAAGTAGCAATCTACCATCCCCCCACAAACTATTGAAAAGGACTGTGGTTCTTTAACTACTACTGAACTGCAGTTCCCAGCATTCTGCTTAAAGGGGTTCTACACCTTTAAATGAACCTTTAGTATGATGTAGAGAGGGATATTCTGATACCATTTGTAATTAGCTTTCATGTTTTATTATGTGTGGTTTATGAGTTATTCAGCAGCTCTCCGGTTTGCAATTTCAGTAATCTGGTTGTTAGGGTCCAAATTCCCCTAGCAACCATGCACTGATTGGAATAAGAGACTGGAATATGAATAGGATAGGCCTGAATAGAAGGATCAGTAATAAAAAAGTAGTAATAACAATCAGTAATAAAAAAGTAGCAATAACAATAAATGTGTCGCCTTACAGAGCATTTGCTTGTAGATGGGGTCAGTGACCCCTCATTTGAAAGCCGGAGTCAAAAGAAAAAGGCAAATCAAAAAAATATAAGAAATAAACAAGGAAGACCAATTGAAAATAAAAGTGCTCAGAAGTAGTCATTCTATAACATACTATATGTTACTTAAAGGCGAACCACCCCTTTACGCCACTCCATTGCTCCTAAATGACCTAACACGCCCTTCCTGTAACCCGTCTCATTCCTCTGCCAATTCTTCAATCGCCCCGAGATCACTGACCTGCGAAGGGCCGATAAAATCATCCAGATCAGTGAGCTGCAGCACCCCACTGAAGGACGCCGCCATGTCTAAAGGACTCCAATAGACTGACAGAAGCTACTTCCGGGATCTGTACCGCAGCGTCCGCCGTCATAAACGTCACACACGTTCACTGCACCACGTGACTGCCCAGCGTTTACCTGAGCAGCAGAGTGTGAGAAGAGATGAAAGGGGGCGATTGTAGTCCTCAACTGTCTGAAATATGGGAGGGGAAAATAGTGAATAAAAAGCACCATTAGGGGGTTATTATGCTTCCAAGTGCTTTGTTAACAGACTGCCGTCTTTGAGTTCAGTCGAAGGGAGTGACGCTTCCTATAGAAACAAGGGCAGCCATCAAACTTTTGGCAACAAACAAGTTATTTATCTGGGCTCCACTAACACAAGTCCATAGTACCCAAACTTGTGCCCCTATGATACACACTCTTGACTCACCAATCATTAAACGGGTGATTTACCTTGAAGTTGACTCTTAGGGGCTCATTTACTTTGCTCAAGATTTTTTTTTTTTTGGCTTTTTCAACCATCGAATTGGCTACTTCGACCTTCGACTTTGAATCGATAGTCGAAGTACTGTCTCTTTAAAAAAACTTTGACCCCCTACTTCGCCACCTAAAACCTACCGAGGTACAATGTTTCTAACAATTTTTTGGTCGAAGAAAAATCGTTCGATCGATGGATTAAAATCCTTCGAATCGAAAGATTTAATCGTTCGATCTAACGATTTTTCGTTCGATCAAACTATTTTTGACGCTTCCTATAGAAACAAGGGCAGCCATCAAACTTTTGGCAACAAACAAGTTATTTATCTGGGCTCCACTAACACAAGTCCATAGTACCCAAACTTGTGCCCCTATGATACACACTCTTGACTCACCAATCATTAAACGGGTGATTTACCTTGAAGTTGACTCTTAGGGGCTCATTTACTTTGCTCAAGATTTTTTTTTTTTTGGCTTTTTCGACCATCGAATTGGCTACTTCGACATTCGACTTTGAATCGATAGTCGAAGTACTGTCTCTTTAAAAAAACTTTGACCCCCTACTTCGCCACCTAAAACCTACCGAGGTACAATGTTTCTAACAATTTTTTGGTCGAAGAAAAATCGTTCGATCGATGGATTAAAATCCTTCGAATCGAAAGATTTAATCGTTCGATCTAACGATTTTTCGTTCGATCAAACTATTTGTGGTAAATACTTCGATATTCGATTTACATTCGGCAGTTGAATATCGAGGGTTAATTAACCCTCGATATTCAACCATATGTAAATCTGCCCCAAAGTATGTTATACAATGGCCAAGTCTAACCATTATTTAAATTGGTCTTCATTATTTATTTTTTTATAGTTTTTGATTTTTTTCCCTTCATCCAACAAATGGGAGGCCCACTGACCCCATCTAAAAACGAATGCTCTGTAAGGCTATAAATTTATTGTTATTGCTACTTTTTATTACTTATCTTTCTACTCAGTCCATCTCCTATTCATATTCCAGTCCCTCAAATCAATGCATGGTTGCTGGGGTAATTTGGACCCTAGCAACCAGATTGCTGAATTTGCTGGAGAACTGCTGAATAAAAAGCTAAATAACTCAAAAACCACAAATAATAAAAAATGAAAACCAATTGTAAATTGTCTCATAGTATCACTCTCTGCATCAGGAGTCCCCAAACTTTTTTACCGGTGAGCCACATTCAAATGTAAAAAAAGTCGGGAAGCATGCAAAAATTCCTGGGGTTGCAAATATGGGCTGTGATTGGTTATTTGGCAGCCTCTATGTGGACTGGCAGCATACAGGAGACTCTGTTTGGCAGTACACCTGATTTTTATGCAACCAAACTTACCTTGAAGTCAGGGATTCAAGAATAAGCGCCTGCTTTGAGGCCACTGGGAGCAACATCCAATGGGTCGGAGAGATACATTTTACTCACAAGCCACTGGTTGGGGACCACTGCTCTAGATCATACTAGCGGGCAGATTTACTAAAGGGTGAAGTGCCTAACGCTGGCGAAGATAGCGTTTTCAGGGACTTCGCACAGGCGTCACTTCGCTAGTGAAGGAGATAGACGCTACTACACTAGCGGTGATTCGCACTCTATCGCCAGGCGAATTTTCGCTCTGGCGAATGGACGTTACTCTGCAAATTCACTAAGATGTGGATTTTACTGAACGTTAACTCTTTTGCCAGACTAGCCTTCGCCCGCTCAGACCAGGCGACGTGCAACGGAGTACATAGATCTTCCTCATTCTTCTGTTACTTACATCATATTACATATTACTACTCTGGCGTCTTTTTTCAGAGTGATAGCCTGCAAAAGTCCTTATATTTTTATTGGATCACTAACTATACAGTGGGTTCATGTGTAGGGCATTATAACAACTCTATTTTCTTTATTAATGTTCCCTGGAATTGTGCAATGTAATGTATTTGCTGCAACATGTATGTCCATTCAACTTTAAATTTCCCGCTGTATGCAAATTAGCCTGAGCGATTACCTCTAACGAAGTTGCGCTAGACAGAATTGAATGCTAGCGCATCTTCTCTTTGATTTGCTCGCAGTGCCTAAGTAACATTAGCAAAAATTCACCAGCGTTCGGCGCCCTAGACGCAACTTTGCATTTTACTAAAATAGCGGTGTCTGAGCGAATTTTCCCCTGGCAAAGTGTTGCGATGGCTGCGAAGGCATCGCTGGCGATTTTTTTTTTCGCTTAGTAAATTTACCACTAGAAGTTAACTCAAAGGTGAACAACCCCTTTAAACTGGCAAGTACTGGGAGTAAATATAGGGGAAACAGACCCTGCTGCTGCTGGGGGCCCCAGGAACTGTTCCTCCACGAGGTGGCTATGAACAGGGGCGTTTCTGCCATGAGGCAAGGTGAGTACCTTGCCAGCTTGAAAAAGGACCAGGTGGTCCGAAACGTTGCTGTGCCCGATGAATATCTTGGAATAAAGGCGTTTTTATGCTATATGGGAGTGCTGCTATCTATCCTGGAAATACCTTGCCACAGGCAGCATCTCCCCAGAAGTTACAAGGGGCGGCAAAAAGCCGCTCCTTGTAACTTTAAGAGATGAATTTCCAGTTTTTAAACTGGAAATTTGGCTTTTCTAGCGCAGAGAGTGCAATTTCGCTCTCTGCGCTAGAGATGCGCCCCCATCAAATGCTGCCTCAGGAGGCAAAACAGCCTGGATCACACCTGGCTATGAAACAATATGCTGTGAGGTTTTTCTCAGCCTTTCTTGATAGGCTACTGCATATAACAATGGCTGGGTAGAAAAAGGAAATAGCCTATTTCTGTATGGTACATATAAAAACAGTGGGATTTTGTGTTTATAATGTTTTATGATAACGGTATTACAGTAGAATCCCCATTTTACATTTTAGAGAGGACCAGAAAAATAATGGTGTAAAATCCAGGAAAATGGAAAATGAGGGAAATGTATTATGCATAATATATAGGTGGGACCACATAACAGCAATGTAAAATGAGGGATAACTTAAAGGATGTAAAATGTAGGTTTCACTGTATATGAACACTATTTTCACTTTAGCACTTATGTATAGCATCACCTATTGACTTGGTGTTTGTTTTGTTTTCCAGAACCAAACCTTTTCACTTTGTAACATACTGTAGTAAGGTAGGTTGAAAAAAGACGCACGTCCATCAAGTTCAACCTTTTAAGTCTGTATAAAACTACTTAAAGAGATACTGACACCAGAAAATATCTATCATAATATTGTCTTTGTATACTATTTATAATTTTGTCATAAGTCTGTTTGCCGGATGCTTTTACATTACCTTCCTTACCCCCATGTTCCTCTATGACGGCGCTGCCATATTTGTGCAGCAGGAGTCTGTTAGCATTAGAAAAACTAACTGGTTGAGAAGGGACAGTCAGGTTGGCAAAACAGTCAGGTTAAGGAACCCCCGTATGCTAACCTTTTTCATGGCGAAACAAGAACAAGATTTCCTCACCTCCTGCACCACGAAACCCCTAGCATATCTCCGATATATTGATCCTCATCATCTGGACAGATACTGAGCAAAAACTCATCCAGTTCCATGAACAGTTTAATAGCTATTACTTCACCATCAACTTAAATGAGTCCACTCCTCAAGCCATATCCACTTTCTGGACACAACTATTTATATCAAAGACAATAGCTTACATACCACTATATATCGGAAACCCACAGACAAACCATCCTACCTGATATATGACAGCTTCCATCCAAACCATATGAAACACGCCATCATCTACAGCCAGGCCTTTTGATACAACCAAATCTGTTCTGACACCTCAGAAAGGGATCAGCACCTTGAAACCCTCATAAAAGACTTCACTGACAGAGGCTACAACCCAAGTGTCATAGACCACAACATACACAGAGCCACCAAGGTCTCTACAAAGCAACTAATTAAAATACAAACAAAAAAGAGAAACGGATCGGGTACCACTTGTTACAACCTACAACCCACAGCTAAAGGCCCTTAGATTAATAGCCAGAGTGTTACAAGGCACACTACAAAAAGACTATATACTATATTTCCTGATCCACCTTTTCTGGCATTTAGGCAACCTCCAAACCTGAGCAAACTCATTATAAGAAGTTCACTTTCAGGACCCACGATCAATGGTGGAAGAAAGAGATGTAAGACATGCTCACACATCCTCTCCTCAGACAGAGTACAAATTCCTGGCACAATAGAGGAATACTATATACACGGCCACTACACTTGCTCATCCAGCAATGTGGTTTATGCAATAACATGCACAAAGTGTCCAACAAGAGGCATTTATATTGGAGAAACTGGACAAAGCCTCAGAAAAAGGACCAATCACCGCTGGTTCACAATAAACAATAAAAAATTGGACACACCAGTAGGTAAACATTTTAATAGCCCCAATCAAATTTCAAATTTCTGTTATCAAAGGCAATTTCAAAACAGAAAATGAACGCAAAGTGCGGGAATACAAACTTATGCAAACCTTTAGGAGTCTGGAGACAGGACTGAATTTAGGCCATGGATTTATGGCTAATTACTAAGACTAGAAACAGATTCATACATTTTTTTCTGTTCAGACAAAAAACTACTACAGGAATCTGTTATACCTTAACTGTCCCATATTATCCTTTAGACGTTATTTCTTCGTAGGATTTCAGACTGCTGACCGCTTGGAATACAATGCTTGTCATTATGTCACACGATATTATTGTGAAATCAGTCAGTTCTTCTGCTTTTAAGCTGTCAGGCTCTTTTGGAGACTCAGTAGGAAGAGCAGTTAGAACTGCTGTTAGTGTACAGCTTGCTGGACTTGACACAAAGGAATAGATGCAAGTTGTAGAAAGCGTGGTCGTAGAACAGGCAAAGGGTCGGTAGGCGGGCAGCGGTAAACGTAGTCAGGGACAGGCCGAGGTCAGAGGCAGGCAGAAGATATTCGTAACGAGAATCAGGCAGAAGGTCAATAGGCAGGCAGAAGTAAACGTAGTCAGGAACGGGCCAAGGTCAGAGGCAGGCAGAAGATAATCGAAGTCCAGGTCAGGCCGAGGTCGGTAACGAGAAAAACAAATCCAAGATATAATCAGAGAACACAGTAACAAGTACTAGCAAGGGAAGTCACCAAGCACTGTTTGCTTTTGCTGACGTCTTTTTACAGGAACAAGTTTGGCGGCAAAACGTAATGACGCAGCGTCAATGCGCCCGCGTCCATCGCGACGCGCGCGCGTCCGAATGAACGGAAGCGCGCCCGCGCAAAGACGCGCGCGCGTCCGACAGACGCCGGAAATACTCAAGACCCTGAGCACCCCATGCCCGCGCACCAGCTGCAGCTACAGGTACCTTACATAAGCACACCAGAGTCTTCCTCCTGCAATGGTATAATATTTAGCTTTACCAGTAACTTAGGGAGTAATGTACAGACAGTTAACAAAATGGTCAACTGATCTTTTATTGGAATATTTTTCAATATTAATTACACTGAAAATGATTGCCAATTTTTAAAATGTATACTGGAAACTCACTTTCATTAGCCAAAATTTAATTTTGGGGTTTATGACCCCTTTAAAAAAATGTAAAGCTTTCAGAACTTGTGATAGCTCCTCTCTTACAAGCTATGAAATGGTCATGTGGACACATGTTTATCTTGCCGAAATTGCTATGAAATAAAAGCAGATTGTGGAACTTTGCCAGATTCATAACTTAACATAACATAACATAATTTCCCAGGTTGTCATAGACTTTCTGCATAAAACTCGTAAAGTTGCACGATTCCCCTGCAAACAATTGTGTAATGTAATGAGTTATTAGATTGTTTGCCTCATGCAGAGCGAGAGTTACATTATTGCCTAATCTTACCTCCAGCGATAGCTTTATTATTGAGGAATGGTTTGATATAGAGATTGTAGAGGCTGCGTTTGGTGGAGTAAGGCAGATTTTCATAAATTTTGTTAAAACTCGTTAACATAAAATGTATAACAAGCTGTAGTGGGGAACAATCATAAAAATAGAAAAATGTGTTAAAATTGAATGCAGTAATAATCATATATAAACACTGGGCGAATTTGCACCTGGGAAGAAAACCAAATATTTGCATTATTTACTTATAATTAAGGGTGGCCGCACCCACATAACGTAATAGGCTTTGATGGTTTTAAGCTGAGCAACTGAAGATATATTTTTTGATTGTAAGATTGGCTGCGGTCCATACATTTTTAGTTTGTATACACAGGTATGGGAACTGTTATTCAGAATGATCGGGACCTGGGGTTTTTCCAGATAACAAATCTTTCCGTAATTTGGATCGTCATACCTTAAAGGAGAAGGAAACAAAAAAAATGAAACCTACTTCATTAGGTTTGCCATCAAGCCCCCTCCTGAAACGCTGCATTAAAAACTTTAAGATCACTGCTGCTTCTGTGCACCTGCATTCAGAACTTTCGGCGCTGTTAACATTTTGGCGCCGCCATTTTCAAATTGGCTTCCTCTGTACTGCGCATGCGCATCCTACGTGGACCCCGGTGATGTAGTCTTATATGCATTGCCTGACTGACTAAGCAAACAAGGAGCTTTCCTTTATTAATAATGCATTACTACAGACCTCAGTCAGACAGACCCGCACGCTGGGTTGCTTGATTTATTTTTTAGCTCCGCTCCTCCGCTCCTGCGCTCGCTGACAAACTGTAAATTAAAACCAGAGCGACAGCAGGAGCTTCAAAGCTTCCCTTTGTTTTCACGCAACAGAGAAGCAGGAGCGCGATTGGAGCTTGATTCAATGAGGTGGAGGCAGAGAGGTCAGCGATGACGAACGGCATCATCACGTGACCAAAACGTCATGCTTCACAGGGAACCCACAAGAACTTAGTGTGCATGCGCAGGGCACGGCTGAGAGCTACTGCGCATGCGTGTGCCCTATTGAGAACGATTTCTGGACTGCAGCATTGGTATGCTTTTATCTACATGTTTCAACTTTTTTAAAAAAACGATTGCAGCCCAAAGATTAATAAAAAAACTAATGTGGGAATGCTTGCTAGTAAAGGTATTTGCTTTTCATGGTCAATACTTATAGATTAAGTTGATTTTAGACTTTCCTTCTCCTTTAAGTCTACTAGAAAATCTTGTAAATATTACATAAACCCAATAGGCTGGTTTTGCTTCCAATAATGATTAATTATATCTTAGTTGGGATCAAGTAGAAGCTACTGTTTTATTATTACAGAGAAAAATGGAATCATTCTGGGGTTCCTCCTTTTTAATGCTCTGCCAGGCCTTTACTGCAGCCGCTTTCAGTTGCTGTTTGATTGTGGGCCTTTCTGTCTGAAGTTTAGTCTTCATTATTCAACAAGGGAAATGCAGCTCAATTGGGTTCAGATCAGGTGACTGACTTGGCCATTCAGGAATATTCTACTTCTTTGCTTTAATAAACTCCTGGGTTGCTTTGGCTCTATGTTTTGGGTCATTATGAAACGCCTCCCAATCAATGTGAGTGCATTTAGCTGGATTTGAGCAGACAGTGTCTCTGAACAGCTCACAATTCATTCTTGTGCTTCTGTCCTGTGTCACATGATGGATAAACACTAGTGTCCCAGTGCCACTGGCAGCCATGCACGCCCCAAGCCATCACACTGCCTCCCAAATGTTTTATACATCATGTGCTATGCTTTGGATCATGAGCTGTTCCACCCCTTCTCCAGACTTTTTTCTTGCCATCATTCTGGTAGAGGTTGATCTTGGTTTCAATTTTCCAAAGAATGTTTTTCCAGAACTGTTCTGGCTTTTTTAGATGTTTTTTTTTTTTCTTTAGCAAAGTCCATTCTAGCCTTTATATTCTTGATGCTTATGAGTGACTTGCACCTTGCAGTGCACCCTCTGTATTTACTTTCATGCAGTCTTCTCTTTATGGTAGACTTGGATATGGATACTCTACCTCCTGGAGAGGGTTGTTCACTTGTTTGGCTGTTGTGAAGGGGTTTCTGCGATGATCCACCACTGTTGTCTTCCGTGGAGGTCCATTTCCTTTTGTGTTGCTGAGTTCACCAGTGCTTTCTTTCTTTCTCTCTCAGGATGTACCAAACTGTAGATTTTGACACTCCTAATATTGTAGCAATTTCTCGGATGGTTTTTTTCTGTTTTTGCAGCTTAAAGATGGCTTGTTTCACCTGCATGGAGAGCTCCTTTGACCGCATGTTGTCTGTTCACAGCAAAATCTTCCACATACAAGCACCCTCCTCAAATCAACTCCAGGGCTTTTATCTGCTTCATTGATAATGACATAATGAAGGAATTGCCCACAGCTGCCCAAGAATTAGCTTTTTGAGTCAATTGTCAATCTTTTTAGACTTTTTCCCGAAAAGTCCGAATTTATTTCATATTTCATAGTTTAAAAAACTCAAATTTTCAAGTTTTTTAGATTCGGACTTTAATAACTAGCCCCCTATGTGTTGGTATTTTCTTATGGTAGCATTTATAGTAGATATTTTTTTTCAATTTCAAAACATTTCTGGGTATTGTGTATCTTAATGAATAATTTGATGTGTAGTTTTTGAAAGGGGAGGACTATGGTTGTGAAATGTTTTTGGGTCATTGGTTGGATCACAAATGAATCCTGTGAAAGGCTGATTGGGATCAGTATCATTGTCTCTACATCTGATGTTGGGTTTCTTTGCCTTTGGGTTTTATGATGATATTGTGTCTAAATATTAAGCTGGATGTCGATAGAATTTTCTCATAAAGGGCCCTTTATAATTACACTGAATTTTTTAAAAATGTTTACCTTTAAATTAATCTCATCTCATTGGGATATGAACCAATTATAAACCACCATTTATTTCAGGGGAATGGTGTCATGGGCCTGAAACAGATGATTTTTGCAGATATATTGACCGATAATGAGCCTGAGGGTCCCCTATGACATTTATATTTTATAACATGTAGAGGAAAAGTTGAAGCATGAAGGAAGCAATAAACCTTGCGTGTTGTTGTTTGCAGCAGTGATTAAAGGGAACATAAGAGATATTTGCCCTTAAGCTTGGTTTTTGTATCATGTCCAGGTGTTCTTTCTATGGCTCCTTCCCCCCCTCCACATCTGATATATAATGTAAATGCATAGGGACACACACATGCATAATAGGTACCTACTCAAGCCATAAATGCAGGGAGGGTGGCCATAGTGGAGAGTTCATGGTAATTAGTGGGAGGGGCAAATGCTATCTTCATAGGGATTCTGGGAAATTGTATAAGCTTATAGGCAGAAGATTTTAGTTGACCTTGACGCGACTTTCCCTTATAAAGTTACAGGTATAGGACCTGTTATCCAGAATGCTCAGGACCTGAGGTTTTTTGGATAATGGATCTTTTCGTAATTTGAATCTTCATACTTTAAGTCTACTAGAAAATCCTGTAAACATTAAATAAACCCAATAGGCAGGTTTTGCTTCTAATAACGATTAATTATATCTTAGTTGGGATCAAGTACAAGATACTGTTTTATTATTATAGAGAAAAAAGAAATCATTTTTAAAAATGTGGAAATCATTTGGAAAAAATGGAGTCTATTGCCCACACAGATAAGAACAATGGGCACATTGCTACAAAGCTTTTAATTGTGGTGCTGATATATCTCAGTGTCACACAGTAGCTATCTCAAGGGGTCCTCATTTATTCAAAGAACTCCTCCTTTCAAGGATATTTTGTGTGTGTTTATTTTTTCATAGTAGCGGTGTGATCTTCAAGTTATATGATAAGCTCGGAGCACCCAACAGATAGCAAGCAGCTAGCATAGTGACTATTGTGGCAGAAAAATTGGATTGACAGAAAAGAACAGGTTGGTCCATGTAGTCTGCCCATACATTTTCACTAAAATTGCCTGGTTTCCATCCAAGGCATGTACAGAATTAGCACCCTTTTTAGCTTTCCCCCTTTCAGTTACAGGTTATATGTTATAACTAAAGTATCAGACTGGGACAGAGAATTTAATAGATGGCCCACTGAATGTATATTAAAAGGGTTCAGTGATATTGTTTATATACAGTATATGTATATCATTCAGTTTTGCATTTTTTCTAGATGAAAGGGGAACTCCACCAAAACTGATAAAAAAGACTTGCCTAGCCCCCTGCTTTCCAGCTGATCTGTCTGACTACTTTTCTGAGCTGGCTGACTACTGTTACGTTGTATCAACAGCCATCTGTCCTCCAAACCCACAATTCCCTGCACATGTGATTTCAATAAGGAAAGGAACATCACAGTGCAATGCATTGTGGGTTATGTAGTTCCCGCATGCTGTCTGTAAGCTGTGGAGAAGTTGTTACAATTTGTAATATCAGTGTTTTAGTCCCTCCTTCCCTGCTAGGATTTCAAATGATGCAGAAAGAGAAGAACTGTTAAACAGTTGGATTTCAGCACAGAAAATGGCATGTATTCATACTTTTTGAAGAAACAGGTAACTGTGATGGGTATATTAGGGGTTTCAGTGTTATGTGGGACTCTTTATCGAATTTTGGTTTGGAAGCCGGAGTTCCCCTTTAATAATAAGAATATGTATGTTTTGTATCTAGGGATGCACTGAATCCAGGATTCGGTTTGTGATTCGGTCAGGATTCTGCCTTTTTCAGCAGGATTTGGATTTAGCCGAATCCTTGTACTTGGCCGAACCGAATCCTAATTTGCAAATGCAAATTAGGGGCGGGAAGGGAAATCAAATGACTTTTTGTCACAAAACAAGGAAGCAAAAATATTTTTTCCACTATTTCCTTTCCCATCCCTAATTTGCATATGCAAATTCGGATTCTGTTCTTTATTCGGACAAATCTTTCACGAAGGATTCGGGAATTCGTCCGAATCCCAAACAGTGGATTCAGTGCATCCCTAGTTGTATCATCGGTAAAATGGAGATACACATTCATTGTGAGTGTTATCATTTGGTGGAGTCATTTCAGGAGCCCATCGCAGTTCCTCTTAGTTAATAGTATGTGCTGTATAGTATATTGTTCGTACAATGTAAGCAATAGAAATTTTAGCTCCACAATTAGGGACTAATATTTTGGTGCTTTAAGGGCAGAGACACACAGTCAGATTCAGGGAGATTAGTCGTCCAGCAACAAATTTTTGGCGACTCGGGGCGACTAATTCCCCTGAACTGCCTTCCCGTCTGCTAGAATGTAAATCGTTAGAGGGATGGCTCTCTGAGTGCTTATTTTTCCGAAGTCGCCCAAAGTTGTCTCACAAGGAAATTTGGACGACTTCAGAAAACGAAGTGCCATCCTGCCGGTATGATGTTAGTTATGTACATGTATATACAGTTTAGTCCAACCAGTAGCATTCCTGTTAGTTTCTTTGCATCTAACATAAATTAGTACAAAAAAAAAAGGTTTTAAATGAATATTTATTGAAAGCAAATAAAAGACACAGTTAGGAAAGGTGCTTTGACCTTGGAGAACATCTTGTGCACAGTTACAAGGCAGATTTCCAAATGTACAGGTAAATAAAATATTACACTACATAAATATAACCATCACATAAATGCCAAAGTACATACATTCTCTGAAGGGGGTTGGGCTTTAAATGTTTTATATTTGAGTTAATTCGCCTTCTTCTGGATTATTTCCAGTTTTTAAAGAGTGTGGTTCTACCAAGTGGGACATTGCTTTAGATATTATTTGATTCCAGGCTCCCAAACTATCTCCTTTACTGTAGGCAAGCAGAAGAACTTTAAAATGAGTAAAAGAGAGACGGCAGACTCAGTTGATGCATCTGGCAAACACACAACCACACCCCAGTCTCTTTCATGTAAAATAGATTTTTTTCCATACCAAATAATTGGGTTTAGTGTTATTTTCAAGAGCAGTGTTTTGTTTAAGGAGGAGGGCATTTTATTTGTTATTATCGTTATGGAAATATCTTTGTTGTCTGTATTAATTATACCCCCTGCTCTACCCCCCTATTTTAGCATGAGCTTGTATTAACACAAGGTATCAAGTGTGCAGCACAGAGAACAATTAGTTACAATTTGGCACAGGACATAAATATAAAATCTATAAATTCTTTTTTTCGCAATTATTTTAATCAATGTAAGGATCAGTTTTCATATAAAGCTTTTTTATATTGCACAGAAAACAAAATAGAAAGCCTTCAAAGGATTTAAATGGAGGTAGTTGGCTTAATATATTTGCATAGGTATGCATGGAAAGGGGCCAATAAATATTTGTATTATGCCAGGAGGGTGTAAACAGTTACAGATGCATCTGGCACACAAAATCACAACCCAGTCTCTTCCATTTGCAAATAACATTTTTATACCAAATGTATGGGTTAACAGAATTTGTCGTTTTCAGCAGCAATATTTTGTTTAAAGGATAAGTAAACCTTTAAAATAAGTGAATGTAAAATTCATGAGGGGGCTATTCTAAGAACGTTTGCAAAGCACATTCATTATTTATTTTCTTTTTTCCCTATAATAATAAGGGAAATATTTACTGTTAAAGGAACAGTAACACCAAAAAATTTAAGTGTTTTAAAGTAATGAAAATATCTTGTACTGTTGCCCTGCACTGGTAAAACTGATGTGTTTGCTTAAAAAACACTACTATAGTTCATATAAACAAGCTGCTGTGGAGCAATGGCGGAAATTGAAAAACGGCTATATGGCACAGGTTGACTAATGGATAACAGATAACACCATTAGACAGACAGAGCTTATTTGCTATCTGCTGTGTAACTTGAGCTTATTCTCCTTTGAATGGCTGCCCCCATTGCTACACAGCAGCTTATTTATATAAACAATAATAGTGTTTCTTAAGCAAACACAGCAGTTTTACCAGTGCAGGGCAACGCTGCATTATATTATTATTTCTTTAAAACACTTTTATTTTTTGACGTTACTGTTCCTTTAATATGAATACATTTTGTTACAACAGCGCCAACTGCTGGTCAGTTTCTGACCAGTCTGACCACCAAGTAGTCAAGGAAGTTGTCAGGAGAAAGAAAGAAAGAGGCCGTACTGGTGTTCTTCTGCTTAGGAAAACAATTAGAAACCTCTTTCAAATCTTTTCTAAGCAGAAGAACATCAGAGCAGCCTCTTTCTTTCTCCTGACAACTTCCTTGACTACTTGGTGGTCAGACTGGTGAGAAACCGACCAGCAGGTGGTGCTGTTGTAATAAAATTATTCATATTAACAGTACATGTATCCCTTAATATCTTGGAGTAAAAACAAAATAAATAATGAATGTACATTGCAAAAATATCTTAGAAAATATCTCATCAATTTTACCTTAACTTATTTTAAAGGTTTACTTATCCTTTAAGACATTTTCTAATATTGACATGGATCAGTGCAGACAATCTGTTTTTTGTCCGTATTAATTATGCACCCACCATTTTATGATATAAAAATATTAATCCCAGTGAAAAACCGTAACACCAGCACCTTATCTTTCTCTCTGAGGGTTATAAGAACGTGTTGGAATGTTATCGGAAATTCAACATACTGTACAATATAATAAAATATTAGCTGAGCTTGTTCTTCAGGCTGTTAAAGGGGCCACGATTAGGGTGAATATTGTTACAAATGGTTTTCAGGGTCTAGATGCAACTTTTATATCAGAAAGGCACCACTACTTCAAGGAAATCCCCCACTAAGTGGAGGACGACATAAATTATTATCAGGGAAAAAGAAAAAACGAGAAAACAAAAAAAAAATGTAAATGTCTTCTGTTAGGACCTTTGGATCCACATTCAGGAGATGTCCTAGGACAGGAAGCAATATCTGTTGTAACTGACTTCATCAAGATTTGGGTAATATAATAGAGTGTCATTAAAGGTTGATTGTTCGCAGAAGCGGCCCATATTTGAAATCAGCCATTTGTACTGGTCTTGTAAACCAGAGGAGCATGGGATGTCTGCAAAGAGAAATATGTTTATAGTATAATATATGAACTTTTTCATCTTAGAAAACACACAGCCAATGCACATTCCTTTGTGCTTGTGCCTTGCCTCACTTATATCAATTATGTTGAATAAGGTGCAATGCCATAATCAGAGCACATGGGCTAAGGATCCTTGGAGTAAACAGCTGCCATTAGGAGGTGATATCAGAGACACACGCTCAGATTGGGGAGATTTCTCGCCCAGCGATAAATCGCCTCTTCTTCAGGGCGACTTATCTCTCCAAACTGCCTCCAACCACCTAGAATCTAAATAGCCGGCGGGATGGCACTCGGATGGCTTTGTTTTTTGAAGTTTTCTTGTGAGGCAACTTCGGGCGACTTCGCAAAACAAAGCACACCGATTGCCATCCCGCCTGCTATTTACATTCTAGCCGGCTGGAGGCAGTTCGGATCGCCCCCAAGAAGAGATTTGTCGCTGGGCGACTAATCACCCCGATCTTAATGTGTTGCATTCTAATGCCAACTCTGACACTGTCAGCATCTCGGCACTGAAAATGACGCATTTTGCATCCATATTGACTCAAGCTGAGGAAAAACACAACTTGAGTCGGATTTACTTCTGCTTGTTTATTTGTTCCCATAAAGAATAGAAATAGACTATACTTGAAGTGAAGCTCCCCCTACAAAGTTAAAGGTATGTGGTGACCACAGTCTACATCAGGGATCCCCAAAATTTTATTTTTTTTTACCCATGAGCCACATTCAAATGTAAAAAAAAAGTTTCAGAGCAACACAAGCATAACAAGTCCCTGGGGATGCCAGATATATTGCAACATATTGCTCATAAGCCACTAATTGGGGGCCGCTGGTCAACAGCTCACTTCCATAGAGCCATAGAAGGTTAGCTTCAGTCTCTCCCAGTCTCACCACAGAGCTGTTCTTTTTTTCCTCCCAGTCATTAAAATAATATCATTGAGAAATGTAAATGGAGTTATAGAAAGAATTCCATTCCATAGCTAACAGATTGGAAAAACCCAATGGTGAGATTACGAGAGTATTACAAATATCTAAAAGAGATCTTGATCTGCAAGAGAAAATTGTTGCCTTTTTTTTCCAATGCATTTTGGCAAATTTTCTCCATTTTGCGAATTTCTATTGGAGACTGATTTGCATGAACGACACTTAGGGGCAGATTTATCAAGGGTCGAATTGAAAATTTAAATTTTTCAATTAGAATTTTGAGTTTATTCTAGTGTAATTTGACTTTTCACCATCTAAAACCTGCCTAAAAAAAAAACAATTTTTTTTTAAAAAAAAAACTGGAATCAAATTTGATTCGGATTTGCAGGTCGATCCTATTCACCTGGATTTAAAAAATGCAATTTTTTAATAAATTTAGATTTTTTTTCTCCAAATTTCGAGTTTATGGGAGTTTTTATAAACTCCCATAAACTCTAAATTCAACCCTTGATAAATATGCCCCTTAGATTGGGCTCATTAAGGCCCCCATAAACGGGCTGATAAAAGCTGCCAACAGACCTAGTTGGCAGCTTATTGGCCTATGTGTGGGGCCATCTGACAGGCTTTCCCTTTACTCTAGGTTTAGTAACTTAATGCAACGAATAAGATTTACAGCATAGCAGTAAATGCGTCCTTGTTAGTGTTAGCTGTGGTTGCTAGAACAGCAGATTTTTTGCAGAACATTGTGCTTGCTTTTTCTCAAAAACATGTTTTTTTTAATAAAGCGAGACAAGTTAAAGGAGAACTAAACCATCAAAACGAATGTAGCTAAAAATGGCATATTTTATATAGTGAACTTATTGCACGAGGCTAAAGTTTCAGCTTGTCAATAGCAGCAATGATCCAGGACTTCAAACTTGTCACAGGGGGTCACCATCTTGGAAAGTGTCTGTGACACTCACATGCTCAGTGGGCTCTGATTGGCTGTTGAGAAGCTAAGCTTAGGGCTCGTCATTAATTATCCAGCAGAAAATGAGCTTCCCTGGCTGTAATATAAGCTGATGCTACAGGTTTGCTGATTATTAAATTCTGATGCTAATTGCACTGGTTTCTGTGCTGCCATGTAGTAATTATCTGTATTAATTACTAATCAGCCTTATATTGTGACATTTCTATTCTATGTGTACTGTATATTGTGAGTGGGTCCCTAAGCTCAGTAAGTGACAGCAGCACAGAGCATGTGCAGTGAATCAGCAGAAAAGAAGATGGGGGGCTACTGGGGCATCTTTGGAGACACAGATCTTTACTGCTAAAGGGCTGTGGTTGCCTTGGGCTGGTACAGAAGCACAAAACATAATGTACAACATTTCTAGCTACTTCTTTAGTTACACTTTAGTTCTCCTTTAACACTCTTAGCTTAACACACAGCCATACAGATCAGTGTTTCTTAGAAATTGTCGATTTTTTTTACTTACCAGTTCCTGAAAACTTATTCGTCAGGAATCTCCTTATGAAATTATAAACTTCTGTCCTTCTTTGTGGTGTCAGAATAGTATATATGTTGTCCAATGCTGCAATGCTACAAACAAATAGATACATGTCATTGTCTTTTCTTAAAAATGTGGCTTAGGTTTAGTTGCCATGACTGTGTGTGTGCTAACTGCCCCTATTTGAAGCAGTGATCAAAATAATGTTGATTGAGGGAGATTTGCTTGCTGCTAATTATTGAGCCCATTAGAATGGGCTCAATGTCACTAAAACCTACTATTTTGTTGAATAAATCATAAATTACTAAGTGAATAAAACTAGCAATATCAAATAAAATTGAAATATTATATTATAAATAAAATTACACTATAAGAAAGCCAACTGAATAGTTCATTTCATCATGGAATTTTGAAGTAGAGGCATTTGGCCTCTTGGTTATATGGCCATGGAAGTCCCTGATTACTTCTAATATCTTTATGTAGGGGGTGCATTTTCCATTAAAATAATGGGTGATACTCAGAGTTCCCTGTATAACTCAGCCTGCAGCCTTGTGCCTTTATATGGTCACAGAACCCCTCAGTGACTTCTAATATCCTTATCATTTACAGTAGGGGGTACATTATCCCTTATAATACATGAGTGATACTCAGAGTTCCCTGTATAACTCAGCCTGCAGCCTTGTGCCTTTATATGGTCACAGAACAACCCCTCAGTGACTTCTAATATCCTTATCATTTACAGTAGGGGGTACATTATCCCTTATAATACATGAGTGATACTCAGAGTTCCCTGTATAAATCAGCCTGCAGCCTTGTGCCTTTATATGGTCACAGGACCCCTCAGTGACTTCTAATATCCTTATCATTTACAGTAGGGGGTACATTATCCCTTATAATACATGAGTTATACTCAGAGTTCCCTGTATAACTCAGCCTGCAGTCTTGTGCCTTTATATGGTAACAGAACCCCTCAGTGACTTCTAATATCCTTATTTACAGTAGGGGGTACATTATCCCTTATAATACATGACTGATACTCAGAGTTCCCTGTATTACTCAGCCTGCAGCCTTGTGCCTTTATATGGTCACAGAACAACCCCTCAGTGACTTCTAATATCCTTATCATTTACAGTAGGGGGTACATTATCCCTTATAATACATGAGTGATACTCAGAGTTCCCTGTATTACTCAGCCTGCAGCTGAGAAATTTTAAAATTGCTTTGAATTATTAAGTTTGGCACAAAACATTGGATGACACAATTATAGTGTGAATTGTAAAGCACGGTGGTTTTAAATAGACACCAAGGGGGTCAGCAAAAAACGTTTAAAAATACTACACTGTATGAAATTTATTTCGGTTATTCTCCCTCCCAAATTTATTTGGAGGAATACAGCGACTTTACGTTTGGAAGAATTTTCTAACAGGTGGAGGAGAACCTGAGTTGACGCTGGACTTTTGGGAGTGATCCTAGCTTCCTCGGAATCGAACTATATTTGGACTTTTGCCTTTATATAGTCACAGAACCCCTCAGTGACTTCTAATATCCTTATTATTTACAGTAGGGGGTACATTATCCATTATAATACATGAGTGATACTCAGAGTTCCCTGTATAACTCAGTCTGCAGCCTTGTGCCTTTATATGGTCACAGAACAACCCCTCAGTGACTTCTAATATCCTTATCATTTACAGTAGGGGGTACATTATCCCTTATAATACATGAGTGATACTCAGAGTTCCCTGTATAACTCAGCCTGCAGCCTTGTGCCTTTATATGGTCACAGAACAACCCCTCAGTGACTTCTAATATCCTTATCATTTACAGTAGGGGGTACATTATCCCTTATAATACATGAGTGATACTCAGAGTTCCCTGTATAACTCAGCCTGCAGCCTTGTGTCTTTATATGGTCACAGAACCCCTCAGTGACTTCTAATATCCTTATCATTTACAGTAGGGGGTACATTATCCATTATAATACATGAGTGAACACAACGGAAGGGTTGAAGGCTGGCCAAGCCCATATTTCCCCACAATATCCACACATTGTTTACCACTGGTATTTGATTACTTACAAAGTTTGGTAGACTTCACAGTTAATGTCTAGAGAAAACATTTCAGTCATTGTGCCATTAATTCCAGGAAGCAAGAAACCAATCTGCTTCATCCACCTCTGAGCATCGCTAACGGACAGGGTATCTGGGGCACTGAAGAGAGCTTCAAGGGTTCTCATCAAGATAGCATCTCTCACACTGTTTGACAATGAATGTGTTTGCTGCCAAAATAAAAATAATATTAAAATATTTAGACATCTGGAACTGGACAATTAACATATGAAATTGTACTGCCACCAATTAACTCTACTGCCACCATCTTACCCTAAGGGGCAGATTTACCTAGGGTCGAATATCGAGGGTTAATTAACCCTCAATATTCGACCGCCAAAGTAAAATCCTTTGACTTCGAATATCGAAGTCGAAGGATTTACCGCTATTCCTATCGAAGGAATAATCGTTTGATCAAACGATTAAATCCTTCGAATCGAACAATTCGAAGATTTTAATCCATCGATCGAAGGATATTCCTTCAATCAGGAAATTGTTAGGAAGCATATGGGGACATTCCCCATAGGCTAACATTGGCCTCGGTAGGTTTTAGGTGGCGAACTAGGGGGTCGAAGAATTCCCCCCCCTTCGAATGGTTGAAAAGTCGAACGATTTGTAGTTCGAATCGTTCAATTCAAAGTCGAAGGTTGTAGTCGAAAGTCGAAGTAGCCCATTCGATGGTTGAAATAGCCATATTTGACCATTCGAAATTCTAACTCTTTTTCCTCTATTCCTTCACTCGAACTAAGTAAATGGGCCCCTTACTGTCAGAACCTTGTTCTTCATTATATGCTACACATCAGTATCCTCCAATTTGTGCCTGTATGTTATCCACACACCCACTTAGACTGTAAGCTCTATGGGGCAGGGGCCCCTTTATGTTTGGGGCCCAGGGCAATTGCTCTTGTTTTTAATTATTATTATTATCATTATGTAGCTGCAGTTCACTAATCTGCTTGAACTAGTTTGACAGGGTATTTTATTCTCCATTATTAAGCTATTCAATTTATATCCCTTATAAAGGGATACTGTCATGGGAAAACTTTTTTTTTTCAAAAGGCATCAGTTAATAGTGCTGCTCCAGCAGAATTCTGCACTGAAATCCAATTCTCAATCCAATAACTGATTTTATTAAATTTAATTTTGAAATCTGAAATGCGGTTAGACCAGTGTTGTCCAAAAGGTAGATCGGTATCTTCCAGTAGATCTTTAGCTGGTGATCAGTAGATATTTAAGTTATGCTTTCCATGGAACAGTATGCTAACAATGTTTAATGGATGTTGATCATAACAGGACATCATAGACCTCACATTAATAAAGTATGGGCACTCCTGGGTTAGACATATTGGGGCTCATTTATCAACACTGGGCAAATTTGCCCATGGGACGTTACCTATAGCAACCAATCAGTGGTTAGCTTTTTAAAAGCCAGCTGCAAGCAGTACAATGAATGCAGCAATCTGATTGGTTGCCATGGGTTACTGCCCATGGGCAAATTTGCCCAGTGTTGATAAATGACCCCCATTGTCCGTTTACCAGGTGCCCCAGTCATGTGACTGCTTTGATAAACTTCCGTCACTCTTTACTGCTGTACTGCAAGTTGGAGTGAAACCCTCTCCCTCCCCCCTTGCCTAACAACAGAACAATGGGATGGTAACCAGATAGCAGCTCCCTAACACAAGATAACAGCTGCCTGGTAGATCTAAGAATAGCACTCAATAGTAAAATCCAAGTCCCACTGAGACACATTCAGTTACATGGAGTAGGAGAAACAACAGCCTGCCAGAAAGCAGTTCCATCCTAAAGTGCTGGCTCTTTCTGAAAGCACATGACCAGGCAAAATGACCTGAGATGCACCTACACACCAATATTACAACTAAACAAATACACTTGTTGGTTCAGGAATGAAATATTATATTGTGTAATTTAGAAATAAAAACTACACCATAAAAATCATGACAGAATCCCTTGAACAACATAGTTCCATAAGAACCCTTTCCATTGGCAACTATAATAAACCCCATGCCAATGTCAGCCAGATGTTTCCCTGAAATTTCATTTACCTTCAGTAGAAAGCAGGCAATCGATTCAGTCATGTTATCCAGGAAGGCAATATCGGAGCCAATATTGTTGTAGACGGAGTTGATGGCCACAACACTGTTAATGATTGAGGTGGATGCAATGGCCTTGCCAACCTCGGTTCCACTGAGAAGGGTCAAACTACTGACCTGCAAACAAGGAAAGATTACATTTTATTATTTGTGGTTTTTGGGTTATTTAGCTTTTTATTCAGCAGCTCTCCAGTTTGCAATTTCAGCAATCCAGTTGCTAGGGTCCAAAGTACCCTAGCAACCATGCATTGATATGAATAAGAGACTGGAATATGAATAGGAGAAGCCTGATTAGAAAGACAAGTAATTAAAAGCAGTAATAACAATAAGGGGTTATTCATTGATGTCCGAATGCTAAAAACTAGAAAAATGTAAGGTTTTTTTTAAATATAAAATCCAACTTTTTTCATGAAAAAAACTAGAATTTTTCAAGGAAATCCACCATCTCAGACCTGCCAAGTTTTTATACTAGTCAATGGGAGAGGTCCCCATCATATTTGGAAGTTTCTATGGTCTGCGCTGGAATTAGCCTGAAAATCCAACTATTTCGGCCTTGTTGGGCAAAAATCAAAACAATTCGAGGAAAACCCCAAAAAATCTTACGATTCGGGAAAAACCTCCGGAAAAAATGTACGATTCGGGTTTTTGCTAAATTTTATAGAGTTTTCCCTGATCCGAATAAATCATGATGTTTTTAATAATAAATAATGTCAAATCGTGGATTCTAGTTTGGTCTGACTTTTTTATTTGAAATTTTTTTTAAAAAAATCAGATTTTGATAAATAACCCCCTAAGTGTGTAGCCTTTCAGAGCATTTGTTTTTTAAATGGGGTCAGTGACCCCCATTTGGAAGCTGCAAAGAGAAGAAGGCAAATAATAAACTACCAAAAATAAATAATGAAGAACGATTGAAAAGTTGCTTAGAATTCTATAACATACTAAAAGTTAACTTTAAGGTCAATAAAGCATCTATTGTATTTGTAATAGGTGTGATAGTTTTATAGGCCATGTACTTGGAGGAAAAAATGTACTTACAACATCAAACGTTGGGAATAAAGCCACAAGTTGATCCCATTGTACTTCTTTAGTGAATTTTCCAAAGTATTTAAGCAGCCAGTCTTTACTTGACAGATCAGGGCTGGTACAAGCAACACCTAGAAAGAAAGACGTCAGATTAAAGGGAATTCACGGGAAAACTTTTTTTTTTTTTCAATACGTCAGCTACAGCAGAATTCTGCACAGAAATTCATTTTTCAAAAGGGCAAACAGGCTTTTTAAATTAAATTTTTTTAAATTTGACATGGGGCTATACATATCAGTTTCCCAGGTGCCCCCAGTCATGTACATTTGCTCTGATAAACTTCAGTCACTCTTTACTGCTGTACTGCAAGTTGGAGTGACATCACCCCCACTCCCTTCCCCCTCCCAGCAGCCCATCAGCAGAACAATGGTAAGGTAACCAGATAACAGCTCCCTGGTAGATCTAAGAACAACACTCAATAGTAAAAATCCAGGTCCCACTGCGACACATTCAGTTACATTGAGTAGGAGAAACAACAGCCTGCCAGAAAGTGCTGGCTCTTTATGAAAGCACATGACCAGGCAAAATTACCTGAGATGCCGTCTACACACCAATATTACAACTAAAAAAATATATACTAATAAATATATTTTTGGTTCAGGAATTACATCTTATATGTTAGAGTAAATTTTTTTGCAGTGTAAACAATGCCATTTAGAAATAAAAACTACACTATAAAAATCATAACAGTATCCCTTTAATGTCGTTGTTTCCTATATCAAGCTGAGGACTAGCGTGTTGCAATTAAAAACCTAAATTTCCATAAGAGTGATCCGTCTTGATGTCTACCATTTCCAACACAAGATAATAATCTTACCAGAGATTTGTTTCTGTTGCTGAAGAACGGAAAGCAGGAAATTGTATATGGCTTCATAATTCTGTACGTACGAGGTGCTGGTAAAGACTTCCACCCTGTAGAGAATATGACAAAATACCATTGTTGGCTTGTATACTTGTATATAAAGCATCAAAGTGGGCACAAAACATATTTTGACACAATTCTATGGTTTCTATTGGAGTAGGAATCACCTGTTTATAAGGTGGCCAGTACTTTATATCTTAGCTGTGGGAATGGGAAAACACTAGTCAATAAAGAAATTAACATTATCTATAAACTATTTATTTATAATGGAAAAAAAAAGCTTCTTTTTCCCTTAATGTACCCAGGGTAATGGAGTAATAATGTAAATGTTCATTCTGATGAATGAGGACTGGGAACTGACAGTTGACTGAGCTGACTCATCTACAGTAGATGATTATGGCTTGTATTACTGATGGGCTCCAACCAGTGGCTCGTGAGTACATGTTGCTTTCCAACCCCTTGGATGTTGCTATCAGTGGCCTCAAAGCAGGTGCTTATTTTTATATTACAGACTTTGGTTACATAAAAACAGGTTCATGGCCAAACAGAGCCTCATGTAGACTGCCAGTCCACATAGAGACTACCAAATACCCAATCATATTCTTTATTTGGCACCCCAGGGACTATCTTCAAGCTTGTGTTGTTGTCCCCATCATTTGAATGTGGTTTACGGATAAAAAAAAGGTTATGAACCCCTGACCTAGATGATCACGGCTTATATTACTAATGATTAACACAATCTACACTTGATTCCTCTTCCAGCTATTTCTAATTGTCTCCCTTGCCTGACATTGTGGATGGTCATGGAGCCTTGTGGAGTAAGAACTTGTGACAGGTGAATAGTGTAGGGCCCCTCCCAAGGAGAAATGTGGCAATTTTAGCCAGAAAACTACAAAGAACACAGGAAGGAGCACTCCCTAGATTTGGTTTTCCCTACGTGACAGAAGATCCCCTAATGGAGTATGACATTTATCATTCCCTCTACCTCACAAAATATATTCAAGATATTCTTGTTCTTACAGGAGGGCAAGTTTATCACAGGAAATGTCTGTAGGGATAGAGCCAAGGGACTTTGCATCCAGACTGCCGATGAAAAATGCCAGTCGGTCTGTGAACCAGAGGCTGTAATCGTCCAGATTGAACTTGGAGAAAAGGGACCCAAGTTGGCAGAAGATCTCACCAGCAAGGAACTTTCGGACCTCTGAGCTTGGCAGCTGAATAAGATTGTTCTGAAAAAGTGGTAAACAAAAAACAGCATGAGAAACACATTCATTGCAACAGCGATTCCTACCACATAAATAAACTTGTCTTCTGTGCTACCTGATCTCCTGTGCAACAGCATTGGTTTAGAAATGGTAAATTTACCATTAAAATGTGCAATGCTCAGTGGCATATTTACAATATACTGGGAACCCTCTGTAGAGCATTCACCGCTGGCTCTCTTAAAGCTCAGTATTTTTGGCTGAGTTACAAGGATGAATATGCTGACAATTAATGACTCCACACAATGGAGGAAATGCAGAAAGGAGTTTGAATTGTAGAGTACGTACATAACTGCACAATACTCTGAAATAGTCATGTCAATTTATTGTATGAACTGTTTATTGCTGGATTATTATAAAATTCAATAAAAAGAATAAATTGAAAAGAAAGAAATAACTGCACAGCCTCTATAAATGTGTATCCAGTCGTGTATATGCACAGAAGGCTTTAGTGTGCATTCAGTTTAACATTGTTTTGTGTAACATGACACACTCTCTATGTTAAATGGCACACCCTCTATATAACATGACCCATCCATGGACTTGACACTCTATATAACAGCCAGGTCACATTCTCCATGGACATGACACACCCTCTACTGTATATAACAGGTCACATCCTACATGGACATGACACACCCTCTATATAACAGGTCACATCCTACATGGACATGACACACCCTCTATATAACAGGTCACAAACTCCATGGACATGACGCTCTATATAACAGGACACATCCTCCATGGACATGACACTCTATATAACAGGTCACATCCTACATGAACATGGTACTCCTTCTATCCAATACTTCTGAGCAGCATGTGACACTTTCTCCATTTTTAATGTGCCCAAAATGTTTGCTCTGCTGATGGGTACCTGGAATAAAAATGGAAAAACCATTTTACCTCTTTAGCTGCCATATTTAAGGCGTCCAAGAATGCGCCAAGATTCTCTCCATTCATTCCAGCCATGATCTTTGCGATCTTATCGCTGTCTCTGATGGCATCGCCCTTTATAGTGTACCATCCAAGCTGGTTAGCTGTGAGCAAAGGTATGGCATCCGTCTGTCAAGAAAGTTAGTACATCAGTATAATTTTGGGTGCTTCAGTCTCTTAAGATTTAGGGCTTTATGAGGTGATAAGAAAGCTTTTAGCTAGCCTACCAGGGTCAGTTAAGTCTTGGAAATAAAGCAAAATTAATACAAATATATATTTAGTTATTCATATTTCCGCTGGAAATATGAAAACTAGTCCTCAACGTATTTTTGTTCTCCCTGCTTTTAGTCTGAGGCATGCTCCTCTTTGTTCTATATGGTTAAGTCACAGCAACCTGCCAATAGGTATTGGTTAGTAGAACTGGAGCATCTGTTATTACCTTACTGGGTTATGGCTCCATGGTTTCTATGGAGACATATCAGTTTCTCTTACTGCACTTCCTTATACTCTAAGGGGTTATTTATCAAAATCCGAATTTTTCAAATGTTTTAAATAAAAAAAAGTCAGACCAAACTGGAATCCATGATTTACCATTATTTATCATTAAAAAAAAACATGAAAAAAATCAGATCGGGGAAAAAAAACACCACCTTTTCACATTGTTTTTTTTGGATATGACACCCGAAAAATCCGAATTTTTCCTGAAATCGGTGGAAAAGCCTGAAATATTCAGATTATCGTATGAAACCCAGCACAGACCATGTGAAAAATTCAGATTTTGACAAATAGGGCCTCTGTCATTGACTTCTACAGGACCTCGACAGGTTGAGTATTTTTGGATTCTGACTTTTTGCATCCTCAGGGTATAAAAAAACATCAAAAAATTTGAATTGTTCGAGTTTATAGCATTCCTACTTTAATAAATAACCCCCTATATGTTTCATGGAAAGGAGGTGTTGATTATGGGGGAGGTGGAACCTGCCTATAGACATTATTCACAATAATTTTCATTTAGTTCTAGGAGTGTACTTCATACTACTACATATACATCATAAAGACTTTTCATTTTCACCATCATACGTACAAAGATGAAGTCTGGTTTAAGCGTGACAATGTCATTATATGACAGATAGGTTCTAAAGGAAGCAAAGTTGGTCTGGAGCCACCCGGCACTACCACCTGCACCTCCACTGCACGCTGAGCCTGAGAGGGAATACAATTTCACAGGCAAATTAAAAAAAATATTGCAATGCACCATGGGTAAACACATTTCAACAAACCACCCAAAAATGTAGTCCCTCTTACCGCTGCTTTGCTGCTGAGTCAAGAGTATAGACTTTATTTTCTCGTAGATGGCTTTTTGGGTGCTGGCTGATATATCATTGCTGCGTTTGTTCAATTCATTTATTCTATATTGGTTAGATGGAAAGGGGAAATAATTCGATTTAGGAACTCAGAATTAAACAGAGACTATCAATCGCATAATTAGAACTTTCATATTTACATTGAATTCTTTACATAAGTGTTAATAAAGTTGGGTCACTTCCTAGTGGAGATGCTCTTAGAAAGGTCAGGGTCTTCCTTAGGGCATGAAATGGGCACAGATATAGAACACATTGGTGTAGTAGTTCCAGCCATAGAAGAACCATAATTTCAAGAATATATATGACAGAAAATACTGAAACCCGATATCTAATATAAGTAATTCTTATATTAGATATACCATGACCTGGATGAATAAAAATCTTCATAGTCATTGACCAATATTATTTGACTTCAATCTGGGCTTTCAGGTGTATCTAGAAGAGAGTATGGGCATTCTCCAGAATTTTCACCCTACAGCCTTAACCCTACCCCACACCCCTGTTGCTGCTCTAATTTCCCAGAGTGGCCAGCCCTACAGTTTGGAAGCCAATGACAAAGGCAGTTAAAAGACAAGTGTTTATTTCTGCTTACATGTTTTGTAGGTTTTGGCAGCTGATGCTGTCAGGAATGAGGTTAATTTGGCTTGCAGAAATGCCACCAAGTAATAGGCTGAGTTTTGATCCAAAATAGTTTGTGTACTGTTCACTGGTGAAGATGGAAAATTGTGTTGCAATGGTGCCATAGATTGCATCCAGTAAAACACTCTTGCCATTAGGAATGGACACAATATTGTTCTGAGGAATGCGAAAAATCAGTGAGGTTAGCCATTTTATTCAAACATTTCCAAAGTGGCCAATGTATTGAGCAGCTATACATTCATTACAATTTGTGAAATATCCTTCATTTCTTAATTAAAAGTGATAGGTATTCTTTGCTATTTTCAGCCATACAGCAGTCAGCATTCATTTAATAAACCAGGGACATCCCTGGCATCTTCTTGTTCTTGATATCAATGTCATCCAACTTTGCAGGTATCACATGGAACACACACACGCTACATCATGACGTGATGTCACAGCCTTCATTTCAGTAGAAAAAGTATCTGGTAAACACAGTGAGATCTTTGAACTTATCTAATAACTGCTCTGTCTGTAATGGGACAGTTTTTTTAAATTGGTGCTGTATAAACATGACGTTTCCATACAGATTAGTCTTTGGAGATATTAGGCCAATTAAGGGTAATCAAAATACCCCTTAATGTTTTTCCTGTAAGACTTACCGTAGCAGCAATGAATTGAAGGCTACTTAGGAAGGTGTCCAGCTCACTAAAGCTCATCCCTTGTAGAACCACAGCAACACTGTTGATGTTGCTATCACTAGACAGGACACTCCCACTGAGTAGAAGACCAGCAAGTTGGTTGGAAGACAAGTCACCAATCAGATCCAACTACAAGCAGAAATCAATTGTTTTTTTTATGTTAGCAGGAATAAAATGATAAATGATCATTATAACTATTATAAAGGTTTCTGTAGAGTTTATTTACCCCATTAAAGTTGGTTTGGACCTTAACAAGATCATTATATGGGGCGTACACGCTAAATCTGCCAAAGGATTTTGAGAGCCAGTCCTTGTTGGTCTCACCATTTATCGTACAAGCATTTCCTGCAAACAAATAAGGAAGCAATGAGTTATGTGAAGGCTCTTAGGCACCAAAGCTCAGTCAAACATAGCAGAAGTATAGGGTACTATAAAAGACCCATTTGAGTGACCTGCTTTGTTAATCAGAGAAACCAGATGCAGACGGAGGTCCTACCTGTGGCAGTGAATTTGCCATTAAGGAATGCATACAGGGTGTTATAAAGGCTTCTGCGGGTGTCAGGTGACAGGGCATCATATATTCCATTCAAGTATTTCACACTGTATATTAAAAGAAACAAACCATTCAGGAAGGAATGCAATATAGGCTGTCAAGAACAGTTCCTGAACATGTTCCACCATGGCATTTCATATAAATAGAATGTTATAACACCTAATTATAACTCTAATACTACTGTCTGATCCCAGAAAAATACAGGGAAAAATAAAATGGACCTCAAACTAAAGTGACATTATATATAAACATATTTCAATATTTGGCGATATGTATATTCATACAGTATACAATTCTTTTATTGCTGCATTCTCCACTCCATCATTAGGTTTTATAGACACTTACATGATTGGGTAGCTGTCACAGTTGGCTGAGTTGAGAAGGGTGCCTAATAAATCAGCATTCATGGAAGGGAGGAAAGGTTTTAGCCTGGATGAAAGCAGCAATTCCCATTGACTGGTAGAATAAGTGGCCAGCTCATTCTTGATTATGTCTATGCTTCCAGAGAGGAATTTCCATTGGACATCAGCATTTGGGATCTGAACAATGTTCAGCTGAAAGAGAAAGAACCACCATTAACTTCCATTAACTGCAACTCCTGTCCTGGCCGAGGTATTTAGTAGCTCCAAAAATGCTTTCCAGATCTGTTCATGTGTATTGTGGTGACTTTACAATTTGAAACCCCAACTGAGAATGACTATAGATACCTGCTGAAAAAATGTGTTGAACTGGTCCAAGAATGAATATACGTCATTAATCTGACCTCCCTGGAGTCTTCCCACAATCTGACAAGCAAATTCCTCATTGTTAATGTTTCCATTCTGGAGAGCAACTTCTGCTAGTTGAGTGACACTCAGCGTTGTAATGACTTCCGTCTAAAAGAGATAAAAATGCATTTCATAGTCTTTTCTAGACTCTCTTGCTTATCAAAGAACGGTTCTACAGATGGAGGCAGTCTCATTAAAATATGTGGCCAACACAGCTGTTGAAATCAATGTTGTTATAGTATACATTGTGTTCCGATATGGGGGTAAATTTACTAAGCTGCGAAAATTCACCAGCGACAGCTATGCAGCCATCGCAATACTTCATCAGGCAAAAATTCGCTCAGACAACGCTAATTTACTAAAATGCGAAGTTGCATCCAGGGCAGCGAATGTTGGCGATTTTTTGCTAGCGTTACTTGGCAATGCGAGCAAATCAAAGCGAAGATGCCCTAGCGTTCAATTCTGCCTAGCGCAACTTTGTTAGAGGTCTTCGTTCAGGCTAATTTGCATACGGCAGGAAATTTTAAGTTAAATGGACGTACCGTATATACTCGAGTATAAGCCGTCCCGAGTATAAGCCGAGGTACCTAATTTTACCTCCAAAAACTGGGAAAGCTTATTGACTCGAAAATAAGCCTAGGGTGAGAAATGCAGCAGCTTCTGGTAAGTTTCAATCAAAAAATTGAGGGTTTCTGCTCCCATTGGAGGTGCCGGCGTCTCATTTTTGGATGCCGGCGAATATTCTTGGAGACTAATCTTGGACGCCGGCGAATATTCTTAGGCGCCGACAACTATTATTAGACGCCGACGACCGTTTTTGCGCTTGACCCGAGTATAAGCCGAGGTAGAGTTTTTCAGCATATTTTGGGGGCTAAAAAACTCGGCTTATACTCAAGTATATATGGTATATGTTGCAGCAAATACATTATATTACATGAGTCCAGGAAACCTTAATAAAGAATATAGAGTTGTTATAATGCCCTACACATGAGCCCACTGTATAGTTAAAATGTATGGGGGAACCCGGTTACCCCAAAAAAATTTTAAGGACTTTTGCAGGCTATCACTCTGAAAAAAAGGAAGACGCCAGCGTTTTTCCACTAAAAAATATAATGTAAGTAGAAGATTGAGGAAGATCTATGCACTCCAATGCACTTCGCCTGGTCTGAGCTGGGAAAGGCAAGTCTGGTAAAAGAGGTAACGTTCAGTAAAATATGCATTTTAGTTAATTTGCGGAGTAATGTTCATTCGCCAGAGCGGAAATTCGCCTGGCTTTGGAGTGCGAATTGCCGCTACCGTCTAACTTCTTCGCTAGCGAAGTGAAACCTGCAACCGTAAATCTTCGTCATTTAGTAAATCTGCCCCAAAGACTACTCCATCTGTACCTGTGCCAATGCAAATGTAATAGCTTTAGAATGTATATATGTATTTTGTGTACGTACCACAGCGAAGTTTGTGTTCCATTTGATGATATCAGAGTAGTCAGCATATGCAACAAAACTTCCAAAGTTTATGTCCAGCCATTCCTGTGATCTTTTAATATTTTCACCGCAGACAACACCTAAAGAATATAACACATCCATATATTTTTCATATATTTGTGTCTGTTTCATACAGAGGTGGGTATACCCCCCCCAAAAAAGTCATTCTTCTGCCTCTCAGTCATATCATGAATACCACACAATGAATTCATTTATGTAAATGCAATATTGTTCCATTCTTACCTGAGACTTCAGCGGTGGATTTAAATTGCCTTTTGATTAATGTTTCATAAAGCATCTGTTTGGTTTCCTCTGTCATATATTCTGCAGCAGTGTTAAAGCCTTTAACTCTGTGAATAATGGAAAATCGGTTAGCATTAATGAGCTCTTTGAAGAAGAATGGTTTCAACCATTGAAAAGGTGATGGTAGAGCGCATGTAGCTTGCTTCACTCTATGGTTTAGAGCTGTTGGCTGACAGTTCTAAGCCCCTTTGATCAGGCCTCATAACTACAACATTAACTAACATGATTACAGACATAGGAGAACATTGGTCTATCAGCCAAAGTCTCAAGCATATCTAGGACATCAGATCAATTATCACCCCAAATCATACCTTAATTTACAATTAAAGGGGAAGTAAAGTGTAAAATAGAATAAGGCTAGAAATGCTGTATTTTGTATACTAAACATAAACATGAATTTACTGCACCACAAGCCTAATCAAACAAATGATTTATGCTTTCAAAGTTGGCCACAGGGGGTCATCATCTTGTAACTTTGTTATACATCTTTGCAAGACCAAGACTGTGCACATGCTCAGTGTGGTCTGGGCTGCTTAGGGATCGTCATAAATCAAAACAGCACAAGTCAAATAATATCTGCCAGAAGCAGATACAACAAGACTGATTAATAATCAGAATATACAGACTGCACTGGCTCCTGTGTGGTCATGTAATTTTATGTGGATTTTATAGTATTGTTTAATTCAAACTTTCTCCAACTCTGCAGAACCAGTGGCTGCAGCAAAATAATCCTCCAAATAGAATCCCAGTTTATCTGTTTAAATCTGCCTCCATGATCTTTGTCCCTGCAGCTGGAGCTGGAAACAGTAAAGGGGCAGTAAAGGCAAAAATAAAATCCAATACAAATCTCGACACAGTCACCGACTGCTCTACAGGGAAACAAACAAAGCTGCTTGAGTTCTGCATGGCTGGGAAGTAAGGCGGGGGCTCCCCCTGCTGTTCATAACTATGATTGTTTCCCTGCAGAGCAGTTAGGGACCATCTGAAATTCCTATACACAGCAGTAAACAAATGGAGAATTTCACTGCATATAGTCAGGTTTCTTCTAAAAACGGTACTGATTGGACAGTTTTTTAGTGATACTCCCCAACTACTTCTGCATGTATGGTCACATCAAGGATTGTCCCCCAAACTAGTGATCCCACCATTCAGCAGGTAGAAGGGTAATCAGCAAAAGCAAAATGAAGAGAAGGTGATGACCTAAAATACTAAATGGCTTCTTAATACCCATCTGTTCTGTACAAGGAGCACTTAACTGAGAGGTCTGCATCGGTATTGAGCAATGTAAATTTGCAAATGGGTTAATGTAATGACAGATACAAAGTTTACTTTTGATGTAGTAATGCATACAAATCAACCAATAGGCAGTATGTACAGGTCAGCTGTTTGAATACAAGCATCTGATTGGTTGTCCTACTTTCTAGCCAGTTGCCTTCTGCAAAGAAGCTTTATTTAGATCCATTCTAACCATAGAATTTATCACACGGTTACATTTGGGGCACTTACATCTCCTGGAAAGCATTGCAAGGCAGAGGATATGGAATATATGAAATTTCCGTTTCATTGACAGCAAAAAGGACATTTACAAGGATGACTTGGAACCATTGTGTCCACTGCTCCACTGTGAAAGATTTAAAATCGACTGAGATGGTCTGAAATGTGTCCTGCACAATCATCTCTATCTCTGGGCTGTTCCTCAGTTCATTCTGTAATAAAATATATTATTATGATTATAAGTACATGGTACTATATGCAGTGCATATGGATATGGTGAACCCAACCCTATAAATAGGTAATAAATTATGGGCACCTAATATATGTGTGCCAAAACTGCACAATATCATGTGTATTTCACCAGCATTAGGAGCAACTCCAGGGAAATGTGTATTGCTGTAGCTAGTTTAGTAAACCATCTTAGTAAAAACTGGATTATGGGTCCCTGGAGTGGATGGAAGAGAGTAGGGTGGGCTTCCATCCCTTGCTCCATGTAAGGGTTTTGCAGCTGCCAAGCTAAAGACAGTTAATGGTAATAAACTACAGGTATGTGGTAGTTAAAAGGAGGTGTGAAGCAATACCTCAGTGCTGCTGCTTCCTACTAAAGATCTCCTAGAGTGGAGGAGGGTGAGGGCCCATGGAAGGAGTGCTCGTGAGCACCAGGAAACCAGAGAGTGATTCCCCTGCGTTGGAGAGATCTCCAAAGGTCTGGGAGAGGACCAGAGAAACCGCTCCCAGGAGACAAGTGTATCAAGTGTTCTGGGACTTGTGGTCTGCTGAAAGCCAGTGAGGGCTAAACTCAAATGTGAGTATTTATGTGCTGAAATCTGTATCTCCATTTATGTGCTGAAATCTGTGCCAGGGCCTTGGGTTTCGCTACCGGAAGCTCACAGCACATAGAGGAGCTTGTTGTGGTGCAGGATTAGAAAGTATGCTCTGTGCATAATCTAAAACATTATGTGTTGGAGGCATCAAGGTATGGTTCAAGGCATCAATCTATTGATCAGGTCCCTCCTTAGCTCATAAAAAAGTTAAAGATATCAGAAAACATTGGTGTATCATCCATCAAAAAAATGTCCATCCCAAGTCTTTTTCTAAATGATCTTCAAGATGGGCTTTCAGGTCTATATAGGATATAGGTTCCCCCTGCAATTATTCTAGGTCCCTAGAGTAATTGTAGGACAAAACAATTTAATTGCCCCCTGATCAACTGCCTGTTTCATTCACTGGCAAAGAGAGTTAGACCCTTTAGAGTTAGAGTTATGTTATATCCAATGCCATATCTATGGCATTGCAGAGTATTTCATAATTATAATTATTTCTTGAATATAAGAAGTAGAAATACCGGAGCTAGGGTGTTTATCTCTGTGTAGAATGTACGGAACTTTTCAGTAGTATCAAGGTTTTCAAGGACAGTTATAACCGTCTTTTTATCCCTCAGACCTCCTGAAGTAGCAATGAAATCAGCAATCTGAGTGCCTGTACATGCAGGCAGTGCAGCTTCCTAGTAGAAAAGAAGTAGGAAGGTTAGTCATAGAAAACCATAGGCTCTGAGAATCACTCATGTAATATGTAATATAAATAATAATGTACCCCCTACTGTAAATGATAAGGATATTAGAAGTCACTGAGGGGTTCTGTGACCATAAAAAGGCACAAGGCTGCAGGCTGAGTTATACAGGGAACTCTGAGTATCACCCATGTATTATAAGGGATAATGTACCCCCCTACTGTAAATGATAAGGATATTAGAAGTCACTGAAGGGTTGTTCTGTGACCATATAAAGGCACAAGGCTGCAGGCTGAGTTATACAGGGAACTCTGAGTATCACTCATGTATTATAAGGGATAATGTACCCCCTACTGTAATGATAAAGATATTAGAAGTCACTGAGGGGTTGTTCTGTGACCATATAAAGGCACAAGGCTGCAGGCTGAGTTATACAGGGAACTCTGAGTATCACTCATGTATTATAAGGGATACTGTACCCCCTACTGTAAATGATAAGGATATTAGAAGTCACTGAGGGGTTCTGTGACCATAAAAAGGCACAAGGCTGCAGGCTGAGTTATATTTTTCCTTTTATTATATGTCACACCAAAAAGCACAGATTAGAACCTATGAAATCCTTTTGCACCATGATATGATATGCAATTATATTTTTTAAATACCTTTTATGTATTACAAGGTTTCATTGTAGGGAAGTTTGTACAAATATTATTTGTCACGTATTTATAAAACTTTTCAAAAAATGGGAAGGCTGAGTGCTTACTGTGTTAAAGTTTGTGTTAAATTCTTTGAACTCTTGCAGGGTGGCGTAACTTTTAAACTGTCCATAGTTGTTTTCAATCCATGTACTGCTGCTTTCCCCCGAGTGACAAGTAGAGGCTGCCAGAAAGACAAAGGGATACAGTCTGTTATATGAGCAGTGATGGAATTTTGCTTTAGGGTTATCTATAGGTTTATCAAATTAGACATAGTTTTATAGTATGTTCTAATGCAGACATTACCTGAAGAGGCTTTTACATCACTGAGATAAGACTTGATTCTTGCATGAAATGCCACACGTTGATCCTCGGATAGTCTATTGAATGCGCTGCTAAAGCCTTCAACCCTGTAGCCAACATTGAGGGGGTTATTTATCAAAATCCGAATGTCTCTGATTTGTTACATTAAAAAAGTCCTACCAAACTAGAATCCATGATTTGACCTTATTTATTAATAAATAAAAGCACAATTGAATCATATCGGGGAAAAACTCGATAATATCTAGCGAAAATCTGAATCATACAATTTTTCGGATTTTTTTTCCAGAATCGCTTGATTTTTTCCAGGCTTCTTCCTGAAAAATCAGAATTTTTTGGATTTTTGCCCGAAAAACTTGAAATAGTCTGATTTTTGGGCTAAATCCAGCACAGACCACACAAGCTTCGGATTTTCAGATTCAGACTTTTTGCAGCCTCGGGGTATAAAAAATCTCAAAAAAATTTAGGAAAAAACGTGCATTTTTTGAGTTTTTGGTATTTGGACTTTAATGAATAACTCACAGAGTGTGGGTTTGTTAGAGGAATCAAAAACAGGGTTGAACAAGCAAAGGCTGTCCCAATCACAACGCAGAAGTATTTCTGGTGGTTTAAGGTGGCCATAGACGTAACAGTAAATCCAAGAAAGAGCGTTCATTTCAATACACACGTGTAGAGCTGAATCGTCAGATATACATATAGAAACAATAGAATTCTACCTGTATCTGACAATTCAGCACTAACAATGCCCGATGTTTGGGTGCCTTCAAAGGCGCCCAATCCAAATTTTTCTGTCCAGCCCAATCGATAAGCCGACCAATATCCAAGTCTTCTGCCGATATCAGGCGGCTCTTTTCCCACCATACACACCGAATATTGTACGAAAATTAATTTTGTACGATATTATCTGTGCATCTATGGCCACCTTAAAAGAGGAGAGATTGGCAATGTGTTACCAATTACAGCTCAAAATCATCACCAGACTTGAGAGGTTTAGTTGGGCACAACCTGGTAAGAAAGACAGGAGATGTAGGTTCTGAAGGAAAGCCATATTAGGTACACCTCCTTTTGTGCATGTACATGGTATGGAATTCATGTTCTATTTAAAAGTTATCTGCATTTATTCAGGAGAACAGTTACAACAGGGTAGTCTTACATGGCCGATTGGGAGTTGCAGTCTATGTCCAAAGGAAATATGTTGATTTCTTGTACAGAAATGCTGGGTAACAGAAGGTCCAGTTTGTAGCCAAACCAAGCCGAGTAATCTGCAGACGTTTCCATATTTACCGAGACAACTTTCCAGACTGTTTTGTATATCAGATACTGAATGTTAGCATCTGGCAGCGCAACAACGTTCCTCTGCAAAGACATAGAGTAAAAGAGAGTGAATTCAAATCCCAAGAATATATTGCAGCAGTAAGAGATGTGATACAATTATTATCCTGCCATTTTTATTTATTATTTATTTACTAAACTGTAAATGGCAAAAACCTAAAAAATCTATGTTTTTTTAGTATGAAATCCGAATTTATTAAACCCCGAGTATGGAAAAAGTCAGAATCCGAAAATCAGAGTCAGAGTAAGTCAGTGGGAGAAGTCAAAAACATTTTTTGATCTGTGCTGCGTTTTCGGGTGAAAATTCCAAAAATATTGTGAAATTCTGAGTTTTTCGGGCATAAATTCTGAAAAATTTGTAAAATTTTTATTTTTTTCCCGTAAACAAAATTTTCGGGAAAGTGCATTAATAAGTAAACCGAAAAAACTTGTGCGTATTTGGTCTGAGTTTTTTTCAGAAAATATTGAGATAAATTTGGACTTTGATAAAGAACCCCCTTAATCTTATTTTCACCTTTATTTTTATTGAAATATTGAGAATATTTTTTATGCTTTGCTTCCCCATGGCTTCTAAGTATTCAGCTTGGCGTTTTAGCCTTTCCTTTGCTACCTTTGTTTTTTTAAGCTGATTATTACCTCCTGTGTTATAATGCTCCTGCAAAAGGCCCCCCTCTTAATTTTGCACATAAGCTGTATAGAGAGATACCATAAAATTATAATTAGTCACCCCCTTCACTAAGCTGTTCAGAGCATACCGTATGCATCAATCACGGTTAGTGAAATACTTATAAATGTAATGAACTCAAGCTCCAAAAATGCTGGTCTAGAAATATTTGGTGCATATGGGTATGGGGTAGAGCGCTGACTATTGCGATGCTGACCTCTTGTGCCACTCTATTACACTCCTCCATGAAAGCAGAAACTTCTTCGTAGCTATTGCGTTTATCCAGTTCGACCAAAATGGGTACGGCCTCCATCTGATTCCTAATGGCTGTGCTGTTCATTAGCAGGTTGCCCAGTTGCTTGCCGGAAAGCATGCCCAGAACATCATACTGTAGAAAATACCAAAACAAAGATGTAGAGCTATGAATGTCAGAGAGGGACAAATATGCTCAAGAGAGATCATTTTCATCACCTGTTAAATGTATAACTGTATCGCTGTAGGTCCCCTCCAATGCCTACACCAAAAGGATGGGTTCTTAGGTTCTACATGTAATATGATATTTAGCTCTCTATGTACCCATTAGACTGGAAGTAGAAGTTAAAAAAAGCATTTTGAACTGGATAGACTGTACATTCATGTTGTATTCCCCGTGCACCTTGCTATATTGTCAGGCATACAGCCATTGGACCATTTGGGAAATCAGAAGCTTACCGCATTGAAATCGACGTAGTACTTGTCCAGTTCGTAAATTGTTGCATAATAGGAAAAGCTGAAGAAAATATTGCTCACGTATGTCTTACTGTTGGTGTATAAGCTACTGCAGGCTGAGCCTTGAGGGAGCAGAAGAGAAATCCTTATGTTATTATGCAGAAACCCTATTCAAGTTTGCCAAAAAGTTCTGAAAAGCATGATGACCAACCAGCAGTTTACTTGCATCAGTTAGTTCCATAAAAGTTAGCATCTGATTGGTTGCTACAGACTACTGGAATTGGGAGTGTTAACAGTGAAAGCAAGAAACTGCATCATTTAGTGGGTGAAATACACATTACCTGAGGCGCCGGCCAGGGAAGATTTGTAGTCCAAGTAAGCGACAATTTTGTTGAATACCTGAGCTTTGAGGTCATTTGCCAGGAACTTAGAAACTCCACTGAAAGCAGAGAACCTTAACAAAAAGGTTAGAAAAAGCATGAAATTAAGATAATTCATTTTTTTAAGACAGTAATTTCCACTTGCATGTTCTTTTTTCCAAATTTCCAAATGGAAACTCAAATTATGGATAAATAGAGGTCTACAAAGGCATGTATGCAGATGTCCTTCTAAAAACATATCTAATAATGCTTTGTCCTTTAATCCTTCAATTTTGCCAATTTCATGCATCAAAGAACTTCAGTCATTCTTCCTTCTCCATGTAGGCAGCCATATTTGTTTGCTAAGCTTGCCTACTTTTTAAGGTACTGATTTTATTTATCTCAAAAATCCTAATATATTTGTCACCTATAAGAATGAGAACCTTAGACATATGTGAAGGTAGATGTAAAAAAGGGGAAAAAATGGCTGCATGACCTCTAACATTGAGCAAGGGAGCTCCCCATTTTAGTTCTGTCATTTGCTTAACTAAAACTTAAAATGTCTTCTGGTCACTGACCCAGTTAAGAAAAAGCAAAGAAAAAAAAGATAGGGGTGTAGTCTCTAATTTTTGACAAACGAGCAAAGAACCTTTCCATTTTCTGCTTCTCAAAATTACTATTTAAGGTGGTTATTTATTAGAGTCCGAATCCAACAAACCTGATAAATTCGAGTTTATTTAACTATCGAATCCACATTTTTAGTGAAAAAAAAAACCTCAAATTTTTTGAGATTTATTATACCCAGAGGTTGGAAAAAGTCAAAATCCGAAAATACTCCATCTTAGACCTGCTGAGGTTGTATATGAGTCAATGGAAGAGGTCCTTATCCTATTTGGAAGTTTATGTGGCCTGCGCTGGAATTAGCCCAAAAATCCAACTATTCCAAAAAATAGGGGTCAATATATATTGAGTGTAAAAATCACAAAAAATTGAAACTGTAAAAGCTTCATCTACTTTGAGGTTTAAGAGGTTTTCTGGGATTTTTTTTTTTTGCTTGTAATCACACAAAAATGAGGATTTTGAGGTTTTCTTTGTCCTATTCATCTTTGTTCTATGTTGATATATTCTGTATTTTTAATAAATAAGGAAACATTTTGTGTTTTTTTAAAATGTGAGTTTTATCGAGGTGGAAAAAAACTTTTTGGTATTTAATAGACTTTCAGAAAAGCATTAGTACTCACAAGTAAGAAAAATAACTGCAGCTGACGTCCAGTGGGATCTCATCCAGTACCTCAGTAGTAATGCCAGGGAGGAAGTAACGAAAGCTAGTGGAAAAATTTCCCATCTGTTCCTCTGTGATAAGTTTGAAATTAATTGCCATATTGTTGAAGAGGTAGACCATGACCTCTTGCCTTACATCAGCTGATATGGTCTGAATTGTAAGCTGCCAAAAAGAAAAAGGAACATCTCAGCATTTCCTCTCTATTCCCCAAGGAGGCATCAGAAGGGACCATTGGAACAACAAATGTACATAGATAAAAAGTATAACAAATGTATGATGCTATTATTGTTATGGTTATTAGGGGATGCCTGGAGTTGTAGGTAAACATCATCTGGGGGCCACTTGGGTGGGCATGCTGAATGTATGTAATAGCTCTCAGATGGGGACCTCAGACTTTTCGCATTGCCAGTATCTCCTGATCATATTCTGGCCCTACTTATCTGATTACCAATCACTAACAACCAACATAGAGCCATAGGATATTACAGCTTTCAAGCTCAAAGTATGTAATAGGACATGTAAAAGTTTTATACTTTACCAACCTTTTCAAAAGCAATGTTAAAATTATACAAGAATTCAAAGATTGAATTCAGAGGGACACCCTTTAGACTTTCCAGCACAATTCTCATTGTATTCACATTAACCAAAGTATCCGAGGTCACGATGTAGTCAACCTTCTGTGAAATGGTGGTACTACCGATGGACAAAATCTGGAAGAAAAAACATGAATGCTCATTCCCATCTTCCTGGGTATCTAACAATATCTGATTTTATTTAGAAGTTCTGGTGTCCAGAACTTACTGTGTCAAAGCTTGGGTTGACTGCAAGCACATCTTTCAGTTGTACTTTTGAGAAGAAACGTTTCCATGTGATATCTACCCACTCTGCCTGGGGCTGGTCGGATCTGTAACAGCCTGGAGGAGAAATGGAAAAATAATTAAATATTACGAAAAAAACGTATTTTCCTATATCCCTCCTATTGAAGCTTATCATAAATTTATCTTATTGATATCACCAAGAGGTTCCTTGGTTTCCCGGAGCACAAGGAATTGCCTCTGGGATTCATTTCAGAATTGTATCTCCTGTGTCAGAGTCATTGACTATCCTTGGCTAACAGAGTTGCTTATGTTATCATGTTTTGGAAGCCATATCAATCAGTCAGTCGTTATATGTGTTTAACCGTACATATGAGGCTAATATGCAAATCTGGAGAGGCTCAAATGGACATCTTGGTAACAGTTGCAACTTTTATAGCCTTGCTGCTCCTGTTTTTCCTGCAGTGGAATGTTTATCTTAATACATCAGATGTTAGGCCATATTACAATGAATATATCATAAAAATAAGTCTTAGTAGCCCTTGAATAGCCAAGGGGCCAGAGAAATTTCCTGAAAGGTGACATCAAGCAACTTCATCCAATTTGCTCGTTTTCAAAATAATCCAAAATGGCCTTGATGTTTGAGATGATAGGTTGGGAACCACTTCTGCAGGCCATATTCACATTGAAAATTCAGAAGTGATTATATTTTGTCTCAGCAATGTGGACGGTATGTTTGTTGAAAATAGATATCCCTTGCCAGGTAAGGTAGGGTCAGGGTAGGGTCTAAAAGCCTAACTGTGCTGCTGTTGATAAGCGCTCTTCATTCAAATAACACAAGTGTTTTGGAACCACCTTGCTTGCATCAATACCCTCTGCCTTGCTACTTTGCAAATTACTGGGGCATGTAATACCTCCAGGTAACAGGTATCTTTGGATTACCTTTTAATGCTGTTTTCTTCAGATTGCTGACAATCCAGTTTACAATGTATGTTCTGGTGTCTGGTGACATGGCATCATATGCTTGGTCAAAAATGGGCACACTATAATAAATGAAATTGCAGAAATACTTGTAAACAGGTCACCTTAATACTGTGCGATGTAGATATATATTCCATGAAATAAAGACTTAGACAGTGTAGTTCCCACCTGATATATCTGATATATCCTGTTATATTCTTGCTAAATGTGCCTTTCTTTAAATTCATTCTTTATCCCTTTAATTTCAAAACTTCAAAAGGGACATACTGTCTATCTAAAACTGACGTTTTGCCCCATAGCTATCTAAAGTAGATGTTTCAAGTAATCACTTTTTATCTAACATACTAAGATAACTATGCCATTTTTGCTTGCTCGTAGTACACTGTAGTCATCTTCAGAAAGAGATTTTTAGATGTTCAGAGCTAGAAAATATTTGGAATGGCTTCCTCAATGATCATATGAGACCAAAATGCAAGGAGGATCATTTTACATTGGTTTGGACTCTGGTCCTGGAGAAAGTTCTGTTCCTTCAATGATTCATCTATATAGTTGCTGGACAACAGCTCATCATACTTTATACATGATGATAATGTCCTGCATAATGTTGGGAGCTGAAGTCCAGCTGCACTTGTTGGAAAAGCAATATGATGGAAGGTATATGTTCCATTTAAAGTTGATGTAAACATTCCATACCATCCAACCACTACATTTCCTAATCCTCCAAGGAAGGCATTCCCAGTGTAGGAGTACCAGGAATTACGCTTGTTGGCCCTTTTAATGATAAGGTATATATGAAGTCTCTTCCTAATGAAATATTAAAATTCTAGACATGACAATCCCGAATATATAGTAAAATTCCGGATGGTGCCCCACTCTACCCGCATCTGACACTTACATAGAAATTAGAGTGTCACAGTCTCGGACAGGTATGAGCGTAAGGGTTTGGACAGTGAAGAAACGGATAAAGAAGTAGATCGTTTTCTCAAACATCTTCACAAATTGCACACTTGTGTAGGTTTCCATCTGCGGTGCCACAATTTGCAAGTAGTTCAAAAGTATATAGTTTCCAACCTCCACATTTTCAATGTTGATTTTTTTCTAAAAGTGAAAGAACAAAGTATTAGTTTTGTTTTATATTGCTATTTAAATTATATTTACGTAATACATTTATTTATGCCCCGTATCTTGGATCCAGTTTGATATTTGGCCTAATTCCACCACTTTTAAAGGATTCAGTGGATTCAACCACAACAAGTCCCATACCTCAGTCACCAAACTTGATAGCTCTTAAAAACAGAAGTCACATTTTTTTACCGGAATTACACAGATTGTGTAATTTTTTTTAATTGTTCTCAATTTTGACAAAAAAATCAACTTAGGTTTCAGAATACATAGTGTATTCTGCCTTTTTTTTTTTTTAAAATTGAGAATTTGACAAATCCAAAAATCAGGGATTTGGTGCATATTTACTTAAATGGGTTTCCATTATTGTTTTACAGTTTTATTTTTAGGGTACTTTGGACAATGAGTTAATTTCTAAGTCATTTTGATGAAAATTCTTTGTAGAAAATTATTTTTTAATTTCACTTTTGCCCAAAACATTATTATACAATGTATAGTGATTTCAATAATATTTTACCATTCTAATGTCATTTCTATTAGAATTTCATGTTGTTTGTGCTTTATAACTGAGCTATTGCATTTCCCAAAACAAAATATCAAACTAAGCCAAAGCCAACTTCTACTTCAATGGTTTATACATTATTATTTCTCAACTTCTACAAAGAAATGTATTGTATATAATTGTCCAGATGTTGTTTTCATTTTAATGTAACTAGAGGTAAATATTACCCTGGTGCTGCAAAAATATGACTTAAATTAAATATTCACCTGTGTCGCTGTCTCAGTAAACCTCGTCATACAGGCGTCAACCTCAGCAACTGTACGAGTCTTTAGGTAATCAAATAGTAAAACACTGTTGTCTGTGCTTTGAAGGGTATTGGAATAAACAATCATGTCTCCAATTTGATCCGTAGTCAAAATATTGATCACTCCAGATTCGTACTACGGAAAAAGACAAAATATAGGAAATGTGTTTTGCCTAATTTAGCATACTAATAAATTGCCTAAACGACCTAAAGGGTTGTTACATTAAATAACAAATTTAATTAAGTAATAATTAAAATAATTAAATAAATTATCTTTTTACAATTATATTTATATAGAATATTTATATAAATATTTTTTATTAGCTTACTATTTCAGTTTCACCTGCCTTATTTGTTTTAAATAAAACCATAAGGGGTCTAGTCTTCCAGTTCAATCATATCATATATGACAGTGATCCCCAACCAGTGGCTCGTGAACAATATGTTGCTCTCTGACCCTTTGGATGTTGCGCCCAGTGGCCTCAAAGCAGGTGCTTTTTTTTGAATAACTGGCTTAAACAGAGCCTCCTGTTGGCTTTAAGTCCACGTAGGAGCTACCAATGCTCAATCCTTATTTTTTTTTTACCAATACCCAACCCTTATTTTTAAGCCCAAAGGAAGTTTTTGCATGCTTATGCTGCTCTCCAACATTATTTTACACTTGAATGTGGCTCATGAGTAAAAAAAAGTTTGGGGACCCCTGATCTATGGCATGACCAGACAAACCCAGAGAGTGCAGTGAGCACTACAGAGACCCCAAATATTTTATCTACTCCTTGAAGTGGCTCTAGGAAGAACTTTCATTAATGTTAAAAACGAAAGGGTTTGTCATTCCCCTATGGAACATCTCCCATGCTCCCAACACTGCCTTAAGCCCCATACCCACCACAGTGTAGCATTCTACATGTTTACAACAAATCTATACTGTGTGATCCCCTACTTTATGTTACGCTACATTAATAAGGCTACCTGTTTAATAAAAACATTTACTTACAGGGTTGAAATCAGTTTTGTAAGATAGAATCTCTTCAAAGGTTGCCAAGGTAGAGAAACTTGCTAAAGTTTTTTCAATCCACACCTTGGAAGTTAATGCAGTTTCACAATCGGCACCTGTTAGTAATGACACAGTAAAATATGTAATATCAGAAGAGAAATTCTGTTAGCCATATGTTGTACTTTGCTCCTACAAAGACATCTAAAATTATGTAAGTGATACTGGAATGTTATTTGGATACAGAGATCATCTTACCATGCACGTTGAAGTTTGAAATGAAATTGTAAATGTCTATCCTGTTATCATTTGCCGTGGTTGGGAACTTTGTATCAAAAGCATGAACTCTGTAAAGCAAACAATAATAATGTAAGGCTCTTTCTTTCAAACATCTTTTCTGTTAATATTAATTTGTCATTCACTATTTCTATTTCCTTAATTTCTATTGTTCTTTAACCTACACCTGTACTTCTATTGTTCATCAACCTACATCTGTCTTTAGCATGAGAATTCCTCTGCATTTGCTCAACCCAATTTCTGCAACATCATAAAAATATTGCATCAGATGTAATCCATTACTCACAAGGTTTGATAAGATGCACAGTTGATGGTAACGGGAATCTCATCAAGGATGGCTTTATTAACAGTTGGCAGGACAAAGTCAAGTCGGTCCACAAACCAGATCCTGTAGTCTTCTTCTGTGAAGGTGGTATAATAGTCTACCAGCTTGAAGGTGGTACGTTTGAGCATGGTGTATTGTACTTTGTCTGTCACAGTGAATTTAGGGCTCTTTGGGGAGAAATAGAGGCAAGAAATGAAAATGTTATTATTGTTTTAAGTTTTCCAGCCCTTAAGGGTTGTCTGCTACAAAATTTGCAGCTCAATGTCTGAGGGCACCATTTAAAAGAACTAAAAGAAGGACATAACTAGGGTTTTTAGGGCCCTTGGAATGGGTACATCATTAGAGTTTTATTGTTAACATTTTATTGCTTATCTTTCTATCCAAACCACCTCCCATTCATTTACTATTCTGTCATGCAATCCGCTGCCTGGTTGCTAGAAGTGGAGTTGTCTTTGTCGTACTAGAGGTCAATTTTAAGACCATTTTCACATATAACTTTTCTTGTGTCCTTTATAAGCTCCCATGGAAAAAAATTAAAGAGTAGTAATTTCCAACGTGTCATCAGAACTAGAAGATGTATATATATATTCATGAAAAAGAAAAAGAAACTACTGTTATTTGGGACAATGCTCAGAAACTTACCGTTTCTGCAACCATATTGAAAGTATCCCAGAAAGAACCAAGGTTTGTCACTACTTTTTGGCCTGGAACATCCACGAGCACATCAAAGACGCTTTCCATAACAGCTACATTAGTGCGAACTGATTCGTCATATATGACCACCTCGCTAACTTGACTTGCAGTCAGTTCACTTAGGACATCAAGCTATAAAATAATTGGGGGAAATGATAATGATGCATAATAATCCATACAATAGTCCTCCTATTATACGAATTTTATAAAGCAGGAATGCTAAACACATTTTGTATTGGCTTATTCGTGAATTCTTAATTTAGTGTGAACTGTTCTTTCTAAACATTTTTAAATGTTATAAATATACTTACTGGTTTAAATTCTGGGTTGAGCTGTAAAATGACAGACATGTTGGTCTCTGCCCTAAACTGTTGCCAGTTGACGACTAACCAGTCGTTGCTGTCACATTCTAAAAAATATTGAACATTCAATTTATTGATCCATTAACTGCAGTTGAATAAATCCACATATCTTTGTTTAATCTTAAACCTTTTCAGCCTCATGGCCCAACCGTGTGTGGATGATGGATACCTGTTGACTAGTCCAAATTGAACAATTTATCTCCATTTACCTATTCTTAGTCAGTGAACATGGAATCTGAAAATATAGCCATAAGAGGAACTACATCTCCCATTAACTCTACATTCTGATCAATCTATTTAGGCAATTGGCCCAAATAAAACTGAAGGGTGCGTGTTTAGCATCAGTGTGAATGGGTATCTGAGGAGCAAATCAACCCATGTCATTTCACCCTTAAAATGGATTTGGGGCATTTTGGGACCTATTTATCTTATACAGTAGGCATAATAGAAAACCTGAACATATTTTGTTCTAAGATACAACACATTTACAGCTCTAAAACAATTGTTGTGGATGCACAAATAGAATAAAACATTATTATAAATTCAATTTCCACTGCAGAAAATTATTCTTTAGACTGACTTGATGACAATAACAGGTATTTTATCAAAATGAAATCTTTTTAAAAATGTTCTTATATTATTTACTCTTAAAAATCCCGTTTTTTAGGTGACTGCTTTTAGAGAAATTCGAGTGGCACTGCTGGATACTTACTTGTGGTGCTCAAGAATGTGCCAATCCACAAAGCAACAGCTTGTCTGGTATCAGGGCTCATATAACTGTATGCTTTATTAAAGCCTGTAACGCTGTAATAGTGAGAAAAGGCTAGAGTTATACATGAAAATAGCTCAGACCCGTAGATGCCCCTCTATATGCCCTTATAAGCAAAAGCAACATAAAGATCTAAATTGGAATGCATGATTGGTCATCTAATCATATTTCTAAAAACAATGATTCCAGTCATGTTCTCTTAGACGCATACAATATCTTGAATCCTTACTTACATGATTTGGAAGCTTGAACAGTCCTTTATCAAACCAATGGTCAGCAGCGAAAGATGGGATTGCTTGATGCATGGCAGAAAGATGGGCAGATTAACACTGAACCAGGTTTCCCAGTCACCAAAGGAAAATTGGGGGAATCTAGCGCTCAGTATTGGCCAGAAGCCGTCCAGAAGTAAACAACTTACATCGGCATTCCTAATAATGAATATGTTGTACTGTGGAAGAGAAGTTTAGGGGTAAAGGCAGAAATTAATAAATCATACTATGAGATGAATTGTTGGGTCCAAATATTAGCCAATGATTAATGTTTACCATTCCAGATATCATTTGTTTGTGTGCATTTGCATGCAGCACTTTTGAGTCCCTGCAGTCCTTCCTAGTCATGTACACAAGCATTACACTTATTTATTGGCTTAGAGAAACTGCCCAATGCACCACTGAACATACCTATGGATCCCCTTCAGTAGACTAACCATAAAAATTTTGTAATGAGCTCTGTTCTGAGTAATTTTACCAGTTGAATAACTAAAAAAATAGATTCTGAGTAGACTACTTCAACATTTCTATTTGACCAAAATATCATTGAAATATGTAGACCTGCTGAGCAAAATGTCACAAGCCATAAGGTGTCTTTGAATATCTTTTTTTGCTTCTGAGAGTCCACAATGTCTAAACTCATTGGCTCACTATAAAAGTGACTGCGCTCTGGGAGAGTGGTTTAATAGGCTTCTTCTACCTCAGTGTACATCCCCCACCTCAGGTGTAGAGTAAATCCATTGAAATTGGAGTTACTGAGAGAAACAGCCAAAAATGCAGGCTTGCTGCTAATTGTGCTTTATTGGCAATAAAGCACAATTATCAGGAATCCTGCATTCTTGGCTGTTTCTCTCAGTAACTCCAATTTCAATAAACTCATTGGCTGTTGAGCTCAAGTGGCATCAAGGCAGGTGCTTATTTTTGAAATCCAGGCTTGGAGGCAGCATTCTAATTGCATAAAAACTTGTTGTATTTTCAGGTAGAGCCTCCTATAGGCTGCCAGCTCACATAGGGGCTTCCAAATAGCCAACCACAGCCCTTATTTGGCAGCCCCGGGACTTTCTTAATGTGTTGCTCCCCAAATTTTTTATTTTTCATTTAAATGTGGCTCACAGGTTAAAAAGGTTCGAGACCCAGGGTCTACTGGCTTTCTAGCCAGGTGACATATACATCTCATGGAATTTTAACTAGTACAAGTAGGGACTACATAATATATTTTGGCTGAACAAATACTAAAAAATATGCAAAATATTTCTTTACTTTACTATGCCGCAAGAGAGTCTAAATTACATTGTAGCCTAATGTACCTCATGATCAATGACTCACCTGCTGTAGCGTTCTAGTAAATTCAGTCAGGAATTGTAGAATATAGTCATAGCCTTTAGTTCTCCATGTGGTTATTAGAGCTGAAATACGGAATGCGTATTGTTCAGGAGCTTCCTGTGTTAATATGTTGGAATATAGGAGCAAATCCAGTGTCTGATTAATGGTCAGAAGATCAGTAGCCTCAAACTGGAATGGAAAGAGAATGGGGAAGTCATTAGGGAAAGAATAAAGATCCTTGGGTTTCGAAGTAAAATATTGGATTTATTACAGAGCTGTGCGGTGTAGCATGGTTAATGATTTATTAGAAAAAGAACTCACTCCATTGAAAGAAGGGTTTAGCTTGATCATATCTGAGAAGGGGAGATAACTGCTGAAACTTCCAAAATTATAGGTCAGCCATGCAGCACTGGTAAGTCCATATGTGCATCCTGATCCTGTAAAAACCACACACAACCATCATGAGTTACATTAAACGCCATATAAATGCAACCGATACCTGGCATACCCATGAAAAATATTTCTAAGTTGTTAAGGTCATTAAACCCGAACTGTTTCCATTCCTTGATCAAAGTTTACTGCCTCAGGCTCAAGAATGGAATTAGTCTTGGCAAGAAGGCTGTTTTTTCTATTTCATGAATTATGATAGATTATCTTTACCTGCTGCATTGGCTTCCTTTGTGATATAGTTGAGCTTATATCTAAACACAGCAAATTTCACGTCATCTGTGTAGCTACTGTAGGCGTTGTCTAATCCTTGGGACCTGTAGTTGTAAATTAAACAATGAAGCATGAAATAAAAGACATCTGCAAAAGCTAGTCAGGGTTAAAACATCATTTTCAAAAGAGATTTTCATTATCAACCCAAATATCATTATCTGAAGGCTTAACTTTATTGAGGTCAAGTATCATGAGATCTACAAATAGCACCTATTTATTTAATTATCTTGGAAATATACCTTATACTGTATCTGTATGTTGCCTACTTACAGTATATTTAAGGCAATTTAAGGTACTGAGCTGTTGGAACATATTAGAACTGACCTATTAGGTCTCATTAATGATAATGTGGGCAGAGCTAGAGCTAGTTTGTAGCCAATGAGATCATTTAGAATGTTGCCAGTATTAACCCCAATTAAAATCAGATCCCACCACACCATAAAATAGGGGCGACACCAGAGAGAATGAGAAGCAAAATAGAAGGGCCAGAGAAACTGAGAATCTGAGTACCTTAATGGAGAATCAAGGAAGAGAGCAAGGATGATGGAAAATACAGAAGGGGTAAAATAGGAGTTTAGGCTCTTCAGAAAAAAAATATATTTTTATATAAACATATATAAACTAGATACAGTTGAAAAAATGCTAATATACTAGATACTGGTAAAATATACTGGTAAAAAATACAGTAATACAGTAAAACCCCCATTTTACGTTTTTCAGGGGACCAGAACAAAATGGTGTGAAATCCAGAAAAATGTAAAATCAGGGAAATGTATTAAGCATAATATATAGATGGGACCAAAAAACAACAATGTAAAATGAGGGAAACCTTAAAGTCAGGGGATGTAAAATTGAGGTTCCAGTGTAATAAAACAGTAGCTTGTACTTGATCCAAACTAAGATATAATTAAAGGAATACTGTCATGGCAAAAAAAATGTTTTCAAAATGAATCAGTTAATAGTGCTGCTCCAGCAGAATTCTGCACTGAAATCCATTTCTCAAAAGAGCAAACAGATTTTTTTATATTCAATTTTGAAATCTGACATGGGGCTAGACATTTTGTCAATTTCCCAGCTGCCCCTGGTCATTTGACTTGTGCCTGCTTTCTGGCAGGCTGCTGTTTTTCCTTCTGCTGGAGTAGCACTATTAACTGATGTGTTTTGACATTTTTTTTCCCCATGACAGTATCCCTTTAATCCTTATTGGAGGCAAAACCAGCCTATTGGGGTTATTTAATGTTTCAATGATTTTCTAGTAGCCTATAAATACTGTATGTTTATTTAATGGTAAAGTATAAAGGTTGAGTTGAATGGAGGGTAAAAGTGCCTTTCACTTACACATCTTGGTAACTGGAACAGTCAAGGTTGGTAGGTAAGAGATTTAGGACAGTTTCATTGACAGCCGCCAGAAGAAACGTAATTTTGACTTGGAAAATCTCCTTTAAGGTGGGTTTGCATTGCCGTGCTTCAGGGGTTTCTAATGTGATCAAGGTCATCTTCAGAAGAGAAAACAATAAGTCGTTGTCTAAGGATGTTGAGACGGATAGCTGTGAAATGGTATCCAGGAAGGTGACAAGGTAAAAAATATCCTTCTTTTGCAGAAAGGCGAGGATTGTTGCAGACGTATCTGGACTGCTGAACAGGTTGGTTTCAAGGCAGTACTGGGCTACTTGGAAATCCGTTAGCTCATCTAGTGCTGAAGTCTAGGACAGAACATAAATAAAACAATATCATCCTTTATTTAAATGAGCATGGCTTAAGTAACGGTATCTGATTACTTCCTTACCTACCCAACTAAGTCCCCCACTGTCTATAACAAGTACCTTTTGAAGGCAAATCTGGTAAACTTGTTGCTCTTGTTTCCAATATTTCATCTAGGCTAAACGTTTCAGTGGTGACAGTCTATAGACGAATTAGGGTACAGTCCCTATTTGCTTTTCTAAATACTGTATTTCTGAAAGCCCAGCTTGAAGGGAAATTATTATTAGACTTGGGGTTGAGGAGCTTTTACTCCTGGAACAGTAGCAAAGTGATTGTTATATAACCTTGTTATGAGGCAAAGGGAACCCTGGCTAGATGTTGACCTTCAAATCAATAACCTAGTCTTAATCACTTAATTGCCTAAACATATGCCAGTCATACTCAGATACATTCTATTTTGGCTGAAGAGAAACCAAAACAACCTGCAATATTTTAATTAAGACTTACCACATCGATGTTTGGCCAAGCAATGATGTAATCTGCATAGTTAACGTTGTTCTTAAAGCTGCGATAGTAGGAGTTAATCCATTCAGCTACTGACGGTTTTGGGCATGCTAAAACAAAACCAAAGAATATCCTTCATCAGGGTAATCTGCAGTTTGTTTTCAACCCTGAATGGTCCCAAATACTTCATTACAAAGGTAAACCATGTATAATGTAGAAATATTTCTGTCTGTGCTACTTGCCCAACTTGAATATATTGGTCAATACGAACAATGGATGGGTATGTGTCATCATCATGACCAATTAATTTGTCTGTCACTGCATTGTCAAGATATGAGCCTTCAAGGCAATTTGCTAACAGATGGAAAGGTGAAAATATATTTTCTACCCTGTTTACCTTACAATCTTTTTCTACAAGAATTCCAGTATCTTTATATGTGCGCAGAATTTTGTGTCCCCCCACAAAATGCAATAAATGATTTAAGACAGATGCAAAATTTGCAGCCCATTGTATATTTGGTGCATGGCCATCAGTGTGGGCACAAGATGTTCGATATACATTGCCGGTGGTCTATTGCAGTTTGTGATAGCTTGATGATGATATAACTAACACAGTGCAGGTATGGGATCTGTTATCCAGAATGCTTGGGACCTTGGACTTTCTGGATCAGGGATCTTTCTGTAATATGGCTCGCCACTAAAAATAATTTGAATATTAAATAAACCCAATCTGATTGTTTTGCCTCTAATAAGGATTGATTATATCTTATCTGGTACAGGTATGGGACCTGTTATCTAGAATGTTTTCCGGATAATGGATCTTTCCATAATTTGGATCTTTATACCTTAAGTCTACCATAAAACTATTGAAACGTTAAATAAACCCAATAGGCTGGTTTTGCCTCCAATAAGATTAATTATATCTTAGTTGGGATCAAGTACAAGAGACTGTTTTATTATTACAGAAAAAAGGAAATCATTTAAAAAAAATCATTATTTGGATAAAATGGCGTCTATGGGAGACAGATTTTTCATAATTCAGAGCTTTATGGATAATGGGTTTCCAGAAAACAGATCCCATACTGTACTGTTTAATTATTATGGTGTCTGGAAAAATAACCCCATACCTGTAGTGAGTAAGGGCTCAATGTGCTTAAAACATATGGGCTATTGATTAGCAAGCACCAAGTTTGCTCCATATCTTGTAACCCAAGGCACAATGGGCAGATGTTGGCTTACAAAGAGCAGCTGACTGATTGCCTCGATTTAGTAGAACTGGAAGAAACTTTCCTCTGGTTATTACTGGTGTTTTTCACCACTGCATGAATCCACTGATAACTTACTGTATCTCCTAAGGAACCGTGAAATCCAATGTCCAACCATTTCCCTTGTATTGTTGCTAAGGGTGGGGTAAGCCAAGTGTAAAGAATCAACACTGTAATAGAGAGAGGAAAACAAAAATAGATGATGGTTATTACAGAACACTCTTGAGCACAGTACATTTGTTATATAAAAACACCCCTAGTAGTTGATATAATGCGCCAACTACCCAGATGTTGGCTTTACTGGAAGTTCTAGCTCATTTGGGGAGACACAGGCTTAGGATTTTCGTTTCAAAATCATCTATGTTGACTGGCATGAATATAATGGCACATTTATATTGCCTGGTCATGTATAGTCTATGAATAACCATAGGTAGTGTTTTCCCTTTAGCTATGTCTGTATTGTCCCATTGCCTGGTCACTCTTGGGGATGTTATTGTGCTTTGCTGAATATCCTTGGAACTATAGCAGGATAAGCTAATACTGGTCTACAATATGAAGTTTGGACCTTTGTAATCTTGGTATTATGTCAATAAAGGTGGGCTGAAACAAAAAATAATTCAAAATAAAGCTGACTACATAACATTCACATTTTAATAAGGGATCATTAACATTAATGTCCAGTGGTGCCCCATTACACATGGTTATGTATAGTTTATTATTAAATATAGGGAGTGTTCCTGCTTCAGCTATACTTGTATTTTCCCAACTGGGTTTTTGTCTTCCCCAGCTCATTACATACATGGAAAAACAAGCCAGTTTTTATTTAGTGTGCTTTTATTGTGCTTTCCCGAACATCCTTAGCAGGGCAAGCTAATATTGGTCTACAACAGTGATCCTCAACCAGTGGTCGCGAGCAACATGTTGCTCACCAATCCCTCGGATGTTGCTCTCAAAGGCCTCAAAGCAGGAGTTTATTTTTGAATTCCTGGATTGGAGGCAAGTTTTAATTACACAAAAACCAGATGTACCCTCAAGTAAAGCCTCCTGTAGGCTGCCAGTCCACACGTGGATTATTAAATAGCCAACCACAGCCCTTATTTGGCATCCCCTGGAACTTTTTTCATGCTTGTGTTGGGGAGGGCCCTTGGTCTCCAAGATGAAGTTAGGACCTCAAAAGGCTAAAACTTTGTACGTTTGGGACTATGAACCTACAAGAGTTCTGTGGAATGTCATAAGGAAGACTGTATTCAAACAACCAGTGATAAAGACATCTCAAATCTCAAATCAAGGGGCAGACAAAAAAGATAAAACTGAATACAGTACATTTTTATAAGAGACCACAAAACATTAAGGTTCAATGGTGCCCCATCATGCAAGACTTACACTGTCTGGAAGCCATCACATGTCAGAGGAATGCTTATCATGCAGTTCAGAATGTCAGTGTGAATGGCAGAGAGGAATGGAGAAAGTCTTTGGAACCAGGAGCCAGGAAATACTGAGCAGGCACAATCAGGATCATGTCGGATTCTGTCCCATACTGCGTTCAGCAAATAGAGCTTGACAGTTGGGTTTATCGAAGAGCTAGGGATCTAAAAACAAATTAGATATGTTCAGATTAACAAATATATTAACATCAACTAAGGAATGCTTTGCCATGTCATGGCTACTTTATCATCGTCAAGACAAATACAAAAATAATCTGTTGACTCTGAGATTTTTACATGTTTCTGATAGAAAACCAGGTTACTTGAGTCAAATTCGGGACATTTTAGCCTCACACCGCAGCAGTCGGGACACTGGGCAGTTTTAGAATGATTGGAGATCTTTTGATAATGGGGACATATGCCACCAATTTGTAGGCAGAAGGACACCATGAGGATGTTCTCCCCCATGTGACGGACAAGGAGGACTGCAGCTCATTTTAAAAAAAATTCTGATGCAACTCAATGCTTGTACAGGTATGGGATCCGTTATCCGGAAACCCGTCATCCAGAAAGCTTCCCATAGATTTTATTTTATCCAAATGATCCACATTTTTTTAATGATTTTCTCTGTAATAATAATAAAACAGTAGCTTATACTTGATCCCAACTAAGATATAATTAATCCTTATTGGAGGCAAAACCAGTTTACATGATTTTCTAGTAGACTTAATGTATGAAGATTCAAATTAAGGAATTATTCGTTATCCGGAAAGCACCAGGTCCTGAACATTCTGGATAACAGTTCCCATACTTGTGCTGCACTTTCAGCATTAAAACACTAAGAAATATTATGTTTAACCTTCCTATTGCCGGTCTATCACTTACCTGAGCCTCAATTTGATATAAGACATCCGTCAGTGTTTCCAGGCTGAGTTTGGAGATGAAGAGGGAGAAGGATTGTTGGCTGACAAAGGCATCAGAGTTTGTGATGTAACATTTCAGGATAGAAAAAACAGTACTGTTGGAGGCCTTGCCCACCTGAGATAGGAATGAGAGAGTAAGGAATATTTATTTTCTAAATAAGGTTTACAAATACTCAACAGAGACCATCTCCAGCATTCAATTTCCTTGTAACCAACACTTCAAGCTTCAATGGCCTGTTTGCTTCCATCATTAGAGGAAAAAGAACTGCTAATTGGTTTTTATGTATCATTTTACCATGTATAACCCCTGAACTGTTTGTCCAATGAAGGATTGGTGCTATAATAGTGAAGTATCTTATCTTAGAAATCCTATCAAAGAATTTATCCTCATTTGATCAGACCATGAAGTTGAGCCTAGAATTAAGGATGCATTGTTGTCTATCTTATGTGCATGGATTTCCATAAACCAATGTACCTAATGGTTATATATAATATATATTATTCATGGTGACTCCAATATACACAGCGATGCAAGTATGCAGAGAACATGTGTTCCTTCCTGCAGTTCTACTAAAATTCTTTGTAGTTGCAAGAAAAATGAGTTGACAATAACCCCTACTGTACTCCGGCACAGAGTATTGTTTTCTTAGCAGTACAGTTACCCCAGTACCTACAGTAACAAGGAAGATACTATGGTAGACTCAAAAATAAGTCACAGTTCCATAGAACCAGCAACAAACACCCAGACTTACCGAAGCACATGCATACTGTCTCAATGTATTGTCACAGGCGTGTTCATCAGTCAAACCGCTTTCCAAGATGGGGTTCAAGTCTTGGCTAAAAATATTCAAGGTCAACAAGAATTAATGCGCGTCTCATTCTCATCCTATTTCAGATAATGACTCAAGAGACTTCAATGAAATCTGAGGCTAAAGAGCACAATGCTGTTTTTCTGGAAGCATTTTGTAAAGTTCATGCACATGTATTTAAACATTTTCCTGAATTCACAGAAAATTTGGACAGACCAAGAACTGGTTTCAAATGGGTAATGTTGGAACCATCTGTTTTTCGCACTGAGAAGCTTATGATCTCTCTCTGTAGATACCGGTATAGCATCTATTATCCAGAATGCTTGGGATTTTTTGAATAAGTGGTCTTTCTGTAATTGGGATCTCCATACATTAAAGGATAAGTATAATAAGTATAATATAAAATAAGTGAATGTAAAATTGATGAGAGTGCTATTCTAATAACTTTTGTATTTTACATTCATTATTTATTTTGTTTTTATTCCAAGATATTAATGGATACATGTACTGTTAATATGAATGAATTTTGTTATAACAGCGCCACCTGCTGGTCAGTTTCTGACCAGTCTGACTCATTATTTATTTAGTTTTTATAACAAGATATTAAGGGATATATGTACTGTTAATATGAATGAATTTTGTTACAACAGCACCACCTGCTGGTCAGTTTCCCACCAGTCTCACCAAGTAGTCAAGGAAGTTGTCAGGAGAAAGAAAGAGGCTGCTCTGATGTTCTTCTGTTAAGGAAAAAAATTAGGAACCTTTCTCAAATCTTTCCTAAGCAGAAGAACATCAGAGCAGCCTCTTTCTTTCTCCTGACAACTTCCTTGACTACTTGGTGGTCAGACTGGTGGGAAACTGACCAGCAGGTGGTGCTGTTGTAACAAAATTCATTCATATTAACAGTACATATATCCCTTAATATCTTGTTATAAAAACTAAATAAATAATGAATGTAAATGACAAAAGTGCTTAGAATATCACTCTTATCAGTTTTACATTCGCTTATTTTAAAGGTTAACTTATCCTTTAAGGGGGTATCAAAATCCGAATTTTCCTGATTTTTCTAAATAAAAATAAGTCCAGCCAGACTAGTCAGAATACATGATAAATCTCACATTTGAATTCAAATTCGAGTTGGTGGTTTTCAATTCGAATTTGTGAAAATTCGAATTTACCATTCCAACCATAGTAAATATGTTAAATAGTTTAAATATTAGAACTAAAGTCAAAAGTATACTTACATTCCAGGTACTCCCGAGCAGTACTGGTCAGCTGTAAATCACAGAAACAGAGCAATGAATGCATTGTCACTGGATCCTTCTTACATTTAACCCTCATAGTAAACATACCACAGCCTAGTGTACTTACCACTGACGGCATATGAGACGCACTAAAATAAAAAAGAACAGCAAAGGTTTTGTAAGAAACGTTTCACCAAGGAGAAAATAAAAATTAAATGCTCATTGTCTAAGGGAAAGTATCTGATGGTGGGTTATGGGATCATTAAGGATTCTAAAAATGTTAGAAACAGACCGAATCCAGGATTCAGTTCAGGATTCGGCCAGGATTCTGCCTTTTCCAGCAGGATCCGGATTTGGGCGAATCCTTCTGCCCCACCGAATCCGAATCCTAATTTGCATATGCAAATTAGGGACGGGGAGGGAAATCACGTGACTTTTTGTCACAAAACAAGGAAGTAAAAAACTTTTCCCCCTTCCCACCACTAATTTGCATATGCAAATTAGGATTGCGTTCGGTATTCGGCCGAATCTTTTGCGAAGGATTCAGGGGTCTGGCTGAATCCAAAATAGCGGATTCGGTGCATCCCTAAAAAAAGTTTGTTTGTCTCACAGACAGTGTACTACAGGTATGGGATCCGTTAACCGGAAACCCATTATCCAGAAAGCTCCAAATTAAGGAACGGCTGTCTCCCATAGACTCCATTTTATCCAAATAATAGAAATTTTTAAAAATGATTTTCTTTTTCTATGTAATAATAAAATAGTACTTGATCCCAACTAAGTTATAATCAACCTTATTGGAAGCAGAATCAGCCTATGGGGTTTATTTAATGTTTAAATGTTTTTGCCTTCCTCTGGATGAACTAGCAGTTGAACTTGATGGACATGTGTCTTTTTTTCAATCTAACTTACTATGTTACTATGTTATTTTCTGGTAGACTTGAGCTATGAAGATCCAAATTATGGAAAGATCTGTTATCCAGAATACCCCAGGTCCAGAACATTCTGGATAACAGGTCCCATACCTGTATTATCAAGCTCTACCCACACTCTTCATTATCTCTAAAAGTAGTCACCCTATAGGTAACCTGGCAAAACATGGGATTTATAAGTATATCTTTAGGTACTGCAATGGGCACCAGTATTGCCCCATCTATTTTCTTTAAATAGAACACAAGCCGTGATTTACTGTCTAAATACTCTTTTTTTGTAAACAGGGTGTAAATTATGTAATATATCAGTCCCATGTCAAGTTCTTTGGAATAACTAGGCTGGAATATTCCAGAAAACACAATAAAGTGTAAGGAGGCTTACCGGCTCTTGGTTGTCCATCACGACTAATCCTGTTTGGAAAACATGGTCAAAAACTGTTGTTTGGACTTGGGTACTTTGACTTTCAAAACTCTGCAAAAAAAAAAGATGATTTTATTCAAACGTTTTTCTTTTGCATTTATGAAAGAAATTCTGAGGATGATGCTAAATCATGATGATCATTTAAATTGTGAACTAAATGTAGACCTACAGTATTTCGATAGGAGTGAAGTCATGTATGGGCCGACCAAATTTTGGGAATATCTGAGAAATTATCCCATTAAAACCAATCCAGTGGAACATGGGGAGGGCTCAAATAAAAAAGTTGTAACTGATGGCAGGGGGCCTACATTCTGTATACACCCATAATCAGAGTCATTATCCTATAGGATAAACCCAACCAAGTCCCCTCTATCTGAATGTCTCTTCCAGGCACTGCTGCCTAGAATGCTGAATCTGTGGTTCACTTAAATATTAGAATGAAACAGATAAGGCAGCTTCTCTTAAGCAAAATAGACAAAGAAGAACCTATTTTTCTATTTATAAAAAGCTTGAGGTGTGCTTCAGTCACCCTAAGTGCTGCGTCACACACACAGTGCTAGGGGTGCAATTGGACTTAGTCCACCTAGCCCGCCTTCACCCGAAGACTAGGGTGGAACACTGTATCCCTGGCACAAAAGGCACAGACAGGGGGCAAGGGTCTTCAGAGTCCCTTCGCCATGAGGTTAGGGGAACCCCTTTATCCTTCTTTCTCCAGACCGAAAGCATGAAGAGATCCGGAACCAATGGACCTCTAAATAGGTCCCAACTCAGTGTACGTCCAGGGCCAGGTTCAAAGGGAGACAGGCCCGGATTTGTGAGAGGCCACCAAGGCCCGGGCCTAGGGTGAAAGGATTTTAGAAGGAGGCATGCTGTCCAACCACACCCACATTGGTTCAGAAACACTGCGGATGAGCAGGAGATAAGATCGTTTTTTTAATTTAACGTGCGCCAATCCCCATTGCTTCAGTTCCAATGATGAAAATTTGAGCAAATAAAAGGGAGAGGATGAAGGAACCTAATGGCCACACATCTCCCCCCTAGATCAGTGTTTCCCAGGAGTATTAAATCAGATCCAAGTAAGAGCCAAAAAAGTGCAAAATGTGAATTAATAGAATAAATAAGTAAATCCATAAAAGGTGTGAATGTGTGCAGCCCTGACAAAGTAGAACCTATGATACTGAATTATCCTTCCGAGTCCTACCCGAAGGCATGGGCTCCGTTGCCCAAGTGTCCCAGGCTACCGCCCGCGAACAGCTTGAACAGATGGGTCCCCCTTCGCCGATGCTAGAGAGGGCCCACAATCCCCCCCCCGAAGGGGTTTGGGGTCGTTTGGATTCCCCTTCACTGAAGCTAGGGGGAGTCCCGTCTACCCTGGGTCCTGCCGAAGCTTCCCCCAGGGCATGTCATGGCCTGGGGTCCAGCCAAAGGACTATGACCCCATCCAGGGTGCTCAAACCAAACACAAAAAAGGTAGAACCTATACACTACATAAAGATATTATATGCTGTGTATTATAATCCAAGGGGTAGTGGAGTCACTAATTTCTATCCACCGCATCTGTGGCCCTTTGGAAATTAGGGAGAAACACATTTGTGTAATAAAAATTGGGCCTGCAAGGATAGAGGCAGGATACTTCATATTAGCTATGAGAAAACACTATATCTGACCCCTTAAAGTGTTACAAAAAAAACACATACGGCTCCTTTTTACATGTTTGAAATAAATCAATTTAAACTAATGTTCCTCCTTGCCCAAAGCAGTAAGAGACAAATGGTTTTGGAGGAATCTGCCTCACGCTGCCTGAAAAGCGTCTTCGCATTTCTTTCCCTTCCAAACAGCATCATTTATGTATTTGTCCAAGTGCCAGGCCGAACCAAATCTGAATCCAAAAATTTTTTTTCCCGTCAGTTTCCTAATTTGCATATGCAAAATTGGTTTTGAACTCAGTTCTGTATTGGGCCAAATCCTTTGTGAAAGAATCCTAAAATAATGGATTTGGGGCATCTCTAGTTTTCGAGTTATTTAGCTTTTTATTCAGCAGTTCTCCAGTCTGCACTTTAATCAATCTGGTTGCTATGGCCCAAATTACCCTAGCAACCATGCACTAATATGAATAAGAAACTGGAATATAATAATTTAAAAACTATAAGAGAAATTTAAAAAATGAAGGCCAATGGAAAAGGTGTTTAGAATTAGCCATTGTATAACATACTAAAAGTTAACATAAAGGTGAACCACCATTTAAGGAATTTGGGGAAATTGACCACAAACCTGTAAAGGGATACAAAGTAATGGAGACCCCGTGCAAGAACTTTTTGGGCCCCATTTGCTGGATACTATTGAAAATAATGATATACAATAACCATATGAAGAAATAAATGGGCACAAAACCCCACTATGCCAATGGAAGTTTGGCCATTGATGGGATTTGAGTTTCCTGGTTTGGAAATTTGCTCCAGTGCAGTTACCAAGTGAACCATTCAGCAACTAGCTTCTGATTGGCTGCTAAAGGTTACCCAGTGCTAATAAATGAGCTCCCATAGAGTACCCCTTTCTAATGAGCTTATTTAATTTATAGCACTGGCATTGCCTGTAATAATCAAGGTATAAGGTGATACTTACAAATGTCACCTCCTGGGCCTCCACATATTGATCTGAAAAAAAAATGAATTTGATTTAATTAAAAATGTTGTTTTCTATTGTTTTATCATAGATTTCTGTCCACGTATTGGTATGAAGGCAACTTTACTAATAATGACAAATAGACAGACAGTTGCAGGCGATTGTGAAGACGCGGTAACTTACATGAAAGCAGGAATCCCGTTAAGGCAAATAAGATGGGCAACGTTTCCCTCTTCTTCATCATTCCAGGTGCTTTGTGGTCTGGCTGTAAGTTCTGGCCCACTCTATCGATAAATAAAACAAATAAAATTTATTTAACATTAGTGAACTTATTAGTTCATCCTCGTATGGAGATCCTGTAATCCCCTTGTGTAGTTATGGAGCTTAAAATGAAAAGACGAAAAGAAGGCTTGATCGTCCCCAATATAGTGGCATCAGAGCGTACAAGGATATCATTGAGGGCTGACTTTAGTGGTGCTGGAGCAAGTGACAAAACAGGTTTCCAAGAGTCCCATTATTTATATATTAAAACATATTTCAGAATCTATAGAAAGCTTCATCTGTCAGTTGACATCAGAAGATTGTATTTCACCAACACTTGAAACCAGTAACAGTTACTCTACTTATACCTGCTATACCAAAGTCACACTCCCTTCCCAGAGACTATTATCCACTGTTACTATAGGCACCATCTCTCCCTACTATACATGCTATCCCACAGTCATACTCCCTTCCCAGAGACTATTATCCCACTGTTACTATAGGCACCATCTCTCCCTACTATACCTGCTATCCCACAGTCACACTCCCTTCCCAGAGACTATTATCCACTGTTACTATAGGCACCATCTCTCCCTACTATACCTGCTATCCCACAGTCACACTCCCTTCCCAGAGACTATTATCCACTGTTACTATAGGCACCATCTCTCCCTACTATACCTGCTATCCCACAGTCACAGTCTCTTCCCAGAGACTATTATCCCACTGTTACTATAGGCACCATCTCTCCCTACTATACCTGCTATCCCACAGTCACACTCCCTTCCCAGAGACTATTATCCCACTGTTACTATAGGCACCATCTCTCCCTACTATACCTGCTATCCCACAGTCACACTCCCTTCCCAGAGACAATTATCCATAATGTACTATTGAATCTTAAGTTGTCATTTACAGAGAGGATGTCAGATTTTTGACATCTCAGTTTATTTATTATCCTCAATGTTTCCAGAACTGCACAACAATTATTTAGAACTCATACAGGGCTATAACTATTAAAAAAACAACTACAACATTGATACTGATACTTAAAAAGATCCTACATTTCATTGTTCCTTCACATCCTTGTGACCAAAGAGGGAACTTCGAACAAACTACTTCCGTATGCTTCCATATTAATGTTGAAAAAATCTTTTTTTAGGTGATATAACCTCTTGAGATACATCTCCATTTAAAAAAAAAAAATAGCTGTAAGTAATTTATATTAAATGGGATGCTGCCATGGACCATATATAACCCTATAAAAATCCATCCATATATTGTGTTGCTAGCTTGGGCTGTGGATGTATATATGGTTGAGGAATACCTCAAATAAATGGCAAAAAAAAAAAACCAAAATCTGTGAAAAACCAGGATATTTTCCCTTCTCATTCCTTCTACTGTGCATAAGAGCAAGACAGACCAACAGCAGGTCAAAAAAATATATCAAATATCACTTACTTTAGATGGAACTGCTTTACAACTGTCCTTTGGGAACCAAATGAGAAGAATGAGTCAGATTTGAGATGCTTAAGGTACTTATACCCTGACAGCTTCAAAGGGAAAAAGGTGAGTTATGTTGGCAGCTATTTGGCCTACACCCAAAAAGGCCCGGCCCATATTGAAACCGATTTGTGTGTCAGTACATTCCTAACCTGAACAGGTATCTCTAAGGAACACTGGCCTTAGGTGCGTTTCTGTTCCATAATCAGTGGAGCCATTGATCTCTAGAAAAATGTATTTGTTAATGATTAATCTATTCTCAAGTATTGTAAGATTCCTAGATTGTGGGCTGCAGACTTGTGTACATACATATAACTTATAACTGTTTATTATAAGTGGAATGGTCATGTCCAGGATTAGTTTTTAGTTTTAAACAATTAGGGATACTTAGCACTGAGATGCTTTTATTAAGTTAACTTTTAGTATGTTATAAAATGTCCTAGTCAAAGACCGTAGTTCATTATGAGATCTTTTATCCAGAAGCATGGGTTTTCCCGATAAGGAGTCTTTCTATAAGTCTGTTAAAAACCATTTAAACTTTAAAGGGGTTTCTGGATAAGAGATCAATCATCAGTTATCGATATCGCTGGTGATTAACAACTGGCACATACTCTTTTTTTGATTTGTCCATTTACAGACTTGAACCCAGATCTTGATGCATTTTGAATATATTGAAGATGGCCTTCTTGTAAATTGGAGCTTTCTATATACTTAGTTTCCGGATAAGAGATCTCATACGTTTACCACTAGGGAAACTGCCATAGTGATCAATATCAGGATAGATGGTGGTCAACAACTTGCACATACTCTCTTGTGTTTTTTATTTGTTCCTGGCTTGAACCCAGGACATGATCCATTTTGAGTCTATTGGAGATGGATCAGCAACCTATTTGTTTAAGTATTCAATGAAATAATTTAATATGAATAATAGTGATTAGTTGGGACCTTTTTGAGTTTGAAATGTGTTAGTCAAGTGACCTCATACTAGAACTTCCCATAAATTCCTGCTGGTCAGAGGTTCATTGTTCTCTTTGTATTTGTCCAGGAGGTTTTATTTTATATATTACTATTATTTTATTGTGATTTTCCCTGTTTTTTCTGCAGGCCGTATATACTTTCTCAGATTGGTGACCACAAGTACCTAAACTTGTTTATGATGTCCATCAGCTCTATTAAGCTGGCCATAGACGCAAAGATGCAGTCATGCGAAATGAAGATTTGTACGATTTTTTGATCGTGGGAGTGTCCTGACATTTTTCGTACCATTGCGATCAGTCGCTTAGTCGATCTGACAAGTTAATCGATTTATATCGGCTACCGATACTATCTCTGCATGTATTGCCTATCTGACAATATCAGTGGTGACTGTCACTGGGCATGACTTTGTATAATTGCTGCCTGTCAACTAATCGCCAGAACATCGTCTGATTTGTTATTTTACCTACTTATTTTAATCTGAATGGTTAATGGTAGATCATTAGACTGAAACAAACAGGCATACGTCGCACAAAAAATTCAATGGCCAGCTTTAGTCTATTATAATCCTTTCACAAGAGGCCAAGAGCATCTGTGGCATAGCCACCAAGACTTCAGAATGGAGTTGAGGGTGCAACTATCCACAGCAGGACCTTAGTTTTCTTTTAGCCTGTGCAGAGAGCACTAAAGCTGAACATTCAACTTATCTGACATTAATGCGATTTTACTTTTTTTATAGCACCAACATATTCCACGAAGAATATACCTCATTCACATGAACCCCTTCCCCAGTAGAGCTTACAATCTAAGGTCCACAATGGTCGATTTTATCAGAAGCTAATTGACCTGCTTGCATGGTTTTGGAATGTGGGAAGAAACTAGAGTATCCAGAGGAAAGCCATCCAACCATGGAGAGAATTCTGGCCTCTTAAAGGGCCGGACCCAAGCAAGCCAGTAGTACTAACCAATGTGCCGCTGTGCTGCTCATCCATTTGGAACTGGCTGACAATAAGGCCACTTTGTAGAACTATTACTGGGATAGAAATACAGGTTTGGACTTTTCATGTTTTTACCTGTTTGTTCATGTTTTTTGAAACAAAGATATACACAGGGTGCTGAAGTTATTAGAACTCTGTAAAATTAATTGTAGGGAGGCAATGTGTAAAGTAAGTGTCTGTTCTAGTCAGGTCTATAAAAAGCACATGTGGTTGGTTGCTATGGACTGGAGCAGACTGTGTGTGTGGCATTACAATATTCCCTTAATTATACTAAACCTAATTAGTTCTTCTGTGTTACCTGGATGGGTTCATTTTTTAATAAGTGTATTCTTCAACAGACAATTTTGGGGACCTGTTTAATGAGGTTAGCATTGTTCGTTGAATATGAAAAATGGCATTTACAACCACAATTGCAAATTTGCCTGCAAATCGTCCTGGGGTTTCTTCCATAATTCCAGCATAATTGCAACCACTCAGTAATTATGGCTTTACCTATGGGTGGTGTGTTTAGTAGTGGGCCTGACTCTTTGCCAGCCTGTCTCCTTTATCATTCATGGTGCCCTCCTGGGCCCCACTGGTGTATTTTTGACACAGTAGTGATGCACAGAGAGTTTATTAAACCAGGGTTTTATATGATCCTGGAGTGACCACTTGTGTCCTTGTTGATTGGGTGATATTGAATAGGGTTTAGGGCATCCCATAGTCTTACACGTCCATGACCTAAGTCAGTGGTCAAGTAATTTGGAGGAAAGAATCCCCCACTCCCATTGCTGTCTGAAAGATAAACCATGTCCCGATTAATTCCATTCTAGGAGTGCCTGATGGTGCAACTCACAGATCAGAACACACATGTCAAAATGCTAGGTTCAATGAAACTTAGAGTGTTTAGATCACTTTCATAAATCAGGAGGTCCGGCCATATGGTATTTAAGCGGTGGGAGGGCAGTTAGGATTCATACTGTGTTCATAATTCATAATTCATTGGCAGCAATTTATTTTGACTCATACCATAAATTTATGCCCACATGTAAAGGTATTCAGTGTCAGGGCCCTCTGTACCAGAACCCAAACCATCCTGCCGAATTCTGCTTTCTTTCTCAAAACATAAAAATGTACTAATACATATAACTTGGACAACACACAAAAAATGTTGAGTTGGGGTGGCAGACCCTTCTGTTTTTGCCATATTAACTATTATTTGGTCATACCCAGGGTGGGATTAATTAATGAACTAGCCTAGGCTATACCCTAAAGGCCCAGAGGGATTAGGGGCCCATCTAGCTTTTTCAGTTATACATTTTATATTCTTTTCTTTAAAAAAATTATTTTTATATGTGCTGCTAGGCTTGGATCCATTTGGGAAGGGTCCGTTCTTGCTGGGAGAAGATTAGGCAGCCAGACAAGGCAACGCATGTGTGTTGTGAGTCTGAGCTCAAGGCTTTGACATTCTCTAGCCATGTCTGGTTGCCTAATCTTCTCCCAGCAGGTACCAACTGTGGCCCCATCCTGACCAGACCTGGGCCCAGCAGCACATATAAAAGTTTGGGGTTTTTTTAAAGGAAAAAACTAATAATTGAAAAAGCTGTATGGGCCCCTAATCCCTAGGAGCCCCTTTTAAATATTTAAGAAAAAAAATACAAATATCATTTTTATAAAAGTTAAATCATGGGCCCCTTGTGTCTCCAGGTGCACCTGTGATTAATCATTGTCTATTTCTAAACTTTTGGGAGTGGCAGTAGTCTAGAAGGTCACCAACTGCCTGTTACACGTTACAACTTCCTTAACTGCAATAAAATGAATTGTTTCTAATATCAAATGGGCCAAATATCATGGAGATCATTATTTAATACATTGCCTTAGTTTGAAGTTTGATGTCAACAGAGACTGCAGCAACCAGAGTAAGGAATGATTTGACCTGTTGCCTTGGGGAGAATCATTTTGAATGTTTTTAGTGACGCATTAACCTGATTTTAAGTGTTGATTTTCTTTGAAAGTTAAGAATCTGAGCAATGCAATGAAAATATTATGCGCCTATGGTATTTGGAGCGACTACAGTTATTTAGACAATTTCAGATATATACTGTCATTCACAGCCTTTTGGACATTTTATTCTGATTAATCCTACGCCCGTAGACATACTGTACCGTCTTGGGTTAAAGCAGGTTCATGCAATGGGGTTTTGCTCATGGTAAAGACTGGGTCTTGAGCTTCTCAACATTTAAGATGAATGTTCTTAATGGAATATTATATCCCCAGAATGAATATGAAATAGTGATGGGTAAATTTTTTCACAAGCCATTGATTCGTGGCGAAATTCCGCATTTCAACATCTGCAAAATTTTTTTCGCAAACTGTGGCAAATATTTTCACCGGGGGGAAATTTGCTGCAACAAAAAAAAAAACGCCCATTGACTTTACTGAATTTGGACAAAAGAGTCGCCTTAAGAAAAAAATGGCCATTGATTTTAATGCATTTGGAGTGAAAAAAAAAATTTGTGCACGTCAAAAAAGTTTTTTTCTGCCATTGACTTTAATGCGTTTCACAAATTTTTTGGGACAAATTCAATCATCATTAACACTAAGGGGCAGATTTATCAAGGGTTGAAGTGAATTCGAGGGAATTTTCGAAGTAAAACAATTCGAAATTCAGAGTAATTTTTTGGATACTTCGACCATCGAATAGGATACTACGCATTTACTTCGAATTTGATTAGAAGTAAAAATAGTTTGAATAATCGACCATTCGATAATCGAAGTACTGTCTCTTTCAATACTTCGCCAAATTAAATCTCCCGAAGTGCTATGTCTTTATACATCGAAGTAAAATCATACGCTAAAATCGTTCGAATCGTTCGATCGAGTGGTTTTACTTCAATCGTTCGATGGCCAAATTTGGTGAAAAATACGTTCACTTCAATATTCGAATTCGAAGTATTTTAATTCGATGGTCGAATTTCAAAGTATTTTACACTTCGAAATTCGACCCTTGATAAATCTGCCCCTAAAACTAAACCAACAGATTCATATCATATCATAATAATACACAAAAGCCATGAGTATCCTATTAATTATATCCTTGTAAACTGCTCATAGTGATGTCATCAGTTATAAACTGAGCTTAATTATGTCATTTTTGTCACATGACGTGTTTTATAATAAATAAAGTAACCTTTGTTGGAAAATATGAGGATATTAGAAGTAACCTCGGAGTTCCATGACCTGTATTTATATGATCATGGAGCACCTCTGTGACTTATAATATCATTATCTTTTACAATAGGGGGTACTTTATTCACTATTTAAGTAGTATATTAAAGAAGTTTACCAAACTGGAATAAATATATATATATATATATATATATATATATATATATATATATATATATATCAGTAAATATTGCCTTTATACATCTTTTTCCTTGAGCCCCCATTTAGTGATGATCGGTGTGCTGCCTCAGAGATCACCTGACCAGAAATACTGCAGCTCTCACTTTTACAGAAAGTAGGGTGGGAGGAAAAGGCAGAACTCTGTTAATTGGCTCATGTGACCTAACATGTATGGTTAGTTTGTTTTGTTGTGTGCAGCGTGAATCATATGATCCCAGGGGGCGGCCCTTAGTACATAAAATAGCAGTTTTCTATTTAGGATTGCCCATTGGCACATACTACTTAAAAACTATATTTTTATGAAAATAGTTTATTTAGATGAGTTGTTTTATGCAATGCATTTTTAAAGAAAGCAACACAGTTCATATCTAGTAAAGGTCAATCTAAAAACAACTGGACTTGCTGAGTAATCAATGAAGACGTTTCACTACTCATCCGAGCAGCTTCTTCAGTTCAACTGACTGGTGTGGGAAGTTCTAGGCAAATAAACTCTTCCACTAATCCATTTACAATGGCACATTGTAACTCTTCAAAGAGGTGACATCTGAAGAAACTCACAGAGGTGTTGATTCTGTGTAGTTGTGATAGGATTATCCAATGTGTCATGCAACTCCTAGATACAGGTGTTACTTGTGAGAGTTGCATGAATGGATGTGTGAAGTGTTCTGAATCCGCCGGGGTACAGAGGTTAGAACAGCATTGTATGTAGCAGACAGGTGGTGTCGAAGGCCCCCACCTCTGTTCAGAGATGGTCTCTCCACCTTGACATGAATCGCCTCTTTCACGCCTCGTTCAAACCAGCGATCTTCTTTATCCAAGATTTGGACCTTGCTGTCTTCAAAGGAGTGTCCCTTGTCTTTTAAGTGTAGAAAGACAGCTGAGTTTTGCCCTGTAGAGTTCTCCCTCCTGTGCTGAGCCATTCGCTTGGAGAGCAGTTGTTTTGTCTCCCCGATGTATAGATCTGTGCAATCCTCGCTACACTGGACTCCGTATACCACATTGCTTTGTTTTTCTTTTGGTGTTTGATCCTTTGGGTGTACCAGTTTTTGTCTCAGTGTGTTGCTAGGTTTGAAAAACACAGGGACATGGTGTTTGTTGAAAATCCTTCTGAGTTTCTCTGACACTCCAGCTACATATGGGATGACTATGTTTCGCCTACTATGTGTCTCCAGGCGGTTATTTCTATTGGTGTTCCTGTTGGGCTTGGTTGCTGCTGTTTTGACAAAGGCCCAGTCTGGGTAGCCACACGCTTTCAAAGCTCCTCTGAGATGTTTTTGCTCTTTGTCTTTGGACTCTGTATCAGTTGCCACACATTCCGCCCGGTGGTGCAGGGTACGAATGACACCCAGTTTGTGTTCCAGTGGATGGTGGGAATCAAACAACAGATATTGATCCGTATGAGTGGGTTTCCTGTATACTTCCGTCTTCAAGTTACCCCCCTCTTGGATACATATCAAACAGTCCAAAAAAGAAAAAAAAAATGGATTAATGGAAGAGTTTATATGCTGAGAACTTCCCACACCAGTCAGTTGAACTGAAGAAGCTGCTCGGATGAGTAGTGAAACGTCTTCATTGATTACTCAGCAAGTCCAGTTGTTTTTAGATTGACCTTTACTAGATATACTATGACCTGGATGAATGAAAATCTTCATAGTCATAACACAGTTCATGGTAATTGTATTCCTTTGTTGGAAATACAAATTTGTAGATCATTGCTAAAAAACAATATATATATTTTTGTGGGGCAGGCCTTTTCATTAAATAAATGCCAGGTGCAACAGAAGATCTCTGCATTCTCCCCTAACCCATTTCTTATGGGTGCACTGTGGACTTATTGATAAAAGGGTGTCTTCATCAGGGCAATGATATTGTAATCCGTTTTGTAAATAAAAAATTTAATTCATTCAAAAAAACTGTGAAAATGTACATGGAATATCTCGGCAAGTATCATCTGCCAAGTTTCTATCGAAGTCAAAAAAAATTTTTCTTTTTTAAAAAAGTGAAAACTTTTAGTAGTATTGCCGGAAAAATCTTGAAAAACGAAATGTTGGTGAAATGTTAGTGAAATTTTCCCAAATGCATTGGAAGCAATGTTCTTGACTAGTGTTTGTAACACGAAACACATAAGGCTGTGGACATAATAAACCTTTTCTACTTTGTTTGAACAACCTGGTGGAAGATTGCCTTTATTCTGAGTGCCTGCTCCATTAAAAATTTTAATGTTCTTGCACCCACCTAATGCATTGGGGTCTATGGGCATTTCGCCAAAGGTCCGAATACCCGAAATTCCCCCTAAATCCGAAAATTTTTTAATTCTTTTTTTAAAATCTGACTTTAAAAAAAATCATGAATTTTTCTGAATTTATTAAACTCCAAGGGCTAAAAAGCCCAAATATAAAAACACGGCATCTCAAACCTGTCGAGGTTGCATTAAGTCAATGGGAAAGGTCCCATCGATCTTTGGATGTGGCGGGGTTTTGGCCAATTTCAGAAAACTTAATTTTGAGGAAAATTCACGAAAAAATCATGAAAATCAGAGCTTTTCCCGCAAAGGTAATTTTCCGGAAAATGTAATAATAAATAAGCGTTAAAAACCCGAGCGGGTTAGATCGGAGTTTATAGCAGCTGATATTTAGATGAATTCGGACCTTGATAAATAACCCCCTTAAAGCACTGATATCAAAAGTGAATCATGTGAAAGCAGAAAACCTCTTTGCAGAATTTCTTTTCATAGCAAACAATTTCACGATTTTAAGGGGAATAAAATTACAGGGGCGAATTGTCAAATTCAAAGTTCAAATTCAAATTTTTGCTGCAATTTGATTTATTTTTATAGGCTTTCAAAAACTTGCAAAAAAAAGTGCAAAAACATTTGGAAAATTCAAATGTAAAACTATATGTCAAATTTAAAGTATTTTTTTTAATGACAGTTTTTAAAATCTTTTGACCCATTGTAAATGACCGAGTACAATATTTCAAGAAATAAGCAAACATTTGAATTATGTAAATTATGTAGGAAAAAAACTTCAACATTAGTCAAATTAAAATCTTGATAAACAGGCCAGGTCATTTATTATTAAGTAATGAGCAAAACCAGTTCAGTTAACTAAAAAAAAAAAAGAAGCTATACTGGAGGGAGGAAAAGTTGTGAAATTTTTGTGAAAAAACACATAGGGGCAGATTTATTGAAGGGCGAAGTGGCTAAGGCTAGTGACTTTTCTCCGGTGTTGCCACACGCAGGGACATTGTCAGTTCACTAACAGGCGCAGGTGCCAATTCGATAGCGAAAAGGAACGTCGCTAGCGTTCATTTGCACTCTACGGCCAGGCGACTTTTTCGCTCTGGCAAACGATCGATACTCCACAAATTCACTAAAGTGCAAATTTTACTGAACGTGAGCTCTTTTGCCAGAGTTGACCACCTCAGACCAGGTGAAGTGCTAAAAAGAAGTTAGATCTTCCTCAATCTTCTGTCACTTACATTATATCATCATATTACATCATATAAAGTTCCAAAAACACTGGCGACCTTTCCTTTTTTTAGTGGGATTGGCTGCAAAAGTCCTGACTTACTTTTTTGGGTAAGCGGTAGTGATGGGCGAATTTCTCCCGTTTTGCAGAAAAATTAGCGAAATGACGAAAAATTCACGTGAAATAGCGAAATTGAAAAGTTCACAAAAAAATCGTGAAATTCGACTGTTTTCATGAAAAAACTTGAAATTCAGATGTTTTCACTCAAAAATCGTGGAATTTGAAGGTTTTCACAAAAAATCATGAAATTTGAAGGATTTCACAAAAAAATCATGAAATTTGTAGGTTTTCACAAAAAAATCTGACATTTTCACGAAAAATCAGGAAAATCGGAAATTGACGCTGTAGAATTTTCACTGGTGAATTTTCGCTGGAGATTTGCAAATTTATTTGCCAACGAAATGCGGAAATTCGGCGCAAATTTGTGCCAAGCGAATTTATTCGCCGATTACTAGTAAGGGGTTTTCTCCATAAGTTATGGAACATGGAACATTAATTTTACAGTTTACATGTGTAGGGCATTATATTAACTCTCTTGTCTTTATTAAGGTTCCTTGGACATGTATAATATGAATCGGTAACTTAAACCATTTGCACCACCATTTATAATAATGACCTCCATACAAGTGCGAGATCACTTGCGAAGTTTCGCTAGCCACAAATGAACGCTAGCGCATCTTCGCTATGAAATGCTTGCATAGCCAAAGCAACGCTAGCGAAAAGTTGCCAGCGTTCTACACCTGGGACGAAACTTTAGTGAATTAGCTTATTCGTAGTGCATTGGCGCCTGGCGAAGTGGTGCAATGGGTGCGAAGCTGACGCTGGCGAAAAATCGCCCATTAGTGAATTTACCCCATAGAGAACTGCTTATAATGCCAGTGCTATTTTTGCTCATTCCCATTTATTATGCATGGTGGATGGAGCCAAGTTTTTTTCCAGGTCAAGGAACTTTGACTTCCACTAAGTTGGTTTATATAAGGGCCAATATACTTCTTTGTAGAGAAAAGGTTAACTAGTTAAAAAATGAATCATTCTAATATATCAAGCCTCCAGCAGGGGGTCATGTTTTGTTGTTGTTGAAGGAGCAGAGACCTCGGTTCTTCATATGATTCCAATTTATTTCTTCAGATTTAACTCCTCAAGTAGGTATTTCGGGCTTTGATTTACATTAAAACCATTGTTATAAGGACAATTTTTGCATAAGACTGCACCTGTTTTCTGGAGTTCACCGCTGCCTTTGTTTTATAATAAGCCCCTCGGCTTGACCTGAGGCAGTTTTACTGGGATAGTTCACATACTAGTTTGCTCAAGTAGGGCAAAGCGTAAAAATATTAGTGCTCATTATGTTAAGGTTGCCCTGTGGCTGAGCTACATATTTCTCCTTGTTCCTTGTGCAGAATATCAGTTCCAGGCGTGAGCTTTGGTTGTGACAGTTGAACAGTTGAAACTGCACCCATTATAGCACCGAATGCTGCATCTATGAGTAAGAAATGAGCCCTTATGTGTGATCAGCGATATTCTAAGCAGGATTGGACTGGGCCGGCGGGATAGCGGGTAAAAACCCCACTGGTCCCTGGCCCTCGGCTGCCCCTCCGACCTGCAACCTTTTTGATGCCCGCGCTCCCCACTGATCTCACCCTCCTCCAGCCCCGATCAAGAGAACAGGTTCGCGCGCATACCTCCCAACTGTCCCGTTTTCAGAGGGACCAACCCTCTTTTGATAGTTCAACCCGCAGTCCCGTGTTTGTACTGAAAAGTCCCGACTTTCTCTGCACTGAACAGCCAGTAAAAGAAACAACGTTTCTAACTTAATTTGCTTTTGGCAGTGAGCCCAGAACAGGTAACAGGTGGAAATAAGATACTTTGTAACAATTTTGAGATAAGCAAATAAGTAATTGTAGCAATTTAGACAAGGCGGCCCCTTAGGAAAAGTTACTCACAGCTTAAAGGGCAATTCACCTAATAACTGGAAAAAAAAACACAGAAATAGTAAGTAATGGTAATTATGGGGTGTGTAAACCATAAAACAAAAAATTGGTTACGTCCAAACTCCTCCCTTCTGTGAAGTTAAATTAATTGGGCTAATTGTTGCCACCTCTCACCCTGTAACTGGGTTAATTCACTGCACATTCCTCCAATTAATCTATTCATTTATCTATTTAAAGGGGATCCGTCACCCAAAAAAATTATTCAAAATCCTATTTTATCACATTAGTCAAGCAAAATGAACTTTAATTACACTATATAAATTATTTGAATCTTGCTTCCTTCAGTCTGGGATTTCAAAATTATAGCAAGCAGGCGGCAGCCATTTTGTGGACACTGTTATTAAGACAAGTCTTGTATCATCTCAGAATCTTGTTTGTGCACCAGAATGGGGGACCTGATGTCCATCCCCATGCCCTGGCTACACAATTAAATGGTGAAGACACAGGGGGGAATGTGGGGGAGAGAAGTGACATCTAGGAAGTGCTGAATGGAAAGTGAAAGTAATTGTCTGCCCCGCCTCTATGCCACTGGCATAGAGGAGTGGCAGACAATATTTGATTGACAGCTGAGATTTTTAAATGAGCTTACAACAGCTATGAATGCTTTAATAAAAAATAGAAATTGGGTTTCATGTTTAATTTGAAAAGGACTTTTATTATACAGATTTTTGTGTCTGGGTGACAGGTCCATTTTAAATTCATTCTATGGCGCATTTATTCCTGTAGTTATTGCTAAATGACGGAATTTAGCGATAACTACAGGAATAAATGCGCAATGGAATGAATTTAAATAGATAAATTAATAGATTCATTGGAGGAATGCGCAATCAATGAATTTCAATAAATAAACCAATTAATTTAACTAATAAATGGAATACAGCTAGCCTGAGGAAATTGAATGAAAGCATAGATCAGATGGTTTTAATAAAAACATTTTATAATGAAGTATGTGATTGTGAATGTACAATGAAATGTAATGAAGTTAATAGACATAGTTATTCTGAAAATATATAATGAGATAGATATATATATATATGTTTTTTAAGAAAGAATTTCCAATGATTATGCTGCTTTGAATTTAATGTTAAAGCTAATTTATATGGAACGGCTGTGATGTGCGATTATCCCTGATAGGGTTAAGAGTGGGAGGAAATAAGTCTGGTGTGACGTCTACTCCCAGTATCTTTTTAATGGAGGATTTGTATGTTATAATTATGCCTATGAGTACGTGATGTGATGACACGAGAAGCAAGTTAGGTGACCTGTTGGGGAAATAAAGTCTTTTTATACCACTGCTGTCTGCTGATCTGTAAAAGTGCGTGCAAGATTGGATTCTATTAATTATGGGGTGTGGTCAACAAATTTTCGTCGCGCTACACGCCAAATTTTTTTGTCCCTCTTTTTATTTCCAAAATGTTGGAAGGTATGCATGCGGAGGGTTGTGGCTGGAGAGGAGGCCACTGGTGGGGGGTTTCGACTGGGGCAGGGGGCCGGGGGGACCTGTTTTAGAACCCTGGTGGGACTTGGACCGTTCAGTCTGACCCTGATTCTAAGACAATGTGCAGCTGCTCTTCATTTTTTTAGGAGGAGGGTGGTTGAACTATTTTCAAGTGTCAAATTGAAGCCATCAGATTTCTCTTGAAAGCAGATTATTCACACTGACCTAACGTCACCAAACTATCAAAGGGGAAAAAAAATGATCTTCTGAAAAAGTATCTACCCATCTCCTCACAATTTTGCTATGGCAAAGTGTCAAGGTCAGTCATCAGATGGGACTCCCACTATCTCCATCACAGCTCTTCAGCAATCACTACGTCTGCTGTCCCTTTTGTTAAACCCTTGATGTTGATGGAACATGCAAATTGGTTGATTGTGAATAGAAAGTAAGGATCCTATAAATTTAGGTGACTATCCGAAGCGATTCGTATGCCATCCCGCCGGCTATTCGCATTCTTGTGGGCAGGAAGGCATTTGGGGAGATTAGTTGCCCGCAGTAGAGAAGATTTGTCACTGGGTGACTAATCTCCCCATCTGCCACCACCCTAAGACCTCAGCGGATCAGTGTTTTTCATTAATGTCAATAGGGGACACACCTAGATGTGCATTGTGTATGATCTAAGCTTTCTGTCCTTGCTGGTTTACCTGGATGAGCAGTCCATGCACCACCAACTATTAATATCAAGTGTAATATCTCTAAGCCAAATCTACCCAGTAACTACTGTATAGCTGAAACTATCAAGATGGCTAATGAGACACTGGTAGACTTCGTATTCTGCAAAACATAATGAACGCCTCTGTAATTAATATGAAATTAATCAGTTTACTGCACCACCCTGATCTTCTGCCCAACACATAGAATGCATATCTGGAAATATCTTACTCACCAAAGAGTGTAGATCATACTGTACCTTCATGACCCATTGCTTTGTAGATATGAAAATGAAAATAAATGAAAATGATAATAAAAATGAGTTTAGCTATGTGACTATATGATAATACAGTATATGTTTTTTAGGGATGCACCGAATCCAGGATTCGGTTCGGTATTCGGCCAGGATTCGGCCTTTTTCAGCAGGATTCGGCCGAATCCTTCTGCCTGGCCGAACCGAATCTGAATCCTAATTTGCACATGCAAATTAGGGGCGGGAGGGAAATTGCGTGACTTTTTGTCAGAAAACAAGGAAGTAAAAAATGTTTTCCCCTTCCCACCCCTAATTTGCATATGCAAATTAGGGTTCGGATTCGGTTCGGTATTCGGCCGAATCTTTCGTGAAGGATTCGGGGGTTCGGCCGAATCCAATAAAGTGGATTCTCTGCATCCCTAATGTTTTTATGACACTTGACCCAAACACGCCACAAAGACATAAGGTTCTTGACCTGATATTTGACCACAAAGGGGGACTTTTTCTGAACAAATTTCTGAAAAACACAGTTTTATCAAATGTGGGGACAGGTTTAGCAGGTTTATGATATATTTTAGCCTATTTTCAAGCAAAGCTTTGGCAACACGGACAGTTCTGTGCAACATGGCAGCCTTATCTCGCACTTGAGGACCAATGGCCACATGCAGCTCAGACAGCTCAGGCCTAAATATTTGGCAAATCTGAGAACTGTCCAACCATTCTGGATACGTTCAATAGCCTTTCCCCAACAATTCAGCTGGCAGCAAAAAATGTTGTCCTTTTCTCCAGGGCTAGAGGCTATTTATAGAGAATATTTTCTGCTGTAATGGTGGGCGTTCAAATTATAACCCCAGTCACAATGCTGACATGAACCCACCATAACACAACCTTCTCGTTCTGACCCTTCCCTTACTTAATCCATATCAGGCAATGTTGATTAGGATCTTCTAGATGTTGACCCTACTGAGCAGATGTCTTGTAGATACAACATGATGGTCTGGTTATACCCATGAACATTACTGTGCTGTTTCATTTATAGAACAGAAATGCAGAATTTGGCAAGATAGAACTAGCTATCTATCAAAATGACTAGGGGGCACATTTACTATTGGTCGAATATCGAGGGTTAGTTAACCAGCGATATTCGACCCTCTGAGGTCTTAGAGAATTCGAAGGATTTAGCGCAATTCGTTCGATCAAAGGAATATTCGATTAGACAGATTTTAATCCATCGATCAAGCGATTTTCGGGAACCTTCCCCATAGGCTAACATTGGTGCTCGGTAGGTTTTAGTTGGCGAAGTAGGTGGTCGAAGTTTTTCTTAAAGAGACAGTACTTCGACTATCGAATAGTCGAACAATTTTTAGTTTGAATTGTTCGATTCGAAGTCAAAGTTCGAAGTAGCCAAAAAAAAACTTTGAAATTCTAATCCTTCACTTGAGCTAAGTAAATGTGCCCCTACATCTAGATTTTCAGTATCTATCTACAATACTACCATCTACTATCTATCATCCATACCGTATATCAACCATTTTATGTGTTATCATCACACCTTCAGGGCACCAATGCCTAACATTCTTGAAATCCAAGCAAATGATTATAGAACTATAATAACATTAAAAATGTATTGTACCTTTCTGCAACTGTATGAGCCCATATCTGTGATCTGATCATACTTTATAACTATTCCATTCAAATCTAAAAACACTCCAGTGCTACATGAACCTCTGAATGAATAAAGGTGACAATAGACGTCAGCGTTACGATCTTTCAGGTTTGTGGTCACAGGGAGGATTGTTTGTTTTCAATATTAACTGTTAGAGCCGAATTACCAGAAATACAGATATAAACAATAACAATCTATCTGTATCTGCCGATTCAGCACTAATAATGGCCAATGTTTGGGTGTCTTCAAAGATCTGATCTCCAAGTTTTCTGCCAATGTCTCCTGCCATAAACGCATGAATATCGTACGTGTTGCATACAATATTATATCTGCATCTATGGCCACCATAAGAAGCTTCTTTTGTTTCACCAGGTTGAGTTATACAAAGTCCGACTATGGGGTTTAGGGTTCTATTCATCTAAGGCATTTTCTGGAGTTTTTACATTTTACATTTGTCTTCGTGGGCTATCACCAGGGTCAGGCCCAGACTGTGGGCCCTGGCAAATTCCAGAGGGGCTGCTATAAAGTCTCATAGAAATTCAGTATTTTGTGGGCTGTTTGGGCCTCTATGTGGGCTGATCTCAGTCCGAACGTGTGTGTGTGTTTGCTTGGCTCGTCTTCATTTTCTTGGTATAAAATGGTTGATATAACGCTCTGCCTGCCCTGTTGCACACATTTTGTATCATTACCTCTGGGAATGGCCATGAATATTTTGTGATATCACAAGGTGCACTGATCTCCATATTGTGACGTCACTGGATGTGTCCACACCCTTCAGACTAGGGATGCACCGAATCCAGGATTCGGTTCGGGATTCGGCCAGGATTCGCCCTTTTTCAGCAGGGTTCGGATTCGGCCGAATCCTTCTGCCCAGCCGAACCGAATCCGAATCCTAATTTGCATATGCAAATTAGGGGTGGGAGGGAAATTGCATGACTTTTTGTCAGAAAACAAGGAAGTAAAAAAAATTTCCCCTTCCCACCCCTAATTTGCATATGCAAATTAGGGTTCGGATTCAGTTCGGTATTCGGCCGAATCTTTCACGAAGGATTCGGGGGTTCGGCCGATTCCAAAAAACTGGATTTGGTGCATCCATACTTCAGACATTTATTGTAGCTAAGAACACATAAACAGCACTGTATCTTTCCGATGTCCAATCATGTATTAATGACAACAGTATAGTTATTTTACTATGTTTGGTAAAAACATGGCAGGTGTAGTGCTGGAAGGGATGGTTTCTGATTGGGTCGTTCATTTGTATCCATTATTCTGTTTGGATGCTTTGGAGAGTGGGTGCTAGTAAGAGAGTTTTAGGCAACAAGCATAAGTCCCTTTTAAAAGGACTGTTGTAAAAATCAGTTTCTCATGTTACATGACCCTGTTCCAAAATCCAAAACAAAACTGCCTACAGCTTGTCATCTATAGATAAGCAAAAAGTATTCTAAGAAACAAAAGAAAGTATTCTAAGGGTATTCTAAGAAACATAAGCAATACAATGAACTCTAGAAAAAAAAGCCTTGCTTACCATGAATAGAACTTTCACACTCTTGCCCTTTGCCCCAGGGGCTGATCCCAGAGATGCAACACATTGTGCAGCACAGACCTTGCTCTGAATTCAACAAAGCTATGTGTTGAACTGCATGTGGCTGCCCCTGGAATGCATCCTATATTGCATGTCATTCAAACGTTCAGGGTTGAAAACAGGGGCAGCTAAGCCCAGAAAAAACCTATCATCTATTACCACTTATTGCACATGGTAGCCCTGTGCCTGGTAGCACTGCACTCTTGGGACAATAGCCTCACTGTAGAGGCCATTGTCCGATGTACTGCTAAAAGAATGGAAGGCCCACAAACACAAAGCAACCCTAGGCCTTGTATGCCTCTATGCCAGGAATGATGTTATTGAGGCCAGTGGACTCAAACTTTCTTGCTCTTGGCCTTGGGGCACATTTACTAAATGGCAAAATGTGGGTTTTTTTTTTGCTATAATTCACTAAAATGACAATTCGCACTGACATCACCTATTTCAGTGCCGGGCCAAGTCAGCCGGGCGCCCAAGGTAACCCGGCTGACTACATCACCCCTTCTGAAGTGCGCGCACGCACAGGCGCACGTGCACTAGGGAGCTGAAGCGCACAAATCGAGCATCTGTGCACGCATGCGCAGAAGAGCGCACTCGTCTAAGAAGTGCCGATTGCTCTCACAGGCAGAGAAAGAGGTACGGTGCCTGGCGCCCCTCCACATTTGCGCCCTAGGCACGTGCCTCTTGTGCCTACCCCTAGTTCCGGCCCTGACCTATTTACTAAAAGGCGAAGAAGTCAATTCTCTAAAGAAAATCCTCGGCACTAGAGAACTTTTGCACCGTTATGCCAGGTGAATTTATGCTCAGGCGAACGATCGTTAATGCGCAAGTTTATCAAAGTGTAAACTTTCAATACATTACCCTTTTCTCCAAAGTCTACTTTGCCTGGTTCTACCCGGCGAATTGTTCAGATGAAGCTTCATCCTCAACATTACAATGCAAATGACATCATATCCTGTGTTCAAAAGTCATAAAAATGTTTTGGAACGTTGGCGTTTTTTTCATGTAATATTATGTTTACAATTAACTGTTAAATATATGTTATTTATACTTTCTTAACCATTTGAAGCTCATGCCACATTTGTTTTAGGATGGGATCATTTTTAGGACAATAGAGGATCTCTTTTGGCCTTTATTTTGCTCCTTAGATATTTTTAGTAATAAGGGGCCACTTCTAACAATTTCACCATCTCTAATAAAGACATACTGTATATATTACCTATATGTACCCACCATATTTAAATTGACGTAAGTGTAAGTATATTAACGAAGTTTCGATAGGAACAAAGTAACACTAGAGAAAATTCTCTAAGAAACTTTCACGCTCACGAATTTTCACTACGAAAAATATGCCAGAGTTTATTTGCCGCTGCAAATTTTGGCATTTTGATGCATTTGTGTAGTCGCAGCAAAATAACGTCTGACGTAGTTGTGCGAAGTATTGTGACGATTTCCGAAGCTTAAATTCGGGCCAAAGCCTCCTTGACTCTAGTCGTACTTTAATAAATGTGGTCCCCCAACCTTTTACCCACAAGTCTACTATGTTAAATTCTTAACACTCTCAGCCTTAAACCCTTTGACCAATCCAGTTATTTCCATGGCTGCAAGATATGATTCACCACTGAGATCTCAGGGAAGATGAAAGAACCCGAACCCAGCTTTGTCTTTTATCTGCAAAATATCAAGTATATCAAAGCAAGGGTCAGATTTACAATGGTGCAGCTCCAGCTGTTCTAGTAGGCCATTTTCTATAAGGGATATTTAAAAGAAAAGGGAGAAGGGAGTGAGTCCTTCAGGTGAGGAGCTGCTGTTGTGCACACAGACAGGGGAGATGCAGGAACAGGTTCAAGGACACGGTGATATCGGTGAAGAATCCAGATTAGGCAGGAAAGTGACGGAGCAGGTGATGAACAGGATTGGAACAGAGTAAACATGATGGAGTGGGCTAAGAGTCAGAATCTGAAACAGGACTGAGTGGGTTGAGAACAAGAGGCACAAGGGAATGGGTGTTGATACAGGACAGGAGCAGGAAAGTGCAGGTGAAGAGGACAGGACTGGATCAGGACTCAGGAAACAAAACTGGATCAGGAGAGAACATTGGTAGAAATAGGAATAGGGATAGAGGCAAGAACAAAACAAAAACAGGTAGGGTACAGGATTAGGGCAAGAGCAGGTGAGATAACAACAGTGTAGTAAAAACATACCCTAGTGGGGGGGGACAGGGACGCCTGCCGCCCCCTCTGCCTCTTCCTGGTTTAAAGGTGCAGGCGCGCTGGCGTGATGATGTCAGCGCGCATTTGTGCGAAAACTCAAATGTACTTAAAGGGACATTTTTCATTTTCACACTGCCCCTTATAGGAGTTTGTTCCTGGTGCTTTTTGCGCTTTGTGCTATTCTGTTTGAACCTATTTGATTCCTGTTGTCACCCCTGCCTGGCTATTTGATGATCCTGACTTCTGAATCCTGACCCTTGCCTGATTACCAACTTTGATTCTGCTTAACCCTTCTGACTGACTTCCTGGTTTGACCCTTGCCTGCCCCGACCCGACCTGATCTGACTACTCTATTTCCTAACGCCTTTTACTACCACCTTCTGCCCAAAGACAGATACCGTTGTGCCCCTTTTGCCTGGTCAGAACCTTTCGCCTTGCACCTCTCGTTATAAGACCTGGCAGCATCTGAGTAGCTGAGGGCTCCTCCTGAGGCCAAAGGCAGCTGCTACAGGCGGAAGCACGAGCCAAGACCAGGGTGCTTGGCATCTATTCTGACTTTAGGGTGCCAACCGTTACATTATAACAGGCCAAGATGGACGAAGAAGGTCACGCCGCTGCTGCCGCTACTCCTTCCACCACTTAAGCGCTGCTCTCCACTCTATTACAGCATCTGGAAGAACATGAGCAGAGGCAAGCTTACCTGTTACAAGGTTTTCATAATCGGACCCGCCGACTGGATTCTTCTGTACAGTCTCCAGTTCCAGTAGTCACCCCTCCTGTGGCCGCTCCAGTGGGTTCTCCGACCATGTTGGGTAAACCCATGAACCAAAGATTGTTTTCCCCGACAAATTCAAAGAGGCATGCAAACTATACCTCAGCTCTTTTCCCCAATCTTTCGCTACTGGCAAAGAAAACGTGAGGTTTGTAATGACCCTGTTACAGGGTGATCCCCAAATTTGGGCCCTAAGATTACCCTCCTCTGATCCTGCCCGCTTTTCCCTAGAAACTTTCTTTAATACCATGGCTATACTTTACAATGACCCGGATTGTGCATCATCTTACGACTCCGCAATTCGTAAATTACGCCAGGGAAAACGAGACGCGGAGGTGTATTTAAGTTTAAATTTTCACATGTTATCGCTGAGATTATTTTTCCGCCAGAATATTCGCAGCGACTAAGTTTACTAAACAGCGATGTGCTCTGAAGTCATTGCGATCACTTGTGGTAACTACGTTAACGAACCATCACAATAAAACCAAAAAAGCGTAGATGCTGACGAATCCTTGGACTGTGATGGCCGCTGCCAATAATACGACTCTGAGCTGAAAAACATCCTGTCAGCAATAGCTACAGATCTCTCTCCTGTCAGCAAAGAATGATGGGTAAAAAAAAAGTATTATGGGATATTTCCTGCCCCTTGAGAATTTTCTGGCGAAAAAATACTTTTACACCACTACACAGGTGGCGGTAAAATGTTGCGAATATTCTTGCGTAAATTTAGTCTTTTCCACATGTCGCTGTTCAGTAAACCAGGCATTAATGTGTACGTATCGTTATTTTCAGCAAATGCGATAACTGGCGAAAACATATTTTTGCGCAAGAAAATTCGCAAATTTATATTTACCGTAAGTTAGTAAACTGGCGGAAACATATTTGGCGACAAATTTGTCCATATTTTGTGCGAATATTTTTATTGCGCTTTAGTAAACGGACCCCAGAGGGAGAGAAGGGGTGAGAAGGGTACATTCTTTCATTCTGGTGTTACCAATGTTATGGTTTTCTTTCCGAATATTGTTACCAATGTCAAACCCCCTAATCCCTCTGTGCCTTTACCTCAGGAAGAACCCATGCAACTGGGCATATCTCATATAACTCCTGAGGAATCAATGTCCTAAGAGGCCGGGAAACTTCCAAGCCCATTCGTAGTGGTCTATTTAGATGATATCATGATCTTTTCTTCCAACTTGTGTTATCACCGTAAATATGTGCGGGAGGTGTTATGCAGGTTGAGGGAGAATAACCTCTATGTCAAGCTAGAGAAGTGCATCTTTTGTCTGTCCAATTTTTGGGGTTTAACATCTCTAGTAAGGGTCTGGAAATGGATCCTGGGAAGGTTAAGGCGGTTCTGGACTTGGCTCAGCCTCTCTCTTTGCAGCAAACCCAAAGGTTCTTATTTTTCGCCAACTATAACCGCCAATTTATTAAAAACTTTTCCTTGATAGTGGCCCCTATCACTGATTTAACTAAAAAGGTGCAGATCCGAGTATATGGCCCCCCAATGCTACTCAAGCCTTCGAACTCCTCAAGAAGGAGTTTTTGTCTGCCCCCATTCTTCATCACCCTGACACCACTCTTCCATTCATTGTTGAGGTTGATGCCTCAGAGGTTGGGGTGGGGGCAGTCCTTTCTCAAAGGCATCCAACAACCAACAAGGTACACCCCTGTGCCTTTTTCTCTAAAAATGTTTTGCCTGCTGAGGCTAATTATGATATTGGGAATAGAGAATTGTTGACTGTTAAATGGACCTTTGAGGAATGTCGACATCTGTTGGAGGGGGCTAAGCATTTGATAATGGTCTTTACTGACCACAAAAATTTGTTATACATTGAGTCTGCCAAGTGGTTGAATCCTAGGCAGACCAGATGGGCTTTATTTTTCACCCACTTTAATTTTTCCCTTACCTACAGGCCTGGGTCCAAGAACACTAAGGCAGATGCACTCTATAGGAGTTTTGAATCAAATTCGTCCGAATCTAGTGAGTGAATTCCCATCATTCCAGGTGACTTAATTGTGGCAGCTCTGGGAACAGACCTTGCCACACTATTATCTTCCGCTCCTGTAGAAACTCCCCCTGGGCGATTTTTTGTACCTGAGGATCTTAGGGAACAAGTTCTGAGTGAGGCTCATAATTCTAAAATGGCAGGACACCCTGGCCAAAATGGTGTCTCTTTTATCCCGCAATGTTTGGTGGCCCTCATTTAAGCAAGACGCTAAACATTTTGTTAGTTCTTGCCCAGTCTGTCAAAGGTCTAAATCCTCTAGGAATTTGTCACAGGGGTTGTTGAGGCCACTGCCTATCCCTGATAGACCCTGGTCCCATCTTTCGATGGATTTCATTGTTGATCTTCCCCCTTCTCAAGGGAAAACTGTGATTTGGGTGGTGGTGGATAGGTTCAGCAAAATGTGCCACTTTATTTCCCTCCGACACCTCCCTTCTGCCAAAACTTTAGCTGAGTTATTCATTTCTTATATTTTCATTTTGTTTTCCGGTTAATATTGTTTCCGATAGAGGGGTACAGTTTGTTTCGAAATTTTGGAGAGCATTCTGCTCTCTGGTGGGGATTGAGTTGTCTTTTTCCACCGCATATCACCCTCAAACCAATGGTAAATCTGAGAGGGTTAACCAGTCCCTTAAACAGTTTTTGAGGTGTTACGTGTCTGACAACCAGTCTTCATGGGCTGAACTATTACCCTGTGCAGAATTTGCTTACAATAATGCAACTCATTCTTCAACTGGTCAATCTTCATTCTTTATTGTTAATGGTTTACATCCCAAAGCATTTTCTTTTTCTGGTTCATCGTCGCTTGTACCCTCTGTTAATTCTGCTGTCAAACAGTTTGCAAAAATTTGGTATGTTCTCCCTATCCTTGTGTGGGTTTCCTTCAGGTTTTCCGGCTAGCACCCAGGCTCCAAAAACATAGAGGTAGTTTAGCTGGCCCTCTGATAAAACGGACCATGGTGGTCCAAAATGCTAAATTCCAAAAGTCCAAATTCGATTCGAATTTGAAAAAAAATTAAAAATTAAAATATTGAAATTTATCATGTACCGTCTCTTTAAAAATTCTACGTTGACCATTTGCCATCTAAAACCTGCTGAATTGCTGTTTTAGTCTATGGGGGACCTCCTAGAAACTATTTGGAGTCAATTGGTGGACTTTGATAAATCAAAGTTTTTTGGGGTTTTTTGAAAAAATTTGAATCGTACGATTCAAATTCGGCCGAATACAGACCTATTCGGCCAAAAAAAAACCTTTGACTTAATTTTGATTGGTCTTTTTGAATTCGAATTTCGAAGTTTTTCAAATTCGAGATTCGACCCTCTAGAAGTAAATTAGGGTTTATCCTTGTTACGAGCTAAGGAGTTGACCATGATGAAAGGCTGGACCTCCAAGGGAGTCTAGAATTGAGAATCTCCAAGAACCATACCTTGCACAACTTCACCAGGCACAAATTCCGCTACAGGTACGCAGATTCACTAATATGTGTAGTTTGTTCTGGGCACTGAACGCTGGCGACGTTTCGCTAGCATTACTTCGGCATGAGCCCACCGTAAAATGAATGTTCCATCTGTAATAAAATGTCTGAAGAAAACCGGTTACCCAAAAAAGGTTTGTTAGGACTTTTGCAGGCAATCTCGCTTCAAAAAAGGAAAAGTCGCCAACGTTTTTGGAACTTTAATGCATTTTCGGCACACAGGATATGATGTAATGACAGAAGATTGAGGAAGATGCTGCTTCTTTTTATCACTTTAACGTTCAGTAAAATCCGAACTTTACTGAGTTTGCAGAGTTACGACCTTTCACCAGAACGAATAGTCGCCTGGCGATAGAGTGCGAGTGAACGCTACCAATGGTCTCTTTTGCTAGCAAATTGGTGCCTACGCCTGTTAGTGAATTGGCGATATCCCTGCGGGTGGAATGGCTGGCGAATTGGCGCTATCGTTAGCCACTTTGTCCTTTAGTGAATCTGCCTCCTAGACTGGAATCCAATTACTTCCCTAGAGTTTTGGATTGCCTTTTGTAAAATTAAGCAGGATAAATCATATTTACAGTATGTTCTTCGGTCATGTATATTCTGTCTAAGCAGTTTAGACATGTCAACTGCCCTAACATACAGAGGTTAAGTTGCAACCCAAACCCATCAGTCTAGGGGGCCCTACAGATCTGGGCCACTGTTCTTGCCAATGCCTAATCTGGCATTATAATTTAGCCTTTACACTACAACAGTTGATACTTTCTGTGCCTACAAAGGAACACCTGTGAACTGCAGGATGGAGGAACTTACTTTGTAATTCAAGAAAGGCTTTTAATAATGAGTCATGTCCTAAGCTACCAATTTTGTTATAGTCACCTATCCACCTGAAGCAAAACTATGATAAGTGAATGGAGAGAGCAAGTATTCCAGTTGGATAACATACTAGGTCAAATTTCTGGGGTACCACCTACTGTTGACCTAATTTTTTTCCTTGGTAGATGACCTAAAAATGTGGACATGACATTAAGCATCTCCACTCTAAGAGAAAAGGATAGCATCAGGGCGCAGTTAGGACTTTTATCTTACGCCCCATATTGTTCTTTATTTTAGCCTTAGGATGTGGAACAGATGTTATCACTTCTTAAAATCTCAGTTATTTCTCAGAAGTTGAGAGACGATCCTTGGATGGTGTCTTGTTTATAACTAACTGTTATGACGCATTTCTGGTTTTTGGTCACTGATTTTGTACACTTTCTAAATGTCTAATGTGCACCTAAAGTCAAACTAAAAGGTATGGCAAGGACCCCCAAATTTGGGTTGTGTCACATCAGGGTGCATTCGTATCTGGGTTAAAGTCTAGTGTACCTATTGACGTTACCCACTATAGGAACCCTTTAGCTAACACAAGGTCATGTTTGGCAGTAGCTCCAGGGTGGCAGTAGCTCCAGGGTTCCCCAATATCAGGCACTGTTGTGCACCATTCATTAGATGATACAGACTGGACCCAATGGCAACCAAGTGAAAGTGCAGTAGTATCAACATACACTCTTCCATTTCCATTTGTGATGCATTCCTCTGTAAAATTTTCCATCACGTCTGAGATGCCGAAAATCATTGACCATGATAACCTATCATCAAAATGGTTTGAACCAAATTTAGTGGACCTAGGTGAATGCTTTTTCCAAAAGTGAAGTGATTTTTGATAAATGTGCCAGATTATGTTTTGTCATAGAGGGCTAGAGGGTTTTTCCCTTTAACATCAGAGATATTCAACCTTCATCCTTCTAATTTATGAGTATCCCTAAATTTAACATTTTTGTTCCATATAGAAGAGAGCACCAGAATTCTTGCAGTACATAGGACCCCACAATTCCATCCATATAATGTGATCTATGGCTTAACAAGGCCAGTTATACAAATGCCAAGAAGCGAAATGGGGGCCTAAGACGAATGAGAGCTGAAGCCGAAAAGCCGAATGGGAGCTAAAGCCAAATGGGAGCCGAAGCTGCCAAAAAGAGTTAAAATCACTTAGGAGAACAAAAAAGCTGCCGTAGCCTAGAAGGAATAAAACTGCCTGCTAGATTTTCATAGTAAGGGGCAGATTTATCAAGAGTCGAATTTCGAGTTTATGGGAGTTTCTAAAAACTCCCATCAACTCCCATAAACTCAAAATTAAAAAAAAAAAAAACGACCAAATATCTAACGAGCACCTAAAGTCAAACTAAAAGGTGTGGCAAGGGCCCCCAAACTGCGGTTGTGTTACATCGGGATGCATTAGCATTTGGGTTCAAGTCTAGTGCACCTACTGACGCTACCCATTATAGGAAGCCAGGGACTCCTAATTGGTTGCATGAGGTCCCCCATAGGCTAAAACACACATTCGGCAGGTTTTAGATGGCGATTAGTCAAATTCGAATTCTTAAACAGACAGTACATGATAAATTGGAAATCCTTCTTGAGGGTTAAATCTGTTTGCCCAGATTGCTCTACAGAAAATGTAGAAAAATGATTCCAGAGGTTCTAGACTTCCTTGAGGGCAGAGGTGGGCATCATTGCTTTGGGTGTCCCAGCTCTAAACTGCAATTACAGCAGCAGGATTAATGTACAATCTATACGGTCATAGTAGCTTAAAGGAAAACTATACCCCCAAAATGAATACTTAAGCAACAGATAGTTTATATCAAATTGAATGACATATTAAAGAATCTTACCAAACTGGAATATATATTTACATAAATATTGCCCTTTTACATCTCTTGCCTTGAGCCACCATTTTGTGACTCTATCTGTGCTGCCTCAGAGATCACCTGACCAGAAATACTACAACACTAACTGTAACAGGAAGAAGTGAGGAAGCAAAAGGCAGAACTCTGTCTGTTAATTGGCTCATGTGACCTTACATGTGGTTTGTATGTGTGCACAGTGAATCTTACGATCTCAGGGGGCGGCCCTTATTTTTTAAAATGGCAATTTTCTATTTATGATTACCCAATGGCACATACTACTAAAAAAGTATATTATTATGATAATGGTTCATTTACATGAAGCAGGGTTTTACACATGAGCTGTTTTACTCAGTATCTTGTAATAGAGACCTACATTGTTTGGGGGGTATAGTTTTCCTTTAATCCTTCATTGTTTTTTATGGGATACAGGGCTGGAGCACACTTTGTTTCTTTGTCTTGCAGAGGACTTTGGAATTATCCCTTAAAGGAGAAACAAACCCTTTCAGCGCATGCGCATTTGTTCGAGACAGAAAAAATATCTCCAACTGCGCATGTGCCGCTTCGCCGGTCGCATTCCAAAGATTACCAAAAAAAAAGATGGCTGTCGTGAACTCCACTGGACAGAATCTGCACCGAGGGGTAAGTAAAGAGTTAGGGGCATTTGCCCAGGGTAGCAGCTAGGCTGGGGAGGAGGGTTTATTTCTCCTTTAAATGTAAGGTTAGCTGATACTATTATTGGCTACCTAAGTAAGTAATTGCAAGCTTTCAAGATGATATAATTACATCTTCAGGCATAAAGATAAAGAAGAGATGTAATACAGATATGGGATCTGGTATCTGGAAACCCATCTTCCATAGATGCCGTTTTATTCAAATAATCTGATTTTTTTATAAACAATTTCCTTTTTCTCTATAATAATAAAACAGTAGCTTGTACTTGATCCCAACTAAGATATTATTAATCCTTATTGGAAGCAAAACCAGCCTGTTGGGTTTATTTAATGTTTACATGAGTGTCTTAAGAAATGAAGGTCAAACTTACGGAAAATCCAGAAGAATTCAGGTCCCAAGCATTCTGGATAACAGATCCCATATCTGTACTATCATCTTGAAAGCTTGCAATTTTTACTCAGTTATCCAATAAAAGATATCAAGTAAGCTTACATTTTCTGCATTTTACCAGTGGCAAACATGGTACAGCAGCTTACTGCCACATCTACCCCTTAAAGGGATCCTGTCATCGGAAAACATGTTGTTTTCAAAATGCATCAGTTAATAGTGCTACTCCAGCAGAATTCTGCACTGAAATACATTACTCAAAAGAGCAAACTGATTTTTTTTATATTCAATTTTGAAATCTGACATGGGGCTAGACATTTTGTCAATTTCCCAGCTGCCCCTGGTCATGTGACTTGTGCCTGCACTTTAGGAGAGAAATGCTTTCTGGCAGGCTGCTGTTTTTCCTTCTCAATGTAACTGAATGTGTCTCAGTGGGACATGGATTTTTACTATTGAGTGATTTTCTTAGATCTACCAGGCAGCTGTTATCTTTTGTTAGGGAGCTGCTATCTGGTTACTTTCCCATTGCTCTTTTGTTTGGCTGCTGGGGGCAAAAAAGGGAGGGGGTGATATCACTCTAACTTGCAGTACAACAGTAAAGAGTGATTGAAGTTTAGCAGAGCACAAGTCACATGACTTGGGGCAGCTGGGAAATTGACAATATGTCTAGCCCCATGTCAGATTTCAAAATTGAATATAAAATAATCTGTTTGCTTTTGAAAAATGGATTTCATTGCATAATTGCATAATCAACTGATTCATTTTGAAAAAACATTTTTTTCCCATGACAGTATCCCTTTAAGCAGGACAATCTTTGTACATTTCTGCCCACTGTACTCTGACCTTGTGTGTGGGTGCCCCCAGTTACTAATTCCAACATTCAGTGCTCTGAGCCCCAATTAATGTTTTAATAAATGTACAAAAAATGTTTCAAGTACAATAAAGACAATTCATTTTTACGGTTGGAATATGCTCTGTACATGAAGGTGCAACTTGCCTCCAATGTATCTCCTGGGAAGGTTATGCAAATGTTCTGAATGCTCATTGACACATTTAGGTCATTTTCAATTCTGCAGAGAATATATCATTCCCATGATGACAAGTGCATGGTAAAGAATTTGTTTAGCTTTTGTATTTTCTATTTGGTAGGCAGAATATAAATCTTAAAGCTACTGAACCTGTCCATTACAATGAAGAAGTCATTTTCTTTAAGTCAATTCCACAGTCACGAGGATATTATATGCTGGAGGACAGCGGTACTTCTGATGGTTGACTTATGCGTAATCTTGTTCAGTGTACTGGAGAAAAGTAGATTGAACTTTGTTGACCAACTATTAAGTAGAAATGTATGGAGGAAGGCAACTGAACTGATGGGGCAAATTCACTAAGATTCGTAGTTGCGCCAGGCGTAACTTCGCCGGACTTCACCAGGCGTAGTTTCGCCAGCGCTCCACAAATTCACTAAAATCCGAAGTTGCACTCAGGGGTAGCGTAAGGTTGCGAAGTTGCGCTAGCGTTGATTCGCTAAGCGAATCGAAGTTACGCTAGCGATGGTTCATTTCCATACGGCGCCAAATTCAAATTTCAATGGAGGAACACGTACAATCACTACAAATGCCTGGGAAACCTTCAAAACATGAAATAATTTTTTTTTTTTGCCCTACACATGTGCCCACTGTATAGTTAAGTTGCCATGAGTTAGGAAATGTAGGGGGGAAGGAGGGGAGCCCCAAAAAATTTTTCGATCTTTTTCAGCCTATCACCCATAATATAGAAAAAACGCCAGCGTTTTTTGGGACTTAGAAAAAATTGGAACTTTTTTTGAAGGAATCCCTATCTACTCTATTGCGCTTCGCCTGGTCTGAGGTGGCGAAGGAAGTCTGGCGTAAAAGGTAGCGTTCAGTACAATGCGCGCGTTAGTGAATTTGCGTAGTTACGTCCGTTGCGCAAATTCGCCAGGCGTAAGGGTGTGACGTAACATTAGCGAATGTACGGCAGCGTTCGTTAGTGAATTTGCAAAGTAACGAAAATGACCAACGCTAGCGAATTGACGCTAGCGTTAGTCGCTTTGGCGCATAGTGAATTTGCCCCATAGTTCTTAGTTTTTTTTGCATCTTGTAACATACAATTAAGCGTGTTGTTCAGTTTAGGGATTCATTGGATTGTATTGGGGCAATCCAAAACTATTTACAGGGATGTATTTTCTATAACCCTGTTTTCACCTGTTAGAATCATGTTTTACTTTGGGCAGAGTCATTTTCTGCTTTTGTTGCGCTTGGTTTCTTCAAGCAATGTGAATTATAGAAGATAACACTGAATTTGAAATGAGAGCATAATGAGACATTCAAGCCAACAAATTCAGTGTCAGGCTCTAAGTTGGGGCAGAATGTGACTTGCGCTCTTTAAGTGATATAAATGACTACATATATGAACCCCAAATTAGAGCTTTAGTGCTCATATGATTTCAAAGAATAAATGATCAAGGTCAACAGAGAAGTTCCTTATGGCAGTGCCTTGGTGTTGAAAGAGACAGGCAGGAGGCTGGCAGAATATATGATCAGCACTCTAGGCACTAGGGCCCTGGAAGTGAAAATGTGTAGACTTTCTTGGGGAGGTGGAAAGGTTTTAGTTATGCTGTTCTATTACATGAAAGCATCATGCCCACACTTTATTCTTCATCAGTCCTTTAGTTTAGCCACACACACTCTCATTCCTTCTCTTCTTCACTCCACCCCTGCTTTTGTTGTTCTGCTGTTCTTGTAATTCCACATGCATTTACTTCTACAGGTTTATTTTCCAGTTCTTCTTTTCTCCTCCCATCATTATACCCTCTTTTTCTCTGCTGTCTCTCCTCTTCTCTCTCTTTGGTTCTCTCGTTGGTTACCACAGTACAACTAATCTTCCTTCTGTCATCTGTATTTTCCTCATTCTGATTAACGTCTTCCTTTCTCTGCACCTACCTTGTATCTTCATCCTCCTATATTACACGTGAACATTTTCTTTTCACATTTTCTCTGCTTTTCTTCCATCTGTTTGTTTATTCTTTCACTCTCTCTTCTCTAACCATACATTTGATTTCCCATTCACTCTCTTCAACTTCCCTTCTTCACTATATCAGCTGTTTCTGCTCCTTTCTTTTCTGGGAAAGCCTAACTTTGCTTATTGAGTGTGTCTTAGCTACACATGGCATTTGCCTACTATGATCACACCACTCTTTTTCCGTGTCTGTATAAAACTTAAGACTTATGAAACACAGGATATGTATATTGATGGCATGTTTCCAATACTCTGTGAATTACTTAAAGGAAAGGAATAAGAAAGAAGGACCCAAACATAGCAATGATGAGCTGGTAGAGAAACTGAACTGAAGCTGGTTCTCCAACTAAAACTCATCCTGCTCCAACCTTGTCTATATTGTGCATTGCCAATATGAACTTGCACGAGCCCAGCCTTTGCCCATTTTTGGCTTACTGGTTCCTCTGCTTGAATTCAAAAAATTAATTGAGCTATCTAGCCCAAATCAGATTTTAGACTAGGCAATCATCTGCAAGGCATTTTTTATATTCTCACTTTACTACTTGAGTAGGTTTTCTCCGGGTATTCAGGTTTCCTTCCACTCTCCAAAAAATGGAGACAGGTGAACTGAAAACACTGACCATAGAGTGTGGGAATAAGATCTTAGATTGTAAGCTTCACTGGACTGATGTGAATTATGTATAATCTCTGTAAGGCACTGGACAATATGTTGGTGCTACATAAAGAAAGAAGAACAATAATACTTTCAACTGGACGAAACTAAGACAGGCTCGGTCTGTCTGCAGCTTTTATCGACCCGTGTACCTTTAGATGGTGGTGTCAGCCAATTGACTTGATTACTTATCTAGCGTGGCCTACAGATTTAGTTATGGAGCTCAACACAGCTCAGCTCACAGAAAATCTTTACCTTTTAATATGTTAAACTCATCTGTAATTCACATTGTTGCAAGATTACAAGATAGAAGATGATCCCTGTACAAGTAAACCCAGGTCCTTCTCCATCAAGGATTTGCATTAAGGATATTGCTGCATATTTTACTAGGGATGTACCAAATCTTTATCTTTAACTCAAGATTCAACCAAAACCTAAACTTAATCCAAACGCTAATTTTCATATGCAAATTAGTGCCAGGAACTGAGAAGACATTTTAATATTTGGGGGTTATTTTTTTAAAAAAAAAAGAGTCAATGGGAGAGGTCCCTATTATATTTGTAAGTTTCTGTGGTCTGTGCTGGAATTAATGTGACTATTTCGGACAAAAATCGGAAAAATTTGGGCTTTTCAGGAAAAAGCCCAAAATATCAAGTGATTTGTGAAAAAACTCAGAAAAAAAACCTAGGAAACGGATTTCCGATAGTTTTTTTGTGTTTGACCCCCCGATCCGAATAATTTGTGTTTTTTTAATAATAAATAAGGTCCAATCGTGGACAGTCACAACAGTCAGAACATTTTTAATAATGAAGGCTCTTTTTAGTGTTCGTTTTGGCCAGACATTTGTACAGTAGTTGGCCAAATCCTGCTGAAAAGGGTTTGAATTCAGGATTCAGTGCATCCCTATATTTTACATATATCCCAGGTGCATGACTTTACATTTATCAACATTGAATCTCATTTGCCACTTAGTTGCCCAGATTGCCAGTTTGTCAAGATCATGTTGCAAGTGCCACATCCTGGATGGAATAAATTGGGCTGGATAATTTTGTGTCATCTGCAAACACTGACTATGACTTACAGAACCCTCCCCTAAGTCCTTAAAGAACTGATTAAATAACAGTGGACCCAAAAACAAAGTATTGCATAGTTAAGTGATTACCTCTCCTTCCTTTCTCTCTCAGAACAGCAGTCCTGCAATGCTTTTTGGCAGAGATTCTATCTTTATAAAGAGCATTCAGACAACAATGACCCGAGACCCTTCTGTTTTAGAAACCCAATTTTCATATTGCTGTAGGATTTGGAGTCTCTTATAAGAGTTTTTTTTTTTTTTTTTTTTTTTTTAAATTGTCTTTTAGCCTCAATGTCAGTGTGATTGTGATCTTTTCTCTCTGATGCCACCTTTCCCTTTGGCTACTGTAGTCCTTAACATTACTATGCCGCAGGTATAAAGCTCTGCATAATTGAGCCCTGACTAATTCATCAACCTGCTGTCAGTGTTATCAATGTAATACAGTTGAGTATTTGCTCCAGATTTTAAGACTTTGCTCCTCCTTCCTAATTCTATATGTCGCTGGTGAGATCTCACCTTGAATATTGCAACCAGTTTTTGAGTCCCTTTGTTCATAGGATAGAAATGACAACATAATATATCCATAATATATCACTACTGAGGCCAGTTAAGTGTCCCATAACCAAGTTGACCCCTTTGCATTTCATAGGACATCCAACTTCCAGGAGCTGGAGAAGCAAAAGTGTCCGAGGCTGGGAACCAAAGCAGGTCATTTATGTCTCTGGGGTATTTATGACTAATGCCTACAGAATCATATGCTGTACAGTACATTCTTATAATACAGGGGTATAAAACGACACTGCTAAAGTACATGTTATTCCCCTGTGTTTATATCTGCAAATTAGAGGCCTTTGAAAATGTATTAAAGGAAACACAAGCCGTCGCTTTGCATTGTGCTGCTTAATCATTGGAGTTTTTTTAAGTTAAAGAAGCTCAACATCTTTCTGTAAAATAAATAAAGAGAACTGATATTGAAGTTTTACTTGCCCTTATGCATTTATCAACTTTCTGATATTTACAGGTATGGGACCTATTATCCAGAATGCTCTGTACCTGGGGTTTTCCGGATAACAGATCTTTCTGTGATGTGGATCTTCATACCTTAAGTCTACTAGAAAATCATGTAAACATTAAATGAACCCAATAGGCTGGTTTTGCTTCCAATAATGATATTAATTATCTTAGTCTGAATCAAGTTAAAGCTACTGTTTTATTATTACAGAGAAAAAGGAAATCATCTTTGTTTATAATGGAGTCTATGGGAGACGGCCTTTCCGTAATTTCGGAACTTTCTGGATAACGGGTTTCCTGAAAACGGATCCCATACCTGTACTGAATTGATGTGTTAAACCACTGTTAGGGGCCGATTCACTATTGGTCGAATAACAAGGGTTAATTAACCCTCGATATTCGACTAGGAATTAAAATCCTTCGAATATCGAAGTCGAAGGATTTAGCGCAGATAGTTCGATGGAACGATCGAAGGATAATTCCTTCGATCGAACGATAAAATCCTTCGAATCGTACGATTCGAAAGATTTTAATCCAACGATCGAAGGAATATCCTTCAATCAAAAAAAGTTAGCCAAGCCTATGGGGACCTTCCCCATAGGCTAACATTGACTTCGGTAGCTTTTAGATGGCGAACTAGGGGGTCGAAGTTTTTCTTAAAGAGACAGTACTTAGACTATCGAATGGTCGAATAGGCGAACGATTTTTACTTTGAATAGTTCGATTCGAAGTCGTAGTCGAAGTAGCCCATTCGATGGTCGAAGTAGCCCAAAAAAAACTTAGAAATTCGAAGATTTTTACCTTCGAATCCTTCACTCAAAGTTAGTGAGTGTATAATGTATTATAATATACTTTACCTAGATGGAATTATATCACCTGCACCTGATGCATGTTTTATTTCTTCTCCTGAGTTCCTGTTGGTTGTTATTCCTTTATATTTTGTTTTCTTTTCACTGTGTATGTAGCCTATGATTAAGTGCCATGCAGCATGAAGCGCATAAGGCTTTTAAGGACATGTAGACTCAATAAAAATGTAATTTTTTTACTTTATTTGGCCCATTGTGTGGAGTTTTTGAGTGCCTGCTTATTTTTGCTGAAATGGTTTATTCCTCCCTCTGGTTGCAGGTCTGGGGCCTGACAAAGTGAAACGTGACAGATGGGCTGATCGGGTGGTAAAGGGGGATGGAGGGCAGTACAAGGATGGGGGGGACCAGTGTAAGTGTTAAACCAGAGCCCACAAAACAATGGTTACGTTGCTGGCTTATGTGAAGAGTTGGGCACTTTTATGGGCCTTTGAATATTATTTGTAAGCCATGGGCGACTGTGCTGCACTTTCTGTGCTTCATGTGCTGCACCAGGCATTGGTTCTATTGACATTCAGTAGGCAGATAGCCTGGCATCTGTCCTGTTTTCCTAAAGCAGAAGCTACAACACCCACTCCAGACCATAGGTTTTGGGTTGCTCCTCATCCCATGCAAGACAAAATGCTCACACTCTCTCTAAACACAGTGTACAACACTTATCCTGAATGAGGGCCTAGGCTTCTAGCTGTTGCGGAGAACTTATTGGAGGGTGGGGTGTTCCCTCATATTTTATATTTAAGTTCCAAGGCCGGAGTGCATCGTCAGAAGGCATCACATGAAGCCGTGTAATTATGGTCTGGATCATTATAGGTGTGACTTAAGGTGCTCCCTGTGATTATCAGAGCTACAAACGGTCAACCACCAGTCTCAGTTCTGAATAATCTGCTCAAACATTCTAATGAAACCATCTGTTTAGAACCCTCCAGCCTTGCCTTCAGATGTGCCACGGACCAACCCTGGTCCTCACCAACCCCACCTACGTCAGAATACAGAATTGTTTGGCAGGTCAGCCATCTGTACACCATAAAAGCACATAAATAACGCAAACACTTGTGGCTCATTCACTACTACAATGTGAAATATTCTGTTGCTGAGAGACACCCTTGCCACACATACCATTATTACAAAACACAAGTTATTAGGTTTATATAACTCTACAGTCACCAAAAAGAAGATGAATTTTCCACAAAACACTTTTGCATTTCACGCATTTGTATATTTGTCAGTGAGTCATAGATGCCATTGAGGCTTAACAAGACAGATAAATCCAAGCCTTAGGGCAAGAAATGTTCAGGGTTTTTGTTTTTAAGTAACTTTTTCATAGAAACACTTCAGAAATATACAGGGTGAAATTAAAAATGTGCCTGCGGTGTATTTTATGTGGAGTTGTGTCCTGCATTTTGGCTATTAAAGAGTCAGCTCAAGATGATAAAGAAGCAGAAATGGCTACTTAGGGTTGCCATCTGCCTGGTTTTTCAGGAGGGCTATCCGGGTCAAAACCGCCGGCCCAGGAAAACCAGGCAGGATTCCACGTCATAACTCACACCACCAACATTACAGACCTTCATCACCATGTCATCAACCATCCCCCCCGAAACGTCATCGGCCCTCCCCATAGCGTTCTTGACCTGCCCCCCATCTGGAGTTAGCAGCAGGGAAAAGTGGCAACCCTAGGGCTACTTTGTGAAGGGTAACGCAAATTGCATACAAAAGAGAGGGGGATTGATCATACTCGGAGCACCCGGGGGCGCTCCCATGTGTATCTGCACCACAAGATCCAAGATGGCGGCGCATCTGGGCGCCACATGAGTTGCGGAGTTGGTGTCATGATGTTGGCGCATAGGTGCACATGCGTTTTGCACGAAAATTGTAAAAATAAAAGGACGTCCGATTATAGGACCCAATTACTGGTGTTCCTGGATGTTTCTGAATTTATATCTAATTGATCTCTGGACTTTCTGACCCTTGCTTTGACTCTGACTTGGATCCTGTGCTGCCTGTCTTTGAACTTTTACCTGAACCTGACCACGATTATTTCCCAACCCCTTTGGCTACTGCGAATTGGATTTCCTGGCTGGTGCTTCACTAGTACCTATGTAGGGGCATTTATACTCAAAAACAGGGATTTTAGTTGCAAACTTATGTTGCTAATACTGATAAGCACTATACCACATCAAGGTAAATCCCATGTTGTGTTACTAACTTCCTAACGGTTTACCTCTCCTCAACGTTTCATAGGCTGGCATATGATGATAGAACACATAGCATTGTGCAGGTTAGTTACTACTTATAAACCTGTAAAAACTAATTTGATTTCAGATATATTAACATTTCTTGAGGAACAGTATGTCAGTTCATGTTTCAAAAAGACCAAAGCAACCATGTCTACTTTACTAAGCCTGGCGCAAAATTGGCTACTAAGACTGAAGCAAACTTGTTTACTAAGGTACCCGTCATACACAAACACATACATGCATCAAAACATAGATGCTGAAAAATATTTCATGAGCAAACCATATATATATATATATATATATATATATATATATATATATATCTAATCTATCTATATATATATATATATATATTTTTTTTTTTTTTTAATTTAAAATGGAGTCTATGGGAAACGGTCTTTCCTTAATTCAGAGCTTTCCAGATAATTGGTTTCTGTATGACAGATCCCATAACTGCCACTTTCTGCAGATTTGTCGCATCATGTTTGATAGAGACATTGTCCTTTATAATAAATAAGTAATATTTAGAGTGTGCCTTGTGCATTTATATAATCATAGAACCCCTCAGTGACACTGACTTCTAATATCCTTATCATTTACAGTAGGGGGTACATTATCCCTTATAATACATGAGTGATACTCAGAGTTCCCTGTATAACTCAGCCTGTAGCCTTGTGCCTTTATATGGTCACAGAACAACCCCTCAGTGACTTCTAATATCCTTATCATTTACAGTAGGGGGTACATTATCCCTTATAATACATGAGTGATACTCAGAGTTCCCTGTATAACTCAGCCTGCAGCCTTGTGCCTTTATATGGTCACAGAACAACCCCTCAGTGACTTCTAATATCCTTATCATTTACAGTAGGGGGTACATTATCCCTTATAATACACGAGTGATACTCAGAGTTCCCTGTATAACTCTGAGCATCACTCATGTATTATAACTGTATAAGGGTACATTTCCCCTTATAATACACGGGTGCCTTTATATGGCCACAGAACCCCCTCAGTGACTTCTGATAGTCTTACATTTAACAGTGGGGTCAATAACCCTTTACTTATGTTCTAAACGTATATCTTCTCTTATAGCTGGTTGTTTTCTCCTGATTATTTTCCCTTCAGGGATTTGCTACTTTATTCATCTTAGCTCTGATTTTATCTTGATAATTTCTTCATTAAATTGCACTGCTGTGTGTGTCCTCCAGGGCAAACATCTACAGAAAGTAAATGAGTTTTTAGCATCATAAATTACAGCACCTATAAAATATCCATCAATCCATGGGAACATCTGTCCTATGGTTCTTCTCGCCTTTTTAACATACTTTCTTCTTTTTGGCAAAGTCCTAAATTCAAGGCCTAAAACCCCTGCAGGGATTAGATTGTATTTATAGATAAGCAGAACATCTGAACCGTTTGCCCGATGTTTAAAAAAATAGAAAATTTGTTTTCTAAAGACGAACTCCTCAGCCGTCCATGAAGAATGTTGCTTCAAAAATATCTCTTTACTGTATAAGTCTGTGTACAGCTTTCCTCAGGGGTTGTTCACCTTTAAACTAACTTTTAGTACGATGTAGAGAGGGATATTCTGAGACAATTTGCAATTGGTTTTCATTTTTTATTATTTGTGGTTTTTGAGTTATTTAGCTTTTTATTCAGCAGCTCTCCAGTCTGCAGTTTCAGCAATGTGGTTGCTAGGGTCTACATTACCCTGGCAACCATACATTGATTTGAATAAGAGACTGGAATATGAATAGGAGGGGCCTGAATGGAAAGACGGGTGACCCCATTTAAAACAAATACTCTGTAAGGCTACAAAAATATTGTTATTGCTACTTTTTATTTCTCACCTTTCTATTCAGGCCTCCCCTATTCATATTCCAGTCTCTTATTCAAACCAATGCATTGTTGCTAGGAGAATTTAGGTCCTAGCAACCAGATTGCTGAAATTGCAAACTGGAGAGCTGCTGAATAAAAAGCTAAATAACTCAAAAACCATAAATGATAAAAAATGAAAACCAATTGCAAATTGCCTCAGAATATCCCTCTCTACATCATACTAAAGCCTCATCCAGTAAAGGTGAACAACTCCTTTAACGTCCAGAGCGTCAGCGAGTTAACACCCCTGTCTTTGGTTGCTGTCTCTTAAAGAGGTAGTAAACCTTGCAGCACTGTTCAACCAAACTTTACTCAGTTGTTGCAGGACTACAAATCCCAGAATAATGTAACATATAATGAAGGTTGAGGCATGCTGGGAGGTATAGTCCAGCAACTTCAGAGTTGTATTCTTAAAGTGATATTGCCCAATAAAACTTCCCCCATCTCTCCAGGGAGGCATTAAAATGAAAAATACTCCTCCAATGAGAATCTCAGCTGATCTGTATCAATCTGGCTCCATGTTCTTTGTTCCTGCTACTGGAGTTGGAAGTTTAAAGTCCGGTTTCCTAGCACTGAACAAGTCTGTCCTTTATCCCTATGTTTGATTCCAGTGTCATATAATGACATTTTAAAAATGACATAATTATCTCCATATGTAAGATAACAGCAAGATGCCTGACATGGTGCTGGGAATCCGCATTCTAATTGGTCAGTTCTTTTACATTTATAATGAAGTTTTTTGACCAGTAGAATTCTCATTGGTCGTACAGCTGTTGCATTATGTTAAATTATTATGTTTCCAATAAAGGAGAAACATTGTCTAGGTACCTTTCTGTTTAATCATTATACTGTATATTACTGATAGGCAACCTGTGTCTAAGAAGTCAGGCTACAGGCCGAGTTATACAGGGAACTCTTGAGTATCACTCATGTATTATAAGGCATTATATACCCCCTACTGTAAATGATAAGGATGTTAGAAGTCACTGAGGGGTTCTGTGACCATATAAAGACACCAGGCTGCAGGCTGAGTTATACAGGGAACTCTGAGTATCACTCATGTATTATAAGGGCTAATGTACCCCCTACTGTAAATGATAAGGATATTAGAAGTCACTGAGGGGTTGTTCTGTGACCATATAAAGGCACAAGGCTGCAGGCTGAGTTATACAGGGAACTCTGAGTATCACTTGTGTATTATAAGGGATAATGTACCCCCTACTGTAAATGATAAGGATATTAGAAGTCATTGAGGGGGTGTTCTGTGACCATATAAAGGCACAAGGCTGCAGGCTGAGTTATACAGGGAACTCTGAGTATCACTCATGTATTATAAGGGATAATGTACCCCCTACTGTAAATGATAAGGATATTAGAAGTCACTGAGGGGTTCTGTGACCATATAAAGGCACAAGGCTGCAGGCTGGGTTATACAGGGAACTCTGAGTATCACTCATGTATTATAAGGGATAATGTACCCCCTACTGTAAATGATAAGGATATTAGAAGTCACTGAGGGGTTGTTCTGTGACCATATAAAGGCACAAGGCTACAGGCTGAGTTATACAGGGAACTCTGAGTATCACTCGTGTATTATAAGGGATAATGTACCCCCTACTGTAAATGATAAGGATATTAGAAGTCACTGAGGGGTTGTTCTGTGACCATATAAAGGCACAAGGCTGCAGGCTGAGTTATACAGGGAACTCGGAGTATCACTCATGTATTATAAGGGATAATGTACCCCCTACTGTAAATGATAAGGATATTAGAAGTCACTGAGGGGTTCTGTGACCATATAAAGGCACAAGGCTGCAGGCTGGGTTATACAGGGAACTCTTAGTATCACTCATGTATTATAAGGGATAATGTACCCCCTACTGTAAATGATAAGGATATTCGAAGTCACTGAGGGGTTCTGTGACCATATAAAGGCACAAGGTTGCAGGCTGAGTTATACAGGGAACTCTGAGTATCACTCATGTATTATAAGGGATAATTTATACATTATATATCAGTATGCTTTGTATATTTAAGTCTCAACACCTGCCTGATAAATGGAGAACTAAATGTGACATGTTCAGATTATATATAAATTGCCCCTGGTGATGTTTGACGTTTCAGTTTGGCACATCACACATACACTCAGCATCCAGATATTCAATGTCTCATCTATGAAGCCTCAAGGAAGGTGAAAAATAGAGCAGGTTGCCGTCCTTAGTGCTCCCAGAATTAAGTGCACTGAGTTACGCCTCACTCTCAGCACTGCCTGCAATCCAAGGTGTTGTATCTACAGTGGCCATTTGGTTGAGACTCCCAGTCACTCAGAAATGCAGGTGAGGGAGTGTTGGGGTTGGGGTGGGTACTGCATTAGTCCTTGATATTGCTGCACTCTGTATCCTGAGATTATATATGGCCTGTAAACTACCTGCACCTCCCAGTGCCCCAGGTGCAACTGCTGCCCTTTACTAATGCCCTGGTCAATGAGAAATACTTACAAACTATCTGTCTTAGTTGTTTTGGACTACAGATGCCATTCATCTCAATAGGTAGTATTAGGGTTATCACCTTTTCCAGAAAAAAATACCGGCCTTCTTATATATTTATCATTTTTCCCTATTAATAACATTGGGATCAACCATCATTTTTACCAGCCAGGCCGGTAAAATACCGGCCAGGTGGTCACCCTAGGTAGTATCTACTAGTCTGCTTTTAAAGGCAAACATCTGATTGGTTGCTTTGGGTTGCCCCACCTGAAGCAGACTTTGCATTTTAACGCTTCATTGTCCAATCATTTCTGTGCCCACAGTTCTTAGGGGCTGTTGTCGACACTAGAAAGAAATTCTGTACAGGTAGGGGTGAGATATCAGATATGGGTCAGGGTCAATCATGGATCTGGGTATGGCACAATCATAAATGTTATTAGATACTATAAATGTGTCTGTTTGAGCATAAAATGTCCAACAATGGGTTCAGTATCCCTGAATGATGCCTAATATATAGAATGTTGTCAGACTTACTGGAGCCCAATCAGAGCTTATCCTGTAGCCAGACCTCTCTGCATATTTCCCTTTAGTGTGGAAGCTGCCCTTTTGCCTTGGCATATGACTTATTGGTGCTGTTCCATAGCAGCCCAAGCACCACTACATACCATAAGCCATGGCCCTCATATATAGACTGTCTCTCTAAGAACCCATGCCATAGAATAGCTGATAAAAAATTGTAGATACCCTCCCTGCGGTGCCCCAGCGAGTGTATCAGGCCCCCAGGCCGCTCAAATCTGCTCCTGTTCAGGGATCGGAGGGGTCTCTTTCGGGACGATCCACAGGCTTATTTAGAGAACTTTTTCACTGATGTCTGGGCACCGTCATCTCTTGTGTTTATAGGGAAAGATTTCTCTTGATGTTTATGAGGTTTCACAGCAGTATGGCAAGGCAAGTCACAAACTGAATATATATATATATATATATATATATATATATATATATATACAAAAATTATACAATGGGTGCCCCAGCACTCTTAGTGGTATACTTGCTGTGTCAGTCAGTGCTCGCTCAAATAGGAGACGCCGTCACATCCCCACATCAAAATAGAAAATGTAAAGAAGAAGCAGCACTCGTCAATTGCCAAAAAATTGTATTAAAAGATCAGAGCATCACTCAAGGCAACGTTTCGGACAACACATGTGCCCTTTGTCAAGCCAAAAAAGTTCTCCCAGCATTACACAGGTATCACATTAAATAGGCTAAAGACAGGAAATGACCTCAACATTTGCATATACATAGGTGCAGAGCAATATCGTATACATATATCTATAAATACAAAAACAGGTCATAATCCCGATTTAACCCCTGAGGATATAAAGATTTGAGCATATTAATCCACCATACTTCTCTTCTTTTAAGTTTCAATTCTCTATCACCCCCTCTTCTCATAGGTGGTACCACCTCCAACACCATAAATTTAAGCTGATCTGCCGTATGCCCCATATCTATGAAATGTTTTGAAACAGGTAGTGAAGTATTACCCAAATTTATGCTAGACCGATGTTGCGATATACGGGATTTGACCATCTGGGTGGTCTCACCTACATAGATGAGACCACACGGACATGTCAACACGTAAATGGCAAATTTTGAAATGCACGTAAAGTGCCCTCGTAACTGTATATGTTGGCCAGTTTGTGGGTGGATAAATTCCCTTCCTTTCAAGACAAAAGGACATTGTACACAACTTAAGCAGGGATACATACCCTTAGATCTACCACCCCAAAATGTATGAGCCTCCTTCGGCTTAGTCCTCATTGAAGTGGAAGTAACATGTGCCCCAATGGTTTTGCCCTTTCTATATGAGACAAGTGGAGGTGCTCTAAACTCAGGTATAGTAGGATAAGCATTACGTAAAATATACCAGTGTTTGCGTAGTAATTTACCAATAGTCTCACTATTACTATGAAACTGGGTGACAAATGGTACACGTTGCATTTGTTTAATTTTCCCTTTAGGATGTCTGACCTTTTGTTGGGCTTGTTGAATCACTTTCTCCGGGTATCCCCTCTCCCTAAATTTCTGACACATAATTTGTTCCTGTTTCTCTTTTTCTTCCTTTTCACTTACTACCCTCTGTACTCTTGAGAGTTGGCTGATGGGGATTGATTTCTTCGTATGTGGGGGATGTTGACTGGTAAAATGAAGAATTTGGTTCCTATCTGTAGGTTTTGTGAACAAAGAAGTACAAATAGAACCTTCCAAATCTTTATATACTCGAACATCTAGAAAATGGATTTCTTGGAGGTCATAGACCAGCGTAAATGTGATTGAGGGGTGTACCCCATTAATCCTACGATGGAACCGCTGTAGGGAGTCAACGTCACCCCGCCATAGCACAAAAACATCATCGATGTACCTCCACCAGGCAAGACAATGGCTGGCGAAGTCTACATCAAGGTAAATGTGCAGTTGTTCAAGCCTCGCCATAAAGGCATTGGCGTATATATATATATAAATCCCAATAAACCGCACAACACAGGACTTATTAATGCAAAAAGTGGTAAAAATATTTATTCGACGTTTCGGTTCAAATACAAGAACCTTCCTCAGGTGGGGGAGGAAGGTTCTTGTATTTGAACCGAAACGTCGAATAAATATTTTTATTTATTTTTTTCTGCTGTAAAATGCTATATACAGTCATTATTTACTGGGCCTGTTTGTGAATTTGAAATGCAAGGACCTATTTTAAATCCCAGTCCGGCCAGCCAAAGCCTATCCCGGTGTAGTACACAGCAGTAAACCTTATATGACATTTACCCTTTCCCCAACCATCTCTACCCCCTGCTTTATAAATCATTTTTTATGTGCATGAACCTCCCCTGTTAAAACGCATGGAGTGTATGATCCAATGGAAATGCCGGGGTAAAGTTATGATGTACAGTATATGCAATGCTTTTACTTACAGTGCCCCTGCTGCTAAACATTTTAGCCACTAGATGGTGATATTGTACGTAAAGGTGGCCATACACGGGCAGCTTAAAGCTGCTGATATTGGTCCTTTAGACTGATTCTGCAGCTTATTTGCCCATGTGTGCGGGCTCCAGACGATAGGCCAAAAATCGGCCAGATATCGATCGGGCAAATTTGATTTTTTTGAACGATCCAGGACCGAATCGGCTAGTTGGGGCCGAACGTTCGGATTCATCCGATATCACCCCGCCGTGGGCATATCGTGTTAAGATCCACTCGTTTGGGGACCTTGGGATCTTATAGTATATGGCCAACTTAAAGAGATACTGACACCTGAAATTAAACTTTTTTTTACATCTATTATAATATTGGCTTTGCAAGCTACTTCTAACTTTGCCATAAAGTATTTGCATGATGCTTTTACATTACCTGTCTGATCCCCCATGTTCCTGTATGAGGGGGCTGCCATATTTGTGCAGCAGGAGTCCGTTAGCATTAGAAACTGTAACTAACAGGCTGAGATGGGACAGTCAGGTTGGCAAAGTCAGAGTGTCAGAGAGTCAGGCTTAGGAACTTCAACTAACAATTATATACAAAAACAAACCTCTCAGCAAAAAATGATCAACATGACCTATAGGTAACATTTAATGTACATTCATATGCTTAAAATTTATTTTTTAGTGTCAGTATCACTTTAAGTTAGGTCGAAAAATGACACACGTCCATCAAGTTCAACCTTTTAACGCTATGTGACGAAAGACGCACAGATAATATCGTACAAAACTAATTTTCGTACAATATTCGGTGTGTGTATGGTGAGCAGAAGATTTATATATCGGTCGGCTCGTCAATTGGACTGGACGGAAAATTTTGATCGGGTGACTTTGAAGGCACCTGAACATCGGCCATTGTTAGTGCTGAATCGTCAGATACAGGTAGAATTCTATTGTTTCTATATATGTGGCAATTCGGCTCTACACGTGTGTATTGAAACGAGCAATCTTTCTTGGAAAGATCTTTTCCAAGAAAGATCGTAATTGTTACATCTATGGCCACCTGGCAATTGAATCCAGAGGAAGTGTAAGGCGTCCTGGCTGTCCTCCGTGCGTCCAAGATGGCGGCGAGAGGCCATGCGGCCGTCAGACACACATTAACACTGGCACATCCTATGGACGCTGGCTTCCAAAACGTGCTGACGCTGGCGCACATTCTGACGCACGTCCTGTGCCGTCACCTAGCATGTTTTGGCGCAAAAACCCACCTATTTGAGGACGCCAGAAAGTTCACTCAGCGCCCAATTATAGGTTCTTCTATCTAGAGTTCCTGGGTGTCTTCTTGATTCTTGATTCTCGACCTTGCCTGAAACCTCAACCATGATACATCGCTGCCTGGACCAACCTTTGCCTAAAACATTGACCACGATATCTTGCTGCCTGGACCGACCTTTGCCTGAACTGATGATTCTTCTGCCTAATCCATTGTACCGCGAACTGTGTTTGCCTAATTGCTTCCTCATTGGTCGCACTCCAAATTGTGCCTTCAGGCCCTGCCAGGAAGGCAAGAAAAAACAAACATTTGAAGCCTCTCCAATTTGCCTCAGAGGGGGAAAACATTCCTGCCTTGCACCCACTTTCACTGCACTTCATAGCAGGTTTTCTTCATCTTGTGCAAGGTGCTGAGTGCAGCCAAACTCTGGAAGGAATCGCACCAAAGGACCCACTTATGTCCAGGGTGTATGTAAATGAACCCCTTAGGCAGTGATCCCCCACCAGTAGCTCACAAGCAACATTTTGCTCACCAATCCCTTGGATGTTAATCCCAGTGGCCTCAAAACAGGTGCTTATTTTTTAATTCTTGGCTTCGAGGCATGTTTTGGTTGGTACTGCCAAACAGAGTCTTCTGTAGGCTGCCAGTCCACATAGGGACTACTAATAGCCAATCACAGCCCTTATTTGACACCCCAGGAACTTTTTTATGTTTGTGTTGCTCCCCAACTCTTTCTACTTTTGAATGTGGCTCATGAGTAAAAGGTTGTGGCCCTCTGACCTAAGGCATTAAATCATACCTCCCAACTGTCCCTTCTTCGGAGGGACAGTCCCTCTTTTGACAGCTCAACCCGCAGTCCCTCATTTGTACTGGAAAGTCCCTCTTTTCTATGCACTGAACAGCCAGAAAAAGAAACAAAGTTTCTCACTTAATTGGCTTTTAGCAGAGAGCCCAGAACACCTAACAGGTGCAAATAAGATACTTTGTAACAATTTTGAGACACAAAAACACAGTTTAGATAAGGAGAAATATTTTCAAACTTTCATAACCTGCCAAATTTTGTAAAACAAACATGGTAATTAGGGGTCTGGTCACCAAAAGGGGTGTGGCCAAATAAATTGCTGCGCTAGGTGCGGGAAAATTTTTTTGTCCCTCTTTTTACTTCCAAAATGTTGGGAGGTATGATTAAATGGACCCTAAACCCTGGTGCCACCTTTTCTGGAAAAAAATACCGGCCTTCCTATATTTATCTTTTTTCCCTATTAATAACATTGGGATCAACCATCATTTTTACCGGCCAGCGGCCAGGTGGCAACCCTAGCTGCACAGCTTAACCTGACTTTCTCAGTTGTTGCTGGACTACTAATCCCATCATACTTTAACATATTATCAAGTTTAAGGCATGCTGAGAGCTGTAGTCCAGCAACATCAAGGTTGTATTCTAAAAGCAATATTGCACAATAAAAATCCCCCCAATCAAAAATCCTCCATCTGATCTGTATCAATCTAGCTCCATGTTCTTTGTTCCTGCAACTGGAGTTGGAAACTTAAAGGAGAATTCAACCCTAACGCTATAAAACCCCTACCCCCCTACCTTACATAGACCTTCCTCCCCCCAGCCTAAGTGTTACCCCAGGCAAATGCCTCTAACGTTTTACTTACCCCCCCCGTGCAGATACTATATAGGATAGGGGGTTGGGTTTTTTAATGTTAGGGTTGAATTCTCCTTTAAAGCAGAGTTTCCCAGCACTGAACAAGTCTGTCCTTTATCCCCATGTTTGATTCCAGTGTCATAGAATGATATTTTAAAAATGACATAATTATCTGTATATATAAAAGTAGGGACCCATAGGGTTAAAGGAACAGTTCAGTATAAAAACAAAAACTGGGTAAATAGATAGACTGTGCAAAATAAAAAATGTTTGTTAGTTAGTTAGTTAGTTAGTTAGTTAGGCAAAAATGTAATGTATAAAGGCTGGAATGACTGGATGTCTAACATTATAGCCAGAACACTACTTCCTGCTTTTCAGCGCTCTTGCTTTCCACTGATTGGTTACCAGGCAGCAACCAATCAGTGACTTGAGGGGGGGGATATGGGTCATAACTGTTGCTTTTGAATCTGAGCTGAATGCTGAGGATCAATTGCAAACTCACTGAACAGTTATGTCCCATGTGACCCCCCTTAAAGTCGATGACTAACTCCGAGTTAGAGAGTTGCAAAGCAGGAAGTAGTGTTCTAGTTATTATGCTACATGTCCAGTCAGCTAGGTTGAGGTGGAGATGGGTAGGGTCTATGCGGGGTAGGGTTTTTTTAAATTAAGTGTTTGTTTCTCCTTTAATGCACCTTACTTAAACTTTTTTTTTAGCTTAAAAGCTATATAAGAGTGCCCTCCATTAATCTGTTTTTTCAATTGTGAGAGAGAGATGCCTGGAGATGGATTCCAGTGAAAGAGGCTTGGGAGTACTCACACTCTCGGGCAGATTCCTAAAGGGCAAAGTGACTAACGCTAGTGATTATTCGTCAGCGGGACGTCATTTCAGAACTTCGGCGATTCCCTAGCGGGCGCAGGCGTCATTTCGTTAGCGAAGGAGAGAATCTAGCATTGATTCGCCCTCTAACGCCAGCCGTATTTTCGCTCTGGCGAATGGACGTAACTCCGCAAATTCACTAACATGTGGATTTTACTGAACGTTACCTCATTTGCCAGAGTTGCCTTCGCCAGCTCAGACCAGGCGAAGTGCAATGGAGTGCATAGGACTTCCTCGGTTTTTAGTGCAAAATTTTTCCCAAAAACGCTGGTGTCTTTTCATTTTGAGTGATATTTCTGACATTTCTGAGTGATAGCCTGCAAGGGTCCAGGAAATTTTGTTTTGGGTAACCGGGTTCCCCCCTACATTTTCCAACATATGGAACATAAACTATACAGTGGCTTCATGTGTAGGGCATTACAACAACTCTATTTTATATATTATGGTTCCCTGGACTTATACTTGTAATGTAATTATTTGCTGCAACATATACATCCATTCAACTTTATCATTTCCCGCCGTATGCAAATTAGGCAACTCTAGCGCATCTTCGCTTTGATTGCTGAAGTAACGGTAGCAAAAATTCACAAGGGTTTGGCGCCCTGGACGCAACTTCACACTTTAGGGAATTGGCTTTGTCCAAGTGAATTTACGCCTGGCAAAGTGTTACGATGGCTGTGAACCCGTCGCTGGCGAATTTTCGTCGCTTAGGGAATTTGCCCCTACGTGTTTCTAATGTAGCTTTTGATCAGCTGAATTCTCATAGGTGAATGGGTTTCCATGTGTAATTATGTTTTTTCTTAATTGAAACCATCAAAACTATTTCATGTAAAGTTGCACCGAATGCTCTTCTGAGCTCATTAGCAATTATTGTTTCTTCTAGTTTTCAGCTGCTAATATAATAAAATTGAAACATCAGCACCACCCCATGTTCACGTCAGTCGAAGCTACAGCAATCACAAAACATTGTTCTTTTCACAAAAATCATTTTCAGCCACCTTTAGCCAGTCAGCAGCAATGAAGAAACCATAACAGAAGTAGAGGTGAATGGCACTTTCCTTCCTATGATATTCACATTGGGGCTGATGTCATTCTGCGGATTTTGCTCAGTCTCCGAGTGGCTCATTAGCACACAGGCTACAAGACCAAGAGACTGCATGTGGTCTGTATGTCCTCATTAGCAGTAACTCTCCAGGGGATAAACAAACGTCTCAAGCTGAAACCTCAGCACGCAACTCTGTAGACAAGGGATACACAAGCCACGTGCCTCCTATGGAAACAGGCCCTGCAAAAGGCTGGTGGATGCACCATACTGGGAAATGACTGATGACACAACAGGTGGAATAAAAGATGCTGCTTGGGCTTCCCTCAGGAGACTTCCCTTGGCACGTGTAGTAGCTCACCAAGGATCACTAGTATTCCTTCCTTAGGTTTTCTCTAGAAAGCTTTAGAAACATTTCCTACAGCGGAACCTTCTTACCAGACATTGGCTGCTAGCTGGCTTCCTCCATTGACTTTGCTTGGATCTCTAAATCTACCCCACCGTCCACTATCTTTGGAACTCCTTCCCCTCTGGACAACACCACTTGTTTCTTGCTCTCAAGCTGAAGGGACAATCTGTGCTTGCAGGTGACCCACGTAAGCCAACTCTCTGCAGCTCAAGGTTACAGGTATGTTGAGTATCACCTCAAGCAGGACCAAACAAGAATTGCATATTGATGTATAGACTGTGCAAAAAAAAAAAAACTGGAAAGGTCTTGTAGAATGATAGCTGAACCCTCTTGTCCAACACAGGCCCCCTGCACATCCCCCTTAATGAGTTGCCACAACTTGACACCCCAAAACAGATCCGCTCTCCAGAACCAGTCTTCCTACCTAGTAGTTCTCAGGGTCTGTCGTCACCCTCTCTTTAGGCTTCCCGTCTTCTCTCTTTTTCTCCATCACAGATGCACCTGGTCCTGACTTCTACATTGCATGCTTCTGGTCAGCAGTCAGGTCTATAGAGCAGAACAAGGAGTTGACCATGGCAGCCACCAACTCCTACTGTGCACCTCTACTTTAGAAAGACCTATGGGGGAGCAAAACCAATTTGAGGAGAGAGATTTTGCCAGTTCAGAAGGTGGGAGGGAAGTCTGCACCATAGCCCTGTGTTGGCTACATGGGGAATCTATGTTGACATGACTTCTTTGTGAAATTGTTGTGTTAGAGCAGTGATCCCCAACCAGTAGCTCATGAGCAACATGTTGCTCTCCAACTCCTTGGATGTTGCTCCCAGTGGCCTCAAAGCAGGTGCTCATTTTTGAATTCCAGGCTTATAGGCAAGTTCTGGTTGTATAAAAACCAGGTGCACTGCCAAACAGAGCCTCAAACTAGATTGACAAGCCACATAGAGGCTACCAAATGGCCAATCACAGCCCTTATTTGGCACCCCAAGAACATTTTTCATGCTAGTGTTGCTCCCCAACTCCTTTTACTTCTGAATGTTGCTCACGGGTTGAAAAGGTTGGGGATCCCTGTCTTAGAGCCTATTTCCATGTATCCGTAGCTGCATCATCTATTGCATTGTTATCCCATTGTTATACCAAGAACCATTTTACACCATTTATGGCACATGATGCCCCCCTTTAATTACACCTAACGCCATCCTTGTGTAACACAATGTCCCAGTGGTAGTCTCCCTAGATCATCATTTCCAAATCTGAGAAACATCTGAGTGCAGTTCAGTTTAATTGACAGATCCTCAATCCAGTAGCCAAAACATTAAGGGCATGGACATTATGGGGCTGATTTACAAGCAACCAATAAGCAATATGTTTTGATCAGTCTTCTAGTGACATTAGAGAAGGCAGTGTCCAGGATTTAGAAAATGTGATTTTGAAGGAGAACTAAATGGGGTTGGGTTTGGCAAATAATTTTTTAAAACTGCCCAGAGCTGGGCTGAGTGGACCAGGCAACCTGGCCTACAACCTTTTTGCCCTCCCACATGTGCTCGTTCACGTAGTTACATAATGTGTGCGCCCACTCAGATGTGAAGTGGCATCACGCCCAGGCACCACAGAGCACAAATACTATTTTCAATTTGGGAAAGAGGGCCTGGACAAGGGAGATTAAAGTAGATTGAAGAAGTACATACCTGGCACCCTCTTTACCTTTGTGCCCTAGGCACGTACCTCCTAGGGTTGCCACCTGTCCGGTTTTGACCGGTTTTTGAAGGGCTGTTTGGGTCCAAACTGGCTGCCTGATTTACCGAATTAGGAAAACCGGGCAGGATTGACGCGGCGATCGGTGTCACAACCCCGTTTCCCCCCTAGAGTTCATCAGGGTGAAAGGTGGCAACCCTAATGCCTCCTAGTGCCTACCTCTAATTCCGGCCCTGGCCCAGCATGACCCAGAATCCTATTGGCAGAGCTGTCTGCCTAGATCAACAGTTAATATTTGGTGGCCCATGGCAAGGAGGGGCCTGCTAACTTACTAGTGTGGGGCCCTATAATTCCTAATGGTGGCTCTGTAGACATTTACCAAACACTGCAAGTCTGACATGGCCAAAGTAATGCAATATCAACATCTTTGCTTTCTTCTTCTCATCACTAGAGGGCAGAATAACAGCAATAAATGATGCACAGCTGCCTCCCCTTTTACAGTCCAACACTATTTCCCTAAGTATTTCCAGTATTATGTTGTAATTGTACGTGGTGGAATATTTGTTCTGTGGATAATCCCACAGTACTAAGGGTTGAAACAGATTTATCTGCTGTGCGAAATGTTTAATGAAATTTGATGAAATTAACACCCATGTAAAAAAAGGATTTTGCAATAATAAGAGGCCAGGAACAGCTTTTTCGTTCTGCAGAGAATGAAGTATAAGTTCATGACATTTCTAGAACACAGTGTTTAAAGAAATGTAAACAGATTCATATTTTGAAAAAATGCTCTCCTGTAAAATGTGCTCTTCTATAAATTTGCTCTTCTGAGCACATTTAATTTTTAATTGGTTTTTTTTTTTGTTCTAGTTTTCAAGATTTTACACTGTTCATATTATGATTTCGAAACAGCAGTATCACCTGCTGTTCATTTAGGCCTTCAGTCAGCAGAAAATCAGGTTACTGAGAAGAGGAAAGTCTTGTGGTGTTGAAAGGGTTTCCCTACTGCACTAGGGTTAAGGCAAAGCACCCAGGCGCATCTATGAATTCTTCTAAATGAATTCTTCAGTGATCCCATAATGCCCTGTACCCATGGGAGAGTCCTCCTACACAATCTATAACCCAAGGCCAATGTTTAATGAGCATCAGTAACAGCTCCAGTAGATACAAACTCATAGGCAGGGGCATATTTACCATATATACATTGAGGGTTCATGTCCAGGGTGGCAACTTTAGACCAGTCTATATGGGGAACAAAAACCCCCTTTGCTGGCAATTGATGGATGCTCAAGCCTGTACTGCACATGTGCAGAGTCCCTGACCCTAACTCTTCCCAACCTGCACACAACCCACCACAAAGTCCTCCTCTTCTTTATGACCTGCAACCCCCTTTGACAACTCAATACAGTGAAACCTCAATTTTACATCCCCTGATTTTAAGTTTTCCCTCATTTTACATTGTTGTTCTGTGGTCCCACCTATATATTTATGTTTAATACATTTCCCTGATTTTCCACTTTCCCGAATTTTACACCATTTTTTTCTAGTCCCCTGAAAAACATAAAATGGGGATTCTACTGTATATAGGCGAGATCAGCCATTATATGGGAAGGGTCTACTCTGCTCTTATCTACTACATCGCCAAAATCTGACCAACCACCTGCCAAAACCTGCACCTGGGGACTCACCTGAACCCGGATGACCCTTAGGTACAAATAAATCTTAAAGGGGGGGGGTCACCTTTAAGTTAATTTTTATTATGTTATAGAATGGCTAATTCTAAGCAACATTTCAACTGATCTTCATTTTGTCTTTTTCATTGTTATTTAATTATTTGCCTTCTTCTTCTGGCTCATTCCAGCTTTGAAATGGGGGTCACTGACCCCATCTAAAAAACAAATACTCTAATTTATATACTCTTTCTATTCAGGCCTCTCCCATTCATATTCCAGGCTCTTATTCAATGCATAGTTGCCATGTAGAGTTGTCACCTGTCCAGATTATACCCAGACAGTCTTGTATTTGGAAGGGCTTTCCAGGTGAAACCTTCCTAATTTTGAAAGGACATTAGAAAATAATGACATGGCGATCAGCCAATCGCTGATCACTAGGGATGCAACGAATCCACTATTTTGGATTCAGATGATCCCCCGAATTATTCGCGAAAGATTTGGCCGAATACCGAACCAAATCCCAATAATAATTTGCATATGCAAATTAGGGGTGGGAAGGGGAAAACATTTTTTACTTTCTTGTTTTGTGACAAAGTCACACAATTTCCATCCACTCCCCTGATTTGCATATGCAAATTCGGATTCAGTTCGGCCGTGCAGAAGGATTTGGCCGAATCCAAATCCTGCTGAAACATCGAATCCTGGCCAAATCCCAAACTGAATCCTGGATTCGGTGCATCCCTACTGATCGCTACGTCGCCAGTCCCACCCCTGATGTCACCACCCCCGCCCCTGATATCATCCGCCCCCCTGCCTGGTTTCCTGCCCCAGAAAAGGTGGCAACCCTATTACCAGGGTCATTTTGACCCTAGCAACCAGATTGCTGAAACTGCAAACTGGAAAGCTGCTGAATAAAAAGGTAAATAACTCAAAAACCACAAATAAAAAATGAAAACCAAATGCAAATTGTCTCAGAATATCCCTCTCTACGTCATGCTAAAAGTTCATTTAAATGTGAACAACCCCATTAAATAGTCTTTGACCTAATTATACACACGCAGCCCGAAATAAATACTGGTTTTCCCTGCAGAGATCTGTAACAGGATCTTTCCATTGTGCAGACAAATACAGTAGAAAATTTCCGCGAGCTTCGATTTTCATATGTTCTTTTTGCATGTGATCCGGCTAAGCCTCTCTATTGTCCTCTAGGGACTGTCAATACAGCTGCATGTCATGGCATAAGAAAACATGCCTCTGCTTTTGGATGTGTGTGAATATATATATATATATACTGTATATAAATACTGCAAAATACTTTCTGCTGTTTACTTTCCCTTTATGTTCCTGTAAATGTTCAGTAAATATAAAGGCATCATTATGGGCATTGTTGCACGCAGACTTATTCACCTGCATATTTATTTATATTCAAGTGAGCTGCCATACTGATTTTCTCTATTGAGTGAAATGAAATGTATTTCCTGGAATCCAGCGGTTTTACAAAATGCCTTCTGAGCAATGGTGTGGGAACATTAGGCAGGGGAAAAACCCTTGTTTTTATGTGTATGTGTCCTACTGTATGTTGTTTAGTGCAGAGCAATAAAATTTAGGTTAAGGGGCCTTCCAGCAGCCTCCATATACTTTCCAGAATCCCCATCAGGAGAGACCACTGTCACTTATTGCAGTATGAAGGATTTGCTGCATATAACCACCTCAGGCCCTCACATCCTCATCCTGCTATGGTAGAGTCCAGAGAAAGACTGATCATATGTAGAGATGGCGCGAACTGTTCGCCGGCGAACTTGTTCGCGCGAACATCGGGTGTTCGCGCTCGCCGGAAGTTCGCGAACATCGCGCGACGTTCGCCATTTTGGGTTCGCCATTGTTGGCGCTTTTTTTTGCCCTCTCACCCCAGACCAGCAGGTACATGGCAGCCAATCAGGAAGCTCTCCCCTGGACCACTCCCCTTCCCTATAAAAACGGAAGCCCTGCAGCTTTTTTTCACTCTGCCTGTGTGTGCTGAAGAGATAGTGTAGGGAGAGAGCTGCTGCCTGTTAGTGATTTCAGGGACAGTTGAAAGTTTGCTGGCTAGTAATCGTTTTGATACTGCTCTGTTATTGGAGGGACAGAAGTCTGCAGGGGTTTGAGGGACATTTAAGCTTAGGTAGCTTTGCTGGCTAGTAATCTACCTTCTACTGCAGTGCTCTGTATGTAGCTGCAGTGGGCAGCTGTCCTGCTTCTGATCTCATCTGCTGACTGCTGCAATAACAGTAGTCCTTGTAAGGACTGCTTTTATTTATTTTTTTGTTCCAATACAGAGCAGTATCAAGCAGATTATTAGCCAGCAAACTTACTATCATCTGTCCCTGAAATCACTAACAGCTCTCCCCCTACACTATCTCTTCCAAGCACACACAGGCAGATTTTTCAGATACATTTTTGCCCTTGATCCCCCTCTGGCATGCCACTGTCCAGGTCGTTGCACCCTTTAAACAACTTTAAAATCATTTTTCTGGCCAGAAATGTCTTTTTTAGATGTTAAAGTTCGCCTTCCCATTGAAGTCTATGGGGTTCGCGAACCGTTCGCGAACCGCTCGCATTTTTGCGCAAGTTCGCGAATATGTTCGCGAACTTTTTTTCCGACGTTCGCTACATCCCTAATCATATGTTCCCTCTCCTTTTATATACCAGGGATGCTTCCCTCCCACCGGGTATAAGCCGCTAACCAGGAACTTCTGGAGCATTTCCTGACCATTTGGTTCCCCTACAGCAGGGGTCGGCAACCTTTACTATCAAAAGAGACATTTTGCCCCCTGTTCCACTAAAGAAAAATAGTTTGGAGCCGCAAAACTTAAGCAATGCTTGACAAAAGGGTATAACCCTGAAACATTGCATTTCTGCAAATAAACACGCAAGGGAATCTCCCTGCTTGAACCTGCCGTGAGTGCCAGTGTATTCTTGTAATTGATTGCTTGGGAGGGTGCCGATCTCTCCAACACGTGCACCAGGCATCTACCTTTGAAGGCCAGGGTGTGCGAGCTGGCCATATTATTCAATGACTGTGGTAAGTCTTACTGCAGCACGGTCTTGCCTGTCACTCCTGGGACATCTATACAGCCCTCGCACCTGCTGGCGGCTTCCTGAGTGTGCGACCAAAGTGAGCTAACCGCTAGCTTACAACGGTCGGACACTCAAGAAGCCGCCAGCAGGTGCGAGGGCTGTATAGAAGACGTAACAGGCAAAGCCAAAAGACCGAGCCGCAGCAATCAGGATAAAGAGCCGCATGAGGCTCCGGAGCCGCGGGTTGCCTACCCCTACCCTACAGTAACGTAAAATTGATTTTTAGATTCGGCCTCCTACGAAGGGTTGCCACCTGTCCGGATTTCACCCAAACAGCCGTTTTTTTGGAAGGGCTGGCCAGGTGAAAAGTGCCTGTTTGGATTTCCAAATTAGGAAATCTAGACAGAACATTGAAGAGAATGACATGGCAATCAGCATGTCCCCCTACATCACAGACCTGCCCCCTGCCTGTTTTCTCCAAACAAAAAAGGTGGCAACCCTACTCCTAAGGGCCATCAGAGAGCCTGACACCTGGGTCCTATTCTCACAAAAACTAGATATAGAGAGTATTATAGGGATGATATGCTGGCAGGGCCCACCGGGACCACTGGCCAGGACCCCCCTCTGGCCTCCCTGCCCGGCCCCTACTGCTCGGCCTCCACACGCATCAAGGCGCATGCGAGAATGGCGCCACCCAGCGCGCATGCGCGAACGGTGCCGACATTTTTTTTTGGGTGATTCGAAATATGCGGAGATGGGGTCTGGCCCAGCGGGGGCCCACCAGATTTTTTCCCGGTTTCCCGCCGGGCCAGTCCGACAAACACTGTATGCTGGAATTAAAAAAGGTCTTGTGGGAATTGCCCTTGGCTTAGGACTAGGGCCCATCACTGGGAGATCTTCTGGTACCCTGGCAGGCATACATTTTTTAAAGGTCAAGTACTTGAAGTAACATTACATTTTTTTACTTAGTCGTAACGCAAGGATATTTCCAGAGTAAGTGCAGACAAACAGACACTAACTTGTACATGTTTATTTTCTAACCACATCTGTTCTTGACCCACACAACCCAAGATAAGTGAAAAATACGGCTAATGATGACACTCCTGCTGAGACAAGACAAGGGTTTTGTACAAGGATGTGGTTTGTCGCTGCTTAACCGGTTCTTTTCCTGAGCTCCCCTGATTGTACTGTAGTAGTGTACATAGAGCAGGTGTCATTGGCAAACAGCAAAGTGGTGCAACTAATCCAAAGTCAATAATTAAATAATCCTATGGTACTTATAAAAGCCTCAGGTGCATAGTTGGCCACTTCCGTTGGATGCTTGTCATTAATCTTTGTAGTGCAACTTCTATAAAATGCTCCTCAGCCAGTGGATCCACAGCAGAAGGATTTAGTGTCCCCTCTAAACTTTGAAATAAATCATTTTAAGCAACATATTTTGAAGCTACTTATCAGTCAGTGCCCTTTATACCGTATATGCCCCCCAGTAGTTGCAGGATTTACTGCCTCTACAGATACACTAAATATTAATTTTATTGCTATAGGAGCAACCCAAGAATTACCATGGCTACCTCCAAGGAACCGCCTAATTTAATAATCCTAATATGGAAAAAAATCTACTGTTGTAGAAGTTCACCCCTGGCCCACCGGGATACCAGGGAAAGTCCTGGGTCTATGTGAATGAACCAGGGCAGCACAGGAGCAGCTGGGTTGGATTCTGGAGCCTCTCACTCTCAGTCAGCTTCACTAGACAAGGGTCCCTGCTATAAAAATAAGCTCTTGGTGCTTTTTTTATTCTTAATTTTAGATATTAAACAAAACGATAAAAATGGATAAAATAAAGGAAAAGGGAAAGTCTGCACATCCAACCAGGAAGACAAAATGGTGTCAAATTTATCATGCCAGCTTCTGGCCAAAAGAGTAAACTTCTGACTCAGGAGGGAGTTATTCACCAATTTCATGGCAGAATGTCAAAAGCTTTTAGAGATTTGTTGGCGTAATACAGTAGCACAACCTAGAGTAAGGCTTAGGTTGTAGGGTGTCTGTTAGTCTAAAGGCCCCCATACAGGGGCCGATAAAAGCTGCTGACAAGCCGAGTCGTCCGTCGGTTCGTGGCCGCATCTTTTTGTTGATGCGGCCCCGCAATCCAATTGCCCGTTTGGCCTCCATTCTGATCCAATCATTGGCCAATGTGGGCATATTAGGGAGAGATTTTGGCGACATCACCATACAAGCAGATCTCCCTGTGTATGGCCACCTTTAGAAAACACAGGTCAGAGGAGTCAACACTAGAGAACACCAGTTTTGTCAACCTTATATTTTAAGATTCACAAAACTATGCCCCAGAAACACTGGACAAGAACATGAAACAATTTGCAGATCTCGTCCCTGCAATAGGACATTGGTCAGATGTGTTGTATAGGGGAAAAGTACAACTGCTATGGGGTCAAGCACACCCTATTCTGGAATTGTATGTGAATATATCTATCTCTCATGGAAATCGACACTTCTGGAAACAGCTTTAGAGCATCCTTCTACTTGTCCACCTCCAAATCTGGGGTGTCAACTTGCCACTTAATCCTTGTTTTGCCTTGTGGACTGGGCCCGGTTGTAGACAGTATAGAACAAAGAGATGGGTTTGACCAGATACTGTCTATGTAGATAGATTTCCAAAGTTGTTTCAACTAGGCCTTGGTGGGAATTGTCCATGAAGGGCATATCACAGTTGCCAATATCTAAAGAACATATCCAGAGAGGGCAGAACTTCATTTCTTGTCCTATCATAGACCCTACTGTTTACAATATTGTATGGAGGTCTTAATACTCAGCTGTACGGACCCTAGTAATATCTGGCAGTAACTGGATATTGGGTGGGTACTTCTTACCCCACAGAGATTACTGGAAGGCCCATATAAACGTATTTGGAGGTGGTGTCGATTTCTTGAAGATTTAGTTAATGCTTTTTGAAAGAAAGCCAAACATTGCCTCGCGTGGCAGCAGCATCTTTTGTTTGGATGCCAAGTGTTCCTCTCAAAGAACAAACATTGCCCACACGCTGCCAACAAACAAACGGCCTCCATGGATAGTAATTGAGCTTTTGCTGAGCCTTGAGTGTCACATATATAATTAGCACCAAGACCTTCAATTACACTCCCTGGAAGCAGTTTGTTTTGTTGGTATAATGTATGTATTGTGTGTTGGGCTAGGAATGCTGGCCTTGCAGAATGAAGCACCTGCTGCTGTGCTCTGTCAATGTATTAAATGTACAAATTAAATCCACAACGTCCTTGATTGGCTTGCACTTTAAGTGATAGCCTAAGTTCTTTAAAAATGGCAATCATTGTCATCCGCTGGACCTCCCAGGAGGGAGAAAGTATAGTATATAATACAGGAAACAAATAGAATAGAAAGGAAGTAAGGATGGATTAGGTCAGCAATTGCCAACCAGTAGCTTAGGATCAACATGTTGCTCACCAACCCCTTGGATGTTGCTCCCAGTGGCCTCAAAGCAGGAGCTTATTTTTGAATTCCAGGCTTGGAGGCAAGTTTTGGTTGTATAAAAACCAGGTGTACTGCCCAATAGAACCTCCAATAGGCTGCCAGTCCACATAGGGGCTACCAATAGCCAATCACAGACTTTATTTTGCACCACCAAGTAACATTTTTCATACTTGCATTGCTCCCCAACCCTTTTTACACCTGAATGTTGCTCACAGGTAAAAAAGTTTGGTCACCCTCGGCTTAGGTCAATGGGAGAACATGAGTTACAATAAAAGTCAATATAAAAGGGCCTGGGATGCTCCCTCTGCCTCATGGCACAGGGAGCATAAATTAGATGAAAATGTGATTCAGGGGTCCTCAAGAGTTCAGGACTTTCAGAGGAGTGGGAGGGGTTTGGAAGATCGTAGGCAGGGTTTCTGCACAATGTGGTGTTTCTCTGGAAAAAAGGCTCTTGCGAGGGGACATGATTACACTTTACAAGTACATTAGAGGACATTATAGACAAATAGCAGGGGACCTTTTTACCCATGAAGTGGATCTCCGTACCAGAGGCCTCCCCTTTAGACTAGAAGAAAAGAACTTTAATTTGAAGCAACGTAGGGGGTTCTTCACAATCAGGACAGTGAGGTTGGGGAATGCACTGCCGGGTGATGTTGTGATGCTGATTCAGTTAATGACTATAAGAGGGACTTGGATGATTTTTTGGACAGACATAATACAAAGGCTATTGTGATACTAAGCTCTATAGTTAGTATAGATATGGGTATATAGAATTTAATTTTTTCAACCCAATTTAACTATGTAACTACAGTATGTGTGACAAGAGAGGAAGAGAGTCATGGACTTGCAGATACAGGCCTTTTTCCTCATTGGGGCTCCATTTTAGCTGCCCACCGCGAGGGCCTAGGTGACCAATGGGCTAATAATTGGTGCCCCCTGGCAAGGGAGTGAAGCCCTACTAACTACTCCTTACTCTATAGTAGTACGGAGGACTCATGATTCCTGATGGTGGCCCTGACTGCCTGAATGCCTGACTGCACAGACCACCTTCCCCCATCCTAAACCTCCATAACCTTGACCCCCTAAAACAGCCCTGCTACCCCATCTTCTTAAAGCAGAGTTGCAAAGTGGGGTTCGCGCTCTTTTTACTCTGGATCCCTTGCTTCCTGGTGCCAATCACTAAATCGGAGAATTGAGGTTAGATGTCAATCTGGTTCTGACATTTAGAAAACATGCTCCTGGGTGGGGAACAGTGCCAAAAAGCAAGGGAGCTGAAATGAAGGATCCACTTACCCTACTGGGAAACTCTGCCTTAGGAAAGCTGGTATCTGGAACCAGGGCCATTGTGGGGTCCAGTGATGCAGCAGTTCCGGAGCAGGGGAGAGGAGCTCCAATGAAAAATGGACACACTGCCATTTTTTTTTGTCTGTTCCAAGGATTCCTTGCGGCTGGCAGGGTTGCACCCTGCCCAGTATTTTATTGGCCCAATGATCCCAATGGGAAAATGCATAAAAATATAGGAAGGTCGGTATTTTTTTTCAAGAAAAGGTGTTAACCTAGGGGCTGGTCAGGAGCGGCCCAGCACTCAATAGAATAGAAACAGACCCCCCTCCAGTGATTAACATGTTAGTTCTGTTGAATTAAATAAGAAAAGAGAAAATAAAAGGACAGTGACTCTGCAGATAAATACATAGGAGCTGAGGGGACTAGGTGTAATCATGGAAATTCCACCCCTTTATCTAGATAGATTTTTCTTTTCAGTTGCTACTTTCTGTTTCAGAGAATGGGAGGGATTTTACTGGAAACTGCACGTGTATGTATGTGATTTCTGGTGTTTAATATTTGTTTTGTTGGGTTCTACATATAGTTCTGTGTCTGGTATTTGGAGTGAGGCTGCCATTAAGTTGGCCATTCACAGGTGTTTATAGGAGGATAGGGTTGCCAGCTGTCTGGTTATGAACTGGATAACCTGTTTTTTTTCCTGTTCAGTTCAGAACTGTCTGTTCCGGAACCCAATCCCTCCCTTCCACTTCCTGCTCCCTGAATTCCCAGGCTGGGGAGCCGGTGGCTCTCAGCTCACTTCACTGTAGGACAGGAACCAATCAGCAGCTAGCAGGACCTGATAGGGAACTGAAGCCTGACTGTGCTTGTGACTGCAGGGCTGTGATTGGCTGTCCCCCTCCTACTGTGCTTCTGGTTAGGACCCCTCATTTGATACAGAGACAGGAACCAGAGAACATCTATTGGGAGCTCCAATAAAGGGGCTGTTTTTAAAGATATCATTTTTTTAGCACCATGTAAAAGCAACACCATATATTACTTATAATTGCCTACAAAATTAGGTTTTTTTCATTTATCCTATATATCTCTTCTAAAGGATACATTAAGGATCGGTGAAATCCCACCTAATATTGTAGGCGCAATAATGAATACTGTATGGTGCTGGTTTTACTTTTGGCTTTAAAAATGACCTCATGATTGGAGTTCCTTATAGATCTGCTATTGTCCCTGTCCATGTTTCAGATAAGGGGTGGCTGCCAGAAGCACGTTCGGAGGGGGGCAGCCAATGACAGCTGGGCAGTTACACAAGCTTCAGTTCCCTTTCAGGTCAGCCTACAAGTGCCGCCAACTCCCCTGCAACAGCCGGAGAAGATGAGGGGAGAAAATGAAACGGATGGGCAGGTTTAATTGGATTTGGGGGAAATTTTCCAATAAATCAGTGCTGGCAGATTCTTGTTTATTCACAATTTAATGGCACCTACACACCCTCATGCTGTGGCAGCCCCTTCCTTGACACCATCCTGCCTTGTTATACGCACCATATAAAATAGTTCAATATTCTATTACATTGTGGTTAGAGCCAATTGAGAATCCCAGCCGAGTGCGGCTTGTGCGTATCATACGCTTAGGATTCTTCTTTGGCACAAATTACAGTGTAATCAAATATTGCCCTATTGTAATAACATATGCATGAGAATTGGCTTATTTGCCCCCCTGTGGTTATGTTCTGAGCTGCTTTTATCCAATTTTATCCCTTTCTTATCTATTGTATCAGCTGATTTTAACTTGCTCCCCACCCCCATTTGAAGGAACTGTGGTGGGGTCCCCTCAGCTGGCAGCCTCATTGGTCCCCATACACCCCAGTCCGACACTGTCTGAATATCAGACTGTACATAAACTGACATTGAAAGATGAATCCTAAAAATAATATCAATATAAAACCTAGCCTCAAAATTAATCTGCTACCTTGTCTCCAGGGTCAGCGACTTTAAATTTGAGGTTGCAGAAAGGCAGAGCTAATTATTCCAACTGCAAATCATCTTCAATGTCCATGCCTGCAGCATACTAAAAGTACATTTAAAAATAAGTTTCCCTTTAAAACCTGACAAATGAAAGTGCACAGACCACAATATGAATGTATGGAGCATTCCTGACATTGGGGTACTGTGCCCATTCAAAGCTCTACATAGGAACCAAAGGGGAATTTCTAGCTCATGCTGTTAGGGACTCCCTTACTCTGCTCAGGCTTCAAGTTGCCCAAAATAGACATTTATGTAATCACATATTGGGTTGAAAGAGGCAAATATTGGGAGGGGTGTTGAATGTAGGAATGCAGCCAGTGGTTTCCGTTGTGCTCTTCAGCACTAGAGCCTGGCAACCTAATACATGATCACTTGGTGGCCGTTGCCATCAGCAATAATGGCTACGAATGGGCGACAATGATCTACAAGACAATCCCCTGCTTGTCTAACAATAGGAAACCACACAATGTTCCAGCTTGACAGGTATCAATTAATCGTCATGCAACATACCTTCACATACAAGTCCCAAGCAAAGGATGACTGGCTGTGAGCTATTGTATTGAATGTCAGTGATAATTACCTGGAAGTGTAACCCTTCACGTTCCTTAAATTAACACTTGCAGGAGTGTACTCCCCAGTGAGTAGTATGTGTTTCCTGCTTGGCCCATTTAACTGCTCCCACCTGCTGCAGTAACTAGCGGATCAGGTGATTTTGACCACTAATCCCACTGCGTAATCACTTATTTTATTTATTTATTTGAATTTATTCAGTTGCTTTATTGTGTTTCATTCATATTCCCACCTGGATACCAATAGTCAGTTTGGAGAACAAGGGGTGGGCTTTACAGAATGTCCAAAAGTGGAAGGTACAGGCCGAGACCATGGAAGCCTATAGATCAGTGATCCCCAACCAGTAGCTCGTGAGTAACATGTTGCTCTCCAACCCCTTGGATGTTGCTCTCAGTGGCCACAAAGCAGGACCTTATTTTTCAATTCCCGACTTGGAGGCAAGTTCTGGTTGTATAAAAACCAGGTGTACTGTCAAACAGACAAGTAGGCTGCCAGTTTAAATAGGGGCTACCAAATAGCCAATCACAGCCCTTATTTGGCACCAACATAAACTTTTTTCATGCTTGTGTTGCTCCCCAACTCTTTTTACATTTGAATGTGGCTCATGGGTAAAAAAGGTTGGGGACCCCTGCTACTACTCCAAGCATATGGGGATAAAGGTAAAGAAAGGAAAAATAGGGGTCACCTACAAATCACAAGAAGTGTGTGGCTCTTAGTGCTCATCTAACAAGTCACAAATCTAACAAATCATCCAAGACCATCAGATTGTTAGTGTTAATGTTGGTGAGAAGCTTGATCTTGGGGCACAAGAAGGAACATTTGGGTTAAGCCATTGGTTTTCAGACTCAATTCAAGTTTAACTGAAGTTCAATCCCACCATTGTGTTCCAAGGTCAAGAACCCCAGACCTCTTAGCAAGGTTACAATTGTAACCTTCCAAGTACCATCCCGCCGGCGATTTACATTCTATTGGCGGGAAGGCATTTAGGGGAGATTAGTTGCCGAATAAGAGGTGATTCGTCACTGGAAGACTAATCTCCCCCAGTAGCCACGTCTGCTACCACCCTAAGTAAGAGGTGTTTATTTACTGTTGTACGGGGGAGTTCCAAGTCTTTGCCTTGTATCTGGGAGCTCCAGGGTCTAGTTCCCAGCAGTGACTTGTCATTCTACATCCAGAGGCTTCGTTTCCTAAACACAATGCAGGTGACAGTGCAAAAAAACAAGGCAGAAATAACCACAAAGTCTCAGACACAAAGTGGCACAAGGTACTTGCACCCATAATAATAAATAATAATAATAATAAAAAAGAAAGAATTTTAACAGTTTAAGATAAGAAGGTCTCCTGGGGAAACTGTGACTTGCAGCTTAAAGTGCAATTCACCTTCATTAGCAAAACTGTAATAACGTAAAAATCACAGAAATGTGTTAGAATTTTCATGACCTGCCAAATTTTGTAAAATGGATATGGTAATTAGGGGGTGTGGTCACAAAAATGGGCATGGTCAAAAAAAATAAGTCTTTTTATCCCTTTTTCTATTTCCAAAATGTGGGGAGTTATGTACATTGCATACTGCAGTGCTTTCTGAAACAAGGCTTATGGCTATTAGACCCACAGTTCGCACCTAAAGACTCAATTTTTTGCGCGACCAGAATAAGGGGAAGGAAGTGTTATTTCCTATGAATAAAGCTCCTCCTGCATTTGGCAGTACTTTATTCATAAAAGGGGATGGGTGGCACATAGGCAACCCATAGACACCCTTTAGCTCAGTGGCGCTTCCTAATCTTGGGACTCTCATGTCCTCCCCCCAGAGCTGCAGAATTGTGTTTATAGGAAAGAACCCAGGGGCATAACAATAGAGGAAGCAGACCCTGCAGCTCCAGGGGACCCCATGTGGCCCTAATTTATATACAGTTTCAATAAATAAAACAAGTCAACTGCTATACATTTTGGGGGCCTGAAAATTAATTTGCTGTGGGGCCCAGTAATGTCTAGTTACACCACTGGAAGGGACAGCTCTTTGCACCCTATTATGGGAGGTCAAAGAGTTGCCCTTAAGGTGAAAACTAGGACACAGCTTAAAAAATTATACTTGACCCCCTGCCCTGCAAATAGTAATTAAGTGTTGACAGCATTGCACTTTGCACCCTCATGAGATTAGACAGTGATGTCCCTCATATACAACACTGTTCAGTTTATAATGCAATAATAATAATAGTACCTATAAGCGGACATCAAAGATAGTATTGTAGAGATAGTGACTCGTCTCACTAAAGCTTTGATGACCTGTCTCTCAAGCCCATATCACAGGCTTTGGCTCATAAACCTGATAATCCTTCTAGTATTGAGCGTAACTTCCAGAAACATCACATTCAGCCCAAACTGGTTCTGCAGCTCCGTCCTGCTGGGCAAGTAACACGGCTTGTCATATCAGTGCTCTGTGCAGTATCTGTGGATACAGAATATATTGCTACATGGTATTCTAATAAGTGGTTGCCTTTTCCATTGTATATGATGTACAACAAAACACAAACCAGCATTAGCAGTGTAAACCTCGTGTGGCAGCGGCCTCTGGATTGGAGGTTTGGATTTGGGGAGAGATAAGGGAGGACAAGTGATCCAGGTGCAGCGGAAGATGATTTTGGACATGAGAACTGGGTTTTCCCAGGGCACAAAACTTTTACTGCTCATCAGCTCCCCACTTGGTGGCACCAGGGCCGCCATTAGAAATGGCCTCCAAGCCCAGATCCCACCCACACCACAGTTAAAAATGGTAAACCCCCACACACAAGTTATAAAAATCCATTGATGGCCAGGGCCCCCTATAAGTTAAAAGAAAACTGTGGTGCCAGGGCCCCCCATAAAACCATCAGATCTTTCTTGTAGGGACCACAAACTCAGTTCAGTGACATTTCAATATACACATTCTCAGCAGGCGACAAAAGATATATATATATATATACGCAAGTTTTACAGTTGTTTTACCATATCCATATTCAGCTCTGGTCCACGGCGCGCCCCCCTTGCAGAAGTGATGTCATAAGTGTGACTTATGACATCATTTTCACCTCATCATGCAAAAAATTAGCAACACTTTCCCAGCCTGGCTGCAGGATTTACACACAAGTCTCCAGCAACGGCCGGGAAGATTTTTTTTATTTTAATCCCCCAAAAAATGATAGATTTTACTCTATACACACTTACTGTATGGGACCTTGTATTGTCAAATATCCATGTATTTACATTGATACGGATCCCTTCATTCATTTGTTAAATGGTTTAAGATTGTAATTTTCATTAAAGGTAAACATCCAATAAGTTTGTCTTTTATCCAGGAATTCCACTCTATGTTCCCCTCTGTAGCTGATTTCTATTTGTTCTACGGCCTGTGCCTTTAGATGTCTAATATCAGAATTATTTACATCATTACAATGTTTCTATAATAAGATTTTGACTCATTTTACGCGTGTGTTCATATAATCTAGTGCGGAACCTGTATATTTACCTCCACATCTACTTTCAATAACATACACAGGTATTGGACTTATTATCCATAAACTCGGGACCTGGGGTTTTCCGGATAACTGATCTTTCCATAAATTGGATCTTCATCCCTTAAGTCTACTAGAAAATCATGTAAACATTAAATAAACCCAATAGGCTGGTTTTGCTTCCAATAAGGATTAATTATATCTTAGTTGGGATCAAGTACAAGCTACTGTTTTATTATTACAGAGAAAAAGGAAATCATTTTTAAAAATTTGGATTATCGGGGGGTGCATGCGCGCAATGGAGTGAGCAGGACGTACTGTGGAGTAGCTCTGTGCCGACTGAGCCCAAACACCCGCTAAATAAGCTTATAAAGCAATTGGAAAGCACCGGGCAGTGCAGAAAGCAGAGCTGAGCTATTAGCAATGGGTAAGAAACGCCTTAAAGAAACGGCAGGTACCTGCAAAAGACACCAAGCACACGCAGGCCTCAACAAGATGGAGGAGAGGATTCGGATCCGGAACCTCCACTCGACTCCTCAGCCCCCAGTTCTCCCATGCGTTCTGAAGGAGAACAGGTAAGTGCATGTGCCTCTACACCTACACAGGACCAAGAGCCGGTGACTTCTCAGATCCTCTCACAGCACCTAACTGCACTGCATGATAAAATTATCGCCACCATAGCGGATACAATCAAAGCATCTCTTAAAGATATACAAATGGAGGTAACTAGCCTCGGGGAAAGAACTGATCATCTGGAGACAACAACAGATCAAGTCAAGTCAAGTGGATTTTATTGTCATTTCAGCCATATACAGTAAATACAGTACATAGTAGAAACGAAATGACGTTCCTCCAGAACCCCCCGGTGCTATACAACAACTCTAGTACACGGTCATGCTGGGCAAAGTGGACATTTCAGTTCCTTATGAATATATTCAGTTCAGTCCTTGGGAGTTGAGATGCCTGATGGCTTGTGGAAATAGACTGTTTCGTATTCTGGAAGTCAGCGCTCGAATACTGCGGTATTTTTTACAGGATGGCAAGAGGGTAAAGAGATCATGTGCAGGGTGGGTGCTATCCCTGACAATGCTGGAGACAACGGGTGTGGTAAATATCCATAATGGCAGGAAACGAGACCCCAATGATCTTTTCCGCTGCAGGATCTTGTGATCTGATACAGAGCAGTTTCCATACCAGGTGGTAATGCAGTTGCATAAAATGCTTTCAATAGACCCTCTGTAGAAGATAGTGAGAATGGGTGGTGGAAGGTGGACTTTTTTCAGCTTTCTTAGAAAGTAGAATCGCTGCTGTGCTTTCATCACTATAGAGCTGGTGTTAAGGGACCAGGAGAGGTTCTCTGCCAGATGTACCCCAAGGAATTTGGTGCTCTTGACAATTTCCACCAGAGATCCGTCACTGTACAGTGGAGAATGATCCCCACGTGTTCTCCTGAAGTCAACAACAATTTCCTTTGTTTTGTTTGGATTCATAGACAGATTATTGACTTTGCACCAGTCCGTTGCATTTCACCTCTTGTCTATATGCTGACTCGTTGTTCTTGCTGACGAGACCTACTACGGTTGTATCATCAGCGAACTTGATGATGTGATTGGATCCATGCCACACAGTCATGAGTCAGCAGTGTGAACAACAGTGGACTAAGCACACAACCTTGTGGAGCTCCCGTGCTCAATGTGATGGTACTGGAGGTGTTTTTTCCCATTCGGAATACCTGAGGTCTCTTGGTCAGGAAGTCCAGGATCCAGTTGCAGATAGAGATGTTCCGGCCCAGCATGCTCAGCTTAACACTCAAGTGCTGAGGAATTTTTGTAATGAATGCTGAGCTGAAGTCTATGAACAGCATACTTACATATGTGTCTTTATTGTCTAGGTGGCTAAGTGACAAGTGCAGGGTAGTGGCGATGGCATCGTCCGTTGAGCGATTGGAACGGCAGGTGAATTGCAGTGGATCCAGAGATGGCGAGAGCAGGCCTTTGATGTGTCTCATGACCAGCCTCTCAAAGCACTTCATTATGGTGGATGAGCTAATCCAAAGGCATATGGACCTGGAAGAGGAAAACCAGTGTCTGAGATCTGAATTGGTCTCTTTAAAATTACATGCAGAAGACCTGGAAAATAGATCCCGCAGGCAGAACCTCTGGAGGAAGTAAGTGCACAGGATATTAGAACATACCTGCCTACTTTGTTCTCCACTATCAACGCAGATCTTCCACCAGAAGCCTGGAGATTTGACAGAGCACACCGGGCACTAGGACCCAGGCAGATGACTTCCTCCTCTCCAAGAGATATATTGGTATGTCTCCATTAATTTGAAAGCAAAGAAAGTCTAATAGACAAAACAAGGAATGCCACTCATATTGAACATCAAGGCCATCGGATCCAAATCTTCAGTGACCTTTCCCCCATAACATAAGCTAAACGGAGAGAACTACAGCCGATCACCCAAAAGCTCAGAGACCAAGGTATCTCATATCGCTTTGGCTTCCCGTTCAAGCTTATTGTACTCAAACAAAATCGGCAATTCACATTACAGGATCCAGCTCAAGGCTCTCAATTCCTACAGACGTTAGGTATCCAGACAACAAGGCAACTACAGCATTCGCCAACTAGACAACGCGGAAATCAAGAGAAACTTAAACCTGTGTGGGGAAAAAGTAAAGTCTACAACACAGAAATCCCCAGAGTGACTCTATGACATTGAGACGCACCTCAAATCGTAACAAACATAGTTCAGAATGTCGGACTGGCAACCTCCTGTATGTAACTTTATAATCTTTATCACACACACTCCATATAGGACCTGGACGCTCCCCTGTACAGGCCATGACGGCCTGGTTGGTCCTTAAACAACAAGGATTTGATTAACACAGATGTCCTATACTCTGTTTGGTGCAATGACTTTCCCTGTTCATTAACCCATTTAACGTGTTCCTGGATTTACACACATCCTAATGGTTTCCTATCTGAGGCACCTAAATGCTTATTTGGGTAATTGTTTATCACGAGCCTTGTCTGTTTAGCCCACTCCTCAGCTTTGTATATAAAGTTAATACGATGGTGAAATTACTATCGTAATGAAATGCTAAATGGCAATAAGGGAGATTCATAGATTGAGACTGGATATTGTAATGCTTCAAGAAACTCATTTCAAAGCTTCAGGAAACAAAACCCTCAAAACTAACCTTTATTCCAAAGTAGTAGAAATACTAAGAGGGCAGGTCTTACTATGATTCATAAAGATTGCCCATTTGAATCATCTAAGATCCTTAGTGACTTAATGGCCGCTACTTAATCCTGGATGGGACTCTAGAGGGAAAGCCACTTAAACTAGCGAACATATATTCCCAGAATTCAAATCAGCTGGCTTTTCTTAAGACCACTCTGGCCATGATCTGCAGCGACCATCATAATAGGGGGAGATTTTAATATAGTTTAATTTAGTTCTATCAGAATTAAAGGACCGCTCTTCACCTCCTGCACAAAAGGATTACAATACAAACTCAATGCCGCAGATTAGACCTACAGGATGCTTGGCGAGTTCATCATTTCAATTCCGTTTTTGTCAACAAGACACCAGTTATATTCTCGGCTGGACTTTTTTCTAATTCCTAGGCCCTTATTAACCCATCCAGCAACTTCGGATATTATTCCTATCTACTGGTCAGACCATTTAGCTGTCATACTCAATATTGAATTATCTACAGCTCCAAAGAGAAGTTGACATTGGCGCTTAAATGAGTCTTTATTGAACGACACACAGACATGTTTAGAAGAGTTACAAACAATGCAAAATTATTTTAAAGAGAATGTGAATTCTGTAACTAATGTGTCTATGCTATGGGAAGCGCATAAAGCAGTCCTCAGGGGTAAATTTATAGCAATATCAACCTACAGAAAGAAAGCAAAGCTCCATATTAAGGCCATCCTTGACCAAAAATTGAAAACTCTTGAACACACTGCACATAGCGACCCCACAGTAGCTATTCAGAAGGAAATTGTCTTAGTTCGCAAACAGCTAAAAATCACTAACAATAGCAGATATTGAAAAAGCATTACGTTGGACTAGACAAAAATATTGTGAGCGAGGTGACAAACCACTCTCTTTTAGCTAAGAAATTGAAAGATCAACAGATACAATCAGCAATAACTGCAATCTCATTAGAGGGAGGTGGAATGGCTTATGCACCTATAGAAATTGCTAAGGCTTTTCAAGAATATTATACTACATTGTACAATTTCCCAGAACCCCCCGTTCATTTACGAAATAAGATCCAATGTCAAAGGAGAGCCTTTCTGAAGGAAAATGTTGGTACTAGATTCACCCCTGAGGACTTGCAATGTTTAAATAAGGTGATAACAGTAGAGGAGATCAAAGAGACCATTAAATCCTTCCCCTCAAAAGCTCCAGGACCAGATGGACTCCCCTATTCTTATTATAAGAAATTTATAGAAATCTTGTCTCCTCATTTGTCTCCTCATTTCTGTCCGGAGATGCCATCCCTTCTTCAATGTTGGCATCCTATATCACCTTGATACAAAAGGATGGTAAGGATCCAAGCCAGTGTAGTAGGTATAGACCTATTGCCCTCCTAAACTCAGATCTAAAGTTATTCACAAACATTTTAGCGAATAGACTAGCTCCACTTTTGCCCAAACTCATTGACTCTGATCAAGTAGGCTTCATTTACGGTAGGCAAGCGGGGGACAATACTAGACGCACAATTGATTTTATAGATGCCATCCATAAGGATAAAACGTCAGCACTACTATTAAGTTTAGACGCTGAAAAGGCGTTTGACCGTCTACATCTAACTATCCTTTTACAGGATTGATACTGTTGCCTAATACTTTTATTCCTACATTTCCTCCTTTTGTTCCTTTATCTTGTTTATTTTATTTTCCTTAGTGATCACTTTTTTATTAACTTTATTCCCATTCTTGTTTCCATTTTAATTCTCACCGTATTTAAGAACAGTGGGAGCTAACAAGCTCTTCATTATTTTATTTGTTCTACAAATACAGTAACTGGTAAATTTGAGGGTACATTATTATTTTACATTGAGATCACATAGAACTATGGGCCATTACTTTTACACTATATGTATTTTTCTAATTGGTAATGATTTATCACCACCATCATCTGACGGCAGTGTCTCAATTCCATATTTCCTTATTTACATCATATTCTTGTTATCAGTCTTTTCCTTGTTTTATTATTTTCTCTTTTCACTTTTTGCTACTGTTGTATTTGCTTTTATCTTTTTTAAGGAGATATCCCCTTAATTAATTATGACGCATTTCAGAAGATTGAGGATTTAACCAATTCACACTCGTCTCAGAGATCCTAAAACATGTGCCCCCTATTAACATCAATGATAATGCATATTCATAAATAAAGACACTAATTTTCGATAGAGTGCTTTTTTCTCCCTGATCATGTATAATTATAAAGTGCTGTTGCAATAAATCAATTGAACTATCTCCTATATTAATATAAAGTGACTTGTGCTCATTAAATTAATTATCCAACTGTCTCCTTTTCAATAAAGTGACTAGTGCTGAATAAATAAATAATTGATGATTTTGTATTGTGATTTTATCCAAAGATCAATTGCGGATTTTAATTAATTACCACCATTATCATGAGAGTTATTAATAAAATTAATTACATTAGTTGAGGATCTGTGACCTTAATTGATTGCAAAGTGATTCAATATTCTTTTCTCGATTCATTCAATAGGATTAATACAACTGCTTGGATTTCCAGAATCAGTATGAACAGGAAAAAATAGGCGGTGGTCGAGACCCTTTAGGGTAAGTCCACACTGGGCATTTTGGGGAGATTTGGCCGCCTGGCGACTAATCGCCTTGTTTTTGCGGCGACCAATCTCCCCAAACGCCTTCCCTGACTCTTAAAATGAAAAAACGCCGGTGCTAATCACGCGCGTTGGTTCGTTTTCCGAAGTCGCCCGAAGTTGCCTGATTAGCACCCGCGTGTGATTAGTGCCGGTCTTTTTTCATTTTAAGCTGCCAGTCGACCAAATCTCCCCAAAACGCCCAGTGTGGCCTGACCCTTAGAGCTATCTTATCATTTGGCTATTTTAGGGACCCCACAAAGGAGCAGAAGGTCTTTTAGCTTTTAGCTAATCTGCGAAAGGCGCGTCGGCAATCATTGATTTTCGCAAAACAGCCTATTGGGTTTTTTTAATGTGATCCATTACATGGGACAGTCCCAAACATTCTGAATAATGGGATATATATATCCTTGAAAAAGGTCCCAAGGACCGAAACGTTGGATAATGATGCAACAATAAAAGATTATTTGTTTTACATAAAAGGGAGTGCTGGTCTGAAAAACATGGTGTATACAAGATTTACCGTGCACCCCTGCTTCTATTAAGATTGACCTTGGAGTGAGGATACTCGCCTGGAAGTTATATATATATATATATATATATATATATATACACTAGACACAAGTCCCAAAGGTGCACATCGTTGACACAGGAACAACCCAGGTGCCTGCAATATGTATATAAACGTGAAAAAAAGGTTACGGCACTCACAGGATTTATATATCAAGTTTCAAAATTTATTACACTCAATGTTTCGATCCCTCGCCGGGATCTTCATCAGGAGTGTACAAACAAGCAACCAGAAGCCCAATGAATCCACTGGTTATAAACCTTCAGCCGTTCCTTGGGCCAAAATTTGTCGATTTGAAACTGCCTTTTATTACCTTTTATCAGTTCTATCAGAAATTGAGAAGGAAACTGTGTGAGTGTGAAGGGATGCGTAGAGATGAGAAAGGCAAGAAAGAATATGGTCCCAGGATCTGGAACATAGATCAAAAGTAGAGAGTGTCAAGAAATAGGAGTAAAGGTGGCCATAGACGCACAGATAATATCTTATGAAACAAATTTTCGCATGATACTCGGTGCGTGTATGGTGGGGAAAAAGCTGACCGATATCAGCAAAAGACTTGGATATCGGATGGCTCGTCGATCGGGATGGATGGAAAATTTTAATCGGGCTCCTTTGAAGGGACCCAAACATCAGCCATTGTTAGTGCTGAATCGTCAGATACAAGTAGAATTCTATTGTTTCTACCTGTATATCTGACAATTCAGCTCTACACGTTTGTATTGAAACGAACAATCTTTCTTGGAAAGATCCTTTCCAAGAAAGATAGTAATTGTTAGTTCTACGGCCAACTTAAATGATAAGGCTATAGAGTAAAAATCACCGTGCCACTCTTATAGCCACTCTTATCCGCACCCACTCACCGATATATACTGTAAATCCTGTGAGTGCCGCGACCACTCTTCCACGTTTTTTTCCTTGATCAAGATCCAAATGTGGATCGAAACGTTGGAATGCTCAGTGGAATAAATAATCACTAATAACAGATGTTGGCGTGCTGATCTTCTTGACAAGTATATATATATATATTTGCAGATAAAAAAAGTATGTAGTTTCAATGGGAATTTTACAAATCAGATTCACTCATCACTGTCCCCCAGTTCTGACACAACAAACAAACTGCTGCCAGGGAGAGTAATTGAAGTCATTCCTGAGTCCTGACAGACATATAATTAGCAGGGAAAGCACCCGCATTTCATTACACACCATGAAAGCAATTTGTTTAGTTAGCATAGCGTGTGGCCATTGTTTGTTTGTTTAGGAATTCTCCACTTGTGTTGTGTCCCTTCAACGTTTATATCCCTGCTATAATTCCCTTCAAGTATCTGCCCATGTGCATGCTTCTTACATAAAAACATCAAGGCTACATATCAGCTTTTCACTTTCAGCTTCTAACTAAAGGTGGCCATACACAGGCAGATAAACTGCTGATATCGGTCCTTTAGACTAATTCGTCAATTTATCTGGCCGTGTATGTGGGCTTCCGACAGGTCTTCCCGATCGATATCTGGCCACGATATCGAACGGGAAGGTTTAATTTTTCTGGCGACCGAGCCCGTGGCTCCGCGTTGTAATCCAATAGTTCTGCCCTAGGGATGGCATCACAAATATCATATCAAATATCAGGTCTGCACACTCACCAAAAACTTAGGACTAGGGATGCACCGAATCCACTTTTTTGGATTCGGCCGAACCCCCGAATCCTTTGTGAAAGATTTGGCCGAATACCGAACCGAATCCGAACCCTAAATTGCATATGCAAATTAGGGGTGGGAAGGGGAAAACATTTTTTACTTCCTTGTTTTGTGACAAAAAGTCACGTGATTTCTCTCCCCACCCCTAATTTACATATGCAAATTAGGATTCGGATTCGGTTCGGCCAGGCAGAAGGATTCGGCCGAATCCGAATCCTGCTTAAAAAGGCCGAATCCTGACCGAATCCCGAGCCGAATCCTGGATTCGGTGCATCCCTACTTAGGACTCAGGTGGTATGATAGAAAATACTTTACTGTTTAATTTAGCAGTAACACAATGTTTACAAAAACAATAAACTCCACATAGTTGTAAATATACATACCACCCTTCGGTACACACAAGGCAGAAAAAGAACAACAAGAAGCGGATACACCTGCCAAATGAGAATGGCCCCAACGTTTCGGCACACAGCCTTTGTCAAGGGGATTCTGATCCTAGGGATGGCATCTATCAGCTAACGGGATTTTCAAACCTGTCCGATCGGGATCTGGATCTGTTGGTAGATCTTATTTCTCTGTGTGTGGCCACCTTTACTAAAGCTGGCTATACACAAAGAGATCCGCTCTTCTGGCGACATCACCAAACGAGCGGATCTTTCCCCGATATGCCCACCAACGGCAGGGCTATATTTGGGAAAGATCCGCTGGTTTGGTGAAATAGGAAAACCCAATAGGCTGGTTTTGCTTCCAATTAGGATTAATTATATCTTAGTTGGGATCAAGTACAAGCTACTGTTTTATTATTACCGTGAAAAAAAAATCATTCTGAAAAATTTGGGTTATTTGGATAAAATGGGATTTATGGGAGATGGCCTTCCTGTTATTCAGCATATTCTGATTCTAGATAAAGGATATCATACCTGTATACAGTAGCTTCTTTTAAAGTCTCCCTTGTTACACAACGCATATATGGTGTACGGTTTCGGTTTGGTTCAAAAATTATAATTTAAATCAATTCAAAATGGCATCTTTATTGGAGCTGCCCATAGATCCTCTCTGGTTCCTGCCTATGGGGTGCATGGTGGACAGACGGGTACCAACACTCACTTTCTAGAAACCCAGTAAGATATGGGCAGCTCTTTCCTTGCACAGGAAGAAATATTGCGGAATTCCCTTTCAGGTACACCAAGAATCTGGCTCCCTGCCCAAAAAATGGGCACTGGCTGGCACTCAGCAATGCAACTTTCCTAAACAGCCTGGGGATGCAGCCAGCAGCTGTGAAAAGGTTGGGGGGCAGGGGCGTAACTACAGAAGAAGCAGACCCTGCGGCTGCAGGGGGCCCAGGACCCCATGAGGCCCTAATTAATGACCAATCTCAACCGATATAGGTAAAACAAGACAACCTCTGGATATGTGGGACCCAGTAACGTCTAGTTCCGCCACTGTTGGGGGGGATACAACAGGTGGCAGCCCTGAGCTCAAACACCCCACCCCTCTGGCTGCTGCCCACAAGTGGGGTATTATTTAAATTAAAATAAAATGAAATGCCCAATATTAATGCAATTTCTTCTGCCGTAAAACAAAACAACTAAGGGGCAAATTCACTAAGATGCGAAGTTGCACTTCGCCAGGCGTATTTTCGCCAGCGCTCCGCAAATTCACTAAAATCCAAATTTGCGCACAGGGGTAGCGTTAGTTTGCGAAGTTGCGCTAGCGTTAATTCGCCAAGCGAAGCGAAGTTTCGCTAGCGATGGTTAATTTGCATACGGCGCCAAATTCAAATTTCAATGGAGGAACACGTATCAGCACTACAAATGCCTAGAAAACCTTCAAATATAAATTTTATTTTGCCCTACACATGTGCCCACTGTCTAGGTAAGTTGCCATGAGTCAGGAAATGTAGGGGGGAAGGAGGGGAGCCCCAAAAAATTTTTCGATCTTTTTCAGCCTATCACCCATCATGTAGAAAACACACCAGCGTTTTTTGGGACTTAGAAAAAAAATTGACTTTTTTTGAAACAATCCCTATCTACTCTATTGCGCTTCGCCAGGTCTGAGGTGGCGAAGGAAGTCTAGCGTAAAAGGTAGCGTTCAGTACACTGCGCAAGTTAGTGAATTTGCGTAGTTACATCGCTAGCGAAAATTCGCCTGGCGTAAGTGTGCGAAGTAACACTAGCGAATTTACGCCAGCGTTCGTTAGTGAATTTGCGCAGTAACGAAAATGCCAAACGCTAGCGAATTAACGATAGTGTTCGGCGCTTCAGCGCTTATTGCATTTGCGCCTAAGGGTTGCCCCTGACAAATGGAGCCGGCCTGGAAATGATCATAAATTCTTGTGTTTTTCCTGGTTCCAAAACACTACAAATATAAGGACCCTGCAATTAACCTTTTGCACTGTTTTTGCTGCACTTGTTTGTGAAGCCGTCTCCGAGTGAATTGGGGAAACATATACGTTAAATTCAGGTTTTGCATCAGACACAAGCCACACCCAGCTAGTGTATATTACCTTAAATCCTTGCTATTGTGCAGCACTGTTAGTACTGAAGGACAGACAGCTTCGACAGACAGGTAGGTGTCCCTGTGCTTAACTGCTAAAGAGATAACCATGCTAGGCTATAACATACCTTAGTATATTGTGATATATATATATATATATTTTTTTTTAATGCTCAGACCTGGGCATTGTTTTATTATTACAGAAAAAAAAAGGGAATAATTTTTTAAAATTTTAAATTATTTGTATAATGTGGGAGATGGGCTTCCTGTAATTCAGAGCTTCTGGATAATGGATTTCCACATAACAGATCCTATAACTGTATATATTTGTTTGGGGGGGGGAATACAATATCATGTCTATATTAAAACATTTTAATATTTTAAAACATTTTAAATTAAGAAAAAAAAAATCAGTACAGGTATGGGATCCGTTATCCGGAAACCTGTTATCCAGAAAGTTCAGAATTACGTAAAGACAGTCTACCAAAGACTAAATTTTATCCAAATAATCCAAATTTTAAAAACGATTTCCTTTTTCTCTGTAATAATAAAACAGTAACTTGTACTTGATCCCAATTAAGATATAATTAATCCTTATTGGGAGCAAAACCAGCCTGTTGGGTTTATTTAATGTTTACATGATTTTTTAGTAGACTTATGGTATGAAGATCCAAATTACGGAAAGATCTATTATCCGGAAAATCCCAGGTTCCAAGCATTCTGGATAACAGGTCCCATACCTGTATCCCCAATACAAATTTTTACAATTTTTACTTGTAGGAGGCAATGCGTAATATTTGCTCAGCATTTCCACAATCATTTTTTGGATGTGTCGGTGCCTGATCTACTGGATATTGGTTGTATGGTCAGGCATAACATTTAATGATTGCAACTGATTGGGGCGAAACTGTTTGCAAATACTCATTGGATCCTTTTTTTAATTCTTCAAAAAATGACATTTTGATTGTGTCAGGTGTGTGTACAAATTATGAGATTTTTTTTTATCTGGAAACCAGGAGAACTAAAGCCTAACAAAAGAAGTAGCTAGAAATGTTGTACATGATGTTTTGTGCTTCTGTACCAGCCCAAGGCAACCACAGCCCTTTAGCAGTAAAGATCTGTGTCTCCAAAGATGCCCCAGTAGCTCCCCATCTTCTTTTCTGCTGATTTACTGCACATGCTCTGTGCTGCTGTCACTTACTGAGCTTAGGGACCCACTCACAATATACAGTACACATAGAATAGAAATGTCACAATATAAGGCTGATTAGTAATTAATACAGATAATTACTACATGGCAGCACAGAAACCAGTGCAATTAGCATCAGAATTTAATAATCAGAAAACCTGTAGCATCAGCTTATATTACAGCCAGGGAAGCTCATTTTCTGCTGGATAATTAGTGACGAGCCCTAAGCTTAGCTTCTCAACAGCCAATCAGAGCCCACTGAGCATGTGAGTGTCACAGACACTTTCCAAGATGGTGACCCCCTGTGACAAGTTTGAAGTCCTGGATCATTGCTGCTATTGACAAGCTGAAACTTTAGCTTCGTGCAATAAGTATTTAAAATAAGACATTTTAGCTATATTCATTTTTAGGGTTTAGTTCTCCTTTAAGTTCCAAAATATGGGAATACCATTCTTTAATGAGACCTATAAAATATTTTTTATGATTCACTGTAATAATAAGACAACACCATGTACTTAATGGTATCGAAGCTGAATAAATCATTGTTGATGTCCAAACAACGCGAGTAGCATTTTTATAATGTTTAAATGTTTATTAGTAGCCTTAAGCCAATGGTTCCTAACTTTGGGGATAGTTCAACTGGGGTGGTATCTGAAGGCTATTTAGAGTGAGAATTGAGGAGACTGTCTGTTTGCTCTCCTACATATACCAGAAGGTCCATCTTGGTGGTCAGTTAGGGTAAGATTTGGGGTGAATATGTTCTCCTAGAACAGTGGTTCCCAATCAGTATGTTGCTCACCAACCCCTAGGATGTTGCTCCCAGTGGACACAAAGCACTCTAGGCTTGGGGGCAAGTTTTGGTTGTATAAAACCAGGTGTACGGCCAAACAGAGCCTCCTACAGGCTGACAGCCCACATAGGGGCTACCAAAATCAATCACAGCCCATAATTGGCACTTTTTGCATATCTGTGTTGCTCTCCAAATTTTTTAATTTGAATGTGGCTCATAGGTGAACAAAAGGTTCAGAATCCCTACCCTAGGATCATTTGTAGAGATACTATTTTCCTATGTATGTGTTCATTTTGCGGGTGAAGGGGAGCCATGACCAAAGGCTGGTGATCTAAATGACGGAAATACCCTTTAATCGAAAACCCCTAGTTCCATAAAACAGATGTCATACCTACTATTGGGTCCTACTTGTACATACATCCGTCTCTGCTGCAGGTTTTCTTTGGGAAAACTACAAACAGAATTTTTCTTTGTCTGGAAGTAAAAACAAGGGAGTCATTTGGGATAAAACACACATGTGACTTTTTATCATGATGCAGAACGTTGCATGCCACTGTGCCATAAACCAGATCCTTTTGTTTTGTACACAGGTTGGTTGTCCTGACCTCAATATGGGGGTTCTGCTAAGAAGTGTCCTGCTTCTGACAAGTAAGTGCAAACCCATGGAGTACAGTATATTTAGTTACCTGCAGACAGCAATACAAGAGAAGGCAAAACCACTGTTGCATTTCTAACATTCCTAAAAAAATTTTTTGTTTGGACCCAACTGGAGGCCTCATACTTTTAGTCTGCATTTTTGTGGTGGGGAATTAGGTCTACTGTTATAATTTATATGTCTTCTATCTGCCATTATCATTTCCCATCTCCAACCACGTTGGTATGCAGAAAATATATTTCTGATCTGGAGATTCTGGATTCTCTCCCATTCTGAGAGCCATGCCTGCCTGGCTATTGGTTCCAGTCAACAGTCCCAGCAGGCCCAGATTTGAGGAAAGGCCACCAAGGCCCAGGCCTAGGGCAGCAGGATTTTAGGGGGAAGCATTCTGCCCAACCACACCCACTTTGGTTCAAAAACACTGGGGATGAGCAGGAGAGACAGTTTTTTAAATTGTCTGTGCGCCCAATCCCCATTGCTCTGGTCCCGATGTTGAAAATTTGCACAAATAAAAGGGAGGGAACAGCAGCTGGCCTAGGGGCACCCTCTATGTAAATCCGGCTCTGAGTCCCAGTAAAACAATACAAAAAAAAGGGAACTGAATAGGGATCATATTGGCATTTACAGGTGTTTTGGTTCTTGTTGTGAATAATAACAAAATGTAGGCTTAATACTTAATGGTTTATACAGAAGAGCAATTTTTCACATTCAAGATGGTGACCCATGGTGCCAAGGGTGTTTTTGGACACTCTGAGAGCTGCGTATTATAACAGCCTGAACATGGTGTCAAATCACCCCAAATTACCCCCATATACTTACATTGTGATAACAAGTACAACACAACACTACTAGCCAACTGACAAGCATTAATCATGAACCTTTGGCATTGAGTTCTCACCTTTAACCTTAAAATGTAATATTCTGGAATAAAACCATCCCCTTTTGTGGCTCATATGAGACATTCATTTATAAGTCCCTCTAAGTTCCTTTTTGAACAGAAGTGATATGATTTCAAGTGTAACCGATATGATCTTTCCTTTGTTGCATTCAGGCCTTCTGGTGACTGTGTCTGTCGCTGCCAACAACATTGTAAGTGTTAAAACTTCCGTGTCTGAAAGTTTTTTGTTTTTTTTTTTCATATGTAATATTCAATGGCCACAGGCCAAGTACGTGTTTTGTGACAGAGGATGATAAGTTGAGGGACTAAGGGGTGTAAAAGAATTTTGCTTCCCCCACCCCCCAAGAATGCTGCTTCCTTTTGCTCCTAAACTGGAGAAATCCAGGCAGATAAAGTCATTCAATAGAGGGAAATTATCAACCAATATGGGCAATACCCGCTGAAGTTTATGAGGTCAATGATCTTATCTGATCATTAAGCTAATGGGGTACTTACTCCCCCACATTATCTAGTCATTTGGATGACTGGCATCTGAACTTGCCCTGGGCATGTAGACCAAATGTGGCTTTATTCTATATTACATTGGGCACATAATGCAGTTATCTGATCAGTTGGTGCTGCTATGGGTCACTAATCTGAAATTCACCAGATTTGATTAATAACAACCTCTATTTTTGTTAACGAGAGACAGATATACATTCTATGTAAGATTTGGAGCCCATTTGCTTAGTTCGAGTGAAGGAATAGAGGAAAAATAGTTTGAATTTCGAATGGTCGAATATGGCTACTTCGACCATCGAATGGGCTACTTTGACCTTCGACTACCACCTACGACTTCGAATCGAACGATTCGAACTAAAAATCGTTCGACTATTCGACCCTTCGATAGTCGAAGTACTGTCTCTTTAAAAAATTCTTCGACCCCCTAGTTCGCCACCTAAAAGCTACCGAGGCCAATGTTAGCCTATGGGGAAGGTCCCCATAGGCTTCCTAACAATTTCCCGATCGAAGGAATATCCTTCGATCGATGGATTAAAATCCTTCGAATCGTTCGATCGTAGGAATAGCGCAAAATCCTTTGACTTCGATATTCGAAGTCGAAGGATTTTACTTAGACGGTCGAATATCGAGGGTTAATTAACCCTCAATATTCGACCCTAGGTAAATGTGCCCCTTAATGTAAGATTACCCAGTCTATCACAATACAGGACTATATTTAGCCATGGACTCTGTACAATATACTATATATTGTTTGGGTAATCCACCATCTTTAACCCAACATTTTGGCTTAAACCAATAAGCCAATGTTGACGATGAGTCAATGTCGCTCAAAAGCTCCCAGCATCAATATATACAGTACCTCCATACCTATATACCTGTAGCATTATGTAATAAAAGGAGTAAAGTTTGCCCAAGTCCAGTAACCCATAACAACCTATTTTTTTTTCAAAAAGGTTTTCAAGCAGCTGACCCGCAAACGGTACCTGCTGAATGATGCAAAGTTTGTTATTGGCCTAGTAACCTATAGCAACCAGTTCCACCTACTCCATACATGGATTATGTTGAAAACTGGCCCTGTCCTAAATGCCTCTCTATCATTATGATTACATGTTTTTTGTCCTTCTGCCTGAAAATGATGCTAATGTCTTCTTGGTTTTCTCCACAGTGTCCCCCCTACTCTTTTAATGGTAGGTTCCTAATTTGTCTATTTTGTATGTTTTGGTGTAAAATAAACAATGTTACCCTAACCATTCTTTTATTTGTTTTTCACAGAAACAGTGTTGTGTGCCAACGCAAACAGGTGAGGCCCCAATTGTGGTTATTCCTGATTCTGCTATGTCAGTCCAGATTTTCAAGATAAGGCCTATGGGAGGTGATAAAGAGCCAGTCAGGGACAGTAGCGGCATAGACGAGGTTTAGGCTAGTGGCACACAACTGCACAAAATGGCTCTCCTAACTATACATTCAGGCAGCCATAGACTTTCGCATTAACCAACTGTCACAGACCCACCACTTACACTGAAAATACACAGTGCTTCTGATTCCTATAAACAGAACTGAATAAACAGTTGTCTAAAGATATGGAGACATGGCTGTCTTGTTCTACCCGTGGCTAAACTGATCAAATGTTTCCCAGTGTATCTGTACACATGAGAAATCAAATTTAAGACAAATCTGTATTGCGTTCTCTTCGGTTCTAAGTCAACTAGGTATTCATGCCAATGACTTACCTTCTTTTTATAGCATAAACATCACAGACGCTTGCCAATGGACGTTCCAAGACTATGCCTGCACACCAGTGAGTATGCCACTTAAAGGAGAACTAAATCCTAAAGATGAATGTGGCTAAAAATGCCATATTTTATATAGTGAACTTATTGCAGGAGGCTAAAGTTTCAGCTTGTCAATAGCAGCAATGATCCAGGACTTCAAACTTGTCACAGGGGGTCACCATCTTGGAAAGTGTCTGTGACACTCACATGCTCAGTGGGCTCTGATTGGCTGTTGAGAAGCTAAGCTTAGGGCTCGTCACTAATTATCCAGCAGAAAAAGAGCTTCCCTGGCTGTAATATAAGCTGATGCTACAGGTTTGCTGATTATTAAATTCTGATGCTAATTGCACTGGTTTCTGTGCTGCCATGTAGTAATTATCTGTATTAATGACTAATCAGCCTTATATTGTGACATTTCTATTCTATGTGTACTGTATATTGTGAGTGGGTCCCTAAGCTCAGTAAGTGACAGCAGCACAGAGCATGTGCAGTGAATCAGCAGAAAAGAAGATAGGGAGCTACTGGGGCATCTTTGGAGACACAGATCTTTACTGCTAAAGGGCTGTGGTTGCCTTGGGCTGGTACAGAAACCCAAAAAATAATGTACAACATTTCTAGCTACTTCTTTAGCTAAGCATTAGTTCTCCTTTAAGCCTACTAACTATGCCTTGAGTTTAAAATCCATAAGAGCTATATGTACTGATAATTTTGGTTTTTCTCTCTCTCTCTAGGAGGCCAATTTCAATGAATTTACCTCAGATCTGCTGCTGAGTTTAACTGCCTGTCCCAGCAGCGTAATGAGCAACGATAGTCTGTATTCCATCTTGTTTTTCTCAAAGTTGAACAGTAGCAACTCAGACACTATGCTCTCCCACCTAACTGAGCAGGTGTGTATAACTAGTCCAAAGACTAGACATGACAAACCATGAATTCCATAAATAATGGAAGTCCGTCTGTATTTTCTAGTTCTTATTAACTATAGTTCTAAACATCCCCAAACCTTTACTTCATGGTGGGACATATTCTACAAACATCTCAAGCTTTGCGTCTCTAAATAATATTATTTCTAGATGGTTTCTAACTGTTCTAAGCACACGATCATCCCTAGTCTGGATCTTATGAGCTTCCATGTTTCCCACAGTCATCCTACCTGTTGCCCTTTGTTTCCATCTTATGTATGGGGCACTACATAGATCCAGGCTGATCCAAATCAGATATGGCTGAGATATCCCTTCCTAGAGCTATTGTCTACATGGTTGTATTTCAGAGGAAAAGGTCCTGCAAATGAACTGCTAGACAACTCATTTGAGTAGAAAGCATGACTTGATACAATAACAAAGCAAATATCTGTACACGCAAAGCATTTGACAGATTTAGGCAAATACTTTTTATTGTCTAAATCTGTTTCGACCAGAGCTAAGTCAAATGTGTTTGTTCTCATATTCCACTTTTTCTGGTTGATTAACTTTTCTAACCAAAACACAAAAAGGGCATGTCGGAAAAACATAATTATGACTTTAGTGAGTCAACATATTTTCCCCTAAGTCAAAGCAGTCATGCCATTGTTCTGCCTTCTGTCTGTCATTACGTTTTTTTTTATTATGGTATTCATAAGCAATAAATAGATAGATGTGTCGATACAGTCTAAATGCATAGAACGGACAGTGTCGGGAAAATTCCCTAAAGCAGAATGACGTCACAAGATGTTCCTTTGCTGGGGAAATTCATTTTCACCCAACGGTAGCCAATCATCTGTAAGGACCACCAGGTGGTGCTGTTTTCTTACATTCACTATATAGCAGTGTAAAAACTGCTAACAACTTGAAAAACAGAAAACAATGTTAATTGCAAACGTGCTTTTTTTTTATATTTGTTGGTTTAGAGGGTTTATGTTTCCTCCTACAACAAAAAATAGTGACATTTCTTATTTTCATTTGATCAGTTTCAGAATGTGAGCAAAGAATGGAAGAATTTCTTCTTGGCAGGGATCTGGCCCACTATTTTGCAGAAAGTAAACAGCAGCAACCCTGCTCCTCACTTGATCCCAATACATGTTGGACCATTCCTGCCTTACCTTAGTGCGTCAATGATGCAGTGCCTGGTGGACAGGAAAGCACCATGTGAAAACATTCAGGAATTGTAAGTATCCACTGAAGGGTAACACCCTCTAAAAAGGCTTGAGTGTTCTTTAAACAGAGTACTTCCCTTGTCCCCCAAACCCATTCCCAAAATTTCATTTGCTGTAGGTCACAGTGTATAGTCACACTCATTGTTATATATATATATATATATATATATATATATATATATATATATATATATATATATATATATATATATTTATTTATATATATATATATATATATATATATAATATATATATATATATATATATATATATATATATATATAAATATCCACACCCATTCTGTAACATGAGATCGTCGCAAGTTGACTAAATAGCAACTCAGTCTTATATATATAATTAGAGGCTAGGGCTTGAGGCCTTGGTTCTACCTATCCTAGGCTTATCTTAACTGTCTACTCTCCACTTGTCTGCCCAGGACAACCTTGTGTCTAAGCTAGGGATGCACCAAATTCACTATTTGGGATTCGGCCAAATCCTTTGTGAAAGATTTTGCCTAATACTGAACAGAATCAGAATCCTAATTTGCATATGCAAACTCGGGGCAGGAAAGGAAAACGTGGAAAACATTTTTTTACTTCCTTGTTTTATGATGAAAAGTCGTGTGATTTCCCTCCAGACCCTAATTGTATATGCAAATTAGGATTTGGTGCCGAATCCTGTCTGAATCCCCAACCGAATCCTGGATTCGGGGCATCCCTAGTCTATGCTATAGCTAATCTGCTCATTCTTGTTCATTCTACAATAAGAATATGAGCTACTAGCACCAGATATCAGCCATCTTGGTATTATCTAATATAGGGCAATTACTAAGCAATTTAGACAGCCCAGAATTAATAGCAGGTGCAAGAAACCATCATCAGGACAGACTAGTTTAATGCATCTCATCAACAAATGTATAAGCAAAGAACAAGAAACCGGGTACTGTAGATAAAGGACGGTTATTTCATATCTTCTTGGACCTGGAGAATATGGGTAAACTTTTTTTTAGTGCCCTTTAAAACAATATATATATATATATATATATATATATATATATATATATATATATATATATATAACAATTCAGTGAATGGACCCGCACTCATTCTCAAAGGTGAAATAAATGTGCTTTTATTCACAGGTTCATTTCCCTCTGAATAAAAGCACATTTATTTCACCTTTGAGAATGAGTGCGGGTCCATTCACTGAATTGTAATATGGAACTTTGACCAACGCACCGCCATCAGCATAATTTGAACCGGGAGGAGTGCGTTCACTGTACAGACTCTATATATATATATATATATATATATATATATATATATATAACATCAGTGATGTAGCTGGACTACAGCCCCCAGCAAGCTTTAATGCTTGGGTAATTGTACTCAAGTAATATTTGGGTAACCCAAGAGACAATAATGCTAATGGTAACCTCCTGGAGCAAATCACGTGTTCCTTTTTAATGATGGTCTCCAATAAAAATACTGTTCACTTCAAAAGATGTTAAGGTTTGTCAGTTAATCTGGGCAAGGTCAAAATCCTTTCTTCTTCTTTAAGGGTGCAGGGTATTGGTACTGAAGACCCCGGTATGACTATCACCAATGGGAAAGAGCTGTTTCCAGTCCTCAAGTCATTGCTACAGAATTCTTCAGGTATGTTCGTCCTTCCTGCAGCACATCATGAATTTAATAGGATCCAGCCCTAAAACATTTGGATCTGAAATGTCAGTAATTAGCTTAATAAACAAAATGACTTAATATCCTACATATATTGATAACGGGTGAGTGCAGAGGACATCTGGTCTTTAGCAGTTGGACATTTCCAATCTCTCGCTCTTTCTTTCTCTTCCCAGGTAACGCCTGCTCAAACAACGTCAACTCCAGCAACTGGCTGGCAACATACTTTGGGAAATTTGCTCAGTTTGCGGACTACAAAGACTTTATTGACCTTAACCCTAACTTCAATGCTGTAAGTAGCAAATTGAATAGTCTCTAAAATAAGGGGGTAGAAATGAACCAAGGACGGTGATATCAATAATAACTGATGTGATTGACAAGCAGATAACAATGGTTGTAGGCAAAATCATGAAGAGTCCAATCCACAATCAGGTATATATTAAATTAAATTAAAACTGCAGTGGCTGCTTCTTCCAAACAACAAGTGGTAATTGATACTGCTAACAAGCCAGGCAAAAATAAAAACGGGAAGCAACATATTGGTGCATCAGTTGATAACAGTTCCAAGATTCTCTAGGACAGAAAAAAAGGAAAATACATTTTCACCCCAAAACTTACCCCAACCAACCTTCTAGTAGGGCTTTCAAGTAATTCAAGGAGAGTACATGGGCAATTTCCTTAACAGAGCCTCCCCTGCTACCACTACAACCTGCCCAAGAGGTGGCTTGGAAACCGCTGCTCTAATTGATCCAAGAATGCTTAAGACTGAGCCCTAGAATATAGATCTGTGGTTGGTTCCACAACTTTTATCTGGTTGGTTGTATAAGATCGAGGCAAAGTCATCTCATCTTGTAGAGTGGCTTAGCACAAGGGAACATACCCAGAGGGATTTGTAGAAGCATCTGGCACGACACTGTCTTTCAGCAAACTGGCAACTTTTTCAGCATAAATGAAACCCACTTTATCAAGTGCCTTTTCTGACCTTTCCTATTTAATCCACTGATATAAAAAAAACTTCCCTGCTTTCCAAATCCCCCATTGATTGCTTGTGTGTGTTTTCTGCTTTGCAGTTGGATGTATTGCCGAGCCTGACAGTGCCACAAGTAGTGAACTTCTGTCTGCAGCCAAATGCAGTGAACAACTCTAATGCCGCTGGCCAGATAATGGCAATACTGAATAGTTCTGCTGATGTCCAAAACTTCCTGACCAACCTCAATTTAGCTGCGGTAAGTTATACTGCTATACATTATTATTGTGCTACACTGATACAGTACCAACAAATTACAAATTATCTTTTCATGGGTGTTGCTGTTCAGCCTATGCCAACAGCAGAAATACAACATTTTATGACTGTGCCTTTATATAGCCATGATACAGCTAAACACTTCTAATACTTCTAATATCCTTATCATTTACAGTAGGGGCACATTATGCTTAATAATACATGAGTGATACTCAAAGTTCCCTGTATAACTCAGCCTGCAGCCTTGTGCCTTTATATGGTCACAGAACCCCTCAGTGACTTCTAATATCCTTATCATTTACAGTAGGGGGTACATTATATCTTATAATACATGAGTGATACTCAGAGTTCCCTGTATAACTCAGCCTGCAGCCTTGTGCCTTTATATGGTCACAGAACCCCTCAGTGACTTCTTATATCCTTATCATTTACAGTAGGAGGTACATTATCCCTTATAATACATGAGTGATACTCAGAGTTCCCTGTATAACTCAGCCTGCAGCCTTGTGCCTTTATATGGTCACAGAACCCCTCATTGACTTCTAATATCCTTATAGTTCACAATAGAGGGATACATAAAAACACATTTCAAAACATAAAATCTAAATGGTAGTAATATGAGTAGTCTTAGATTTGTTCAACTTTCATTTGTCTTCACTATAGATGTTACAGATTCAGTCAACTCAATGGGTGCCTGCCTTTGAGTGTTTGGAAAGCTCCCCCTAAGCAAAGCTCACAAATCTAGAAATGAAGCATTTGTCCAGTAAATCTTAGCAGCAAAACACACTGTACAGATCTGCAAAAGCCGCACCTTTCTGTGCTATTCTAATAAAATACCTGGTCTCAAGGTGACGCAAATAGAACTGACCTCTTTGTATTGATACTTGACAGAAAGTATGTAGTATTTAGTTAAAGGACTTACCCAAAAGCTTTCACCCACTTACTTTTGAAGCTTAATATGCGGGAGTGTATAGTCTGTACATATCTTTGTCCATTCCCATAGTACCCAACACACAAAAAAAGGGAGTAAAGTTCAGTTACTAAAATGGTCGAGGCTTAGAACAGGCGGCTATAGAGCTTGGAGAAGGCTCAGTCCTTGGGTGCTCGGTAGACTTCGCAAAAGGAAGAGGTTCACCTGTTGTATATTATTAATGGAAATATTAAGAGGTGACATATTATTATTTTCTTTGATTTATTTTTGTCTTTTTACCAAGGTGTGCTGTTTTATATTTGTCTAAGCTGACAACTTCTCGCAAGCTGTCCCCACACTTCCATATTATTTCCCTTTGACCTCTGTTGTGTTATAATCCACCCCCCAACAAGAATCCAGCAGATAAAAGGCCTAGTGCCCAATAAGCCCCTGGTTTAAAAAAAATCAAAGGATGGACAGACCCGCAAAATGGAATTGTACAGAACCAAAGCTCATAGACTATACAGAGCTCCATAAAATAATGTCAGCAGTGGACCCAAGGTCAAACTGACCAGTCAGAGCACCAGAAGTTCTCCCAGTAGGCCCCAGTCTGGGTAAATTCCCATTAGCTCTTTCTTAGTTCCACTTACGGTTGCCACCCGGCCGGTATTTTACCGGCCTAGCCGGTAAAACACCTGCCAGGGCTGGGGCCGGTATTACAAATTTACCGGCAATGTAGCTGCCGGTAATTTGTAATACCATTTACAAAATCCCCTGCCCGCTGATGAAAACTTACATTTTCGTCGCCTTTGGGCGGTGGCCCCGCTCCTTTAGTGACGCTACTCCCCCCATGGCCCCGCCCCTTTTGTGACGCTACTCCCCCTGGCTGCGCCCATTTTGTGACACCCCTCATCGGCTCCGCTCCTTTTGCGTCACGCCTCGCCCCTTTCTTTTCCACCCCCCAACCATGGCCAGTAATGTTTTTTTTTTTTTAAAAGATGGCAACCCTAGTTCCACCATAACCTTGTATAACCTTTATACCACTTGACATTGCCTCCATTTAACTGTTGTGAGACCAGGACCTCAATTTCAGTTTTGCTGGTGGGCCCTGGGAGGCCCAGAGGGTTATGTAATAAAAGGTATTAAGTTTGAAGGTACGGTAAGAAAAGCAAACACCGTATTGATTGCTATTACTGCTACTGGGCAAACTTTTTTTACTTGGCTTGTATTACGGATCATATGGGGGATCAGTATTAATCTGAGCAGCCCACGTCCCTATTCAGATGAATCCACACATTTTTTGGTCCAATTTTTAGAACTAGAACTAAAATAGAAACTGCTTGGAAGGGACACCTACAATGTAGAATTAAGCACTTGAGGTTCTGTGAACTCTTAGAACATTTATATGCTTACCTATTTACCATACTTTCAGAAGTTCAGGCATAATTGCCAAGAAGATCCATAAAAGTTCTTTCTTTTTTTTTCCCTGCAGAACAATATGAGCTCCATCCCACGTCCTCTAGCACAGGGTCTGATCAACAAAACTTTCCAGGTTTTGATTCCAAGCCTCTCTCCCTCCAACAGCTCTGATTGGACAGGGCTATTCCAAGATAACCTGAAGTTTGTTCTTCCTGAAATCACAACGGACCAACTTAAGTTCTTACCCTCAAACTTCTCTTGTGACTCCTTCCAAGTTGTGTAAGTGAAATCATAAACTCAAAGTCCAACCTCAGCCATAAATGTAGATAAGACTATGATGCTCCATCTTTGTTCTCTCGTGTCAAGAGAGTTTTCCAAATCTCAGTTCTTCTGTGTATTTGTTCTGTAGACCCTTGCCTTCAAATCTCCATTGGTTTTAATGCAACCCGTTAAGGAGACCCAAAGGTCTACTGGGATTTTATTTACTGTAAATCTACATTTCCCAATTTTTTACTTTCTATTTCTACCAGAATGAAAGCAATGGACTCCTCATTCAACCAACTGAAAAATGTAAAACAGGAGGATGTTTACCAAGTCGCCATTCAACCTTATCTTAAAAATAATGGTAATTTCACAATTATAGTAAAGATCTCAGCTTACTACATTAGGTTACAGTTTGATAAGTTACCTGCTGAAGTGTCTAAAATTAAAGGCTGTCTTGAACTTTGTCCCCTCCAGTGGTTTAGACACATAGGGGTATATTTATCAAAGAGTGAAGTTAATAGTGAAGTTCTGCCACTAGAGTGAAATTCCGCCACTCTCCATTCATTTCTATGGGATTTTTATAGGCGTATTTATCAAAGGGTGAACTTTCACTTTCACCCATTGATAAATACACCTTTCAAAATCCCATAGAAATTAATTGAGAGCTGCGGAATTTCACTTTAGTGGCGGAACTTCACTCTTTGATGAATTTACCCCATAACGTTGATTTATCTTCGCTGAATAGTAAGACCTCAGCCAAATCCCAATCCTGTAAATTGTGGTGGGATTTGGTCAAACAGTATCCTGGATAGTATCGCTAATGTGTCAAAAACAGCTGTTCTTAATTAGATCAGGGTCTTGGTGTATCCTAAATGTGTGTAAAAGAGATCATCTTTACCAAGGTCTGGGGCAAGAGGATAGATTACTTCTCATGCCACTGGAAGAGTCTACAGCTACAATTTATTTGTAATGCCGACATCATATCAGACTGAAGGGCACAACAACAATGGTATCCTCATTCTATTTCTTTCATCTCCCATAAGGTTTATCCTGCTCACAGAATGTCAACACCAGCACCTGGGTCACGCAGAACCTTGGGAAATTCATGCAGTTTGCAGAGTACAAGGACTTGCTTGCCTTCAATGCTCATTTCAATGCAGTAAGTATTGTACCCCTTCATCTCTTCCTTATTTTCCACTTCTCTGTACAGTCCCTAAAAATGTACAAACTACATTGTGTAAATGTGACTGTTTATGTGGTTGCTCAATGAATTCCTTACTTACTGTTGTATTTATTGTGCTTTGCAGCTGGACGTATTGTCTAACCTGACAGTCCCCCAGGTGGTGAGCTTCAGCCTGGAGTTGAACGCTTCAAGCAACACTAATGCTGCGGGGCAAATTATGGCACTATTTCCAAATGCAGCAGATATCCAAAACTTCCTGGTTACCCTCAACTCAGCAGCTGCTCTAGTAAGTCTCATGCCCCTGCTTCAGAGTCATTAACTTCAGTTCATCCATGTCATGAGATCAACTTATTCTTAGGGGCTTTATGTAAATTATTGGTTAGAAGTTTGTTGCAGTTCTGTGTTTAAAAATCAAACATCTGTTAATGGTGGAAAGAAGACCTGAACCCAACTCTGTGGCACATAAAAATCTATATTGTTCCATATTTTTTCTTTGCAGAAAAACATGAGCACCATTCAGGGCCCCCTAGCACTGGATCTCATCAACAAAACTTTACAGTTGTTGATTCCAAACCTCTCGCCCTCCAACAGCTCTGATTGGACAGGGCTCTTTCAAGATAAACTGAAGTTTATTCTGCCTGAAATCACAACAGACCAACTCAAGCTCCTACCTCAGACCTTCTCCTGTGACTCCTTCCAATCTGTGTAAGTGAAAATGTTTCTTTAATTCACCAGTTTAATCTCTACATGTGCCGTTATGATAAGTAACAAGAGTATCAGATGAACAAACTTCATAACCTATAAAATGTATGCTTATAATTGATGTCCAGTCATGTCACTTGTGTCATCTGACTTTCTGAAACTATAAAATTACAAGAAATAATGTGGCCATTGATTTAAGATGTAATGATACTATGGCGCAAATTCACTAAGCGCCGAACGCTTTCGTTAATTCGCTAGTGTTTGGCATTTTTCACTAACGAACGCTGGCGTAGTTTCGCTAGTGTTACTTCGCACCCTTACGCCAGGCGAATTTTCGATAGCGACGTAACTACACAAATTCACTAACTTGCGCAGTGTACTGAACGCTACCTTTTACGCTAGACTTTCTTCGCCACCTCAGACCAGGCGAAGTGCAATAGAGTAGATAGGGATTGTTTCAAAAAAACTAAAATTTTTTTCTAATTCCCAAAAAACGCTGGCGTGTTTTCTACATGATGGGTGATAGGCTGAAAAAGATCGAAAATATTTTTGGGGCTCCCCTCCTTCCCCCCTACATTTCCTGACTCATGGCAACTTACCTAGACAGTGGGCACATGTGTAGGGCAAAATAACATTTATATTTGCTGATTTGAAGGTTTTCTAGGCATTTGCAGTGCTGATACGTGTTCCTCCATTGAAATTTGAATTTGGCGCCGTATGCAAATGAACCATCGCTAGCGAAACTTCGCTTCGCTTGGCGAATTAACGCTAGCGCAACTTCGCAAACTTACGCTACCCCTGTGCGCAACTTCGGATTTTAGTGAATTTGCGGAGTGCTGGCGAAAATACGCCTGGCGAAGTGCGGCGAATTTGCGCCTGGCGCAACTACGATTCTTAGTGAATTTGCCCATATGAGTTGCCTTGAGATTTCCATAAATTAAAAGCATTCAACCAATGGCATCTTTATATGGTCAATATAATTGTCACTCTTATTTCTGTCACCTTAGGATTTCCATGAATTAAAAGCATTCAACCTGTGGCCTTTATGGCATCTTTATATGGTCAATATACTGTAATTGCCACTATTACTTCTGTTCAGGATTCATCGTGGGTGTGAGTTGGTGCAGATACTTTCACAACTAAAGATCTAAAATCTTCTTGGAGCTGCAGCTGCCTGATGCAACTTTAAATAGACACTCAACTGATATAGCCCTCAATACAAATTCAATCATCTCACGATGAGATGAAGTTCTTAAAGATATGAAAGACGTAGGCTGGACCCCCCACTTTATTGTATAATTAGGAAAACCAGCATTTGATGATGAGGCCAAATGTGGAGCATCTAAGCTATCAGATCATAGTATTTCATGAACCCAAATGACTAATTACCACCAATATCTAAGAAGTAATAAACCCACACACTAGTAAAAAAGAATATTTTAGTCATTAAAAGCAGATATTAGTAAAAGTAAATGCCTTTAAACGGCTGCAGAATTTAATGAAACCCAATAGAAGAATCAAGCTGTTATTAAATTATTGTATACATTAAGGGGGTTATTTATCAAGATCCGAACATTGAATAATTCGTAGTTTTCAAAGCAAAAAAAAACGAATTTTTCTAGATTTATTAAAGCCAGATGGTCTAAAAACTCAGAATCCGAAACCCTGGCATCTAAAAGCTCTCGAGGTCCTGTATAAGTCAATGGGGAAGGTCCCAGTGTCTGCGCTGATGTCCGTACCGATATCCGATGATTTTGGAATTTCTGCGCAAAAGACTCTGAAAACGGCGTATTTTTTGCAGAACATTCCAAAGTTTGCCCGACCCTATTTTTTCGGGCTTTTTTCTTCATAAATAAGGTCCATTCAGGAATTCGGAGTTGCTCGGATTTATCATTTAGAAATACTGAGATAAATTTGGACCTTGATAAATAACCCTCTAAATCTACATTTCTCCAATTGAAATGCTCTTTGTTTCTAACAGAATCAAAGCAATGGACGCTGCATTCAACCAACTGAAAAACGTGAAACAAGAGGATGTTTACAAAGTCGTCATTCAACCCTACCTCAAAAATAATGGTAATATTTAAATTGGGCTGAACAAAGACAAAAGCCCATCAAGTTCAATGGAGGATGAAATTTGTTGAATGGTGTTCAAAATTATAGATTTCAGGTTACACCATGAAAAATTAAATTGTGTTAAACAGGAAACTACTTTTGCCTTAATATAACAACATCCAACTAATGAAAGATTACAAAAGCAATGAGGTCCCTGCACTGTAGAGCTTTAAGTTCAAGTGAGGATATCACTAAAACAGGAGAAGAACAAATTATACAGTGGTATAAAGCCATAGGTTCCAGGACTGAGTCAATGGGAGGGCTTCAAGAGGTCATCTGGAAATTTTGTTTTAAAGAGACTGAGAGAAGGAATCAGGGGTGGAAACAAGTAAGGAGCAATTTTGAGGTGGGGGAAACGGTGGTGGTTTGATCAGGTGGAGGCATCTGAGAGGAACAGAGGAGCCAGAACTGTATCGAGACACAGGAGAAGAGATGAAGTGTAGTGCAGAGGAAATCGAAAGACATGAGATGTTTTTTGTTGTTAATATATTCTTTGCTGAATAGGAAGCCATGGTAAGGATTTAAAAACTGGAGGAATCTGTAGTAGGAAGAAGTTGTAGGAATAATCAGGGTAGTATGAAGGCACGGATGAATGTAATGGCTGTTGTTTGCGAGAGAAAGGGACACATTTTTTCAATATTGTATAAGACAAAGTGACAGCTGTTGACCATGATCTTAAAGGAATTGTTCAGTGTAAAAATAAGAACTGGGTAAATAGATAGGCTGTGCAAAATAAAAAATGTTTCTAATATAGTTAGTTAGCCAAAAATGTCATGTATAAAGGCTGGAGTGATTTGATGTATAACATGTCAGTCAGACACTACTTCCTGCTTTTCAGCTCTCTTGGTTTACTCTAACTGGTTACCCTGGTTACCAGGCAGTAACCAATCAGAGACTTGAGGGGGGGCCACATGGGTCATAACTGTTGCTTTTGAATCTGAGCTGAATGCTGAGGATCAATTACAAACTTACTGAACAGAAATGTACCATGTGACCCCCTTCAAGTCGCTGACTAACACAGAGTTATAGTTATGTTACACATCCAGTCACTCCAGTCTTTATACATTACATTTTTGGCTCACTAACTATATTAGATACATTATTTATTTTGCACAGCCTGTCTATTTACCCAGTTTGTTTTGTCACACTGAACTATTCCTTTAAATGATCAAAAAAGGAAAAGGGTAAGTCAGAGCTTACCGCAACAAAGGCAACAAAACTTCTATTTCTAGGAGTAGGGTACGTTTCCTTTTCGAGTATCTAAGCTAAAATGGTACCCTGAACTAGATGTCCCAAAAGAAAACCATTTGTCCCACTGTCCTGGTGCATATCATTGAATGTTCCGATTTGTTTCAGCTAAACAGTGATATCAAACACTACAAATAGCAGCAGCATTTGTCTAACCCCTATCTTCTGTGTATTTCCTAAAAGGTAAAAAAAAGATGTCCATCTAAAGATCTGGGGCATTGGGGCCTTAAAGGGGACCTGTCATGGAGACTAATAAAATTCCTTTTCAAATTAAGCATGAATCCCAAATTGTTTTTGTTATTAAAACATAGATCCCTGTTATAAACTTGTTTAAAAGTCTCAGCTGCCAATCATATATTGCCTGCCACTCCTCAGTGCCTTAGGCATAGGGGCAGGGCAGGTAATTACTTTCACTTTCAATTCTACAATTCATAGATTAAGGGGCCGATTCACGAAGGGTCGAATATCGAGGGTTAATTAACCCTCGATATTCGACTGGGAACTAAAATCGTTCGACTTCGAATATCGAAGTCGAACGATTTTGCGCAAATCCTGCGTTCGATCGATCGAAGGATTTTTCGTTCGATCGAACGATTAAATCCTTCGAATCGAACGATTCGAAGGATTTTAATCAAACGATCGAAGGAAAATCCTTCGATCAAAAAATCACAGGCAAGCCTATGGGGACCTTCCTCATAGGCTAACATTGACTTCGGTAGCTTTTAGCTGCCGAAGTAGGGGGTCAAAGTTTTTCTTAAAGGGACAGTACTTCGACTATCGAATGGTCGAATAGTCGAACGATTTTTACTCCTAATCGTTCGAATCGTTCGAATTCGATCGAATTTAACCAATTCGATGGTCGAAGTACCCAAAAAATACTTCGAAATTCGAATTTTTTTTTATTCTAACCCTTCACCCGAATTTCGTGAATCGGCCCCTTAATGTCACTTCCCACATTCCCCCTCCCTCCCAACCATCTGTGTAGCCAGTGAGTGCAGGGATATCAGCCCCCTCCATTCTGGCACTTAAACATGGTTTTGGCATGATGCCCTTTAAAAAAAATTTTTGGGGTGGGGATGAGAATTTCTTGTCATGCAACTGTAAACATTTTTTTTCAAAGGGGGTTGCAGAGTCCACAATTTGCTTATCGTATAGATCGTAATGGCATTCCCCTTTAACTTTTCTTTTTTGTCTCCCCTTAGGATCAGTCTGCTCAAGGAATGTCAATAGCAGCACCTGGATCAAGGGGAACTTTGGCAAATATTCTCAATTTGCTGAATACAAGGACTTGGTTGCCTTTAATCCAAACTTTAATGGAGTAAGTATCCAATTCTACATCTGAAAATCCAGTCCAGTCAAAAATAACAAACATTATACCAAGTACTTTTTCAATTGGTTCTCTGTACAGAAATCATCTGTTTGCACATTTAGGGATTTAGTGCTGTGGTTTTCTATAAACGTGTTTCTGCTGCTTTCTTGTTCATTTATATTCTATTTTAAGAGAAGTTATGAATGTTAACCTACTGTCTACTGGTCAAAAACGTTGATGTTCATGGTCATCCATTTAAACTCAATACCGGAAAGAAAGCAGAATATTGAAAGCAGCACAGAGCATGTGCAGTGAAAAGAAAACGGGGAGCTACTGGGGCATCTTTGGAGACACAGATCTTTACTGCTAAAGGGCTAGGGTTGCCTTGGGCTGATACAGAAGCACAAAACATTATGTACAACATTTCTAACTACTTCTTTAGTTAAGCTTTAGCTATACTTTAAGACTGAGCCCTAGAATATAGATCTGTGGTTGGTTCCACGCCTTTTATCTGGTTGGTTGTATAAGATCGAGGCAAAGTCATCTCATCTTGTAGAGTGGCTTAGCACAAGGGAACATACCCAGAGGGATTTGTAGAAGCATCTGGCACGACACTGTCTTTCAGCAAACTGGCAACTTTTTCAGCATAAATGAAACCCACTTTATCAAGTGCCTTTTCTGACCTTTCCTATTTAATCTACTGATATAAAAAAACACTTCCCTGCTTTCCAAATCCCTCATTGATTGCTTGTGTGTGTTTTCTGCTTTGCAGTTGGATGTATTGCCGAGCCTGACAGTGCCACAAGTAGTGAACTTCTGTCTGCAGCCAAATGCAGTGAACAACTCTAATGCCGCTGGCCAGATAATGGCAATACTGAATAGTTCTGCTGATGTCCAAAACTTCCTGACCAACCTCAATTTAGCTGCCGTAAGTTATACTGCTATACATTATTATTGTGCTACATTGATACAGTACCAACAAATTACAAATTATCTTTTCATGGGTGTTGCTGTTCAGCCTATGCCAACAGCAGAAATACAACATTTTATGATTGTGCCTTTATATAGCCATGATACAGCTAAACACTTCTAATACTTCTAATATCCTTATCATTTACAGTAGGGGCACATTATGCCTAATAATACATGAGTGATACTCAGAGTTCCCTGTATAACTCAGCCTGCAGCCTTGTGTCTTTATATGGTCACAGAACAACCCCTCAGTGACTTCTAATATCCTTATCATTTACAGTAGGGGGTACATTATCCCTTATAATACATGAGTGATACTCAGAGTTCCCTGTATAACTCAGCCTGCAGCCTTGTGCCTTTATATGGTCACATAAACCCTCAGTGACTTCTAATATCCTTATCATTTACAGTAGGGGTACATTATCCCTTATGATACATGAGTGATACTCAGAGTTCCCTGTATAACTCAGCCTGCAGCCTTGTGCCTTTATATGGTCACAGAACAACCCCTCAGTGACTTCTACTATCCTTATCATTTACAGTAGGGGGTACATTATCCCTTATAATACATGAGTGATACTCAGAGTTCCCTGTATAACTCAGCCTGCAGCCTTGTGCCTTTATATGGTCACAGAACCCCTCATTGACTTCTAATATCCTTATAGTTCACAATACAGGGATACATAAAAATACATTTCAAAACATAAAATCTAAACGGTAGTAATATGAGTAGTCTTAGATTTGTTCAACTTTCATTTGTCTTCACTATAGATGTTACAGATTCAGTCAACTCAATGGGTGCCTGCCTTTGAGTGTTTGGAAAGCTCCCCCTAAGCAAAGCTCACAAATATAGAAAGAATGAAGCATTTGTCCAGTAAATCTTAGCAGCAAAACACACTGTACAGATCTGCAAAAGCCGCACCTTTCTTGCTATTCTAATAAAATACCTGGTCTCAAGGTGACGCAAATAGAACTGACCTCTTTGTATTGCTACTTGACAGAAAGTATGTAGTCTTTAGTTAAAGGACTTACCCAAAAGCTTTCACCCACTTACTTTTGAAGCTTAATATGCGGGAGTGTATAGTCTGTACATATCTTTGTCCATTCCCATAGTACCCAACACACAAAAAAACGGAGAAAAGTTCAGTTACTAAAATGGTCGAGGCTTAGAACAGGCGGCTATAGAGCTTGGAGAAGGCTCAGTCCTTGGGTGCTCGGTAGACTTCGCAAAAGGAAGAGGTTCACCTGTTGTATATTACTAATGGAAATATTAAGAGGTGACATATTATTTTCTTTGATTTATTGTTGTCTTTTTACCAAGGTGTGCTGTTTTATATTTGTCTAAGCTGACAACTTCTCGCAAGCTGTCCCCACACTTCCATATTATTTCCCTTTGACCTCTGTTGTGTTATAATCCACCCCCCAACAAGAATCCAGCAGATAAAAGGCCTAGTGCCCAATAAACCCCTGGTTTAAAAAAAATCAAAGGATGGACAGACCAGCAAAATGGAATTGTACAGAACCAAAGCTCATAGACTATACAGAGCTCCATAAAATAATGTCAGCAGTGGACCCAAGGTCAAACTGACCAGTCAGAGCACCAGAAGTTCTCCCAGTAGGCCCCGGTCTGGGTAAATTCCCATTAGCTCTTTCTTAGTTCCACTTACGGTTGCCACCCGGCCGGTATTTTACTGGCCTAGCCGGTAAAACACCTGCCAGGGCCGGGGCCGGTATTACAAATTTACCGGCAATGTAGCTGCTGGTAATTTGTAATACCATTTACAAAATCCCCTGCCCGCTGATGAAAACTTACATTTTCGTCGCCTTTGGGCGGTGGCCCCGCTCCTTTTGTGACGCTACTCCCCCCATGGCCCCGCCCCTTTTGTGACGCTACTCCCCCTGGCTGCGCCCATTTTGTGACACCCCTCATCGGCTCCGCTCCTTTTGCGTCACGCCTCGCCCCTTTCTTTTCCACCCCCCAACCATGGCCAGTAATGTTTTTTTTTTTTAAAAGATGGCAACCCTAGTTCCACCATAACCTTGTATAACCTTTATACCACTTGACATTGCCTCCATTTAACTGTTGTGAGAGCAGGACCTCAATTTCAGTTTTTCTGGTGGGCCCTGGGAGGCCCAGAGGGTTATGTAATAAAAGGTATTAAGTTTGAAGGTACGGTAAGAAAAGCAAACACCGTATTGATTGCTATTACTGCTACTGGGCAAACTTTTTTTACTTGGCTTGTATTACGGATCATATGGGGGATCAGTATTAATCTGAGCAGCCCACGTCCCTATTCAGATGAATCCACACATTTTTTGGTCCAATTTTTAGAACTAAAATAGAAACTGCTTGGAAGGGACACCTACAGTACAATGTAGAATTAAGCACTTGAGGTTCTGTGAACTCTTAGAACATTTATATGCTTACCTTTTTACCATACTTTCAGAAGTTCAGTCATAATTGCCAAGAAGATCCATAAAAGTTCTTTCTTTTTTTTTTCCCTGCAGAACAATATGAGCTCCATCCCACGTCCTCTAGCACAAGGTCTGATCAACAAAACTTTCCAGGTTTTGATTCCAAGCCTCTCTCCCTCCAACAGCTCTGATTGGGCAGGGCTATTCCAAGATAACCTGAAGTTTGTTCTTCCTGAAATCACAACGGACCAACTTAAGTTCTTACCCTCAAACTTCTCTTGTGACTCCTTCCAAGTTGTGTAAGTGAAATCATAAACTCAAAGTCCAACCTCAGCCATAAATGTAGATTAGACTATGGTGTTCCATTTTTGTTCTCTCGTGTCAAGAGTGTTTTCCAAATCTCAATTCTTCTGTGTATTTGTTCTGTAGACCCTTGCCTTCAAATCTCCATTGGTTTTAATGCAACCCGTTAGGGAGACCCAAAGGTGTACTGGGATTTTATTTACTGTAAATCTACATTTCCCAATTTTTTACTTTCTATTTCTACCAGAATGAAAGCAATGGACTCCTCATTCAACCAACTGAAAAATGTAAAACAGGAGGATGTTTACCAAGTCGCCATTCAACCTTATCTTAAAAATAATGGTAATTTCACAATTATAGTAAAGATCTCAGCTTACTACATTAGGTTACAGTTTGATAAGTTACCTGCTGAAGTGTCTAAAATTAAAGGCTGTCTTGAACTTTGTCCCCTCCAGTGGTTTAGACACATAGGGGTATATTTATCAAAGAGTGAAGTTAATAGTGAAGTTCTGCCACTAGAGTGAAATTCCGCCACTCTCCATTCATTTCTATGGGATTTTTATAGGCGTATTTATCAAAGGGTGAACTTTCACTTTCACCCATTGATAAATACACCTTTCAAAATCCCATAGAAATTAATTGAGAGCTGCGGAATTTCACTTTAGTGGCGGAACTTCTCTCTTTGATAAATTTACCCCATAACGTCCATTTATCTTCGCTGAATAGTAAGACCTCAGCCAAATCCCAATCCTGTAAATTGTGGTGGGATTTGGTCAAACAGTATCTTGGATAGTATCACTAATGTGTCAAAAACAGCTGTTCTTAATTAGATCAGGGTCTTGGTGTATCCTAAATGTGTGTAAAAGAGATCATCTTTACCAAGGTCTGGGGAAAGAGGATAGATAACTTCTCATGCCACTGGAAGAATCTACAGCTACAATTTATTTGTAATGCCGACATCATATCAGACTGAAGGGCACAACAACAATGGTATCCTCATTCTATTTCTTTCATCTCCCATAAGGTTTATCCTGCTCACAGAATGTCAACACCAGCACCTGGGTCACGCAGAACCTTGGGAAATTCATGCAGTTTGCAGAGTACAAGGACTTGCTTGCCTTCAATGCTCATTTCAATGCAGTAAGTATTGTACCCCTTCATCTCTTCCTTATTTTCCACTTCTCTGTACAGTCCCTAAAAATGTACAAACTACATTGTGTAAATGTGACTGTTTATGTGGTTGCTCAATGAATTCCTTACTTACTGTTGTATTTATTGTGCTTTGCAGCTGGACGTATTGTCTAACCTGACAGTCCCCCAGGTGGTGAGCTTCAGCCTGGAGTCGAACGCTTCAAGCAACACTAATGCTGCGGGGCAAATTATGGCACTATTTCCAAATGCAGCAGATTTCCAAAGCTTCCTGGTTACCCTCAACTCAGCAGCTGCTCTAGTAAGTCTCATGCCCCTGCTTCAGAGTCATTAACTTCAGTTCATCCATGTCATGAGATCAACTTATTCTTAGGGGCTTTATGTAAATTATTGGTTAGAAGTTTGTTGCAGTTCTGTGTTTAAAAATCAAACATCTGTTAATGGTGGCAAGAAGACCTGAACCCAACTCTGTGGCACATAAAAATCTACATTGTTCCATATTTTTTCTTTGCAGAAAAACATGAGCACCATTCAGGGCCCCCTAGCACTGGATCTCATCAACAAAACTTTACAGTTGTTGATTCCAAACCTCTCGCCCTCCAACAGCTCTGATTGGACAGGGCTCTTTCAAGATAAACTGAAGTTTATTCTGCCTGAAATCACAACAGAGCAGCTCAAGCTCCTACCTCAGACCTTCTCCTGTGACTCCTTCCAATCTGTGTAAGTGAAAATGTCTCTTTAATTCACCAGGTTAATCTCTACATGTGCCGTTATGATAAGTAACAAGAGTATCAGATGAATAAACTTCATAACCTATAAAATGTATGCTTATAATTGATGTCCAGTCATGTCACTTGTGTCATCTGACTTTCTGAAACTATAAAATTACAAGAAATAATGTGGCCATTGATTTAAGATTTAATGATACTATGAGTTGCCTTGAGATTTCCATAAATTAAAAGCATTCAACCAATGGCATCTTTATATGGTCAATATAATTGTCACTCTTATTTCTGTCACCTTAGGATTTCCATGAATTAAAAGCATTCAACCTGTGGCCTTTATGGCATCTTTATATGGTCAATATACTGTAATTGCCACTATTACTTCTGTTCAGGATTCATCGTGGGTGTGAGTTGGTGCAGATACTTTCACAACTAAAGATCTAAAATCTTCTTGGAGCTGCAGCTGCCTGATGCAACTTTAAATAGACACTCAACTGATATAGCCCTCAATACAAATTCAATCATCTCACGATGAGATGAAGTTCTTAAAGATATGAAAGACGTAGGCTGGACCCCCCACTTTATTGTATAATTAGGAAAACCAGCATTTGATGATGAGGCCAAATGTGGAGCATCTAAGCTATCAGATCATAGTATTTCATGAACCCAAATGACTAATTACCACCAATATCTAAGAAGTAATAAACCCACACACTAGTAAAAAAGAATATTTTAGTCATTAAAAGTAGATATTAGTAAAAGTAAATGCCTTTAAACGGCTGCAGAATTTAATGAAACCCAATAGAAGAATCAAGCTGTTATTAAATTATTGTATACATTAAGGGGGTTATTTATCAAGATCCGAACATTGAATAATTCGTAGTTTTCAAAGCAAAAAAAAACGAATTTTTCTAGATTTATTAAAGCCAGATGGTCTAAAAACTCAGAATCCGAAACCCTGGCATCTAAAAGCTCTCGAGGTCCTGTATAAGTCAATGGGGAAGGTCCCAGTGTCTGCGCTGATGTCCGTACCGATATGATTTTGGAGTTTCTGCGCAAAAGACTCTGAAAACTGCGTATTTTTTGCAGAACGTTCCAAAGTTTGCCCGACCCTATTTTTTCGGGCTTTTTTCTTCATAAATAAGGTCCATTCAGGAATTCGGAGTTGCTCGGATTTATCATTTAGAAATACTGAGATAAATTTGGACCTTGATAAATAACCCTCTAAATCTACATTTTTCCAATTTAAATGCTCTTTGTTTCTAACAGAATCAAAGCAATGGACGCTGCCTTCAACCAACTGAAAAACGTGAAACAAGAGGATGTTTACAAAGTCGTCATTCAACCCTACCTCAAAAATAATGGTAATATTTAAATTGGGTTGAACAAAGTCCATCAAATTCAATGGAGGATGAAATTTGTTGATTGGTGTTTAAAATGATAGATTTCAGGTTACACCATGAAAAAATGAATAAATGAAATTGTGTTAAGCAGGAAACTACTTTTGCCTTAAAGGGATACTGTCGTGGAAAAACATGTTTTTTACAAAATGTATCAGTTAATAGTGCTACTACAGCAGAATCCTGCATTGAAATCCGTTTTTCAAAACAAGAAATGGATTTTTTTATATCTAATTTTAAAATTTGCTATGGGGCTAGACATTTTGACATTTCCCAGCTGCCCTCAGGTCATGTGACTTGTGCTCTGATAAACTTCAGTCACACTTTACTGCTGCACTGCAAGTTGGAGTGATGTCATTAGCCCTCCCTCCTACAAGCTGCTGTAATGTAAATAGAGCCTTGTCTGCTGAGCCTGTCAATTGAACAATAGGCAGGAATCAAGATAAGCTCCCACTGACACCACTTCAGAAGGACTGAAATAAGATAGTCCTGTGATCACTGCCCCCACTTACGTTTAAAAAAAAAAAAAAATATATATATATATATATATATATACATACATACATACATACATACACACAATTCAAAATATTTTATATAGATTTTTATATAGATAGTTTATTTATATTTGTTTACACAAAAATGAATGGCAGAAACACAGAAGTACACTCCCAGGACTGATGACAGGGAATAGAAAAAAAGGATAAAATAAGGACATACTTGAAAACCAGGAAAATTTAAGAGTAAGTCTAGGAAGGGTTAAAATAGCTCATGAAAAGGAGGCAGTAAGTAGTTAATGTAAAAAGAAGTATTGCAGGCAGGAAAGGAGCGCAGTGTGTGTGAGGTGGATAAGCAGAGGGAACTCACAGCTCCTTTACCTCATCTAGTAACCAGTAAAACAAACTAGGAAGGCAGCAAGGAGAGAAAGTTCCCCCCTCCAAAGGAAAGCAGAAAGCAAACTTACAGAACAGCAGGAGCTTTGATAGTGTCTGTGGGAGGAGGGGCTGCTAGTGCAGCTGTAGAGCAGGATGTAGGAAAGTGAAAGTAATTGCTTCCCTGCAAACCATGTGACCTCTCTCCTCCAAACATCACACGCATGGGCAGAGAGGGGAGGGGGAGGGTACAGCTAGATTCTCATGTCGTAGTGCGACCTGGCTTTTCATTACAGAGCGGCTGCCTCCAAGCACACAGGTAATGCTGTGCCTGCTGTTAGAGCAGCACAGGATGAATGTGTAATGAGCAGAAATGGAAGCCCCCATGACAAAATAAAAACGAAAATAACTTATGCATGCATTTGTGGATTAACATTTTATTTGCCAGACAGTGTTTATGGATGTGTGTTTTTTATAAAAATGCAAAAAAAAAAATTTTTTTTAAATGACGACAGATTCCCTTTAATATAACAACATCCAACTAATTACAAAAGCAATAAGGTCCCTGCAATGTAGAGCTTTAAGTTCAAGTGAGGATATCACTAAAACAGGAGAAGAACAAATTATACAGTGGTATAAAGCCATAGGTTCCAGGACTGAGTCAATGGGAGGGCTCCAAGAGGTCATCTTGAAATTTTGTTTTAAAGAGACTGAGAGAAGGAATCAGGGGTGGAAACAATTAAGGAGCAGCAAGAGGGAAAGTTTTGAGGTGGGGGAAACGCTGGTGGTGTGATCAGGTGGAGGCATCTGAGAGGAACAGAGGAGTTAACAAGAACTGTATCGAGACACAGGAGAAGAGATGAAGTGTAGTGCAGAGGAATCCGAAAGACATGAGATGGTTTTTGTTGTTTATATATTCTTTGCTGAATGGGAAGCCATGGTAAGGATTTAAAAACTGGAGGAATCTGTAGTAGGAAGAAGTTGTAGGAATAATCAGGGTAGTATGAAGGCATGGATGAATGTAATGGCTGTTGTTTGCGAGAGAAAGGGACACATTTTTTCAATATCGTATAAAACAAAGTGACAGCTGTTGACCATGATCTTAAATGATCAAAAAAAGAAAAGGGTAAGTCAGAGCTTACCGCAACAAAGGCAACAAAACTTCTATTTCTAGGAGTAGGGTACGTTTCCTTTTCGAGTATCTAAGCTAAAATGGTACCCTGAACTAGATGTCCCATAGAAAACCATTTGTCCCACTGTCCTGGTGCATATCATTGAATGTTCCGATTTGTTTCAGCTAAACAGTGATATCAAACACTACAAATAGCAGCAGCATTAGTCCAACCCCTATCTTTTGTTTATTTCCTAAAAGGTAAAAATAAAAGATGCCCATCTAAAAATCTGGGAAATTGGGGCCTTAAAGGGGACATGTCATTGAGACTAATAAAATTCCTTTTCAAATTAAGCATGAATCCCAAATTGTTTTTGTTATTAAAACATAGATCCCTGTTATAAACTTGTTTAAAAGTCTCAGCTGCCAATCATATATTGCCTGCCACTCCTCAGTGCCTTAGGCATAGGGGCAGGGCAGGCAATTACTTTCACTTTCAATTCTACAATTCATAGATTTAATGTCACTTCCCACATTCCCCCTCCCTCCCAACCATCTGTGTAACTAGTGAGTGCAGGGATATCAGCCCCCTCCATTCTGGCACATAAACATGGTTTTGGCATGATGCCCTTTAAAAACATTTTTGGGGTGGGGATGAGAATTTCTTGTCATGCAACTGTAAACATTTTTTTTCAAAGGGGGTTGCAGAGTCCACAATTTGCAATTTTTTGTAACATCCATATCTTATAGATCGTAATGGCATTCTAACTTTTCTTTTTTGTCTCCCCTTAGGATCAGTCTGCTCAAGGAATGTCAATAGCAGCACCTGGATCAAGGGGAACTTTGGCAAATATTCTCAATTTGCTGAATACAAGGACTTGGTTGCCTTTAATCCAAACTTTAATGGAGTAAGTATCCAATTCTACATCTGAAAATCCAGTCCAGTCAAAAATAACAAACATTATACCAAGTACTTTTTCAATTGGTTCTCTGTACAGAAATCATCTGTTTGCACATTTAGGGATTTAGTGCTGTGGTTTTCTATAAACGTGTTTCTGCTGCTTTCTTGTTCATTTATATTCTATTTTAAGAGAAGTTATGAATGTTAACCTACTGTCTACTGGTCAAAAACGTTGTTCATGGTCATCCATTTAAACTCAATACCGGAAAGAAAGCAGAATATTGAAAGCAGCACAGAGCATGTGCAGTGAAAAGAAAACGGGGAGCTACTGGGGCATCTTTGGAGACACAGTTCTTTACTGCTAAAGGGCTGGGGTTGCCTTGGGCTGGTACAGAAGCACAAAACATAATGTACAACATTTCTAAATACTTCTTTAGTTAAGCTTTAGCTATACTTTAAGACTGAGCCCCAGGCCCGGATTTGTGGGAAGGCCACCTAGGCCCGGGCCTAGGGCGGCAGGATTTTAGGGGGGCGGCATGCTGCCTAACCACACCCACATTGGTTCAAAAACACTGGGGATGCACAGGAGATACAATCTCCATGAAAATTTGCACGAATAAAGGGGAGGGGACAGGGGCGACAAATGGTAGTGGGCCTAGGGGCGTCCGCTTTGTAAATCCGGCCCTGCTGAGCCCTAGAATATAGATCTGTGGTTGGTTCCACACCTTTTATCTGGTTGGTTGTATAAGATCGAGGCAAAGTCATCTCATCTTGTAGAGTGGCTTAGCACAAGGGAACATACCCAGAGGGATTTGTAGAAGCATCTGGCACGACACTGTCTTTCAGCAAACTGGCAACTTTTTCAGCATAAATGAAACCCACTTTATCAAGTGCCTTTTCTGACCTTTCCTATTTAATCTACTGATATAAAAAAAACTTCCCTGCTTTCCAAATCCCTCATTGATTGCTTGTGTGTGTTTTCTGCTTTGCAGTTGGATGTATTGCCGAGCCTGACAGTGCCACAAGTAGTGAACTTCTGTCTGCAGCCAAATGCAGTGAACAACTCTAATGCCGCTGGCCAGATAATGGCAATACTGAATAGTTCTGCTGATGTCCAAAACTTCCTGACCAACCTCAATTTAGCTGCCGTAAGTTATACTGCTATACATTATTATTGTGCTACATTGATACAGTACCAACAAATTACACAGCTGTATCTTTTCATGGGTGTTGCTGTTCAGCCTATGCCAACAGCAGAAATACAACAACATTTTATGGCTGTTCCTTTATATAGCCATGATACAGCTAAACACTTCTAATACTTCTAATATCCTTATCATTTACAGTAGGGGCACATTATGCCTAATAATACATGAGTGATACTCAGAGTTCCCTGTATAACTCAGCCTGCAACCTTGTGTCTTTATATGGTCACAGAACAACCCCTCAGTGACTTCTAATATCCTTATCATTTACAGTAGGGGGTACATTATCCCTTATAATACATGAATGATACTCAGAGTTCCCTGTATAACTCAGCCTGCAGCCTTGTGTCTTTATATGGTCACAGAACAACCCCTCAGTGACTTCTAATATCCTTATCATTTACAGTAGGGGGTACATTATCCCTTATAATACATGAGTAATACTCAGATTTCCCTGTATAACTCAGCCTGCAGCCTTGTGCCTTTATATGGTCACAGAACCCCTCAGTGACTTCTAATATCCCTATCATTTACAGTAGGGGATACATTATCCCTTATAATACATGAGTGATACTCAGAGTTCCCTGTATAACTCAGCCTGCAGCCTTGTGCCTTTATATGGTCACATAACCCCTCAGTGACTTCTAATATCCTTATCATTTACAGTAGGGGTACATTATCCCTTATAATACATGAGTGATACTCAGAGTTCCCTGTATAACTCAGCCTGCAGCCTTGTGCCTTTATATAGTCACAGAACAACCCCTCAGTGACTTCTAATATCCTTATCATTTACAGTAGGGGGTACATTATCCCTTATAATACATGAGTGATACTCAGAGTTCCCTGTATAACTCAGCCTGCAGCCTTGTGTCTTTATATGGTCACAGAACCCCTCAGTGACTTCTAATATCCTTATCATTTACAGTAGGGGGTACATTATCCCTTATAATACATGAGTGATACTCAGAGTTCCCTGTTTAATTCAGCCTGCAGCCTTTATATGGTCACAGAACCCCTTAGTGACTTCTAATATCCTTATCAATTAAAGTAGGGGGATACATAAAAACAAATTTCAAAAAGGAAAATCTAAATGGTAGTAATATGAGTAGTCTTAGATTTGTTCAACTTTTATCTGTCTTCAATATAGATGTTACAGATTCAGTCGCTAGCAGCTAACTCAATGCATGACTGCCTGCTCCCCCTAAGCAAAGCTCACAAATATAGAAAGAATGAAGCATTTGTCCAGTAAATCTTAGCAGCAAAACACACTGTACAGATCTGCAAAAGCCGCACCTTTCTGTGCTATTCTAATAAAATACCTGGTCTCAAGGTGATGCAAATAGAACTGACCTCTTTGTATTGCTACTTGACAGAAAGTATGTAGTCTTTAGTTAAAGGACTTACCCAAATGCTTTGACCCACTTACTTTTTGCCACAATGAAGCTTAATATGTGGGAGTGTACAGTCTGTACATATCTTTGTCCATTCACATAGTACCCAACACACAAAAAAGTTCAGTTACTTATATGGTCGAGGCTTAGAACAAGCGGCTATAGAGCTTGGAGAGGGCTTAGTCTTTGGGGGGCTCGTAAAACTTCACAAAAGGAATTGGTCCAACTTTTGTATATTACTGTTATTCTTTCATATAACCAACAGAGGGTGCTGTGTGATATTGCAGTCACTGTTATTCTTTCATATAACCAACAGATGGCGCTGTGTGATATTGCAGTCACTGTTATTCTTTCATATAACCAACAGAGGGCGCTGTGTGATATTGCAGTCTCTCCCTGTTGGTATAGGAATGATTAAAAGTGACTGCAATCTCAGCTACTGCCCACTGACTCGAGTATAAGCCGAGGTAGACTTTTTCAGCACATTTTGGATGCTGAAAAACTCGGCTTATACTCGAGTATATACGGTAGTATTAATTTGACCAGCCCACAGATGAATACACACATTTTTTGGTCCAATATTTAGAATTAGTGATGGGCCAATTTGTGCCATGAAAATTCACAAAACGGCGAAAATTTTTCGAAAACGGCGAAAATGCGCCAGCGTCAAAAAAACGGATGCCAAATTTTTTTGACACATTTTTTTTGACAAATTTTCGCTTCAGTTTTTTTTTTATTTGCCCGTGGCGAATCATGGGAATTCACCGCAGATTCGCGCCTGGTGAATAAATTCGCCCATCACTTTTCAGAATGAAAATGGAAACTACGTGGAGGGAACATAATTGCCCTGCTTTTAAAGCTGTTCCATAAACTTTCTTTCTTTTTTTTCTACAGAACAATATGAGCTCCATCCCACGTCCTCTTGCACAGGGTCTGATCAACAAAACTTTCCAGGTTTTGATTCCAAGCCTCTCTCCCTCCAACAGCTCTGATTGGGCAGGGCTATTCCAAGATAACCTGAAGTTTGTTCTTCCTGAAATCACAACAGACCAACTTAAGGTCTTATCCTCAAACTTCTCTTGTGACTCCTTTCAAGCTGTGTAAGTGAAATCATAAACTCAAAGTCCAACCTCAGCCATAAATGTAGATTAGACTATGGTGTTCCATTTTTGTTCTCTCGTGTCAGGAGAGTTTTCCAAATCTAAATTCTTCTGTGTATTTGTATTAGCCTTTAAATCACCATTGGTTTTAATGCAACCCTTTAGGGAGACCCAAAGGTGTACTGTAAATCTACATTTCCCAATTTTTGTTTCTACCAGAATGAAAGCAATGGACTCCTCATTCAACCAACTGAAAAATGTAAAACAAGACGATGTTTACAAAGTCATCATTCAACCTAATCTCAAAAACAATGGTAATTTCACAATTATAATAAAGATCTCATCTTACGCCATTAGTTTACATTTACAGTATGATTATGTTTCCCGCTGAAGTGTCTAAAATGAAATGCTATCTTGAATGTTGTCCTCTAGAAGGCCATTTGTCCCATTAACAATGGAAGGAATTCGTCCAGTGGTTTAGACACATAACGTTGATTTAGTTTAGCTGAATAGTAAATAGTGGTGGGATTTGGTCAAACAGTATCCAGGATAATCAGACAGAGAGAGAATACCATTGTTGTAGTGCCCTTCAATTTCTTTCATCTCCCATAAGGTTTATCCTGCTCACAGAATGTCAACACCAGCACCTGGGTCACGCAGAACCTTGGGAAATTCATGCAGTTTGCAGAGTACAAGGACTTGCTTGCCTTCAATGCTCATTTCAATGCAGTAAGTATTGTACCCCTTCATCTCTTCCTTATTTTCCACTTCTCTGTACAGTCCCTAAAAATGTACAAACTACATTGTGTAAATGTGACTGTTTATGTGGTTGCTCAATGACTTCCTTACTTATTGTTGTATTTATTGTGCTTTGCAGCTGGACGTATTGTCTAACCTGACAGTCCCCCAGGTGGTGAGCTTCAGCCTGGAGTCGAACGCTTCAAGCAACACTAATGCTGCGGGGCAAATTATGGCACTATTTCCAAATGCAGCGGATATCCAAAGCTTCCTGGTTACCCTCAACTCAGCAGCTGCTCTAGTAAGTCTCATGCCCCTGCTTCAGAGTGGTCACCCATGTCATGAGATCAACTTATTCTTAGAGGCTTTATGTAAATTACTGGTTAGAAGTTTGTTGCAGTTCTGTGTTAAAAAATCAAACATCTGTTAATGGTGGAAAGAAGACCTGAACCCAACTCTGCGGCACATAAAAATCTACATTGTTCCATATTTTTTCTTTGCAGAAAAACATGAGCACCATTCAGGGCCCCCTAGCACTGAATCTCATCAACAAAACTTTACAGTTGTTGATTCCAAACCTCTCGCCCTCCAACAGCTCTGATTGGACAGGGCTCTTTCAAGATAAACTGAAGTTTATTCTGCCTGAAATCACAACAGACCAGCTCAAGCTCCTACCTCAGACCTTCTCCTGTGACTCCTTCCAATCTGTGTAAGTGAAAATGTCTCTTTAATTCATTTAGTTAATCCCTACTTGTGCCGTTATGATAAGTAACAAGAGTATCAGATGACAAACTTCACAGAGAACCTATAAAATGTATGCTTATAATTGATGTCCAGTCATGTCACTTGTGTCACATGACTTACTGAAACTTTTACAAGAAATAATGTGGCCATTGATTTAAAATGTAATGATAATGATATAAGTTGCCTTGTGATTTCCATGAATTAAAAGCATTCAACCTATGGCATCTTTATATGGTCAATATAATTGCCACTATTACTTCTGTGGAGGATTCAGACTATCATGGGTGTGAGTTGATGCAGATACTTTCACAACTAAAGATCTAAAATCTTGTTTGCAACTTTAAATAGCCAACCAACTGATATAGCCCTCAGTACAAATTCAATCATCTCACTACAGATGAAGTGTACTTAAAGAGATGGAAGACGTAGGTTGGACCCCTCTTTATTTTATAATTAGGAAAACCGAAGATCAGCATTTGATGATGAGGCCAAATGCAGAGCAACTAAACTATCAGATCATAGAACCTAAATGATTAATTACCACCAATATCTAAGAAGTAATATATCCAACACTAAAAAAGAAAATTGTAGTCACTAAAAAGCAAATATTAGTAAAAGTAAATGCCTTTAAACTACTGAATGAAACCCAGCAGACGCATGAACCTGTTGTATATATCTGTATCTACATTTCTCCAATTGTAATGTTCTTTGTTTCTAACAGCATCAAAGCAATGGACACGTCATTTAGCCAACTGAAAAATGTAAAACAAGAGGATGTTTACAAAGTCGTCATTCAACCCTACCTCAAAAATAATGGTAATGGTTAAATTGGGTTGAAAAAAAGACCAAAGTCCGTCAAGTTCAATGGAGGATGAAATTTGTTGATTGGTGTTCAAAATAATAGATTTCAGGTTACACCATGATATATGAAGGAATGAAATTGTGTTAAGCAGGAAACTACTTTTTCCTTAATTTAACAACATTCAAGACTAATGGACAAGGGGAAGGAGATCCCTGCACTGTAGAGCTTTCAATACAAGTGTGAGGATATCACAAAAACAGTAGGATAACAAATAGTGGATTATACAGTGGCATGAAGCCATAGGTTCCAGGACTCGGAGTCAGATGCTAGGGGAGGTCTCCAAGAGGTCATCTTGAAATTTAGTTTTAAAGAGACTGAGAGAAGGAATCAGGGATGGAAATCCAGAGGTAAGGGGCAGCTAGAGGGAAAGGCTTGAGGTGAGGGAAACAGTGGTTGTGGTGTGATCAAGTGGAGGCATCTGAGAGGAACAGAGGAGTCAGCCAGAAATGTATCAAGACACATTGGCTGGAACTAGGGGTAGACAGAAGAGGCACGTGCCTAGGGCACAGAGGTAGAGGGGCACCAGGCATGTACCTCTTCATGGACACCTTCCCCTAGTTCAGACCTTTGTGGCCCCCAACTGCAGGAGAAATTCAGCGTGTGCTCTCTTTCGCTCATGCGCACTTCCCCATCATATGCACGCTCTTCACGCACGCACACGGTGATGGTCGCCCGGCCCTGCAAGACACAAGATAAGAGATGTCGTGTAGTGTAGATGTATTTGAAAGGCATGAGAAGGAGTTTGTTGTTATTCTTTGCTGAATGGGAAGCCATGGTAAGGATTTAAAAACTTGAGGAATCTGTAGAAATAAGCAGGGTAGTATGAAGGCACTGATGAATGGATTGGCTATTGCTTGCGAGAGATTTTTTTCAATATTGTATAAGACAAAGTGACAGTTTTTGACCATGGTCTTAATATGATCAGAAAAGGAAACGGGTGAGTCAGAGCTTACCACTGAAGGTAGAATGCAACAAATCTTCTATTTCTAAGAGTAGGGGACATTTTTATCTAAGCTAAAATGGTGCCACTAGCTGTCGCATGGAAAACCATTTGTCCCAATGTCCTGGTGCATATCACTGAATGTTCTAATTTGTTTCGGCTAAACACTGATATAAAACCCTAAAAATAGCAGTATCATTTGTCCAAACACTTGGCATTGGGTCCTTAAAACAGTTTTGGTGTGGGGATGAACGCTTTCTTGTCATGCCACTGTAAATTTTAGTAGGGGATAGACCTTTTTTTCAAAGGGGGTTACAGTATCTACAATTGCCAATTCCTTGTCATGTCCACATTATATAGATCGTAATTGCATTCCCCCTTTAACTTTTATTTTTTGTCTCCCATTAGGATCAGCCTGCTCAAAGAATGTCAACAGCAGCACCTGGATCAATGGGAACATTGGCAAATATTCTCAATTTGCTGAATACAAGGACTTGGTTGCCTTTAATCCCAACTTCAATGGAGTAAGTACCCAATTCGACAGCTCAAAATCCAGTACAGTAAAAAATAACAAATATTATCCGAGTCCTTCTTAAATGGGTTCTCTGAACAAAAATCTTGCACAAAATTTTGAACTTTTAGAGATTTAGGCGCAAATTCACTAAGCGCCGAACGCTAGCGTTAATTCGCTAGCGTTTGGCATTTTTCGCTACTGCGCAAATTCACTAACGAACGCTGGTGTATTTTTGCTAGTGTTACTTCGCACCCTTACGCCAGGCGAATTTTCGCTAGCGATGTAACTACGCAAATTCACTAACTTGCTTAGTGTACTGAACGCTACCTTTTACGCTAGACTTCCTTTGCCACCTCAGACCAGGCGAAGCACAATAGAGTAGATAGGGATTGTTTCCAAAAAAGTAAATTTTTTTCTAAGTCCCAAAAAACGCTGTCGTGTTTTCTACATGATGGGTGATAGGCTGAAAAAGATCGAAATTTTTTTTGGGGCTCCCCTCCTTCCCCCCTACATTTCCTGACTCATGGCAACTTACCTAGACAGTGGGCACATGTGTAGGGCAAAATAAAATTTTTATTTGCTGATTTCAAGGTTTTCTAGGCATTTGTAGTGGTGATACGTGTTCCTCCATTGAAATTTGAATTTCGCACCGTATGTAAATGAACCATCGCTAGCGAAACTTCGCTTTGCTTGGCGAATTAACGCTAGCGCAACTTCGAAAACTTACACTACCCCTGTGCGCAACTTCGGGTTTTGCGGAGCGCTGGCGAAAATACGCCTGGCGAATTGTGGCGAAGTGTGGCGAACTTGCGCCTGGCGCAACTTCGCATCTTAGTGAATTTGCCCCTTAGCGCTGTGGTGTTCTATAAATATGTTTCTGCTTATTTTCTGTTCATTTATATTTTAAGAGAGGCGATAGATGTTAACCTACTGTCTATTGGTCAAAAACTGTGATGTTCATGGTCTTAACTTCAAAAAACAACTACAGGAAAGAAAGTGGGAAAATGCAACTGTAGCCTTATATTGCCATATATAAAAACATATTAGTAGAAAAATGAGACAAAATCTCCAGCCATGCTAAAAGGTGACCTTACCATGTTTCACTTTCCTCAAATGGTTTCCTTTTAGGTGATAAAAACTGATTGCTCCCCTCTTATACTGTAAATGTATGCAGGCTCATTAACCAAGGCTTTATTCACGTACTCATTTATTTTGCAGATGGACGTGTTGTCTTCGCTCACAGTGCCACAAGTGGTCAGCCTCAGTTTGGAATCATCAGCTGGAAGTAACCCTAGTGCCGTAGGACAGATTATGGCATTACTGCAAAATACCAATAATGCCTACGATTTCTTGGCTCAGATCAGTTCTGCTGCTGCATCAGTAAGTTCTGTTATAATTCTCTATAGTGTACCAGGGAAAATATCTCCTATGAATGGGTAATAGCTTCTATAGTGATTGTGCTGGCATATAACTGGTGTTCTTACCTTACTGTGTACTTGCAGTGAAGATTTTCATTTTAGATATGGATATAAAGAATTTAATTAAAAGTAGGGAGGGGTGTGTGTATGGATGCTGGGTTTTCATTTGGAGGGGTTGAACTTGATGGACTTTCAACCCAATTTAACTATGTAACTAACTATGTAACTTATTAATTCCGGCACGATGTGAGGTGCTATGCACGTTATCAGTTTATGCTGAAAACTGTGTTTCTTTTTATACAGAAAAATATGACCACCGTTCCAACTCCTCTAGCTCAAGGGCTGCTAAACAAAACCTTCCAGACTCTGACCCCCAAAATCAATAATTTGAACAGTTCTGATTGGTCAACACTCTTCAATAATCTGAGCCTTGTTCTGCCTGAAATCTCTCAAGATCAACTCAGCCTCATCCCACAGAACATTAGTTGTGATTCCTTCCAAGTAGTGTAAGTTCTCCCTTACTTCACTTTGGGCGACTCTATATACACCAGTAGAAATGAAGCCAGTTGGCTACTTCTGTATGTCATGACCAATGTGCCCTCTAATCCATGCGCTTGTCCGTGCACAAGCCCACACAACAAATTGTTGAGCACACAAAAATGTGCTTTAACACATCATTCTGTACTTGCCATTCAGAGGCAACACTGCTCCTGACACCCTTTGATTGTGTTATTCGCATACAGTACTATGAGTTTTATTAACCCAGTTTCCTAAATTCCGATCTTGATAGCTGCTTCTCAGTTAATGCAGTTTCCATAGAGTATTTAATAATTCCCAGTGTCCCGTATTGGCTGCTCAACCAAGACAAAATTTGCTATTACCACCCACACTGTGACCTGAAATGGGTGCTACAATTATATGGCAGGAGCTTCTTGGGCATTTATATGTTGCTCAAGTGCCCCATGGCCAATCAGGCTGTTTTGACCAATGGCTTGTTTGGAAACCTTGTCATATGATCTTTATGTGTATGGTCAGATCACCAATTGTGGTCCATCATATTAGATATTTAATCTCTTACTGTTTTGAAACCTTTTTTATCTAATTGTATGTTGTGTATATTCTTTAGAACCAAACGTTTGAACTCCGTTTACCAACAAATGAAACCAGAGAAACAGCAGGCTGCTTATGGATCCTTCATCAAGCCGTATCTGAAAAATAATGGTCAGTTTCATTAAGCCAACACCCATGATAACTATGAGGGACTTCCATCAGAATTCAACTGGGCAAGGGATAAAACTCAGTCATACAGAGATTGTCCTCATTTATCAGTTATTAATTATGTAGAGCATAAGAGAGAACTATAACACTGGTTGGGAATGCTATGCCCTAAACACTTCTCTATAAAGGGTTTGGAGAGAGCACAGTGTTGCTTGTGGTTATATAACCTACATTATTCATGAATATATCACTCATCTGACATAAGGCTGACTGAGGACTGAGAACCAAACTGTAGGGAGTGCAGGGGGGTTATTGTGTTAGTAGTTACATTATTCTGCTTAATCTCTAAGCAGTAACAAAGCCTGACACAAACTACAAGAGCACAGTTGTCCCACTGTATTGATTGATAGGGAGTGCAGTTTTATGTAAAAAAATGCAAAGGCAGCAGTATAGATGATTCAGTGGCCTGCGTTTGATAACTATACTGCTCCTGCATGAATGGGACCATATTCCATACCTCTATTTTTTCTTTTTAGGTCAAGCACCAAAATGTTACAGCCAAAGTGATCCCAACTCTGCAGGCTGGCTTTTGGACAACATGGGCTTCTTCTTTGCACAGTCTAGCCAGACAGATCTGTTAACATTTGCTAATCAAAGCACTGTAAGTTCATGTTAGTGCAGCTAATGAGACTGAAGTAAAAGTACTCCCCTAATGGTCATAAACCAATGGTATTTGTTAAAGAGGCAGTATAACCCCTCCCCCCAGTTCAACATAAGCTCAATAAATAAGACTTTTCATTTTTTTTGGCTTGTTTTTGCAACTACCTGCGAAAATTCCTTCACTTCCCAGGTTCCTGGTTACTCTGAGCAACTAAGGGAGAAATATAAGTTAGTTAATCACATAACCAATATGTTGATATAACCATTGTACGTTCTACACTGTATCTCAAACCTACGAAAGGGAATGGTTGCTTATACAGAGTTCAGAGAAATATACCATAAAACTATGTCAGCATAGGTACTCCCCTGTACTAAGCTCAATTCAGCAGGAACAGCCCCCTAAGTTTGCTCATAGTCTGTACAGAGAGATCCCATAAAACTATGGCAGCATAGGTATTCCCTGTACTAAGCACAATTCTGCAGGAACAGCCCCCTAAGTTTGCTCATAGTCTGTACAGAGAGATACCATAAAACTATGTCAGCATAGGTACTCCCCTGTACTAAGCTCAATTCAGCAGGAACAGCCCCCTAAGTTTGCTCATAGCCTGTACAGAGAGATCCCATAAAACTATGGCAGCATAGGTATTCCCTGTACTAAGCACAATTCTGCAGGAACAGCCCCCTAAGTTTGCTCATAGTCTGTACAGAGAGATCCCATAAACTATGTCAGCATAGGTACTCCCCTGTACTAAGCTCAATTCAGCAGGAACAGCCCCCTAAGTTTGCTCATAGTCTGTACAGAGAGATCCCATAAAACTATGGCAGCATAGGTATTCCCTGTACTAAGCACAATTCTGCAGGAACAGCCCCCTAAGTTTGCTCATAGTCTGTACAGAGAGATCCCATAAACTATGGCAGCATAGGTATTCCCCTGTGCTAAGCACAATTCTGCAAGAACAGTCCCTACGTTTGCTGACTTTTCTGACATAATTATTGGAATTTAGTTGTAACTTAAAAATTACTTTTTGCAGCTGCAGCTGTTTGTCAACAACCCAGCCACTTCCCAGTTTGCCAGCCAGCTCAACTTGGATAAGGACATTGCTATTTTCATCACCACACTAATGACTTCAGGCGGAAATACCAATTTCAGCAGGTACAGTACAAACAGATTTTGGTTGATGGCTGGCTCTAACTGTGGGTCAGACAACACCACCATTCCTCCAGGGTCAGATCAACCTTCTAAGTAACACGGAACCTTCTGATGGAACTGCAGGACAATTCCCATAATCTCTCATATTTCAACCAGACAGATATGTCACACCAATACCCTTTAGAAAATGTTTTGATCTAGTAGTAGATCTAAGAGTGAGCCTTGGATGTCAGCTTCTCCTTTGCTTCCTAGAAGGTCCAGTCTGACGCTGTATAACCCCCAACATTTGAATATCAAGACACTGCCCCAGTTGTGTACAGAAATGACCCATCTCACCTTAATACCAAGTATCTCCTTGTGGTGCTGATGTTTATATCAATCTCCAGTGTCAAAGTTCAACCAGTAATGACTGTTTCATTTTTTACCTTTTTAGCATTCCAAGTAATTTCCTGTGCTTCCTGACACCACAAGCTTTTCTCAATATGAATAGCGCTGATATCTTTGACATCTCCCAGAAAATCAACAAGGCTTGTGCTAAAAACCAGACCCAAGGAGCTTCAGCCCAAACCACTGAAGAACTACAGGTAATGATGAATCCTGTTTCTTACCTACATGACTTCAATTTGTTGTTTCTCCTTTGCATCCCTAGTGGACATAAATATAATTGCAGCTAAGTCCTCATCTCAAAAACAGCAGTGGCAGATTAATGACATGTGGGGCCCCTAGGCTACATCCACACAGGCTGCCCTTCTAGGCTACTGTTGAGTCCAGATTTGTGCAGATCCAGGCACATGTGTACCCAAATTCTCTACACCAGGTCAGGGTTGGCGTGCACCAGTGAAGTCACTGGATCTGCACATACGTAGGTACATTTACGTTCCTTGCCTGCCTTCATCTCCCAGCAGGTGCGCCCAACCAGAAACCAGCAATGCAAATAAAAAGAAATATTAAAAGAAAATAAAAATAATAATTGGAAAAGAGCTACAATGGGCCCCTAGGTTATAGCTTAGGTCCACAGTGATCCCCAACCAGTAGCTCGTGAACAACATGTTGCTCTCCATCCCCTTGGATGTTGCTCCCAGTGGCCTCAAAGCAGGAGCTTATTTTTGAATTTCAGGCTTGGAGGCAATAAAAAACCAGGTGTACTGCCAAACAGAGCCTCAATGTAGGTTGACAATCCACATAGGGGCTACCAATTACCCAATTACAGCCCTTATTTGGAACCCCAAGAACATTTTTCATGCTTGTGTTGCTCCCCAAATCCTTTTACTTCTCAGTGTTGCTCACGGGTTCAAAAGGTTGGGGATCCCTGGCTTAGGATATACTGTGCATTAATCTGCACCTGCCTAACAGGAATATGATGTGGGACCCAGTAAAGCTTACTTATGCTAGCATGTAGTACACATGTACCTATATTACAGCTATTATTCTATTCAAACCCTCCATTTTTTTTGCCTAGGTCTCAATTTCCCTTGTCAGCAAACTAAACAACTTTACATCAAGCACTCTCAGTGATCTGGGCCAAACTGCTGTTGGACTATCCACATCTCAGATCAGCAGCATTAAGGACACTGATCTCAAGGGCGCCCTGTCTTCTCTCAGCAGCGTCAGTGGCTGGAATTCTGGACAATCAAAGGCAATCATGAATAAGCTCCTCCAGTCTGGTTACCAGGTAAATGTTTTAATATTTTACTTTGAAAAAGCTGAAGGTCAGAAAGCAATCTGTGGCATGTAGCCTGTGGTATCTTGCCTCTGCTAGAAAAAAGGGTAACATTATTGCCTTGTAATAAAATACAATTTCAGGGTTGTCCAGCTGGAGACCTTGCAGGCCCAAGATCTGCATAGACACAATTGTTTTTCTTTTGGATGTCCATCTATAGATACTAAATATTATGATTTCTTTTATTTGTTTTAGGTGACAAATCTAGAAAGCTTGGGCAGCTTGGTGGTTGGGCTTCCAAGCAAGAAGTTGATGGATTTGGATCCAGGTTTGATTGTTAATGCGTCCAAAAACTCTCAGTTTGCAAGCCAGTTGTCCAGTGCTCCTTCTTCTCTGCAGACTGTTTTTGTTGCCAAGGTGAGTGGGTATCCAAAGCCATTTCACACAGTGATCATAGCATAAGAGACATGGTATGAATTATATTTGAGCATTATTATGTATGTTTCATCATGGGCAATTATAAAAAATAAACTGACAGTCTTTGGAAACATTCTTCTGCACAACTTTTATTTTAAACATCAGTCAAGGAGGCCATACTCCAGACTGATCTGGTATGTCTTCTGACTGATTCCACCACAGGCCAAACAGAAGAAGAACCAGTGGTTCAACTAGATGTTGCTGGATCCACAGAAAATTAATTTTAGGGCACCCAAAATATCCACAGTTTGTCCTGTTTCATCAATATAATTTGAAATTGCTTTTTAATTGGACCTCATGGGCCCCTTATAACTCCTGGGCCGCAGAGTCTCCTTCCTATGTAGTTACACCCCTGCATAGAACATTTGATGGACAACATAGGGTGTAGCTGACTTTTTATTGTCCCATTGTTAATGCAAAGAGAATGAATGCTTGCCCCAGAAGAGAGGGATGAAGAGAGCTGAGGCTCCTTTTTACTTTATCATCTGCTGATGAACCATGTACTGGCCAACATGGTGCATTGCTGGGAAAGTGTTCAAACCTACCTGATTCACAAACCAACCGATATCCAGAGTACGTGGATATGAGCGAGGACTGGAAGGCTATCAAACCCACATTTGCAGTTCAACATGTATTCATGGTCCATTACCTTATGGATAGCTTTAGGTTACAGATAGAATCTTAAAACATAATCAGCATTCCGACTTGTCTATCACGCCAAGTCTGAATAGCCTTTATTTTTAGCACTAAAAATATGGAGATTTCCTTCTCCTGCAATGGGGAATGTATTTTCATTTGTTTTGTGCATCCATTGCCCTAAAGGTAACCCCAACTTAATTATCCTTTCTCTATCTCCATAGATTCTAACTGCAGATTCCAAGCCAGAAAACTTTGTCAAAATGATTCCCAACGCCATGGCCGTACTCATTCCCAAATCCCGCCTTGCCTTCAAGCCTGTCCTGGATGACATTAATAACAAAGCCTGGGCCCCAGAACAGGTATGTCATTAGCAAGAGATAGCTATACACACTCTGGGGTGAGACTGAGGATAAAAGGGGCATAGTAGAAAAGCCAGTAAGAGGCAGACATAGTAAGTGGTAAGAGAAAGTCTAACAAAGAAAAGAGAGGTCAGGGGAGAGATAAGGGCTTGACTAGGAGGGGGAAGAATGGAGAAAGATATATATCTACAGTTTATTTCTTATATATCAAGGAAACACTAACTCCAGGGTTCCGTTTGGACACACCCCAGCTCTTTATTCAAGATTGGGATTTGACCAAATGAAATCCATACTCTTAACTTCATGTGACAAATTAGGGTTGTAATTGAGTTCAGCATTCAAATCTTTTGTGGAAAACTGAATGCTCAGCCAAATCCAAAAAATGCATTGACTTGGTGCATTCCTGTCAATGTCGGACTGGCCCACTGGCATACCAGGAAAACTCCTGGTGGGCCCAGGTGTCTGTGGGCCTCTTGCTTCTAACCATTTGGCCTATTTCATGGTCATTCCATATTTCTTTATGGGAAAAATAGGCTTAATAATGGAAGAATAGAGTATAGTAAGTAGATTAGGACAATGAGCGAGGAGAGGAGAAATAATAGTTTGGAAAGTGGCCCACGTCATTTTCTAGTGGACCACTGGCATCCCAGTCCAACACTGATTCCTGTTCTAAATACATTGCTTGCCTGGGCTGAGGCATCATTCCTAGAGAATGTTCAAACAAGGCAAGCAATGAATACATATGTTGTGCACAGGCTATACGCTCTACCATTACATTATTCAACCAGTGAAGGAATTGATACTAAAGACTTAGGGGCCCATTTACTTAGCTCGAGTGAAGGAATAGAATAAAAAAAAACTTCGAATTTCGAATGTTTTTTTTGGCTACTTCGACCATCAAATGGGCTACTTCGACCTTCGACTATGACGAAAATCATTCAACTATTCGACCATTCGAGAGTCGAAGTACTGTCTCTTTAAAAAAAAAAAACTTTGACCCCCTAGTTCGCCACCTAAAACCTACCGAAGTTAATGTTAGCCTATGGGGAAGGTCCCCATAGGCTTTGCTATCTTTTTTGGGTCGAAGAAAAATCGTTTGATCGATGGATTAAAATCCTTCGAATCGAACGATATTCAAAGTCGAAGGATTTAACTTCGACAGTCGAATATCGAGGGTTAATCAACCCTCGATATTCGACCATAAGTAAATATGCCCCTTACTGTTATGGTCTCCAACTACTTTCTGTTGACACAATCTTGCTTTTATTACGCAGGCCGCCATGTTTTTTGACAGTGTTGTGCCTGCCCAATCCGTCTTATCCAAGTAAGTTCCAACTTCAAGGGTGTCTTTTTCATGGGGAATGTTTAAAAAAAAAAAGTGTAAAGTCATTCAAAGGGAAGCAAACCAAAATATGACATTTAGAATAAAGATAGCAGATGTAATTCTGTGCACATTTCCAGTAAACATGACATTTTTGAATGATTGTAACATTATGAATTGAAAGCAGTTTCTGTCTCACCTTTAATATTCCTACATAGCTGTTCCTTGCTACATGTACCAATTGAACCATGTAGCAGCTCCCCCTTCCAGCCAAGACTCCAATTCCCACAATTCCTTGCAGTGATTCTCCTTGACAGGTCTGAGGATCATAGACGTGAAAATGTTAGAAGAACACACTAACAAAACAATGTAATATTCCAAAAAGTATAAGAAATATACCTATGATAGTTTCCCTTTAAAAATATTGTGCAAACCCATAAAAGGTACAAATCTCCAATGTTCCGTTTTTGGGTTTGTTCGTGAATCACCAACTTGTTCCAAGAAGTTTATCATAGATTAAAATAGGGTTCTTTTGGCTGAGACACCAGCAATGACCAAGGACGTCGTCTCCCTTTGAATAACAATGAGAAGATTCATTTTGGATCAAATCTGAGAACCATAAGAGTTTGTGAAGGAAAATAAAGTCTCCTCTTTTTATTTTATCTGCAGTATTTCCGCCTCGGTTCTGCAAGGGTATACCTGCGGCTCAAATAACAAAATGAGTCCTGCCCAAGTCCAGTCATTGGCAAAGGCTATGAAGATAAATAATGCCATCCTGTCAGAAGACCAGGTATGACAATTGCTGTTGGCTTTGGGGGATTAAGTCTCCATTGTTATGTCACTCAAAATGTTACAGTAGAACACTGGAATGTCTTTATAATGTCCCCCATCATTGCAGCATTTATAATCTTGATGCAGCTTTAGAAACCCAAAACTTGTCTTTAGCCAACTGTCATCTATAATATAGAGTCATAACAACGGTGAGCTCATTGTTACATCAGTAGGAATTTTACTGTCACCAGAAAACCTTATGTCTTTCTCGAGGGGTCCATTTACTGTACTAACAAATTTTGATATTTTCCTGAAAACTATAAAAATTCCTGGCTTTTAAAAAAAAAAAGCTAAAAAAAATAAATCTTGTTGAGGTCCTACAGAAGCCGATGGGAGTTGCACTGATCTTATTGGACCGTTTTAAATTTAATTTCGGATTTGTTTTTTTCTTGAGGAATTGTCAGAGAAACTCAAAATTTTAGAGGTTTTCGATGTATTGGTATTGTTTAGTGCATCGTTCAATTTTTTTCATTCGTACTTTTCAGAACTTTTTAAATAAATTTCATGTCAATCGTGGTTTTAGAGTTTGTGAGTTTATTCATTGGTTTCTGAAACCTTTAAAACCACAAAATAATAACCTCTAAAACCACTAAATAAAAATAATAATAAAAGATGAGTCATCTACAGGTATGGGATCCATTATCTGGAAACCTGTTATCCGGAAAGCTCCAAATAAAGAGAAGGCTCTCTCTCATAGACTCCATTTTTTCCAAACAATCTAAATTTTTTAAAAGTATTTATTTTTTCCCTGCAATAATACAGTCGTACCTTGTACATGATCCAATTTATGGATGAAATTAATCCTTTTTGGAAGCAGAACCAGCCTATTGGGTTTAGTTAATATTTACATGATTTTCTAGTGGACTCAAGGTATGAAGATCCATATTACGAAAAGATTCGTTATCCAGAAAGCCCCAGGTCCTAAGCATTCTGGATAAGAGGTCCCATACCTGTATGTATATATATATATATATATATATATATATATATATATATATATATATATATTGTGACCAGTTATGTCATTAACAATTTTACTGCTGCTCTAAACCCTACATCAGGTCTTTCTCCATAATATGGAGTGCCCATTGTTACGTCATACATAATTTTACAGCAGCTCTAGTGCCCTAGATCCTCAATTTTCCCAAGAGTTATCGGCAATATAGAGTTCCCTTCTCGTTCGGTGTGTTCTCGTTGTTATATCGCTAATTTTACTGTAGTTGTAGAACCCTAGATCATGATTAGATTTAGCTATAATATAAAGTGCTCATTAATAATATTACTTTAGCTCTTAAACTCTAGATTAAGCCCTTGAATTGTCACCACAATTTTTTCCCCATTCTGTTGTAGTTGAACTGCCTAGCCAAGCCGATCGTCAAAATTAGCAGTGATGCGGACATGGAGAGTTATCCGAGAGAAATATATCTGTTTTCCAGGTAACGCCTCAACCATTTGGGAAGGCTTAGCCTCTGAAATTCCTACTGGGTGTGTAGATTTATAGCTATCTGAGACATATTTTGGTGGTATCACTAGGAACCTAAGGGCCCTGGTGCACATTTTTAAGGCTACAACACTTGGGCCCCAGTGTGCCTCCATCTTTGATATTTTCACCATTCTAACCCGTATGCTTCACATCACCACCATATTCTTCATGCTAGGCCCTCTATCTTCTTATATCCCTTAATCCCATGTGTTTAATTGTGGATTCGCCACTTTGTATTGCAATTTTCTAAAATTTAGAATGATAAAGAATACATTGTTTTGAGTCTTTCACCGTTGTATTAAATGTAGTAAACCAGAGGCTAATTGATTTAGAGTCTAGATTTTTATGGTTCATTATACATATGCTCTCATTTATTTTTCACTCTGTTGCCCCAAAACCACTGCTTTACTGCTATAGTTAGTGACCCTAGCAACCAGATTCCAGCCCCTATCTGACGTGTTCTTCACATGTTCATTCCAGCCCTCCAAGCAATGCGAATTTAACAGCCTGTAAAGCTTTCTATACCAATGTCGGTGCAGCAAACATCAGCATCCTTTCAGCAGATTCCAAAAAGCAAAAGAATTTTCTGCCAAAGGCCTTATCCTGTTTGGTAAGTGGAATAAATTCCAGATTTCGGTATGGTTTAGCAGTAGATCTGGAATACATATCAGCAGTTGTACTGCTATTCTGAGTATTTTATTGATGTTGATGGGACAAAACCCCCAGAATTGTGAGATTATACTTATAATGAATATAACTCCTACTAAGCAACAGTGTATGTATATATTGCCAATGCTACACTAATGTTTATGGTATTCCTACAGAATGTTACAGGGTTTGCCCTCACCAGTGACCAGATTCAGGTACTTGGACAATTAGTCTGCGACCTGAATGGGACATATATTGAAAATTCAGACAGCAGTGTAATAAACCAACTGCCCCAGTGCACTTCCCTCACCGATGACCAAAAAACTTCCATTATTAAAGTGATCAGCCAGGGGAAATCATCATATGGGTAAGAGAGAGTCCACTTAAAAGTAATGTGTTTTTTTTCCATAAATCTGAAGTATCTGAATTACGATTATTATAAGTATTATAAATAAATGTACTTCTTTAATCCAGGTGTGCTATAAAATATATAGCGTATGAGTTACACTCTAAATATAAAGTATCATGATGTTCCATTATCATATTTAGACACAGGGTGGAGGCAGATTTACAGAGGTCAATGAACTCTGAATATCACTCATGTATTATAAGGGATAATGTACCCCCTACTGTAAATGATAAGGATATTAGAAGTCACTGAGGGGTTCTGTGACCATATAAAGGCACAAGGCTGCAGGCTGAGTTATACAGGGAACTCTGAGTATCACTCATGTATAATAAGGGATAATGTACCCCCTACTGTAAATGATAAGGATATTAGAAGTCACTGAGGGGTTCTGTGACCATATAAAGGCACAAGGCTGCAGGCTGAGTTATACAGGGAACTCTGAGTATCACTCATGTATTATAAGGGATAATGTACCTCCTACTGTAAATGATAAGGATATTAGAAGTCACTGAGGGGTTGTTCTGTGACCATATAAAGGCACAAGGCTGCAGGCTGAGTTATACAGGGAACTCTGAGTATCACTCATGTATTATAAGGGATAATGTACCCCCTACTGTAAATGATAAGGATGTTAGAAGTCACTGAGGGGTTGTTCTGTGACCATATAAAGGCACAAGGCTACAGGCTGAGTTATACAGGGAACTCTGAGTAGCACTCATGTATTATAAGGGATAATGTGCCCCCTACTGTAAGTGATAAGGATATTAGAAGGCACTGAGGGGTTGTTCTGTGACCATATAAAGGCACAAGGCTGCAGGCTGAGTTATAGAGGGAACTCTGAGTATCACTCATGTATTATAAGGGACAATGTACCCCCTACTGTAAATGATAAGGATATTAGAAGTCACTGAGGGGTTCTGTGACCATATAAAGGCACAAGGCTGCAGGCTGAGTCATACAGGGAACTCCAAGTATAACTTGTGTATTATTAGTGCAACCCATAGTGCTGGTTTCATAGTACAGATACAGTCTTTCAGAGCCACAAATCCAAAGTCGCAAAAATCTTGTTTCAGTTTTGTTCAATCTTATCAGAGGAGGATATTGCAATATGGCATCTCCATAGTTAGGACTTGAAGAGCAGAAGAAACAGAGAGGTCTGGGTGATATAAGCTATTATAGTGTCAACTACTAATATTTTATAGTAGAGGGTTGATGATTGTCAATATAAACAAAGCATAAATAATCCTTGACAATGCAAATAATTATTTTTGGAATTCATTTTTCATATTTTTTTTTTGAAGGCAACCATCCACTTGGTCGAAAGCAACACTGAAATCTCTTAAGGGAATCATGAGTTTCGCTAACAATGAAATCCTCTCGAATATTTCCAATGTAAGAAATCAGAGAATACAGACAATTATATTTGAACTGGGGGTGCATCACTATGAGCAAAGCAGGGCAATTGTTTACAGTTATAATACAACAATCTTGTCTAATGTTTCCATCTGACCTTCCCATCCCCATCTTGTCCTAGTGTTGGCACCTTTTACTGCTGCCATTATCTTGCCCTATTATAGTCCTACTGACATCATCTATTCTTACAGCCCAGTGATCCCCAACCAATGGCTGGTGAGCAACATGTTGCTCAATAACCACATGGGTGTTGCTCCAGTGGCCTCCAAGCAGGTTTGGTTGCAAACAAGGCCTACTGCCAAACAGAGCCTCCTGTAGGCTGCCAGTCCACATAGGGACCACCTGTAGTCAATTACAGCCAGGGTCAGACTGGGGGGCCCACCGGGGCTGCTGTCGCCAGGTTCCCCCAGCAGAGCCGCCCCAGAACACACGCAAGGCTTGTATTTGTCATGACCTGCGCCAAGAAGATTAGCATAGGGAACAAGACTGGACCAGTGGGGCCCACCGGGTTTTTTCCCAGTGACCCACCGGCCCAGTCCGACGCTGATTACAGCCCATAATGGGTACCCCCTGGAGCTTTTTGCATGCTTGTGTTGCTCTCCAACTTTTTTTAACATCTGAATGTGGATCAAGGGTAAAAAAGGTTGGGGATCCCTGTTATAGCCTTTACAGAGAGCTCATAATAACTGTTCTATAAAATGTATTGAATTGCAAATTTATTGCCCCATGAATTATAAAATTTCAGCTTATCCCTCAAATCTGTAAAGAGGAGCACCAATTAATTGAAGAGGATAATGATTTGATTCTATTATTTTTGCACAGGATGTCTTAGTATCGTGGATAAAAGATACTTCTGACCTGAAAAGAAGTCAACTCGCAACCATTGTGAAGACTTTATACCCCACTAGGGCACGCCGAGCAGTCAGTAAGCATCTCCAGATCCAAATCTTGTTTGACTCTTCATTTACATCAAACCAATTAGAAATTAAAAACACCCTATTTATATCTATAACAAAAACAGCTCCAATGGGCTGATTTGGGCATCGCAAAACTTTTGGGGGCCGATTCACTCAGCTCGAGTGAAGGGTTCGAAGGAAAAATACTTCGAATTTCGAAGTATTTTTTGGGTACTTCGACCATCGAATGGGCTACTTCGACCTTCGACTACGACCTTCGACTTCGATTCGAACGATTCGAAGTAAAAATCGTTCGACTATTCGACTATTCGATAGTCGAAGTACTTGCCCTTTAAAAAAAACTTCGACCCCCTACTTCGGCAGATAAAACCTACCGAAGTCAATGTTAGCCTATGGGGAAGGTCCCCATAGGCTTGCTAACCTTTTTTTGATCGAAGGATTTTCCTTCGATCGTTTGATTAAAATCCTTCGAATCGTTCGTTTCGAAGGATTTAATCGTTGAAAAATCCTTCGATCGATCGATCGCAGGATTAGCGCTAAATCCTTCGACTTCGATATTCGAAGTCGAAGGATTTCAATTCGAGGGTCGAATTTCGAAGTATTTTTAACTTCGAAATTCGACCCTAAGTGAATCTGCCCCTTGGTGTTTATTAAAATTTCTCTAAAACTCAAAATATTCCAGATTTATTTAGGGGCAGATTTATTAAGGTTCAAATGTAAAATTTGAATTTTCACTTTTTTAAAAAAAAAGCTCCAATGGGCTGATTTGGGCATCGTATTTTTTTCAAAACTTGAGGTGTTTTTTAAAATTTCTCTAAAACTCAAAATATTCCAGATTTATTTAAGGGCAGATTTATTAAGGTTCAAATGTTAAATTTGAATTTTCACTTTTTTTTTGTGTCAAAACTCACAAATTCGAATTTAAAAGCACCAACTCGAATGTAAATTTGAATGTGAGATTTATCACACCGAGACAATGAAAACAGGTCTAATTCAAATATTTGCCACCTAAAACCTGCCGAGTTCATTTACAAGTCAATGGCAGAGGTCAGTTGAGCCATTTGAATATTTTAATTGCCTTCCTGACACTCGAGGAAAACTCGATTCGAATTTTCAGGTTGGGACTGTTCAATCGAATATTAGACATTTGATTTTTTTCAGAAATAACCTCCCATTCGAGTTGTGAGTACATTCAAATTTGTTAAAGTAAAAGAAAATTCACATAAATTCGAACTTTGATAAATAACCTCCTAAATGTAAAAACCACAAAAAAATACGAGAATGTTGAGGTCCTACAGTAGTCAATGGGAGATGCTACGCTGATCCTATAGGACCTTTTTTTAGCCAGACTTTTAGAAGATTTTTTTTTTTTTGCTAGTAATTTTCCAAAAAAGTGAAATTTTAGAGGTCTTATAGGTTTTCCTATATATATATTTTTAGCACATTATTTAGGGTTTTTTCCATTCCTACTTTTTCTATTCAGATTTTTTAATAGATTTCATGACATTCATGGTTTTAGGGAACATGAATTTAATTGTGGTTTCAAAAAGCTCTAATACCACTGAAATTCGACCTTTCATAAATAATATATATATTTAAACAAAAAAAAAAAAACACAGTTTGGCATCTTAAAGAGACATTTTGCTTTCATCTTCCAGGTTGCACGACTGGACAAATAACAGCAGATAACATTAAGGATAACAGTCTCCCACTGACTTACCCTACTGACCAATTAAATGCTTGCTTAAATGACACGATACTAAAAGATTTCCTGCAAGACCTCGGCAGCAAGCCTTTCACGAATAGTCAGCTGGGAGTTCTAAAGACCCGACTTGACACGGTGAGAATCCGGGAAAGATGACAAATGAATTGTATTTATTTATTTGTAATTCATGTTACTTTCCAAAACAACCAAACAAACGTAAATATGAGGGAACTTTTTGTTTTTCCAGCTCTATCCTAGTGGTTACCCAGAGGAAGTGATTCCCAACCTTGGGGCCATCGCCAGTGTCTGTTCTGAAGCAGATATCGCAAAGTGGAATATCACCTCTGTAGACACTCTGGAGAGTTTGCTGAAGAATGATCTATCTAGCAATGTGGTAGGTTAACACAACTTCATACATACATTTTTATTTAAAAAAAAGGAATATGTTCTGAAACAGTGGTTTCTAGACTTTTTATGAAGAAAGCTCTCAAAGACGTAATGACTAAATGGTCTAAATTTGGTCAGGATCACCTAATCTACTGAAAACCAATAAATATATCAGTCATACCCCTACAGTTGCACCAATTTCAAGCTTAGCAACTGTTTGCCCCAAATTTTACTCTAATTGGCCTTTAGGTTGAGGTTCCATTATTATCTAGGAGAGCATTGAAGTATCTACTCCAGATCTCATCCTAAATTATATTTACACCAAGCTTCCAGAAATATCTAGGATAGTAAATATGTATCCACCCTGATTTGACTTATTTCTATAGATATACCCTGAATCTCAAACTGGGTTTCCAGGAATATCTCACTGGACATCATAACAAACTTGGGCAGCAAATTGGTATTTATGCCAAATGCAAACCCAACTGTCCCCCAGGCTGAGATGCTCCATCCACTGCCGTGTTCCTCTAGGAAGGACAGCATCACAGATGGGGAAACTATGAATTAAAGGATGACGATGTACAAGGGGTTGAGGTGCTTTTAGCCCCACTGGCAATAATATAGCTATTACTATAGTTATTAAAGCCCATGACAACATTTGTAGTTGCAGGGGGCTTATAAAATGAAAGATCGACTATTATACCCCTGCTCTAGCTACACCCATAAATGTACTAAACAAGATAAAAAAAAATCTCTATTTTGTATTTTAAAGGTTAAAGCAGTTATTGATAAATTCATTTCTGGAAACTCATTGAGCACTTCTGCATTGAACGTCATTGGCAGCCCATCCATTTGCCTTCTGAATAGCAGCCAGCTGAATGGTATCACCCCAAGTGCCATCGGGTGAGTCATGCTCTAAAGTCATTTACTAATTATGGACACAGTAACATCCTTGACAGGTGGCTGTAAAAGCTATTTGAATGCAAGATCCAGTGTTAAGGGGTTGAGAGTGCAAATAGTCTTTACCATCACCTCATAACCCATAGCAACTAAAAGAGCTGATTAGTAAATTCTACGTTCTGAACAGTTGTTATGGATTTACTAGCACTGAAGGAAGTGTTACACATTACCCCTTTAGCTATACTATATATATCATTATATGTAAGGTCAATTCCTCTAGACACTTGACGGATAATGTCGGTGAAACCGTTTTTTTCGCCTAAAATGCAGGGTTGTTCACCTTTAAATTAACTTTTAGGGTCAGATTTATTAAGGTTTGAATTGTAAATTGAAATTGTCGATTTGGATTTTTGGTCAAAACTCACAAATTCGAGCTGGGAATAATCCAAACTCGAATTTGAGCTTTATCATACCATGACCCTGGCAACAATTTGAATTCGATAGTACACCACCTTAAAACTACAGCGTTCATGTAGACGTCAATGGCAAAGGTCCAGTGACTCATTTGAAGATGTTAATAGCCTTCCTGACATTTGAGTTTTTTCTTCCAGTGTAGTCGAATTCAATTCGAATTTTCGGGTTGGTAATATTCGTTCAAGTTTTTTCTTCAATAATTCGAGTTTCGAGGTAAAAAAAAAAAACAGCTCTATAACTCGACCGTTGATAAATCTGCTCCTTAGTATGATGTAGGGAGTGATATTCTGAGACAATTTGCATTCGGTTTTCATTTTTTATTGTAAATTATTTAGCTTTTTATTCAGCAGCTCTCCAGTTTGCAATTTCAAAAGTCCGGTTGCTATGGTTCAAATTACTCTAACAACCATGCCTGGATATAAATAAGACACTGGTACATGAATGGTAGAGGGCCTGAATATGTACAGTATATTAACCAGAGCTGGGTCAGCCTATTACTACTAATAATAAATAAATGTAATATGCAAATGCCAATAATTTTTAGAAGTGTAAATATTGGTTATGGAACAATTAGATATTGGACATGGATTGAATTATGCACACTTTACTTCTCTTTATCATTTTTTGTTGTTTTATAATTGTTTATTGACTTATTTTTTACATATTATCAGAGATGCCAAGCCATTAAATGTCAACCCATGTAATCAAACAGTGAAGGACCAGCTGTATGTTAAGGCCAATACATCCTTCCAGAGTATGATTAGCGACTCATCTGCATACTTCACCCTCAAGAAACCATACATAGGTGAGCACTTAACAATAAGGAAATTAAATATTACTCTCTTCATCCCAATGGCATCTCCAGTTGGAAGACTCAGAGGTTCATGTAGGACTAAGTTTAAAGCTTAGATCTACATCTATAGTTGGGAGAACGTGTCTATTGTTGGGAGATTTCTCTATGATTTCATTGATTTGCCCAATGGAGGTCAAATTGCATTGAACTGGTTGAACAGCCCAATGGTTGAACAGCCCAATGGTTGAACAGCCCAATGGTTGAACAGCCCAATGGTTAAACAGCCCAATGGTTGAACAGCCCAATGGTTGAACAGCCCAATGGTTGAACAGCCCAATGGTTGAACAGCCCAATGGTTGAACAGCCCAATGGTTAAACAGCCCACTGGTTAAACAGCCCAATGGTTGAACAGCCCAATGGTTGAACAGCCCAATGGTTGAACAGCCCAATGGTTGAACCAGAACACAAAAAATGTAGGCAGGTAGGGTATCTGCTTCTTCTAGTTCATCTACAATGCAATGATCAATGCAGGTCCAGTGAGTAAGTTAATTCAAAATACCACCAAAGGCCCCAATGAGGGATCATGAGAAAGTTTGGTTGAAAACTACCAAACTCCCCAACCATAAGCATTTCATAAAGGAAAAGGAAGGGGGTTCTTCTATTACTTGACAGAAGTGATACCTTACGTCAAAGGTTCCCAAACTGTCCAACCAAGGTACTGGAGAGGAGGTCGAGAATTATGGCAAAATTTGCGGTGTTTGCTAAAATTCCATTTTGAATACCCCTAAAACTATTGAGTCTGGTAGATATGTTATGATTTTTTCATAATTGAATGAAAGGGAAACCAACCACATTTTTGGAGCTTAAATCTTAAAGGGGACCTGTCACCTGAAAAAAAATATTCCAAATCCTATTTTATCACATAAGTCAAGCAAAATTAACTTTAATTACACTATATGTATTTTTTTAATCTTGTTTCTTTCGGTCTGGGAATTCATAATTATAGCAAGCAGGCAGGAGCCATTTTGTGGACACTGTTATTAAGACAAGCCTTGTATCATCTCAGAATCTTGTTTGTGCTCCAGAATGGGGGACCTGATGTCCATCCCCATGCCCTGGCTACACAATTAAATGATGACAGAGCCGGGGGAATGTGGGGAGAGCAGTGACATCTAGGAAGTGCTGAATGGAAAGTGAAAGTAATTCCCTAAGGCATAGAGGAGGGGCAGGCAATATTTGATTGACAGCTGGAAATGAGTTTACAGCTATGAATGCTTTAATAAAAAAAAGAATTTGGATTTCATGTTTAATTTGAAAAGGACTTTTATTATACAGCTTTTTATATCTGGATGACAGGTCTCCTTTAATACCTCCAAAAATGTATATTTGTCTTCACTTTACTGCATTGGTTTCAAAAAAAAAAAAAAGAAAAAAAGCCAAACCATAAGTCCAATAAAAATATTTTGTCGCCCAATAAAAATATTATCACTTGGGGTTGCCAAATGTTAGGCACCCGCAAGTGATTGTATTGACTTACCTGAAACCCCAGGCCGGTGCTCCTATCAGCAGAAAACTGCACCGGCCCGGGGTTATACCAGCGAGCACCACGGATCGATCCTCTTCCGGCTTCATCTTTCTTCAAATTTCCCAGGGCAGACGCATGCGCAGTAGAATAAAAATCTGACTTTTTATTTAAAGTTCGGCTTTTCACTCGAATGTGAATGCGCAGCTGTGAGAAGAAAGAAGAAGCTGGAAGAGAACCGCTCCATGGTGCTCGCTGGAATAACCCTGGGCCGGTGCAGTTTTCACTTCTCCTCTAACAGCTGAGGATCATCTAATTTACAACCCCCCCATATGCAGATTACACAGCGTACTGTATGATGGCTCTCTAACATGGAACGTTTAATGGTGGATTTTTAATGCCATTGTCTTTGACATTGACAGGTGGGGCACCAGCTACAGATCTGCAATACCTGGCTTCCAAAAATGTTAGCATGGACATCGGAACATTCATAAGTTTAAATGTGAACTCAGTTCTGGTAAGTTTCCAAGCTCAAAGAAGAGAGGCATCAGTTTTTTTAAAACAACACTCTTTTTAAGGTGGCCATACACGGGCCGATAAAAGCTGCCGACAGACCGTGTCGGCAGCTTATTGGCCCGTGTATGGGGGCCCCCGACGGGCTTCCCCAATTGAGATCTGGCCGAAAGTCGGCCAGATCTCGATCGGATGGGGTTAAAAATCCCGTCGGATCGCGGCCGCATCTGTTCGTTGATGCGGTCCCGCAATCCGACCGCCCGTTTGTGAGAGCTAGGATCCGATCGTTGGGCCCTAGGGCCCACGATCGGATCTGCCCGATATTGCCCACCTTGAAGGTGGGCATATCGGAGGGAGATCCGCTCGTTTGGTGACATCGCCAAACGAGCGGATCTATCCGTGTATGGCCACCTTTAGAAATGTTTTCTTATTTCACCCTACTGATGAAGTTTTAGTACAGACATCTTGCCCTTTGGTACTGGCAGCTGTACTAGTCCTACCAACAAGCACTGCCATGAAGGAAGCAGTTCAGGATAATCTCCCCTGTTTGGACCTGTTAAATAAAGCTCTTTTTCAGGACTAAATTAGCAGTGGAACAACCAGCCTTGATTCTCTTTCATGCTTACATATGTTCTAGAAATAGCATCATGGAAAGCAAATGCAATATGATACACCTGTTAGAAGGCTCTTTCATTGCCTTGTAATATCTTCACAGGGTCTATCAGTCGGCGATGTAAAAGGTCTACTTGGAAGCAACGTGGCTGATCTAAAGACTCAGGAAAACAACACAGTTGTAAACACATGGGCCAGATCTCAGAGTCAGTCAGCCCTGGACCTACTTGGGATTGGGCTCACGGGAGGAAGAGCTGATGCCATTACATCTACAACAGTGAGCCAGACCACTCAGAAAGGTAATCGATTTGGCACAACGGATTTTTGTCGATTTCTGTAGACGGGAGATGTCGGACTGGAGAACCCCACAAACTCCAAACAAATTTATTATGATCCAAAACATTACCAAGGGCTCCAAGTACTTCATTGTATATCACAATTTTATTAAAATCCAGGTCTTCAATATGTCATACATTAGATAATTTGCTCATTACATCCCAATGCATTGCTGAACGGACCCACGTCGATGGGGGTTATTTATTAAGGCGTGATTTTTTTTCATGTCGTCCGTTTTGACGACAAAAACTCGAAAAAGTTGCAGTAAAAAAAAAAAAGACACTATTTTTTGAGATTTATTATGCCCAAAGCTGTTCCAAGTCCGAATCCTAAAACCTGCCGAATTCATGTATAAGACAATGGCAGATGTCCCCCCTAACCATTTTTTACGGTTTATTATGCCCTGAAACTGTTCCAGGTCAGAATCCGAAAATGCTCCATCTAAAACCTGCCCAATTCATGTACAAGTCAATGGCAGATGTCCCCACTAACCATTTTCACGATTTATTATGCCTTGAAGCAGTTCCAGGCCCGAATCTGAAAATACTCCATCTAAAACCTGCCCAATTCATCTACAGGTCAATGGCAGATGTCCCCCCCTTAACCAATTTTGCGATTTATTATGCCCCAAAGCTGTTCCAGGTCAGAATCCTGAAAAAATACTCCATCTAAAACCTGCTGAATTCATGTATAAGTTAATTGCAGATGTCCCCATAACCATTTGAAATTTTAGAGTTTTTTGTGTCAGATGCTGGGTTTTCAGGCATCAAATGCGAAAAAATTCTGAAAAAGTTGCGGTTTTTCCAAGTTTTTTGTTTTATTGATAAATAAGGGCAAATCATGGATTCTAGTTCGGTCTGACTTTTTTTATTTAAAAAAATCTGAAAAATTTGGATTTTGATAAATAACCCTTAATGTGTTTTTTTCTCATAAAATATTTCATTAAAGGGGATGTTCAACTAAGTATGTTGTAGGCAGTGCTATTCTAAGAAATGTGCATTTTTTTCCATATTCTAATATAAATATATTTATTTTCTAGTTGGTTCTTCTGCTGTAGCAGTTGCCCTTTCTCACTCCTTGCTCATCACTGGTCTGATCGCCTTCCTCCTCTCCTAAGAACATCACAACTATGTTGTAGAAAACAAAATGATGCTACTAATGAAGAAATTTACTTATAAAATCACTGTCCTACCTCTACCATGAAAAATAAAACAAAAGTCCTTTTGAAGCCTCTTCTACTGAGATACATGAGAAAATTGCTTTTTTTTGACTCTTAAACCAATCGAGGGGTTGTTAAAGGGATCCTGTCATGGGAAAACATGTTTTTTTCAAAATGAATCAGTTAATAGTGCTACTCCAGCAGAATTCTGCACTGAAATCCATTTCTCAAAAGAGCAAACAGATTTTTTTATATTCAATATTGAAATCTGACATGGGGCAAGACATATTGTCAATTTCCCAGCTGCCCCAAGTCTTGTGACTTGGGGCTCTGATAAACTTCAATCACTCTTTACTGCTGTACTGCAAGTTGGAGTGATATCAGCCCCTCCCTTTCCTCCCAGCAGCTAAACAAAAGAACAATGGAAAAGTAGCCAGATAGCAGCTCCCTAACACAAGATAACAGCTCCCTGGTAGATCTAAGAACAACACTCAATAGTAAAATCCTGGTCCCACTGAGACACATTCAGTTGCATTGAGTAGGAGAAACAACAGCCTGCCAGAAAGCAGTTCCATCCTAAAGTGCAGGCACAAGTCACATGACCAGGCAAAATGACCTGAGATGCACCTACACACCAATATTACAACTTAAAAAAATACACTTGCTGGTTCAGGAATGAAATTTTATATTGTAGTGAATTATTTTCAGAGTAAACAGTGTCATTTGGAAATAAAAACTACATCATAAAAATGACGACAGAATCCCTTTAAATACATTATTGTGTGGGGTGCTTTTGGATAAGATCAGTTCATCATTTATTTTTTTATCAAAAACATGAAAATATGATTAGTATGATTAGTAGTCACATGAGTGAATGAGATTATCTGATTGTTAAATGCTGTACCTACTTAATCAAATCCTTTTCACTGGAATAAAAGTTTATTTATTATTTATATCATAAACTTAAAGAAATGTATAACAAATAATATACATAAATAAACAATAATATATTAAATAAACTTTCAAGCCTGTTGGCATCTGATTCATGACATGTTTGTTTGTATAGTCACTCGCATGGTTTCTCTCCTGTGCATTTTGGTTGTTGCTTCTCCAGAGCCTCCTTATCAGAGTTGGTATAATAACCTTGAAGGAATGGACTCACAGTTTACACAAAAACATCTAAAAGCCATGGACCTTGAACAAATCCACAACTTACCATGATAGTACTAATGGTTTCCTTCTGTGATCCATTTTATACAACACATCAGAGCAAGCCTAATGTCCCGCGAATAAATTTGTCTGGCACAAATTTGCGGCCAATTCCAGCATTTCTCTGCCGGCGAATAAATTCTCGAATCTCCCGCGAAAATTCGTCTGCTCAATTTCTGATTTTCACGATATTTTCGTGAAAACATTCGAAATGCTCAATTTTTTCTTGAAAAGGCTTGAATTGCTTGATTTTTTTGTGAAAACATTCAAATTGCTCAGTTTTTTATGTGAAAACGTTCGAATTGCTCTATTTTTCATGTAAACATGCAAACTTCACGAATTTTTTGAGAAATCGTTCGAATTTCACAAATTTTTTGTGAACTTTCTGATTTCACGGTTTTTCGCGAATTTTTCGTTGTTTCATGAATTTTGCAGGAGACAATCGCCCACCACTACCCCTGATTAAAATAAATTTTTACTTTATATGATTATATGATGAAAATCTTGTTATAGGGTATGCCATTCCATGAACAATTCATGACAAGTATGGGATCCATTATCAGGAAACCCGTTATCCAGAATGCTCTGAATTACAGAATGGTAGTCTCCCATAGACTCCATTTTCCCTGTTTATCTGTAATAATAAAACATTGGCTTATACTTGATCCAAACTGAGATATAATTAATCCTCATTAGCAGCAAAACCAGCCTATTGGGTTTATTTAATGTTTACATGATTTTCTAATAGATTTAAAGTATGAAGACCCAAATTACAGAAAGACCCGTTATCTGGAAAACCCCAGGTCCGGAGCATTCTGGATAATAGGTCCCATACCTGTATCCCATTGTCAGATAATGCTTTATATAGCACCTTCATTAGGGATAGACCATAGGATCAGCAAAGGCATCTGTCCCAAAATCTTTACCTTTAAAAAAAAATATATCCAATTTATTTAAAATCACGTGTTCTTTTCCTGTAGAAACACTGGTCAAAACTGTCAAAAGTACATTTCTCAGTAAGAATCTTGAAAAGCTGTATGATGAATCAATTCACCTTCTAATTCTTAATATTTGCATTAATGAATTTAATTTCTATATTGATAACTTATTATAATTGTTATCAATTGAGCAGTAGCCCTTTATAATTTCACTAAATACTTTTAACTCTATTACTAAGCAATTGAATTCATAAGGAGGGCTACAGTGCGTGATTGCAATCAGTTTGGGTACTATCACTACTTAACCTTCTACCAATCGAATTGCTATTATCATCAGGTAGAAAACCGTATACCTTCTTAATTGAATTAATTGATCAATTTTAAAGGGTGAACAATTAATTATTTTTGTAACCACGGACATTGATCGTATAATTCAAGCACTGGCACTTTATTTAATTAATGAACTTCTGTACACCATTTAGAATCATTTTTTAATATGATTACAATAATCAACACCAAATAACAAGTTTTTTATCATAATAACACTTCGTACACAAAATCTTTTCCATTCATGCAAATTATCTATATTGTATCTAAGAGAGTGGGTTTACTACTTTCTCCTCTTCCAATTAATTAACTGAATTAACAGCTATAAGGAATTATGTCTCAACACTTACCAGCACCTCTTCTACACACATCATATGGGTCAGCCCTTCTTCAGTGTTTTTGCCAACGGCCACTGATATTCTCATGTATTTTTCTGAGACTGTTCCTCTGACCTGCCCAGAGAGCAAAACAACGTATAAAAATAGTATCAGTAATGGTTAGGGATGTCATATCCCAGTTTTCAAGTTGATAATGAGCAATTATAACTGGCTAAAAGTTCAGTGAAGTTATATGTTCCACAATAACTCGTTGCATATTAAAGGAGAAGTAAAGCCTAAAGAAGCAGGTAGAAATGGTGTATGTTTTGTGCTTCTGTACCAGCCCAAGGCAACCACAGCCCTTTAGCAGTAAAGATCTGTGTCTCCAAAGATGCCCCAATAGCTCCCCATCTTTTTTTCTGCTGATTCACTGCACATGCTCTGTGCTGCTGTCACTTACTGAGCTTAGGGAGCCACTCACAATATACAGTACACATAGAATAGAAATGTCACAATATAAGGCTGATTAGTAATTAATACAGATAATTACTACATGGCAGCACAGAAACCAGTGCAATTAGCATCAGAATTGAATAATCAGCAAACCTGTAGCATCAGCTTATATTACAGCCAGGGAAGCTCATTTTCTGCTGGATAATTAGTGACGAGCCCTAAGCTTAGCTTCTCAACAGCCATTCAGAGCCCACTGAGCATGTGAGTGTCACAGACACTTTCCAAGATGGTGACCCCCTGTGACAAGTTTGAAGTCCTGGATCATTGCTGCTATTGACAAGCTGAACCTTTAGCCTCGTGCAATAAGTTCAGTTTATAAAATATGCCATTTTTTGGTCTAGTCCTTTAAAGCTGCCGATATTGATCCTTTAGACTGATTTGGCAACTTATCTGCCCGTGTGTGAGGCTTCAGACAAGTCTCCCCGATCAACATCTGGCCTGATATTGATCGGGCAGGTTTGATTTTTCCTGAGTTCGAGGATCATATCAACTAGTTGAAGCCATCCTACGACCCTACGACCCAACCCATTTTCTTCTTTGTAATCCGACTGTTTGGCCCCAGGGCCAAACTTTTGGCGGAACCTATCGCCCTGACGTTAGTGGGCATATTGGGTTAAAACCTCGCCAAACGAGCAGATCTAATAGTGTATGGCCTGCTTTAGACCTATGGTCCTAAGTGTCACGAAACTCGTCAGGCAAGAGATGTTTGTACAATAAAGACTTCTGGTCTGATCTATTTGTGGCTTTCTGGAGTGCCTTGCACCAACATTTGTTTGTCTGCTTGTGAAAAGTCATCTGCCCATCCTAAAATGTATAGTGGAACAATGCACACCTCTGTGACCCTCATTATTAACAAACTGCTGTTCAGCCACCAATACATTGTTTTGTACTTAACCTCTCGGTGCACCCAATCGGATGCAAAACCTTCTCAGTACAATGGTATCTGAAATTTCTCCAGCTACCCAATAGGGATGCACCGAATCCAGGATTTGTTCGGGATTTGGCCAGGATTCGGCCTTTTTCAGCAGGATTCGGATTCGGCCTAATCCTTCTGCCCGGATTCGGGCAAATTAGGGGCGGGAGGGAAATCATGTGACTTTTTGAATGTTTTCCCCTTCCCATCCTTAATTTGCATATGAAAATTAGGATTCAGATTCAGTTCGGTATTCGGCCGAATCTTTTGCGAAGGATTCAGGGGTTTGGCGAATCCAAACACGAGGGGGGCCTAGGTCCTTGATGCTCTGTGCCTTCTCCTAGATCAGGGGAGTCCAACCCGCGGCCCGAGGGCCACATGCAGCCCAGGATGGATATGAATGCGGCCCAGCTTGAACTTCCATCAATCCAGGACGTCAAAACGTCATGTCACGCACAGAGAGCGTATATACACGGTCGCTAATTGTGTGCATGTGTGGGTTCAATTTTACATGGGGTGTGCGGTGTGTGGCTTCCCAGAGCAGAAAAAGCGGTTAACAAGTGAGTGTTCAGTTACTTACAAAGGCAGGTAAGCATTCTGCAGCAGCATCGCAGTACACTAAGGGGCAAATTTATCAAGGGTCAAAGTGAATTAGAGGGAATTTTCTAAGTAATAAAATTCTAAATTCGAAGTAATTTTTTGGATACTTCGACCATCGAATAGGATACTACGACTTCGACTTCAAATTCGATTTGAAGTAAAAATAGTTCGAATATTCGACCATTCAATAATGGAAGTACTGTCTCTTTAAAAAAAACTTCGATTTCAATACTTCGCCAAATTAAACCTGCCGAAGTGCTATGTTAGACTACGGGGACCTTCTAGAGCATTTTCTAAGTTTGAAGTCCGAATTTCTAAGTTGAAGAAAAATCGTTCGATCAACGGACGAAGGATTTCATCGTTCGATCGAAAGATTTTACTTCGACCGCAAATGGCCAAATTCGATGTAAAAAAAAACTTCGACTTCGATATATTCGAAGTCGCAGTTTTCCAATTCGATGGTTCAATTTCGAAAGCTTTTTCTACTTTAAAATTCGACCCTTGATAAATCTGCCCCCTACGAGTAAAATTAGAAGCAGATTATCTGATGAGCACCTTGAGAATTCACTGAGAATTACAACTACTTCCATTCAACCAGATATTGATCCATTCGTTTCTCAAACACAATCGCACTAGGTTTATGATCCCCTCTTTTCTTTTACTTTTACAATAAAATAAATCAAAAGTTAGAGTTAGGGGCCGATTCACTATGGGTCGAATATCGAGGGTTAATTAACCCTCGATATTCGACTAGGAACTAAAATCGTTCGACTTCGAATATCGAAGTCGAACGATTTTGCGCAACTCCTGCGATCGATCGATCAAAGGATTTTTCATTCGATCGAACGATTAAATCGTTTGAATTGAACGATTCGAAGGATTTTAATCCAACGATCGAAGGAAAATCCTTCGATCAAAAAATCCCAGGCAAGCCTATGGGGACCTTCCCCATAGGCTAACATTGACTTCGGTAGCTTTTAGCTGCCGAAGTAGGGGGTCGAAGTTTTTCTTAAAGAGACAGTACGAAAATCGAACGATTCGAACTAAAAATCGTTCGACTATTCGACCATTCGATAGTCGAATAGTCGAACGATTTTTAGTTCGAATCGTTCGATTTTCGTAGTCGAAGGTCGAAGTAGCCCATTCGATGGTCGAAGTAGCCCAAAAAAACTTCGAAATTCGAATTCTTGTTAATTCGAACCCTTCACTCGAATTTAGTGAATCGGCCCCTTAGTGTTTGTGTGTATTTCTAGTGCGGCCCCAGAATTAGTTTTTTCTTCCAATGCGGCCCAGGGAAGCCAAAAGTTTGGACACCCCCTGTCCTAGATGTTCTGTCTCCTAAACTGCGTCCGGTAAGTCAAACTTTAACCCTGAGTTACCAGGTCAGATATGGAAAGAAAACTGAGATTAATTGATGTATCTCCTCTTAATTCAACCATTCATCTGTAATCTAACGTACTGTAATTATCTACCTCACAAGGACCAAAAATGGAGTAGGATTAAACTTTCAGCACAAGGCCTGTTCATTGCACTCCTGTTGAAAAGGACGTATACTTGCCCTTTGGTGTTCTACAGATTTAGGGCATTTACTCTCTGGAATGGAGGGACTGGCCTACTAGAGGATCTCCCGTTGATGCCTAGGCGGCACATATTATAGCTATTGCCAGTACAGGCTTCTAAAATGAGAAAGAAAATTGCACCAAAAACATGTGCTTGCACCGGCAGGAGTTAATATTCTATTCTTGTAATCTCAAGGCTCACACCTATTTAATTGGAATCTTCATTTGTAAAATTAAAAAAGGGAATTTGTTTTCTATCTCCAGGTGAGGCAAGCACCAGTGCTATTAACTGTAAAATTCTGAAAGTAGCTTTTGCTGAGAGCTATTATAATTGGTTTTAATAACTGTTAAAGGAGAAGGAAAGCTACTGAAGCACTTTATTTCCAATAGATTAGCCACAATAGTACAAGCTATAACACTATATTTATTCTGTAGAATGCTTTACCATACCTGAGTAAACAGCTCTAGACACTGTCTATGTTTGTTTAGGATAGCAGCTGCCACATTAGCTTGGTGTGACATCACTTCCTGCCTGAGTCTCTCCCTGCTCACTCATAGCTCTAGGCTCAGATTACAGCAGGGAGGGGAGGAGAGGGAGAGAGGAGCAAACTGAGCATGCTCAAGCCCAAGCCCTGGAGGTTTAAGCTGAAAACAGGAAGTCTGATACAGAAGCCCATGAGTACACAATAGAAGGAAAGAAATGTGATGTTTCTTTTGACAGAGGACTCAGAGCAGCATTACTTTGAGGGTTTACTGGTATATTTATATAGACCTTTCTGATAAGGCTTACGCCTTTCCGTCACCTTTAATAAATCACTAGCCTATTCTGCAGGGCTATACAATAAATGAGTGTTACAAATGACATACAATAATGTCATGGATACAAAAGCACATACAAATTCCAGAAATGCATTAATTAGAATATGGGTTAAAGGCAGAACTTCTGGACAAATAATGGTAAATAATATAATAATAATAATGTAAATTGCTGGATAGTATTTGTAGAATTTTATGTACCTTTTAATAGAACTGACTCTGAGACAAAATGCCTTAATGGTTAACAACAGAGCAGTTATATGAGAGTCTCAAAACAATTATCCATGCTCTTTTGATCTATCTGAAAACATACACTGGCAAGATCAATATGTTTCCTCAAAGGAAAATATGTTACCGTCTCATCTGTGATCAATGTCTCGAAAGCGGTACCTTCAGTCTGTTCACTTTCCTTGGATGAATAATTGATGGTGGTTAAGTGTTTGTAATCAGAAACCTTATGTCTTGCCCCCTGCTTTTCCATGCTGGGTTGTAACTCTTCCCCATCCCTAAGATAGAATTTAGGCTAAACCAAAATGGGAGTTTTTTTTGCAAAATATATCAAAAAAATTTGTAAAAATACAGACATTGATTAGGACATGAGAGACAAAGGCCTAATGCATTTCATGCCTACTACAAAGACATTGATTAGGACATGAGAGACAAAGGCCTAATGCGTTTCATGCCTACTACAAAAACATTGATTAGGACATGAGAGACAAAGGCCTAATGTGTTTCATGCCTACTACAAAAATATTGATTAGGACATGAGAGACAAAGGCCTAATGCGTTTCATGCCTACTACAAAGACATTGATTAGGACATGAGAGACAAAGGCCTAATGCGTTTCATGCCTACTACAAAAAAATTGATTAGGACATGAGAGACAAAGGCCTAATTCATTTCATGCCTACTACAAAGACATTGATTAGGACATGAGAGACAAAGGCCTAATGCGGTTCGTGCCTGCTGGGGCACTTACTCCTTAGTAAATGCCCCAGCAGGCACGAAACACGTTAGTCCTTTTTCTCTCATGTCCTAATCAATGTCTTTGTGTTTTTAATCATTTTTGCTCATATTTTTTTCAAAAACTCACATTTTGATTTTGTCTCATATATGCACCCACAGACTGGGGTGAACTGTGAGTTCTGTCTTTTTCTTTTTTTACTGAACTATTACGTACTCTGGTAGTGCCTATATCTTAAAGGAGAACTCAACCCCCCATGAATAGAAACCCCTACTCAGTACCCTACATACTCCCCTCCCTCGCTTAGGGGATAACACCTAGAAGTGCAACATAGCCTTTACTTGCCTATAGGTGCAGATTTATAGCAGTGGAGCACATGGACATCATCTTCCAGCTCTTCGGATTTCTTTGGGAAGTGATCTTCGTATTGATGCATGTGCAGTCGGGACAGTCTTCCTGTTAGTAGCAACTGCACATGCGCTAAAAGTGACGGAAATTGCTGAAGGGAAGGAAGAGGACCTGAAGAAATCTGAAGAGCCGGAAGACGGCACCCATAAGCTCCCCTGTGCTGACTGCACCTATATGTGAGTAAAGGATTAGGGGCACTTATAGGTGTCATTACCTATGCGGGGGGAGCCAGGAGGGCGGACTATATAGGGTAGAGTACTGCAGCGGCCCGGGTACTCGCAGGTTCTCGCAAAAAAAGCGGTTACCGTGCGGAATGAATGTAGGCTTTTCAGGTGCGGGTTGTGGGTCTCTTCCTGCTGCAGCTCTCTCCCTCCCTCTCTCCCCTCTCCCTGCAGCTTTCCCTTCACTCGTCTCGCCCTTCCCATTTGACTTCAGGCTCAGCTCTCTTACATCACACGGCGCACTTCTGTCCCTCTCGGCTATCAGGCACTTTTGATGATGGCACTTCTGGTTTGCAGCAACATTACTTCCGGTAAATATGCGGTTTACGTTGTGGGTTTGGGTCAGGTCTTAGAAATTGGTTCCGCACAGGACTGGTGTAGGGTAGGGGTTTTTATTAGTGGGGGGGTTGAGTTCTCCTTTAAGTGACATTCTGCACCATCCTCTTTATTTTGTATATAGAATTGAGGCTGGCTAATATTAGCCCAAAATGGGGGAGGTGGTGGTGATAAAGCCATGCAGAGGCAGCAACCTGTCTCAGTGTAAATGCCTTTGTATCAGAGTCAGCTTCTTAAATGGAGACTTACCACTAATGCATCATTGATCTGTGCTCCCTTTGCTTACGTGATGCATTTGAGCTGTCCGATAGCTGAGTGGGGGACAGTAAATGGTAATTTGGTTATTTTAAAATAGTACAGAATTTTTAGTTTTTTTACATACACAACTCTTCCCATTTTTATACACACACTAGCATTTTGTATTATCCGCAGGAGTAAAGCAGAACCCAAACTTTTTTAGTGCATTATCTTTCCTCCAGGTAAATACCCAACTGTTCAGCACCAAGAGAAACAGCAGCTGACTGAACTCATTAATACCATGCTTGCCTATAACCTGATCTACCACCAGGAGTGGACCATGGAAGGGCAGTGTGTCTACAAGTTGGATCCATGAGTCGGATTTTGCTTCTTCCATATTGGTGTTTATGGCATAAGAGTTCAAGGCTCGGAATACTGTACTTATTAACTAGTAAGGAGCTCAGATTTACTTTCACTTCAGTAAAGCTGCCCAGACTAGGCATGGCTACTGATCAGACACTTGTAAACAAGATGGTCCAGTTCTGTGCCAGCCTGGTAACTGTGAAGTGACTAATTTCCTGGACATCTCCCCTAAGCTGAAGGTCCTGGGCATGTGCACCTGGACCCCTACAAAGAATTAGAAAAAATACCAAAGCAGTTTATTGCCAATATATTAGCCACACTAGTGTAACCTATAACACTATATTTATTCTGCAGAATGCTTCTAGAGTAAGCTGCTCTAGAAGCTCTCTCTGATTGTTTAAGATAGCAACTGCAATATTAGCTTGGTGTGACATCACTTCCTGCCTGAGTCTCTCCCTGCTCACTCATAGCTCTGGGCTCAGATTACAGCAGGGAGGGGAGGGGAGGAGAGGGAGTGAGGAGCAAACTGAGCATGCTCAAGCCCAAGATGAAAACAGGAAGTCTGATACAGAAGCCCATGAGTACACAATAGAAGGAAAGAAATGTGCGGTTTCTTTTGACAGAGGACTCAGAGCAGCATTACTTTGAGGGTTTACTGGTGTATTTATATAGACCTTTCTGATAAAGCTTACTTAGTTTTAGCATTTCCTTCTCCTTTAAGTATAATTTCCCACTTTTTAGGCAGCTTATTGGTGAATATGGATCCACGGAGTCCATGTTTATTCAGATATTAACCTAAAGAGTGGAAATCACAGTTTGTGGCTCCTTACTGCAACCCCAGCCAGATTTGCAAGTCAGCCTGTAGGTCTAACAGTTGTATTAACCCTGTTGGGTTAAGATCTGCCCATTTGCTACCTGGTTAGTTAATGAGATCTTTTCTATAGGTGTATGAAGAAGGCTTGGCATTTTCTCTGTCTGTTTTCAAATGTGGCTAAAAATTCCTTATTTCACCAGCCTAAGGTTTCAGCTTGTCAATAGCAGCAATGATCCAGAACTTCAAACTTGTCACAGGGGGTCACCATCTTGGAAAGTGTCTGTGACACTCACATGCTCAGTGGGCTCTGATTGGCTGTTGAGAAGCTAAGCTTAGGGCTCGTCACTAATTATCCAGCAGAAAATGAGCTTCCCTGGCTGTAATATAAGCTGATGCTACAGGTTTGCTGATTATTAAATTCTGATGCTAATTGCACTGGTTTCTGTGCTGCCATGTAGTAATTAGCTGTATTAATTACTAATCAGCCTTATATTGTGACATTTCTATTCTATGTGTACTGTATATTGTGAGTGGGTCCCCTTGACTCATATATGCACCCACAGACTGGAGTGAACTGTGAGTTCTGTCTTTTTCTCTCTTTTTTCTTTTTTACTACTACTCTGGTAGTGCCTATATCTTAAAGGAGAACTCAACCCCCCATGAATTTTATATATAAATATATACATAAGATCCTCCAATGAAGAAGCCGCACTCACCGGACTTATCCAAAGTATAAACAATTTATTCAACAAACGAACGTTTCGGCTGCAAATCAGCCTTTGTCAAAGTTGCAGCCGAAACGTGGAATAAATTGTTTATACTTTGGATAAGTCCTGTGAGTGCGGCTTCTTCATTGGAGGATCATATGTGTACTTGTGGCGTGCACCCAGGCAATGAGAGACGACTTATGGTGAGTGCTGTGATTTTGGGGATTAAATAAATATATATATGTGTGTGTGTGTATATGTATGGGATCCGTTATACAGAAAGCTCAGAATTATGGAAGGCTGTCTCTCATAGACTCCATTATAATCAAATAATCCAGATTTTACAAAATTATTTCCTTTTTCTCTGTAATAATAAAATTAAGATATAATTAATCCTTATCGGAAGAAAAATCAGCCTATTTGGTTTATTTAATGTTTACATGATTTTCTAGTAGACTTAAGGTACGAAGATCCAAATTATGGAAAGATCTGGATCTGGAAAACCCCAGGTTCCAAGCATTCTGGGTAACAGGTCCCATACCTGTGTATGTATGTATGTGTGTATATATATATATATATATATATATATATATATATATATATATATATATATATATGTAGATAAATGACCAGCAACACCGAGATTTTTCATGAATAGTTCAAGTGTATTCAAAAAACATGCAAAGCCGACGTGACGTTTCGGTCCACTCAGGGACCTTTCTCAAGGCAACCATGTCAGACATCCAAATCAGTTTATATACCCACAATCCCATTAAACCTATCAACAGGAAGTGACAAAACATCAGGTGTAGTAAATCCCTCAATGTTAAAAAGGGGCTGTGACAATCATGAAATAGTTTGAGTGCTAATATATATAAGTGGTAGCTTAAAAGTATAAAAGTGATAAAAGTATTAAAAGTCGCTCCTTAGTGTTACTAGCTGAAATGTTGTGAACATTAAAACTTACAAGAAGTAAAAGGTTGTACAAAGTGATAAGAACTAGTAAGATTTCAGTAAAACACTGATACATCACTATATTAAGATTGTAACATTTTTAGCATATTGTATTGGTTACTTAAATAACCCCCTGGTGTTAAAAATCTGTAGAATTATATCATAAACATTGTAACTCTAGTACACACAAGGTTAAGGCTGAACCAATTCTAATATGTTATCTACAACATGTATTACACAACAAGATATATATAAGGCCGTCTATATGTTATATATTTACTTCTGTGTTAGGCCAAGAATATATTCATAGAACCTGTATCCAATACTAAATGATCTCATAGAAAACAATTCAAGGTGAGAGAGCTATTTAGACCCTTCGGAGCTACGCAATTAAGTTCATATGTCCAGAAAGCTTCCCTCTGAAGCAGCCTACGATCCGTGTCTCCGCCTCTTGATGAATCCTGTATGCAGTCAATGGGCATGCACTTAAAGGCAGATGCCGGGTGTTTAGCCAACAACCAATGTTGAGCCACCGGTTGTTTTGAAATATCCTGCTTAGTTTCCCTTCTTGGTTTAGGGTCAAGCACTGCTCTAATGGTGGAACGGTGCATGCTAATGCGTTCCCGTAGTTGTCTGCAGGTTTTACCACAGTATAAAAGCCCGCAAGGGCACTTTATAATGTATACCACGTTCTGAGATGTACACGTGAGCCTCTGTTTGATGGTATATGCTTTGCCAGTATATGGATTGAAGAATTTGTCACCTACAATTAAAGAATTGCACATTGTGCAATTACCACATTTAAATACACCCAATTTGTTCAATCGTGTGGGTATCTCATATTTGCTTACCGGGTCGGTGGGGGAAAGAAGTTCCTTCAGATTTCTGTTCCTTCTGTGTCCAAAACATACTCTCTTGCGGTTAAGTGCTGTCAGGTCGTGGTCTGATTTCACAATCGGCCAATGCTGTAAAATTGAACTTTTTATTAAAGGAGTGCGGGCATCAAAGGTCGTCATGTAATAAATGTCATTTGATCTATCCTCAACCTTCCTTGGGGGACCTCTCAAGATCTCCTCCCGATCAAGTGTACTCGCCCACTCTTTAATGTCCCGGATTAGTTTACTCGGATACCCCCTTTCCAAAAATCTACAGGCCATGTTTTCCAGGGCCAACCCCCTCTCCTCTACATCACTAGTGATTCTTACCACCCGCATCATCTGTGACCTGGGTAGGGAATTAAGTAAGTGTCGTGGGTGACTGCTTGAGTAGTGTAGTAGGGAGTTCCTATCTGTAGGCTTTTGGTAGATTTTGGTATGTAGCTGCTGATGTTCCTCATCCTTATATACAGTTACATCCAGGAACTGGATGCTGCTTGCATCGGAATGAGCTGTAAATCTGATGGGCAAAGGTAAACTGTTAAGATCATTGACAAATATATCCAACTCTTCCTTTGTGCCATACCACAGAAAAAACAGGTCGTCAATGTAGCGTCTAAAATAGCCACCATATTTGCGAAAAAGAGCATGCCCATAAATATTATCGGTTTCATATTTATGCATAAAAATATTGGCATAAGTTGGCGCTACATTCGAACCCATCGCGGTCCCGGTTATTTGTAGAAAGAAATCACTCTCAAATTTAAAGTAATTATTGTACAATATAAACTCCAAGAGGGAAATCAGGAATTCCGATGGTGGACCAGAGTAGGTTTGGTTAGAGCTCATGAACTCCCTCACCGCCTGGATGCCTGCCTCATGAGGGATGCAGGTATATAGAGACTGAACGTCCATGGTTACAAATAAAAAATTCATGTTGCCCACGTTTATACTTCCAATCATTTTTAGAAAATCTGTGGTATCCAATAGAAAAGATCCCAGTTCCCTTATAGAGGGTTGTAGTAGCATATCCACATATTTGGCTATATTTTCAGTTAATGACCCTCTAGCCGATATAATGGGCCTTCCAGGGGGATTTATCAAGGACTTGTGAATTTTTGGTAAGGAATAAATAACTGGTCTTACCGGATGTTTGACGTACAGTCCATCTCGTTGAGTGTCCGTAATCCAGCCATGTGTGCATGCGATATCCAACAGGTTTTTGAGGCGTAGCTGAAATTTAGAAGTAGGGTCAAAACTCAGTTTGCGATAACCCCTGTTGTCAGATAATTGTGCCAACAGTTCAGACCTATAGTACACGTAATCCAAGATAACGACTGCCCCACCTTTGTCAGCAGGCTTAATAATGATATTTTTGTTATCACATAATGCTTTTAGCGCCACGCGCTCTTCCTTGGTTAGATTGCCCCTTTGTTTTAGATGTTGTGGGAAGTCAGTTACAGCTGCATCAATCATGCGTGTAAAGGTCCGCAATGATGTATTAGTAGTGATAGGGTCAAATTCGCTCCTGGCTTTGGGAGTTAAATTTCCATCCCTGTTACCCACCACGTTATCACCACTATTCTTAAAATATTCCTTCAATCTCAAGTTACGTGTGAATTTGTAATTATCCACGATAGCATTAAAGTTATGCGTCAGTGCAGAGGGGACATATGTCAAACCCTTAGATAAAACGCTTACCTCCACTGCTGTTGGTTGGTACTGGGAGAGGTTAATTATTGCTTGTTCGGTGGGGTCCTTCCTCCCCGCCGTGGCGGTTTGCCACGTCCTCTCCCCTTTCCTATGTTTACGGCCACCGCGTCTGTGCTTTGGTCGGCCCCAGCGCCCTGGGGCGACTCGTTCCCTAAAAAAGCCGGCTGTGTAGATCGCGCATCCGAGGTTTCCTCTTCCCCCGATTCTGCGCTGCTTGACATGTAGCCAGGCGGTCTACGCACGCGTTTCGTCATCACTCTGCGACGCTGTGTGCCGGGTCTACCCCCATGGCGCCAACGATACACGTTATTATCTTTATAATCCTGCTGCACCCGTAGGAATTTCGATCGCTTGAAGGAAAGTATGTCACTCTTATAGCGTGTGGTTTGATCCTGCAATCGGGTAAGCCAGTCATTATCCTTATCCATATTAAGGGTGCCCAGGTTGTCTGTCTCAAACTGTATGATTTCCCCACGCACTGTTTTAAGTTCACGACCAGTTTCTTCTATAACCAAAAGCATTAGTTCTAGAGAACATCTGTCCAGTGCTGCGCACCAGCGGTCGCAGAATTCAGTGCTATTGCGTCCAACTACAAACCGTATACCACCGACGAGGTGGACAAAATTTTATTCACAGAGACTTTCAAGGATACATTTGGCGAATTGGGGGCTAAAGAGACCTTCCACGAACTCCTGCGTCTACGCAAGAGAGAAGTGGAATTACATCTTCACGGGGTGTCCCTCTCGGAGTATTACCGAGAAAAGAGAATCCCTCGTGGATTTCGTCTAACCAACATGCCCACCATTGGACGCAATAGCACTGAATTCTGCGACCGCTGGTGCGCAGCACTGGACAGATGTTCTCTAGAACTAATGCTTTTGGTTATAGAAGAAACTGGTCGTGAACTTAAAACAGTGCGTGGGGAAATCATACAGTTTGAGACAGACAACCTGGGCACCCTTAATATGGATAAGGATAATGACTGGCTTACCCGATTGCAGGATCAAACCACACGCTATAAGAGTGACATACTTTCCTTCAAGCGATCGAAATTCCTACGGGTGCAGCAGGATTATAAAGATAATAACGTGTATCGTTGGCGCCATGGGGGTAGACCCGGCACACAGCGTCGCAGAGTGATGACGAAACGCGTGCGTAGACCGCCTGGCTACATGTCAAGCAGCGCAGAATCGGGGGAAGAGGAAACCTCGGATGCGCGATCTACACAGCCGGCTTTTTTAGGGAACGAGTCGCCCCAGGGCGCTGGGGCCGACCAAAGCACAGACGCGGTGGCCGTAAACATAGGAAAGGGGAGAGGACGTGGCAAACCGCCACGGCGGGGAGGAAGGACCCCACCGAACAAGCAATAATTAACCTCTCCCAGTACCAACCAACAGCAGTGGAGGTAAGCGTTTTATCTAAGGGTTTGACATATGTCCCCTCTGCACTGACGCATAACTTTAATGCTATCGTGGATAATTACAAATTCACACGTAACTTGAGATTGAAGGAATATTTTAAGAATAGTGGTGATAACGTGGTGGGTAACAGGGATGGAAATTTAACTCCCAAAGCCAGGAGCGAATTTGACCCTATCACTACTAATACATCATTGCGGACCTTTACACGCATGATTGATGCAGCTGTAACTGACTTCCCACAACATCTAAAACAAAGGGGCAATCTAACCAAGGAAGAGCGCGTGGCGCTAAAAGCATTATGTGATAACAAAAATATCATTATTAAGCCTGCTGACAAAGGTGGGGCAGTCGTTATCTTGGATTACGTGTACTATAGGTCTGAACTGTTGGCACAATTATCTGACAACAGGGGTTATCGCAAACTGAGTTTTGACCCTACTTCTAAATTTCAGCTACGCCTCAAAAACCTGTTGGATATCGCATGCACACATGGCTGGATTACGGACACTCAACGAGATGGACTGTACGTCAAACATCCGGTAAGACCAGTTATTTATTCCTTACCAAAAATTCACAAGTCCTTGATAAATCCCCCTGGAAGGCCCATTATATCGGCTAGAGGGTCATTAACTGAAAATATAGCCAAATATGTGGATATGCTACTACAACCCTCTATAAGGGAACTGGGATCTTTTCTATTGGATACCACAGATTTTCTAAAAATGATTGGAAGTATAAACGTGGGCAACATGAATTTTTTATTTGTAACCATGGACGTTCAGTCTCTATATACCTGCATCCCTCATGAGGCAGGCATCCAGGCGGTGAGGGAGTTCATGAGCTCTAACCAAACCTACTCTGGTCCACCATCGGAATTCCTGATTTCCCTCTTGGAGTTTATATTGTACAATAATTACTTTAAATTTGAGAGTGATTTCTTTCTACAAATAACCGGGACCGCGATGGGTTCGAATGTAGCGCCAACTTATGCCAATATTTTTATGCATAAATATGAAACCGATAATATTTATGGGCATGCTCTTTTTCGCAAATATGGTGGCTATTTTAGACGCTACATTGACGACCTGTTTTTTCTGTGGTATGGCACAAAGGAAGAGTTGGATATATTTGTCAATGATCTTAACAGTTTACCTTTGCCCATCAGATTTACAGCTCATTCCGATGCAAGCAGCATCCAGTTCCTGGATGTAACTGTATATAAGGATGAGGAACATCAGCAGCTACATACCAAAATCTACCAAAAGCCTACAGATAGGAACTCCCTACTACACTACTCAAGCAGTCACCCACGACACTTACTTAATTCCCTACCCAGGTCACAGATGATGCGGGTGGTAAGAATCACTAGTGATGTAGAGGAGAGGGGGTTGGCCCTGGAAAACATGGCCTGTAGATTTTTGGAAAGGGGGTATCCGAGTAAACTAATCCGGGACATTAAAGAGTGGGCGAGTACACTTGATCGGGAGGAGATCTTGAGAGGTCCCCCAAGGAAGGTTGAGGATAGATCAAATGACATTTATTACATGACGACCTTTGATGCCCGCACTCCTTTAATAAAAAGTTCAATTTTACAGCATTGGCCGATTGTGAAATCAGACCACGACCTGACAGCACTTAACCGCAAGAGAGTATGTTTTGGACACAGAAGGAACAGAAATCTGAAGGAACTTCTTTCCCCCACCGACCCGGTAAGCAAATATGAGATACCCACACGATTGAACAAATTGGGTGTATTTAAATGTGGTAATTGCACAATGTGCAATTCTTTAATTGTAGGTGACAAATTCTTCAATCCATATACTGGCAAAGCATATACCATCAAACAGAGGCTCACGTGTACATCTCAGAACGTGGTATACATTATAAAGTGCCCTTGCGGGCTTTTATACTGTGGTAAAACCTGCAGACAACTACGGGAACGCATTAGCATGCACCGTTCCACCATTAGAGCAGCGCTTGACCCTAAACCAAGAAGGGAAACTAAGCAGGATATTTCAAAACAACCGGTGGCTCAACATTGGTTGTTGGCTAAACACCCGGCATCTGCCTTTAAGTGCATGCCCATTGACTGCATACAGGATTCATCAAGAGGCGGAGACACGGATCGTAGGCTGCTTCAGAGGGAAGCTTTCTGGACATATGAACTTAATTGCGTAGCTCCGAAGGGTCTAAATAGCTCTCTCACCTTGAATTGTTTTCTATGAGATCATTTAGTATTGGATACAGGTTCTATGAATATATTCTTGGCCTAACACAGAAGTAAATATATAACATATAGACGGCCTTATATATATCTTGTTGTGTAATACATGTTGTAGATAACATATTAGAATTGGTTCAGCCTTAACCTTGTGTGTACTAGAGTTACAATGTTTATGATATAATTCTACAGATTTTTAACACCAGGGGGTTATTTAAGTAACCAATACAATATGCTAAAAATGTTACAATCTTAATATAGTGATGTATCAGTGTTTTACTGAAATCTTACTAGTTCTTATCACTTTGTACAACCTTTTACTTCTTGTAAGTTTTAATGTTCACAACATTTCAGCTAGTAACACTAAGGAGCGACTTTTAATACTTTTATCACTTTTATACTTTTAAGCTACCACTTATATATATTAGCACTCAAACTATTTCATGATTGTCACAGCCCCTTTTTAACATTGAGGGATTTACTACACCTGATGTTTTGTCACTTCCTGTTGATAGGTTTAATGGGATTGTGGGTATATAAACTGATTTGGATGTCTGACATGGTTGCCTTGAGAAAGGTCCCTGAGTGGACCGAAACGTCACGTCGGCTTTGCATGTTTTTTGAATACACTTGAACTATTCATGAAAAATCTCGGTGTTGCTGGTCATTTATCTACATAATTGATTTCTTTACCTTGCACCTGAGTTTCAACATCAAGAGCGGAGTGCTGCCCATATGGACTTATATATATATATATATATATATATAAAGTTCAAGAGGACCCGCACACCTTGGTTAGTGAACCAAAAATTTCTTTATTTTTCAGACTTGTGCATCAAGGATGCACAAGTCTGAAAAATAAAGAAAAAAATAAAGAAATTTTTGGTTCACTAACCAAGGTGTGCGGGTCCTCTTGAACTTTACATAAATATTTTGACCCAGCACCCACGTTCATGGAAGACTGGCTTAGAGTGCAAGCGTCTGATTCAGGTTATATATATATATATATATATATATATATATATATATATATATATATATATATATATATATATATATATATATATATATATATATATATATATATATATATATTAGGGAAGCACCGGGTCCACTATTTTGGATTCGGCTGAACCTCCGAATTCTTCGTGAAAGATTCAACGAATCCTAATTTGCATATGCAAATTAGGGATGGGAAGGGGAAAACATTTTTTACTTCGTTGTTTTGTGACAAAAAGTCACGCGATTTTTCCTCCCCGCCCCTATTTTGCATATGCAAATTAGGATTCGGTTTGGCCCAAAAAGAGCAAAAAATAATATTAAAAAAATAAAATTAATCAATATATATATATATATATATATATATTGATTAATTTTATTTTTTTAATATTATTTTTTGCTCTTTTACTAAGTACTACCCATTTGCTTTCTGCTGGTTCAAACTTGTATGAGTGCCTCACTCCTTCTTTGTGGATAATCTCATACGTAAATATAAGGATAAGATTGGTGAATAGGGATTCACACACATGATGTGGCTAGTTAATAAGACTGGGATTTTTCTGCAGATTCCAATAAATCAGACCCATGTATAGGATATAAAATGAGAGATCAAGTGGGGGGATAAAAGCTTTATTAAATGCGCAAGGAAGCAAATCCCTAAATGCATCCAAATTCCCTTGTATTCTGAAGCAGGAATAGTAGGATTAAGTGATTTTCCTTTGAGTAGGAAGGATTTACCGAGATTATATTAGTGACAAGTGACATTTTGGAATCCTTAAAGGAACAGTTCAGTGTAAAAATAAAAACTGGATAAAGCGATAGGCTGTGCAAAATAAAAAATGTTTCTAATATAGTTAGTTAGCCAAAAATGTAATGTATAAAGGCTGGAGTGACTGGATGTGTAACATAATAGCCAGAACACTACTTCCTGCTTTTCAGCTCTCTAACTCTGAGTTAGTCAGTGACTATAAGGGGGGCCACATGGGACATAACTGATCAGTGAGTTTGTAATTGATCCTCAGCATTCAGCTCAGATTCAAAAGCAACAGTTATGACCCATGTGGCCCCCTGTTAAAGGACCGGTACCATCAATTTTTTTTTTTTAAATTAAACTTTGAAATCGCTAAGTCCTTATTAAGAAATAACTTACCGAAACTCCGATTGCGCTTCTCTTCAGAAAAGGCGACAGGGCGACGATCCATCAGGCGGCGCTCAATTTCTCCTCCCTGGCTATCTCCTATAAGGAAGGCAGGGAGGAGAAATTGAGCTCCGCACATGATTGTCCCAGAAGGGTTATTTATTGTTTATATTGTATCCCAGAGACCTTAGGCAGAGGATCCAAAACAAGAGTTAGAAATACGTACACGGCCTCCATGGGTTGTTGACTGTTTTGCTATTTTGGCAATACTTAATAGTCAGCAATTTGCTGCTAAGTATATTTACATGGTTTTTCATGATGAGGAAATGGAAGACTTCTATATGCTTTTCCCACCCAGAGTAAAGGGTAAAACCTGGTATGAAGATGAATGATCCAATATATCTTATAGGGGGGGGCTCTTTTTGCCTAAGATGTATTAGAGCTCACTCTATTAAAATCACCATCATCATGTCTCTCTACATGCAGAATTTGTGCAAAAGGCAGTTATTTTGTTAGATTTTGTCTGTACTGGAATCAGTTATTTGAGTGAGCTCTAATACATCTGCTATGAGATATATTGGATCTAACTGTCAATGAATATCTGACACCCAACTGCAACAGATGCTGAGAGAGGGATAGTGAACATCCAACTGGATTATTTCAGAAACAGTACAGAATATTTAATGGATTGTATTTAGAAAGGTTCTTATATTAAATTTAAGTTTTTACGACAGTTCCCCTTTAAATCTTCGGTTTTAAATTGTGTGTGAACGGGAGGAAATATATTTGGGGGAAAAAGTACTATAATCTAAAATCTAATTGTTATGGCCCTACTGAGTAATAGAACCATAAACTAGGTACAAAGGTTGCTCCTTATAGCAACCAGATGGATGTTTGCTAGGCAAGGAACAACTAATATATTACATTATCATTTGGCTTCCTTATAATCCTTGGCTTTGCAATATACACTTATTTAACAGAATGGAGAAAATGAGCGTATGGTTCCAGTTAGTTCTAATAAAAGACCACCAATCCCATTGCTGCTTGCCTCCTACTTCTGTAAGGGCTCTTACACACGGACGTTATTACTTGCGCTCCCCTGCGTTGCACTTTCTTCCGTTCAGCCGGAGGGGAGCGCAGGAGTATACGCAGTCAATTATTCTGAAGGGGGCTGTACTCACACAGACGCATGGAAGCGCCAAACGCAGGTTGGGATGCAGCATGTTGCATTTCACCTGCGTTCAGCGCATACATATGTCTGTGTGAGTACAGCCCCCTTCACAATAATTAACTGTGTCTACTCCTGCGCTCCCCCGCGGCTGAACGGAATAAAGGGAGCGTGGGTAAAAATGGCTGTGTGCGCTCCGGCAAATTTTATATACATGGTTTGGTCCTGCAACGAGATACAACAGTTCTTTAACTCTGTTTCTGAATACACATCTGAGATTGTAAATATCCCAATTCAACTTGACCCGTGGACCATGTTGCTTAACCAAGTGGAGACCTAGTCCCAACCAGAGCAGCAAGAACCCTTCGAGCTATCCTTTATACTACTGCCAAAAAATGTATAGCCATGAAATGGAAAGCACAGGACCCTCCTTCACTTGCCATGTGGCAAAAACAGGTTAATTCAATAATCCCTCTCTATAAGATAATAAATATTAGGAGAGGCTGCCCTGAAAAATGTAAATAAACTTGGATAAATGCTCAAGCACATATCATGGAATAATGCGAAATGTATGTGAATATATGAAAGGTACACTTCCTTTAGTTTTCACAGTGAAGCAAGTACTACACAAAATGACTCCTACATACTCCCTAGTTTACTCCAAGTTGGTGTTTAAACCCTTCCCTGATACATCAAGTAAGAACCATAAGCCCACGTGGTCAGTGGTTAAAAGACTCACTACACTGACACGAAACTCTTAACTATTCATTACTCCACTTACCCAACACCTATGGTAGCCACGGCAAGGTTTTGAAATGCTCTTCTACTTATGATTTATATGTAACATTTATGGATTCAAAATGTACTGTACACAGGGCCGCCATCATGGCCCCTTACGAGCACCCGAGCCGTACGTCTTGCCTCTGCGTTGCCGAATGCAGAAGTGCCGAAAAGCCGAAGCCGATGCGCCGAAAAGACCCAAATTCATGAAAACAGCCAAAATTGAAGTCCTGAAGCGTTGAAAAGACTAAAGAATAAAGGTGAAGTTGAAGTACTGAAGCCATGACTTCACCAGTTTGTGTGTTTTTCTTTTCTTTTTTTAATCCCCTGGCCACCAATGTATTATTTTAATATTCTATGGGCCCCTGCCACCAATGTTTTTTTTTTTTTTTTTTTTTTTTTCAATAAAAAAAAAATTTTCTTTAATTTTTTTTGGGGGCCCCAATTTGTTTTTAACTTATAAGGGGCCCCTGCCAGCAATGTATTTTTTTTTTTTTTTTTTTTTGTAATTTTTCTTGTTGGGGCCCCAAGTTTTTTTTAACTTATAAGGGTGCCCCTGCCACCAATGTTTTTTTTCAAAAAAAACATTTTTTTAAAAATTTTTTATAAGGGGGCCCTGACCATCAATAGCTTTTTATAACTTGTGTGTGGGAGTTTACTTTTTTAGCGCTGGTGTCTGTGTGGTCTTTTAACTGCGATGTGGAGTGGGCGGGATATGGGGTGGAGCTTGGGCGTCAGTGTGGGCGGGGCCCAGGGGGCCCCAAAAATGTTGTTGTACGGGGCCCCGTGATTGCTAATGGCGGTCCTGACTGTACGTACCTGTATCAAAAATGCAGTACCTACCTGTGTACTATTGACGCTATACTTGTATACTTAAATTGTTTAAAAAAAAAACGGCCTTGTGTAAGAGCCCTTAGTCACTCAAGTATTCAAATGCAATCAGTTCTCCAGCTCCAGCTCTCCTACTGAAGTCCAGCATGAGTGACAGAACCAGGGAGGAGGAGACAATGTGTTGGTAAGAGGTAAGTAGCATTTGGCTGTGGTTCATTACAAGTAACCCTGACGCTTTCCTATATGTTATCTGTGTCCGTATCACTTTAAGAAAGGGAAAGTGGTTTCTTTTTAGAAGTAATATTGATTGTATCCTTCAACAGTACAACGCTACTGCTTGTGCTGCCAACAAGACTGCTGACACAAAAGGTGCCAAAACCTGCTGCTTTAAACCACGAGTAGCGGGTGGAGAACATCATGAAGAAGGCAATATTTTAGGAAAAGGTAAAGTATGCGCCATGCTAAACCGATCCACTGCAACCAAACTGGGGTTGTGCATTAAAGCGTCAATTAATTTGTTTAATTTCTTTTGCAGCCTGAAAAAGATTCCTTTGGTCGCCAGATAGTCAAGAAGGTGGGAGCACCAGTGGCAGGTAAGTAACACATATAAGTAACACAAGTATTTCTAAAACAACTGGACTTGCTGAGTAATTATTGAAGACGTTTCACTCCTCATCCGAGCAGCTTCTTCAGTTCAACTGACTGGTGTGGGAAGTTCTCAGCATATAAACTCTTCTACTAATCCAATCACAATGGCACATTCACTCTTCAGACAATTGAAACTCACAGAGGTGTGTTAGTCCCTCCTATAGATTTTCATGTCTTACTGAGGGACACATATATATTTTATAGAGACTGAGCTTTACCACTGAAGAACAACTGGGTGGATTTTAGCTGAACCTTTCCACCAAGCTCATTTGGATTTCACTAAACCAGTGGAGCTATTAAGGATATTTATGGGAACAGTGTTGCATGTATACATAAGGGGCTGTGTGTATTTAGAGGCATAAACAGACTTAATCTGGGCATCTCCTTCTTTCCCGTTTCACCTCAAAGTGTGGGCGCCAAAATATATAACCAAGTTATTGGGTTACAACCGTTCTTTGTTAGTAAGAAGATAATAAAAACATGCCTTTCTGCTCTCTCGGTTTCCACTGATTGGTTACCAGGTTGGTTTACCGGTGTTTCAGGTAAGTCAATACAATCACTTGGGGGTGCCTAACATTTGGTCCACTAAGCCTTTCCTTCTCCTTTAACTGTAACACTCCACTTCTATAAAAGGTGAACTGTCCCGGGATAGTTTTCAGCAGGGCGAGACACCACAATCTTCCCTCAGGCATCCCCTGCTCCTTAGACTTTCATTAGTTCTGTTCTGTACTGCGCAAGCAGATAAAAACAACCTCAGACTTTTTAAAGTGGAGTAGATGTAAGTGACTACAGTTGCTGGGGGGATAGAGTACCTAGCAAATTGGCACCCCCACATACTCAAGGTTTCCTTGTCCTTCATATTTAACCCTCCACCTCTAGGCCTTCCATTATTTCTTCTCCAGTTCCTGCCTTCTAGGAGAGGCTTATCCCCCCTTTCTTTTTTTCTTTTTCCTGTTTTCCATTATTCTTTGCTTGTCCATAAGTCTCCTCTTCTTGTCCCTTTCCTTTCTAACCGTCTGTATAGGTCAGTTATCTCTATTCACGAGCCCTTCTTTCCTGACTACCTAAGGGACCATTATCTGCTTCTTTGGCCCATTCTTTATATGCCCTTTTATCACCTCTTGCTGACTCCCTGTAAATGGCAATTCTTTATTCCATCCTCCCTCTCTCCATGAGCTATTCCATCTCCAACCCTGCTGTGTGATTCAATCATACCTTCCCACGTTTGCCATATTCTCTGTTCTTCCTCCCTTCACTTTTGCTCATTTCCTGGGGCCTCCTATACCTTCCACTATCCCAAATCCCAAGCTATGGATTTCTTTTTCCAATTCCGTTAATGTTTTACCATAATAAGATTAAAAACGCAACATGGAAGGAACAGTTAAATATATATTTTTTTAGAAAGCATTTTGTATTTCCTTTACATGTTTGAAAAGTAAAATAGGTCTGCGGAAACACAATAGAAAGAACTACATTTAAGAGAAGGGGAAAAACAAAACATCAAATTCCTTATTAGGGGTGGTCTATAGGGTTAACTGACTTTTAGGGGTAAAAAGGCTACAGAAGAGTTGGAGATTTATCTAGTAAAGTATTGACATCAACCTGAAGAAAGCTTAAAGGGACACTTTAAAACCTCCATTACCCTACTTGATTGCTCCATTGTTGTTACCCACTTGAGCAAAAGGGGGAGAGTTTATTTACATGCCCTTGCCATAGCAGCACTTTTGGTACAATCTCGCTTAGAAAACGAGTGTGAGCATGCTTCAATATGCCTTCATTGGTAACACAACTTAGTTGAGTCTCAGAGAAGGAGAACATTTAGGGGTGGTACTTCGTCTCTTCAACAGATGACGTTTGAGAGCAATTGCTCCAACTGACCATTCCCAAGATAGACTTGATTTAGCCATGTTAGCGCTTAAAGTGTTTGATGAGGGTGGGCTTAGGCTGGGGCTAAAAAGTAGAGTAATGAAGCATTTGTAGTATCCCTCTTAAGCATTACCTAGTGCATAGGCCAGTAAGGTAGGGTCAGTGGGCTTTGCATTTACCCACAATAGACTGGGAATTCTATTCTGCATAGTACGGAAAATTGTTCCCCCAAAGCCCCCGTCTATATTATTGCTGTCATACAAACGTGACAACCGTATGGGTGCCTAATATCCCCCCCTCTCGCTGCCAAATGTATTCTGATACCATCGATTATAATGATAGCTAGAGATTAAATATTAAAGATTCAAGGCCACATTAATCCCCGTTTATAGTGGCCTAGCAAAGAAAATCCCAGATGATCAAATTATTCCAACCACCTCTCTATTTAATACAATTTGTTTAATAGCCTTGATAATGATGCAGTGTAACCTCTCTGAGCAGCTTCCTATCTATCTCCTAATATTGTATAGATTATAGTACATTCATAGTACATGGGTAATGGATACTGCTGGGGGGTGGGTGGGGAGTGAGCATTCACAGTATGCTGCATTTGCCTCTTTCCACCCAAGGGTTATTCTTCATCAGCTCCGGATTTAGGAAAGGGTCGTTGGGTACACCGTCCTCAATCCACTTGAGCAGCCTGTTGGAAGAAGACGATTTTGAGTGGGGATTTGAACCTGCAGCAGGCAGGATAGCATTTATTTCACAGTGGGTATATAATCGCCCTGCATGCAGAAGAGCTTTCCATACTGTACTTGTTGCACTGATGAAATGATCAGCTATGCTTCTTGGGTCTCCAGTAGCACTCAGTTTATCAGCTAGATGTTAACTGATGACCTAATTAAGCACATGGGGGTAATTAGCAGACAAGGGTTATACCCTGCCGCTGACACATGCTGGCTTCAATGGTAGAGCTCTATTATAGAGTCACATGAGTGCAGTTAGCGCCTTCTCTGGATCTGCAACTGGAACATACTTGAGTGATCACAGGGCAGCTGCCTAAGCTGTCAAGAACAGCAGCCACATGGAAAGACTACAGCAGCCACACGGAAAGACCACAGCAGACACATGGAAAGACTACAGCAGCCACATGGAAAGACTACAGCAGCCACACGGAAAGACCACAGCAGCCACATGGAAAGACTACAGCAGCCACATGGAAAGACTACAGCAGCCACATGGAAAGACTACAGCAGCCACACAGAAAGACTACAGCAGACATGGAAAGACTACAGCAGCCACACGGAAAGACTACAGCAGCCACACGGAAAGACTACAGCAGACATGGAAAGACTACAGCAGCCACACGGAAAGACTACAGCAGACATGGAAAGACTACAGCAGCCACACGGAAAGACTACAGCAGACATGGAAAGACTACAGCAGCCACACGGAAAGACTACAGCAGCCACACGGAAAGACTACAGCAGACATGGAAAGACTACAGCAGCCACACGGAAAGACTACAGCAGACATGGAAAGACCACAGCAGCCACACGGAAAGACTACAGCAGCCACATGGAAAGACTACAGCAGCCACACGGAAAGACTACAGCAGCCACACGGAAAGACCACAGCAGCCACACGGAAAGACAACAGCAGCCACACGGAAAGACCACAGCAGCCACATGGAAAGACTACAGCAGCCACATGGAAAGACTACAGCAGCCACATGGAAAGACTACAGCAGCCACACGGAAAGACTACAGCAGCCACACGGAAAGACTACAGCAGCCACATGGAAAGACTACAGCAGCCACACGGAAAGACTACAGCAGCCACATGGAAAGACTACAGCAGCCACACGGAAAGACTACAGCAGCCACACGGAAAGACCACAGCAGCCACACGAAAAGACAACAGCAGCCACACGGAAAGACCACAGCAGCCACATGGAAAGACTACAGCAGCCACATGGAAAGACTACAGCAGCCACACGGAAAGACCACAGCAGCCACATGGAAAGACTACAGCAGCCACACGGAAAGACTACAGCAGCCACACGGAAAGACTACAGCAGCCACACGGAAAGACTACAGCAGACATGGAAAGACCACAGCAGCCACATGGAAAGACCACAGCAGCCACACGGAAAGACTACAAAATATACATGAAAAGTCTACAGCAGACATACGGAAATACTACAGCAGCCACATGGAAAGACTACAGCTGACCAGAAAAACATCCAATTGGTTGCTGCCGGTGATTGGACCAGAATATATTTTGTTTGTCCCCAAGACTTAATGCTACTAAACTCTAAAGAAGCTACTGGGGATGCACCAAATCCCAGCTGCATTTGAGTGAATGCGTAACATGCAAAGGTTTAGCCTAACTCTGAATCAAAGCCAGACTGTCATTTGCATATGCAAATCTGAGCATCAATGACACAACTGCATCATTTGTAAACAAATCACTAAGGTTCTGGTGAGCTGATAGAGTCCTACAGGTAGGTAAGAGATTTTGTTTTAGCTGAAACGTTGGATCCCAAATCCTGAAATAATTGCTGGATATGGCCTCAAACGGGTATCCAGGTTTGATAAGGGATTGAAAAAGGGGAGGATGGGGTCAAAATGGAATAAATTCTCAGAAGATGTAAAATCCGGGTTCTACTGTAACTGTTCATGGCAGGGACCCCTCTGTTACTTTATACACTGCTATGTACATCACCACCTGCTCATGCTGATTCCTGCTACTATACCATCTCTCCTACTATACCTGCTATCCCACAGTCACACTCCCTTCCCAGAGACTATTATCCCACTGTTACTATAGGCACCATCTCTCCCTACTATACCTGCTATCCCACAGTCACACTCCCTTCCCAGAGACTATTATCCACTGTTACTATAGGCACCATCTCTCCCTCCTATACCTGCTATCCCACAGTCACACTCCCTTCCCAGAGACTATTATCCACTGTTACTATAGACACCATCTCTCCCTACTATACCTGCTATCCCACAGTCACATTCCCTTCCCAGAGACTATTATCCACTGTTACTATAGGCACCATCTCTCCCTACTATACCTGCTATCCCACAGTCACACTCCCTTCCCAGAGACTATTATCCCACTGTTACTATAGGCACCATCTCTCCCTACTATACCTGCTATCCCACAGTCACACTCCCTTCCCAGAGACTATTATCCCACTGTTACTATAGACACCATCTCTCCTACTATACCTGCTATCCCACAGTCACACTCCCTTCCCAGAGACTATTATCCACTGTTACTATAGGCACCATCTCTCCCTACTATACCTGCTATCCCACAGTCACACTCCCTTCCCAGAGACTATTATCCACTGTTACTATAGGCACCATCTCTCCCTACTATACCTGCTATCCCACAGTCACACTCCCTTCCCAGAGACTATTATCCCACTGTTACTATAGACACCATCTCTCCCTACTATACCTGCTATCCCACAGTCACACTCCCTTCCCAGAGACTATTATCCACTGTTACTATAGGCACCATCTCTCCCTACTATACCTGCTATCCCACAGTCACACTCCCTTCCCAGAGACTATTATCCACTGTTACTATAGGCACCATCTCTCCCTACTATACCTGCTATCCCACAGTTACACTCCCTTCCCAGAGACTATTATCCCACTGTTACTATAGGCACCATCTCTCCCTACTATACCTGCTATCCCACAGTCACACTCCCTTCCCAGAGACTATTATCCAATGTTACTATAGGCACCATCTCTCCCTACTATACCTGTTATCCCACAGTCACACTCCCTTCCCAGAGACTATTATCCACTGTTACTATAGACACCATCTCTCCCTACTATACCTGCTATCCCACAGTCACACTCCCTTCCCAGAGACTATTATCCACTGTTACTATAGGCACCATCTCTCCCTACTATACCTGCTATCCCACAGTCACACTCCCTTCCCAGAGACTATTATCCACTGTTACTATAGACACCATCTCTCTCTACTATACCTGCTATCCCACAGTCACACTCCCTTCCCAGAGACTATTATCCACTGTTACTATAGACACCATCTCTCCCTACTATACCTGCTATCCCACAGTCACTCTCCCTTCCCAGAGACTATTATCCACTGTTACTATAGACACCATCTCTCTCTACTATACCTGCTATCCCACAGTCACACTCCCTTCCCAGAGACCATTATCCCACTGGTAATTGGAGACCCCAGTGTAGTGCCAGTACTCACTCTGGTATAGCTTTGGAACACATCTCTCTCTTGTAAGCCAGCTGGTACTTCAGACTCTCTACCTCCTTCTTCATCTGTGGAGCATCCATTTCATCCATTGCAGCAGAGTTAAATGGTACAAGCCCTTGGAGAATACATTGTAATACAGGAATGAAATTCAGCACATGGCACACAAACTGAATTTAAAGCAACATACCCTGGTTGCAATATATTATCTATACAGTACAGTCTATATTGAAATGTAGAGAAAGGGAATGCTTTATGGGAGAAAGCTTGCATAAATTGAAAATATTCATCCTCCAGCTGTTGCAGAATTACAACTGCCAGCATCTGTTAAAGTTGTAGTGTAACTAGAACTGTATGATGCTGCCTGGACATCTACAATGTAAATAGTGGAGCCTCTCTACCTCCTGGGCTGACCCAACAGTGCACGCTCCTCTTCCTCTATACCAGTTATTAAACTCAAGGCACCATATGTACAAAGCTGGACTAATAGCCTATTGTGCTTCTGGCAAGCTCAGCATTACCCGGAGTTGTAGAAACCCAAAGAGACAAGAGCTGGCGGCTTTTTCTTACCTGCCGGGGGCCACGAGCCTAATTCCTTACGGTTGTCTCTTGTCTCTGATGCTCCTCTGATTTCTCTTATTTGTACAGACTCCCAGCAAGAGCTTTGGCTTTCAAATCTGCAGAGAGAATTTGATTGTGATTTGAATGTTCCAACGCCGGAGAACTTCTGTGACATAAGGTGGGCTGGGGGGGGCACTGTTCAGCCAGAGGCAGATTGAGGCACAAGTAGGGCAGTCGTGGTGGAACGGTGGTCTAAGTGCCTGGGGGGGGGGATGCTAAAGTAGGACAGGAGCAGACTAGAAACATTGATTCACTCATTCATGGGCTTTCAGCAGCAATTAAAGGGGATCTAAAGCCAAAAATAAATAGCAGGAATCAGATCTCCAGGTCTATTGTTCCAGTAGTCAGAATCAGCAATGCAGAGAAGACAAGCATCCAGACACAAAAGCCACTACAATTACAAATAACTTCAAAATGCAAATTGGGCTGTCATGCCCCCATCTGCCAGCACCCCTCCCCCCATACACCAAGCTGCCTGCCTGCGGGTGTGTCTGTGCCTTTAATTGAGATGGGACACACTATAACAGATGCTGTCAGGCCGCATTAGCGGAACACCACCTAGAACACTCAGGAAATGTAAATATGATGGTATTTATTACCGCTCGGGAGGAGCACAATGATTAACCAGACTTATGTTACCGCTGCTTTAATTAAAGGAATATTACACTTTAGTTAGTGGCATGTCACCCTGAGAGCTTGAGTGCGAGCAGTGTTATTCTATGCAGGAAATTTCTCCCCCCCCCCTTTAATTTCTATAGCAGGTGCCTGAACCCTGTTTGTGGACTTGTGGACCAGGCAATTGGTGCTGCTGCCATAGAAATTAATGGTGCTTTGTAGCAGCTAAATGCCCTTCCTTTACCCTTAGATTAATGGTCTCAATTCATGAAACCCCAGTCGATATAGTTGCCCTATGCTGACGGGACTTGTACAGTAAGGTATAAATGGCTGATTTGTGGCCAGGTACTGTCTGGGAGGCTGACAAGCAGTCAATATGCTAGTAGTAGGGTACAGGTATGTAATCCCTTATCCGGAAACCCGTTATCAAGAAAGCTCCACAATTACGGAAAGTAGGGATGCACCGAATCCACTTTTTTGGATTCGGCCGAACCCCCGAATCCTTTGTGAAAGATTCGGCCGAATACCGAACCGAATCCGAACCCTAATTTGCATATGCAAATTAGGGGTGGGAAGGGGAAAACATTTTTTACTTCCTTGTTTTCTGACAAAAAGTCATGCAATTTCCCTCCCGCCCCTAATATGCATATGCAAATTAGGGTTCGGATTCGGTTCGGCTGGGCAGAAGGATTTGGCCGAATCCGAATCCTGCTGAAAAAGGCCGAATCCTGGCCGAATCCCGAACCGAATCCTGGATTCGGTGCATCCCTAACGGAAAGGCTGTCTCCCGTAGACTACATTTTATTCAAATAATCATAATGTTTAAAAAAATGATTTCCTTTTTCTGTGTAATAATAAAACAGTAGCTTGTACTTGATCCCAACTAAGATATAATTAATCCTTATTGGAAGCAGAAACAGCCTATTGGGTTAATTTAAAGGAGAACCAAACCCCTTATTCATACAAAACCCTAACCCACTGCTCTTCATAGCCCCCCCCCTGCTCTCCCACCCCAGCCTAGGTGTAAACTCCACTAGTTGCCCCTAAGTCTTTACTTACCTCTCTTTGCAGATTCAGTGGAGCGCACGGACTCCATCTTCAGCGATTCGGTAATCTTAAGAAAGTGCAACCATATCGGCACATTTGCAATTGTAGCAATATTTCGGTCTTGAATAACTGTGCATGCGACCAAAGTCACGGATATAGCCGAGGGAAGGAAGACCCGAAGATTACCGAATTGCCGGAAGATGGCGCCCGAATCTGCAAGGAGAGTTTACACCGAGGCTGGGGGGGAATATGTAGGGTAGGGGTTTTTATGAATAAAGGGTTTGGTTCTCCTTTAAATTAACCCAATAGGCTGGTTCTGCTTCCAATAAGGATTAATTATATCTGAATTGGGATCAAGTACAAGATACTGTTTTATTATTACACAGAAAAAGGACATCATTTTTTTAATGTTTACATGATTTTCTAGTAGACTTAAGGTATGAAGATCCAAATTATGGAAAGATCCTTTATCCAGGAAAGCCCCAGGTCCTGAGCATTCTGGATAATAGGTCCCATAACTGTACCAACAGGTTACCTGCCAAAAAAATTAGGTACACTGTGGCTTACAGGTAGAATTTTCAGGTGGGGATATAGATGCAGGTCGTGTAGCGGGTCTCTGTGTTGTATTATCTACATTTTACTCCTATAAAAATCTTTTTAGATTTTATTTTCTGGCCCGCCCACTTTTGATGTCACTTCTGGTTTGCAGCAGCGGCATTTCCTGTTTAGCGAGTTGCGGATGATGTTGCAGACAAAGCAGTTGTGGCGGGTATAAATGCGGGGGTGGCAGGTCCAGTTTCCAAAAATTGGTTCCACACCGGTCTCTACGCTCAGTCTCAGTCTGAAGAAGCCAAATCAGTAGCATCCGTGTCCGTGTACGACCTGCATTCTCTCGACCTCTATCTATGAATATAATATGTTCCAATTTATTGTAGAGCTGCCTAACTACAATCCTCACAAGACTGGCCTCCATAATATATGGAGCCTTTGCATCAATGATATTATCCAAGGATCTTTACAGACTGTTTTCTCAGTTGTTTGTTTTTAAGTACATGCGCCACCTAGAGAATCTAATAAGAAATAATCAGTGAAACAAAATAAAGACAGAAGGGACAGAGTCCCTTTAAGGGCAGAGACACACGCTCAGATTCGGGGAGATTAGTTGCCTGTCGAGGGGCGACTAATCTCCCTGAGCTGCCTCCCCGCCGGCTAGAATGCAAATTGACGTCGGGATGGCACGCTTCGTTTTCCGAAGTTTGCCGAAGTTTCCTCTTGATTCAACATCGGGCGACTTTGGAAAACGAAGCGCATCGATTGCCATCCCACCGGCGATTTACACTCTAGCCGACAGGGAGACAATTCGAGGAGATTAGTTGCCCCGAAAAAGAGGAGATTTGTAGACTAATCTCTGCGAATCTGACCGTGTGTCTCTGCCCCAAAATGTATTAGCATTTTCATTTCTGCACATGCCCCCCTAAAACAATTCTCTTTTCTCTGGCTTTAGCCAAAAGCGGCTAGTACACCAGTATCTACTCCTACTGTGGCTAATTAACCCAATACATGATTTAATGATGGCAATACTGCCTGGGGCCCGTCCCCTGAGACTCAGCAGAGATAATTGCAAAATCCTGAGCAAAGGGAAAGTGCTGAGCTGAAGGGAAGTGTTGTGTATATCTATAAATATATCTATAATCATGTATCTATCTATAACCCACACACTGAAAACTGACAGGTCTGAAAGCAGCAGATAAATACCTTGTCAAGGCTTAGGAAAGAGAAGATTGCATATTCTGTCTCGGGAAAGAAAGGGGGGAAGAAGTTTTCAGTTGCACTTGGCAGGAGGAAGCGCTGTGATGCAAGAAGCAGCTGGGAGTTAGAAGAAATCCTGGAAACAAATAGAAATAATATTAAGGACAGTTTAATAAAAGGAGATAATCACCTAAAAATAGAAGCAGAACTAGACACTCATTTAATCCAGCGGAAATGTGCAAATAGTGTCCTCTCGTCAATCACTAACTTGAGGGCGCAGCTACGCCCGAAAATTCGAAAAAGAAGCAGGGTTGTCCAGCACTCAAACGGATCCACAGGTCCCAAATATTTTAGTTAAAAAAACATATTTTTATTAGTCAACGTTAAAAAAAATGATACTTGCATCTCCATCCGCCCTATGCGTTTCGCGCCCACAGGGGCACTTAATTATGGGCTATTGGGCCATGGAGGGGTAAAACGGGTGCAGTTGAACTTCTGATCCTCCCATTTGTTAATCCAGTGCATGAAAACAATAGCATACCTCCCAACATTTTGGAAAATGAAAAAGGGAGAAAAAAAAACATTTTTTTGTGGCCACACCCCCTAATTACCATGGCAATTTTTACAAAATTTGGCAGGTTATGAAAGTTTGAACACATTTCTGTGGTTTTTATGTGTTATTACAGTTTTGCTAATGAAGGTGAATTGCCCTTTAAGCTGCAAGTCACAGTTCCCCCAAAGGACCGAATTGTTTCTTTGCTTATCTTAAATTGTTACAAATTCTGGGCTCTCTGCCAAAAGCCTCAGTTTTATAAACTTAGTATCTGTTTCTGGCTGTTCAGTGCAGGAGATCAAAGACATTTCAGTAACAATCGAGGACTGCGGGCTGAGCTGTCCCATGAAAAACGGGACATTTGGGAGGTATCCAATAGACAAGGCAAAAATTCTCTCAGTGCTGCTGCCAAAAACAGCCCCTTAAAGCACAAATGTAAACTTGTGGTTCTTGCACTAAGCATTTGCTGAACGAATGCTGGGAATTATAGTTCGGCTAGACCAGTTTTGGTCTAAAATGAATTCTACGAGAAATGAGGTCATCAAGAAGTTTAGGTTCAAAAAGAGCTTTGTATCAGTGGCTTGTTGATCTATTTGCCCTTTAACTCCCTTTAATGCAACAAATAGCAGCTGCGCATAAAGACTGTCCTATATGGAATGAATTGGCAGCCAATTGCTTTTTTTTCTGCACTTATGATTTGGTGACGTGACAACAACTGCAAGCTCTTCTGTTAAGCATGTCTAGTAACATTTTATGTAGGATATTTGGTTTTATTAAATAAACGTGCAACTTTCTGCCTTCCCGAACTGCAAAAGCTCACAGCTCCCACTGACAGCTTTCATCTACTGGAGACGAGACCACCACCAATCTTTGTCTCTAAGGGTGAGTGTGTGGCTAACGCTAGACCCCTATGAAACACCAAACTGTACAACATAGTGGTTTTCCCTGGCAGTAACACAAAAGGTCCCAGTTTACTGGAAACACCTGTGTTCACCTGATGGCTGCCTTGGACATAAAATAAGAAGGAACACCCACACGTATGACATAACCAGCCTCTTCACTTAAAGGAGAAGGAAATGTTAAAATTAAGTAAGCTTTATCAGAAAGGTCTATATAAATACACCAGAAACCCTCAAAGCAGTGCTGCTCTGAGTCCTCTGTCAAAAGAAACACAGCATTTCTTTCCTTCTATTGTGTACTCATGGGCTTCTGTATCAGACTTCCTGTTTTCAGCTTAAACCTCCAGGGCTTGAGCATGCTCAGTTTGCTCCTCTCCCTCCTCCCTTTCTGCTGTAATCTAAGCCCAGAGCTATGAGTGAGCAGGGAGAGACTCAGGCAGGAAGTGATGTCACACCAAGCAAATATGGCAGCTGCTATTCTAAACAAACAGAGAGCTTCTAGAGCTTTTTACTCAGGTATGGTAAAGCATTCTACCGAATAAATATAGTGTTATAGCTTGCACTATTGTGGCTAATCTATTGGCCATAAACTGCTTCGGTAGCTTTCCTTCTCCTAAGTGAACAAGGGATGATGGGAGCTTTAGTTTTATAGCTGAGATCTATAATCTAATCATGGGGAATTAGTGATTTTTCTGTACATTTCATATAGGTGCCACATCACCGATGAATGAACTACAGACAAGCATGCAAGCTACCAGATTTTCTGTCCCAAGCGTTAGTAGAGACCAAGAGGAGTGATGGCTAGAGATGAGCAAAACTGCCCTGTTTCCCTTCGTTGCATAATGGTGACATTTTACAAAAAAACATGGTGTGAAGCGGATTTTACAAAATTTGATGGTCCTGTATCTTGGTCCGTGTTGGACCAGCGCTGCCACCTCAAGGGCCCAACACTACTCCCCTGCCCATCACTACCTCCCGCCCGTGTTTATTAGCATGACCCCTCCAATCCTGGCACCATGTCAATTTTACTTCCTACACTTTACATGTACCTCTGATCTAGGGGAGCACCTGCAGACCCCAATGAGGAGCAGCCCGAGCTTGTACATAGTGTCTCCTAGACACACAATGTGAGTAGATAGATTGTGTGAAAGTACCAAAAATGTAACATTTAAAGTGCAGACAGCACAGCAGTGAGCAGGTATAGTAGAGAGAGATTGTGCCTATAGTAACAGTGGATAATAGTCTCTGAGAAGGGAGTGTGACTGTGGGATAGCAGGTATAGTAGAGAGAGATTGTGCCTATAGTAACAGTGGATAATAGTCTCTGGGAATGGAGTGTGACTGTGGGATAGCAGGTATAGTAGGGAGAGATGGTGCCTATAGTAACAGTGGGATAATAGTCTCTGGGAAGGGAGTGTGACTGTGAGATAGCAGGTATAGTAGGGAGAGATGGTGCCTATAGTAACAGTGGGATAGCAGGTATAGTAGGAAGAGGTGGTGCCTATAGTAACAGTGGGATAATAGTCTCTGGGAAGGGAGTGTGACTGTGGGATAGCAGGTATAGTAGGGAGAGATGGTGTCTATAGTAACAGTGGGATAATAGTCTCTGGGAAGAGAGTGTGACTGTGGAAGAGCAGGTATAGTAGGGAGATATGGTGTCTATAGTAACAGTGGGATAATAGTTTCTGGAAGGGAGTGTGACTGTGGGATAGCAGGTATAGTAGGGAGAGATGGTGGCTATAGTAACAGTGGATAATAGTCTCTGGGAAGGGAGTGTGACTGTGGGATAGCAGGTATAGTAGGGAGAGATGGTGTCTATAGTAACAGTGGATAATAGTCTCTGGGAAGGGAGTGTGACTGTGGGATAGCAGGTATAGTAGGGAGAGATGGTGCCTATAGTAACAGTGGGGATAATAGTCTCTGGGAAGGGAGTGTGACTGTGGGATAGCAGGTATAGTAGGGAGAGATGGTGTCTATCTATAGTAACAGTGGATAATAGTCTCTGGGAAGGGAGTGTGACTGTGGGATAGCAGGTATAGTAGGGAGAGATGGTGCCTATAGTAACAGTGGTATAATAGTCTCTGGGAAGGGAGTGTGACTGTGGGATAGCAGGTATAGTAGGGAGAGATGGTGCCTATAGTAACAGTGGATAATAGTCTCTGGGAAGGGAATGTGACTGTAGGATAGCAGGTATAGTAGGGAGAGATGGTGCCTATAGTAACAGTGGATAATAGTCTCTGGGAAGGGAGTGTGACTGTGGGATAGCAGGTATAGTAGGGAGAGATGGTGCCTATAGTAACAGTGGGGATAATAGTCTCTGGGAAGGGAGTGTGACTGTGGGATAGCAGGTATAGTAGGGAGAGATGGTGTCTATAGTAACAGTGGATAATAGTCTCTGGGAAGGGAGTGTGACTGTGGGATAGCAGGTATAGTAGGAAGAGGTGGTGCCTATAGTAACAGTGGGATAATAGTCTCTGGGAAGGGAGTGTGACTGTGGGATAGCAGGTATAGTAGGGAGAGATGGTGCCTATAGTAACAGTGGATAATAGTCTCTGGGAAGGGAGTGTGACTGTGGGATAGCAGGTATAGTAGGGAGAGATGGTGCCTATAGTAACAGTGGGATAATAGTCTCTGGGAAGAGAGTGTGACTGTGGAAGAGCAGGTATAGTAGGGAGATATGGTGTCTATAGTAACAGTGGGATAATAGTTTCTGGAAGGGAGTGTGACTGTGGGATAGCAGGTATAGTAGGGAGAGATGGTGGCTATAGTAACAGTGGATAATAGTCTCTGGGAAGGGAGTGTGACTGTGGGATAGCAGGTATAGTAGGGAGAGATGGTGCCTATAGTAACAGTGGATAATAGTCTCTGGGAAGGGAGTGTGACTGTGGGATAGCAGGTATAGTAGGGAGAGATGGTGCCTATAGTAACAGTGGATAATAGTCTCTGGGAAGGGAGTGTGACTGTGGGATAGCAGGTATAGTAGGGAGAGATTGTGTCTATCTATAATAACAATGGATAATAGTCTCTGGGAAGGGAGTGTGACTGTGGGATAGCAGGTATAGTAGGGAGAGATGGTGCCTATAGTAACAGTGGTATAATAGTCTCTGGGAAGGGAGTGTGACTGTGAGATAGCAGGTATAGTAGGGAGAGATGGTGCCTATAGTAACAGTGGATAATAGTCTCTGGGAAGGGAATGTGACTGTAGGATAGCAGGTGTAGTAGGGAGAGATGGTGCCTATAGTAACAGTGGGATAATAGTCTCTGGGAAGGGAGTGTGACTGTGGGATAGCAGGTATAGTAGGGAGAGATGGTGTCTATAGTAACAGTGGATAATAGTCTCTGGGAAGGGAGTGTGACTGTGGGATAGCAGGTATAGTAGGGAGAGCTGGAGCCTATAGTAACAGTGGATAATAGTCTCTGGGAAGGGAGTGTGACTGTGGGATAGCAGGTATAGTAGGGAGAGATGGTGCCTATAGTAACAGTGGGATAATAGTCTCTGGGAAGGGAGTGTGACTGTAGGATAGCAGGTATAGTAGGGAGAGATGGTGTCTATAGTAACAGTGGATAATAGTCTCTGGGAAGGGAGTGTGACTGTGGGATAGCAGGTATAGTAGGGAGAGATGGTGCCTATAGTAACAGTGGATAATAGTCTCTGGGAAGGGAGTGTGACTGTGGGATAGCAGGTATAGTAGGGAGAGATGGTGCCTATAGTAACAGTGGATAATAGTCTCTGGGAAGGGAGTGTGACTGTGGGATAGCAGGTATAGTAGGGAGAGATGGTGCCTATAGTAACAATGGATAACAGTCTCTGGGAAGGGAGTGTGAATGTGGGATAGCAGGTATAGTAGGGAGAGATGGTGTCTATAGTAACAGTGGGATAAAAGTCTCTGGGAAGGGAGTGTGGCTGAGGGATAGCAGGTATAGTAGGGAGAGATGTGTCTATAGTAACAGTGGGATAATAGTCTCTGGGAAGGGAGTGTGACTGTGGGATAGCAGGTATAGTAGGGAGAGATGATGCCTATAGTAACAGTGGATAATAGTCTCTGGGAAGGGAGTGTGACTGTGGGATAGCAGGTATAGTAGGGAGAGATGGTGTCTATAGTAACAGTGGGATAATAGTCTCTGGGAAGGGAGTGTGACTGTGGGATAGCAGGTATAGTAGGGAGAGATGTGTCTATAGTAACAGTGGGATAATAGTCTCTGGGAAGGGAGTGTGACTGTGGGATAGCAGGTATAGTAGGGAGAGATGGTGTCTATAGTAACAGTGGATAATAGTCTCTGGGAAGGGAGTGTGACTGTGGGATAGCAGGTATAGTAGGGAGAGATGGTGTCTATAGTAACAGTGGATAATAGTTTCTGGGAAGGGAGTGTGACTGTGGGATAGCAGGTATAGTAGGGAGAGATGGTGTCTATAGTAACAGTGGATAATAGTCTCTGGGAAGGGAGTGTGACTGTGGGACAGTATATGAATAGGTTGTAGTTAAACAGTAGCCAAACTAGCCCACTTTATATAAACAATAGGCCTAGAAAGTCTATTTAGCCCGGGGCCACACCACTAGAGACGTCCCTATGTATATATTAACCCTTGCATGCTTGAAGGCTAACGCCTAACTCAACAACATACAAATCACTCACCTCGTGCTGAGACGCCTGGAGCAGAATTCGGGTGTCGCTGACAATACGGAGAGACGGGGGCAGATGTGTCCGACAGTAAGAAGGGCCAGTGGCCTTTTAGCAGAATGAATCCAGTTAAATGTGCCTGAGAGCCAGAATGTAATCTATTAATGCCCGGCCAATCCAGCTGCATTACACAGAGAGACAGCGGATAAGGAGAATGTATTTTTTGATTCCCTGATATTTTTTATATCATTGCCCCCCCCCCCCGAGCACAGATAGAATGCCGGCCTTACGGAACGCTTTACGGACACAGCCAGGATCTCTCTGTTCATCTCAAGCATTTACAATGCTCTCTGCAATAAGTGGCAGTTTTTTTCTATAGCAAAACACACGCAGAGCAGCAGGCGGCAGTTACGGCCTCAGATGGCGCTGTGGCTAATGACATACGATGTTTGGCTACCATAGCTACCTGTCTGAGAGATTCTACCTTAATTGCCTCCCCAGAGGAAACTACAGAGAGGCAGCTGTGTGTTTTATACGGACGCCCAAATACACGGCGAGGGAAAAGGAGCCGCAGCCTCATTTACGAATAGAGCGCAATTACGGAACACAAATAGCTATTTTTTTATTCTTTCGCAAAAGATTTAGCCGAATACTGAACCAAATCCAAATTTGCAAATTAGGGTTGGGGAGGGGGAGGGGAACAAAAAAAAACTTTGTGCGGCGAAAAAAAATTTTACTTCCTTGTTTTGTGACAAAAAGTCACGTGATTTTATGGATTCGGTTCGGCCAGTGCATTCAGCTAAATCCAAATCCTGCTGAAAAAGGCTGAATCCTGGCAGAATACTGAAGCGAATCCTGGATCCCTACTTTTAGTAAGTTATAGAACAGCCAATTCTAAGCAACTTTTCAATTGGTCTTCATTATTTTTATTTTTTGAATTATTGGCCTTTTTTCTTCTGACTCTTTCCAGCTTTCAAATGGGGTCACTGACCCTCATCTATAAAACAAATGCTCCGTACGGCTACAATTGTATTGTTATTGCTACTTTTTATTGCTCATATTTCTATATAGGCCTCTCCTATTTATATCCCAGTCTCTTATTCAAATTAATGCATGGTTGCTGGGGTAATTTGGACCCTAGCAACCAGATTGCTGAAACTGCAACCTAGGGAGCTGCTGAATAAGAACACAAATAAGGAGATGTAAAACAATGGGAGGCCTAGGGGGAAGAGGAAAGGGTTTTGGTATTCCGCTTTCTCTCTGCATATGACAAGGGCAACGGAAAAAAATATCATATATAGTTATCATATTATAAATAGGGATGCACCGAATCCACTATTTTGGATTCGGCCAAACCCCCGAATCCTTTGTGAAAGATTCAGCTGAATACCAAACAGAATCCTAATTTGCATATGCAAATTAGGGGTGGAAAGGGGAAACATTTTTTACTTCCTTGTTTTGTGACAAAAAGTCACGTGATTTTCCTCCCAGTCCCTAATTTGCAAATGCTCGGCCGAATCCTGCTTAAAAAGACAGAATCCCGAATTCAGTGCATCCCTAATAATAAATACAGTTGTGTTCAGAATAATAGCAGTGTGTTTAACAAAGTGAATAAAGCTCAGAATCTGTATACAGGTACGGGACCTGTTATCCAGAATGCTCGGGACCTGGGGTTTTCCAGATAATGGATCTTTCTGTAATTTGGATCTTCATACCTTAAGTCTACTAGAAAATCATGTAAACATAAATAAACCCAATAGGCTGGTTTTGCTCCCAATAAGGATTAATTATATCTTAGTTGGGATCAAGTACAAGCTACTGTTTTATTATTACACAGAAAAAGGAAATCATTTTTAAACATTTGGATTAATTGGATAAAATGGAGTCTATGGGAGACAGCATGTTTCCTGATTTTGCTTTCTTTTGAATGACTGAAGTAAAATTGAGTTGTATAACAGTGTTTCTGAGAACTGCTGCACATCTAAGGCAGAGATACGCGGTCAGATTCGGGGGAAATTAGTCATCTGGCAACAAACCTCCTCTTCTTCGGGGCGACTCATATCCCCAAACTGCCTCCCCTGCCTTCATGCCGGCTACAATGTAAATTGCCAGCTGGATGGCACTTGAAGCAATTCGTTTTCCGGTCACTCTACGTTTCCTTGTGAGTTGAATTTGGAAAATGAAGCGCTCCGAGCCCCATATTGCTGGCGATTTACATTCTAGAAGACGGGAAGGCAGTTTAGCAAGATTTGTCGACTCGAAGAAGAGATTTGTCACCAGCCGACTAATTTCTCCGAATCCGAATGTGTCTCTGCCCTTACATGGACTCCACCAACTTCCAACAACCTGTTACATTCCTCAATTCTTCTGCATTTCTTGCTTTTGCCTCACAAACACCATTTTTCATGTCACCCCAAAAGTTTTCTATTGGATTAAGGTCCGGGGATTTGGCCACTCCATAATGTCAATCTTGTAGGTGTGAAACCAAGATGTTGCTCATTTACTGGTGAGTTTGGGGCCGTTGTCTTGTTGAAACCCCCATATCAAGGGCATCTCCTCTTCGGCATAAGACAACATGACCTCCAAGTATTTGTATGTATTTAAACTGATCCATGATCCCTGGTATGAGATAAATAGGCCCAACACTATAGGATGAGAAACCTCCCCATATCATGATGCTTGTGCCACCGGCTCCACTGGCTCCACTCTGTACTGTGACTTGAATTCAGTGTTTGGGGCTCGTCAGACAAACTGTGGCCCCTAGACCCAAAAATAATCTCTCTCTGTCTGTCTATCTCTTTCTATGTCTGTCTGTCTATCTATCTCTCAATCTCCTTATCTATCTCTTTATATATATATATATATATAGATATATATATAGATATATATATATAGATATATCTCGGTCTATCTCTTTATCTATCTGTCAATCTATTTCTATCTCTTTATCAATCCATCTCTCTCTCTCTGTCCGTCTATCTATCCCTCTATTGTATCTCTCTCTGACTATCCATTTCTCTCTATTTCTTTCTGTGTGTGTCTATCTATCTATCTATTTTCTGTCTACTCCAAGCAGATACAAGACTGATTCCTTTTTCGGTGTAATAATAAAACAGTAGCTTGTACTTGATCCCAACTAAGATATAATTAATCCTTATTGGAAGCAAAACCAGCCTATTGGGTTTATTTAATGTTTAAAGTATTTTATAATAGAATGACTAAAGATCAAAATTACAGAAAGATCCGTTGTCTGGAAAACCTCAGCATTCTGGATAACAGGTTAATGCTATGATTTCTGTAGTCCTACCCTTAGATTACACCAAAGCTTGTCTCAGGTGAGGGAGCTCCTTGGTGATATTATGCAGGTCGGATGATGTAGGACCTGACCTGTAGGGAGACTCATTGGCGAGAGCTTATAGGTTTGAGTGCAGCGTTTGGAAGCCGACCTTGAGCCTGTGATGCTCCCTGTTCCATGAAATTCAGTGTTACTGATCCCAATGCATTAGATATATGAATAATGGTGTAATATAGGGATGATGTCTGATATAAGCAGATTACTAGGAGAGATGCCCCATATATTATGAATTGGGTGCAGCTGTCAGTCTGGCAATAACCCAAATAGAGAGGCCAAGTTAATCCCCTGAAAAGTGCACCCTTTTATAAATTGGAAACCATTGTATTTTATCCTAATCTGGGAGGTAATCCTTTCACTGGCAAATGGCTCAGGCATCTGATCTCTGTGTCACACTTTCAGGGACCTTTGCAGTCAATATGGTTCCACAATCACGTCACACAGGGACAAGTTTCTACTTGGTTAGTTACATTTCTCAAATTTATTGGACACCCTCTTGCTTCATATGTCAGTTTTCTGTTCACTAGAACCTTATTTACCACTGACAGCCAGTGCTTTACTGTAGGAGGCTGGGGGGGGGGGTCATCCACTTTATGACCATGGATTATTTGGGGTAGAATATGACAGAAGGCATCTCCCCCTAGTTAGGACTAGAATCCTTATTAAACTATTATTCCCAGTAAGCACACTCCTGATGCAGGCCCCAGTGAATGCCAAATGTTCCTGCAAGTAGTCCACAACTTTAGACCAAACCTGAAAAACCATTGGGCACTGCTTTTTCCTGGGAAAACAACCCCAACCTTGACAGTCTCCCCTCATAATTTAACTCTTCCCTCCCTCTAACCAGTTTAGTTGCACTTAGTCTCTGCACTCTCTCCAGCTCATTTATATCCCTCTTAAGGACTGGAGTCCAAAACTGCCCCCATACTCCAGATGAGGCCTCACCAGGGACCTATAAAGAGGCATAATTATGTTTTCATCCCTTGAGTTAATGCCCTTTTTTATGCAAGACAGAACTTTATTTGCTTTAGTAGCCACAGAATGACACTGCCCAGAATTAGACAACTTGTTATCTACAAAGACCCCTAGATCCTTCTCATTTAAGGAAACTCCCAACACACTGCCATTTAGTGTATAACTTGCATTTATATTATTTTTGCCAAAGTGCATAACCTGCATTTATCAACATTGAACCTCATTTTCCAGTTTGCTGCCCAGTTTTCCAGTTTAGACAAATCACTGTGCAAAGTGGCAGCATCCTGCATGGAACCTATAGTTCTGCACAATTTAGTCTCATCTGCAAAAATAGAAACAGTACTTTCAATGGCCACCTCCAGGTCATTAATAAACAAGTTGAAAAGCAAGGGACCTAGTACAGAGCCCTGCGGTACTCCACTAACAACACTGGTCCAATTGGAGGCTTCATTAAAGTCTATGGCAATGGTTCCCAAACTGAGACTGAGAGCAATGGCTAGGGGGCAGATTGAAGGTAAGTTTGAGGTCTCAAGCTTTGAGGACTCAGCCTCTGTAATCTCCTAGATACACCTTCATTTCCAGCTTGAAGATCTTTAGGGATAAAATTGGGGGATAATGACTATTTCCTCTCCTAGATGCATCTGAGAGAACAGCTTGAAGGTCAATAGGGGATAAGATCAAGGGACAGTGTCTATTTGCTCTCCTAGATACACCTGAAATCCCAGCTTGAAGGACAATGAGTTTTGGGGACAATGCTTTTAAACACTTTTGAAGGTCAGTTAAGGTGAGATTTGGAGATGGTTCCTATTTTCTCTCCCAGATACACCCAAAATCCCAGCTTGAAGTTCTTCAGGTGAGATTTGTTTTACTAGATATACCTGAAAGCACAGCTTGAAGGTCTACTGGGTGAGATTTGGAAAAAATGCCTATTTGACCTCCAGTCAAAATGATGGGAAGTTATGGGAACATTTGAGACGAAAACAGATTTGTTCCCCATGATATTCTTGAAAGTAAGCCAAGTGGGGCTTTTCCTCTTTCCCCATGGGCAAATAATGGAAAGTTATTTCTCACCAGTAGCAGCTACTAAGCTCCCTGTGAGTGATAAACCTAAAGGTGTCCATACAAAGGGAAATCCACTTGTTTGGCGACATCACTCCCCCATTATTGCCACATTGAGGTGGGCGATATCGGGCTGATACGATCATGATCAGATCAGAATGGAGGCTATGCGGGGAGGGGGGGGCTGTCGGATTCTGGGACCTCATCACTGAACAGATGCGGCCTCGATCAGGGTTATTTACCCTGACCGAACGACATCTGCCCGACTTTCGGCCAGATATCGATCAGAAAAGCCAGTCGGAGGGTCCTTCACATGGGCCAATAAGCTGCCGACTAGGGATGCACCGAATCCACTATTTTGGAGAAAACATGTTTTACTTCCTTGTTTTGTGACAAAGTCTCGCAAATTCCCACTCTGACCCTAATTTGCATATGCAGATTAAGATTTGGTTCGGCCAGACAGAGGGATTCGGCCGAATCCTGGATTCTGTGCATCCCTACTGCAGACAGACTGAGTTTTATCAGCCCGTAAGTCTGTACAATCTGCTGCTCTCTAGTGAAAGCCCTGGACCAAGGCAAATACAGGATACTAAAAAGCCCATGCCTTACCTGCAAATGCACCTGTTGAGCAGAAGTTGCAGCAATTAAACAAATGGACTTGTGGGCGAGTGCACCCCACCGTATATCCTTCCGACTGAATTCCAGGACCCTATTTATAAGGACTGGCTCTGTGTTCGGCCATATTGTTAATTGGCTCCCTATGTAATCTGATCGCCTTGTGCACGTAACAAAGCCAATGTAAACGTAACAAAGCCAATGTAATATTCCGCTATGCGTGCCAACGTTATATTTGTATTATTCTCTTGTATAATTCAGTATGAGCCTGATAAATATTTCACCATGATTGTAAACCTGTATCACTCACACTGAAAAATCCCCCGCACCACCTTCCAAAAAGCCTCTTTATCCCTTCCAATGTCCTTCATTTAAAGGGAAACCTCATTTGACCAATACTATCATAATAGAAGTTACAGAACTCTCAAGGTCAATTGCCCCATTGACAATATCCTAATGATTGCATATTGGAAAGTTAAGTGCTAAAACGGCTACACCAAATACCATCACATCCTCCACTGACTACTTATGAAGAATCTAACACTTCAGGACGACTACGGGATAAGAAAAGGAATGTTGGGGTTCAGAACAACTCTATGCTACAAGGCTGAAACTGGCATTGGAATAAAAGTAGATCTTTACCCAACTAGGCCAACATCCTGGGGCTAAATTAGCGAGATCCAGACAGGGCATAATGGGGACCTAAATGGAACTCCCAAATGTGGGGTCCATCAAGGTACAGAAGCAGTCCTTGTCTGATATCAACAGTCCTGTAGACTGTTAGGGCAGCAGCTTTCATTGGTCCATGTATGACCACTTATAGCAACACCTTATGTGATATCTAGCTGGAAGCTGGTGGATCTGATGAAGTCTATCCAATTGACTTTCAGCAACATAACAAAGCGGTCCTTACCCAATGGGATTTTCTAACCTGCCCAGCTATATATCAAGTAGGCTGTGGTGAGAACCAATAAGCTTTGGCATTAGCAGCTTTAATTGGCCGGTGTATGGCCACCTTAAGCAACACCTTAAATGGAGGCTGGTGGGCCTGATGAAGCTTTCAATATATTAATGTGGTCCTAACCCAATGGTATTTTCTAACTTGCCCAACCAGATTTCAGGTAAGCTGTGGTGAAGCCCAATACCCGGGCCAATAAGCGTTGGAGTTCACAGCTTTTATTGGCCACTTTAAGCAACATCTTCAAAGGTAGCAAGGCTCCAAAGGAGGCTGGTGGACCTGATGAAGCCTATCCAAATGGCTTTCATCATTAACACAGTGATGTGGTCCTCACCCGATGGGCTTTGAAATCAGGCAGTCCAATAAGCTTTGGAGCTGGCAGCTTTTATTGGCCCATGTATGGCCACCCTAGAAATACATTCAAAGATAGCAAGGCTCCAGCTGAAGGCTCGCAGGTCAGATCCAGCCTTTCAAAATGTCTCTCAGCATGCCTAAGGGCATTTCTAATCCAATACTCCTGTCTTACAATTGCTTTGCTTATTAAAGAGGAAGTAAAGTCTAAAATAGAATAAGGCTAGAAATGCTGTATTTTGTATACTAAACATAATCAAACAAAGATTTATGCTTTCAAAGTTGGCCACAGGGGGTCACCATCTTGTTAAACATCTTTGCAAGACCAAGACTGTGCACATGGTCAGTGTGGTCTGGGCTGCTTAGCGATCGTCATAAATTATCAAAAGAGCACAATTCAAATAATATCTGCCAGAAGCCGATACAACAAGACTGATTAATAATCAGAATATACAGACTGCACTGGGTCCTGTGTTGTCATGTAATCTAATGTGGATTTTATAGTTTTTGTATTGTTTAATACAAACTTTCTCCAACTCTCCAGAACCAGTGGCTGCAGCAAAATTATCCTCCAAATAGAATCCCAGTTTATCTGTTTAAATCTGGCTCCATGATCTTTGTCCCTGCAGTTGGAAACAGTAAAGGGGATGTAAAGGCAAAGATAAAATCTAGGGATGCACCGAATCCAGGATTCGGTTCGGGATTCGGCTGGATTCAGCCGAATCCTTCTTCCCGGCCGAACTGAATCCGAATTTGTATATGCAAATTAGTGGCGGGGAGGGAAATCGTGTGACTTTTTGTGACATAACAAGGAAGTAAAAAGTTTTCCCCTTCACACCCCTAATTTGCATATGCAAATTAGGATTCTGATTGGTATTCGGACAAATCTTTCGCGAACGATTCGGGGGATCGGCCGAATCAAAAATAGTGGATTCGGTGCATCCCTAATAAAATCCAATACAAATCTCTACACAGTCACTGACTACTCTACAGGGAAACAAACAAAGCTGCTTGAGTTCTGCATGGCTGGAAAGTAAGGCGGGGCTCCCCCTGCTGTTCATAAGTATGATTGTTTCCCTGCAGAGCAGTTAGGGACCATCTGACAATTCCTATCCACAGCAGTAAATTAAGTGAGAATTTCACTGCAGGCAGGTTTCTTATAAAAACGGTACACATTTTTTAATTAAAAAATATTGGAAAGTTAAAATGGGATTTTTTTTTTGCCTTTTCATGCCCTTTAACATAATTTTCACTGGAATTACAGCAAAGCAAATGAGAGTGTAGTAACCCTTTTAAAAAGCAGAAAGGTAGACATGCATCGGCAATGACTAGTTGTCTGCACTGGGACTGGTGTAAAACAGGCACTTTAATAAAGATTCATGAAAACAAAACACTGCTCGTGGACAAACGAATGAGAAGAGATCCAATCAGAATCACTTGAACCTTTTCTTTTTAAATAGGGCAGAAATACGCCGGTGTCTCAATGAAACAGAACATCTTTATTTGATTGGCCATAGACGCAAAGATCCGATTGTACGAATCATCGTACGATCGGACATCCCCATCTCCCGACCTGCCACTAACCATTCCGATCAAATAAAGTAGAAAAGAACAGATCAGCCGATGTTCTGCCCCTGACAGCAATCGTATGAAAGTTATGTCCGACCAAAGCTGGTGACAGTCTCCCTCTGAAAATCGTACAATCGGCAATACATGTAAGAAAAACGTCCTCGATTCGTGCGATCAGATCTTTGCGTCTATGGCCAGCTTAAGTCAAGAACGGTGTCTCTATAAAGAACCCGCGGCCTGAGTCGCCAATAGGCCAGTCATTTAGAAAAGTAACATCATGGCGCCCCTTTAAGTCAATGACACGCAACAGGGGACGGGTATTAGACATTTGGAGAGAGAGATGATTTCCAGCGTGGAGGGCAGGTAGGGGGCAATGTTTGCCATTACACTTATAGATAGGCAACTACTTTGACCTCTGGTTGCCCAGTTGTTGCTGTACTAGACTCCCAGCATGCTCAGTGGATGCTCAGCAGGGGACCCAGATCTTGAATATGACCTACCTATACACTCCATGGTGTGGCGTCACAAAACTGGGGGACAATATTACTCTGTAGTATTACCTAGGGATGTCCCGAACTCACTATTTGGGATTCGGCTGAATCCTTTGTGAATAATTCGGCTGAATACCGGCCCGAATCCTAATTTACTTATCAAATTTTTAAATCAGGGACGGGAAAGGGAAAAGTAGGAAAACTTTTTTTTTTTACTTCCTTGTTTTGTGACAAAAAGTCACGAGATTTCCCTTCCCACTCATTTGCATATGCAAATCAGGATTTGGTTCAGTCGAATACTGCTGAAAAAGGCTGAATCCTGGCCGAAACAAATCCCGTGCATCCCTAGTATTAACTAGGGATGCACCGAATCCAGGATTCGGTTTAGGATTCTGCCTTTTTCAGCAGGATTCGGCCGAACCCTTCTGCCCGGCCAAACTGAATAGGAATTTGCATATGCAAATTAGGGACGGGGAGGGAAACAAAACAAGGAAGTAAAAAATGCTTTCCCCTTCCCACCCCTAATTTGCATACACATTTAGTTCGATATTCGGCCAAATCTTTCGCAAAGGATACGGGGGTTCGGCCAAATCCAAAATAGTGGATTCGGTGCATCCCTAGTATTAACCCATAACAACCAATCAGTATATTGCATTCACTAGTTGCCCGCAGCTGCTCAACCAATGCTGATTGGTTTCTAGGAGTTAAATAGGGTGTACTGGTAAAGACTGCAATTCAGCCTGGCACACAGTAATGGAATACCGTAGTATGTGCATCATAATAATACTACTACTAAAGTCACAGGGAAAGTAAAACTGCATGCCTGCAAATAACAGATCTTAAAGACAACACAAGCACCCCCTGCTGACACAGGACAGAACTGCAGCTGGAAACTACACTCCATGGACATCTGGAATATAAAAGTCAGCCAGATATAAAAGCTTTTCCTCCATTTAAAGTCCAGGAGGCACTTGAGTTATGAGAATGGACATGAAGATTCTCTCGGCACAAAGTGCATGTGTGTTTAATGCAGTCTCTTTTTTGGGCACCTCTAAACCATTAACAGCGGTTTCTTAGTCTGACAATCTTGTTTTGCAACGCCTGGATCTCAGAGAGAACATGAAGACCCTGGAAGTCCAGAACCTGTATGTGATAGAACAAAACAAACGTCAAGCAAAACCATATCTATCTATCTATCTATATAGATATCTACATATATATATATATATCTATCTATCAAAAATACACAAAAGCCATGAATATCTTGTAAATTATATCCTTATAAATGGTGACTAGCGATGTCATCAGTTATAAAAGGTGAGTAGTGATGTCATTTTTGTCACACGACTCACTAAAACTTGTGTATTATAATAAACAAAGAACCCCTGTTGGAAAATATAAGGATATTAGAAGTGACCTCGGAGTTCCATAACCTGTATAAAAGCACTCAGCCTTCAGCTTTTATATGGTCATGGAACTTCTGTGACTTATAATATCCTTATATTTTACAATAGGGGGTACTTTATTCACACACACACACACATATATATATATATATACACATATATATATATATATATATATATATGTATATATATATATATACACACATACATACATACACACACACACACAAGCCATGAATATCTTGTAAATTATACCCTTACGTGACTAGTGATGTCATCAGAGTAGTGATGTAATTTTTGTCCCATTACTAACTAAAACTTGTATATTATAATAAAGTACCCCTTGTTGGAAAATGATTAGAAATAACCTCAGAGTTCCATGGCCTTCGGCCGTTGTGCTTTTATATGGTCATGAAACTCCTTGGTAACTTATAATATCCTTATAATTTACAAAAGGGGGTACTTTATTCACTATATAAAATACTCAAAAGCCATGAATATCTGGTAAATGATATCCTTATAAACGGTGACTAGTGATGTCATCAGTTATAAAGTGAGTAGTGATGTCATTTTTGTCACAAGACTCACAAAAATTTGTGTATTATAATAAATAAAGTACCCCTTGTTGTAAAATATGAGGATATTATAAGTAACCTCGCCCATGCTTTTATATGGTCATGGAACTGTGACTTATAATATCCTTATATTTTACAATAGGGGGTACTTTACTCACTATATATATAGCGAATAAAGTACCCCCTCTTGTAAATTATAAGGATATTATAAGTTACCAAGGAGTTTCATCACAGAGTGCTTTTATACAGGTCATGGAACTCATATTTTGCAACAGGGGGTACTTTATTTATTATAATACACAAGTTTTAGTGAGTCATGTGACAAAAATGACATCACTACTCCCCATTTATAACTGATGACAACACTTTTCACCATTTATAAGGATATATATTCATGGCTTTTGTGTATTATATAGTGAATAAAGTACCCCCTCTTGTAAATTATAAGGATATTATAAGTTATTGAGGAGTTTCAAGACCATATAAAAACACGAGGCCGATGGCAGACTGTTTTTATACAGGTCATGGAACTCCAAGGTAACTTCTAATATCCTCATATTTTGCAACTTTTTTTTGTGCCAGTGACACAATCCACAGCTACAACCAGCGCAGAGAATTCCTTCCCATTTAGGTCTGCTGTGAGCTTCACAGCATGAGGCACAGACCAAAGGACTTTCTTATTAGGAACCTCATTATCGTTTTTTCATTTTTTTAAATTTTTCTCTTTTATTTTTCCCTTTTTTCATTTATTTTTTATATATTATTTTTTTTTATACATATTTTTTTTTATTATTTTTTTTTTTTTCCTTTTTTCTGTTCCTTTTTCTTTTTCGATTTCTCATCTTGCCTTGTATCCTTTCAGCTCATACTCAAGTCTCATTTTCCCTTCATACCGGTAAACCTTATACTCTAGCCCCCTCTATTTGTATATCGCCAATGAAGAGACGCGCAGATCTATACTATGGAACCGATACACCACGCAACACTGTGTCTCTCATTTCCTGCTTTCCTTTGATCTCCACCATTTACATTTCCTTGTAACACCAAAACATCTTAATTACATGCTTTGATGTGTTATGTTGGGCCAAATTAGAGGTAATTTTAAGATACAAAGTTATTTGAGCTACAAAGAGATAACTATACATATACATTAGCGGCTCTATATATAAATATATAAGGACATGTGTTACAATAAGTAAATTTAATTCGTTACATATTCATAACTATTTTTCACTTTTTCCACTGTGTGTTTTACGTATGATTTCACAGTCACGTCACTTCCCCTGCTTTTGGTTCTTTTCTTCCCGCCACACCAGGTATTTCTTCTGTTTGATTGACCCCCTTTTTCCCTTTAAGAAAGGCTGTTGCATCAGCTGAAACGTCAGCGATTGTCCACAAATAAAAAGCTTTCTTATTCTTCTAAGACCTGTGAGTGCGATCTCTATCATTCATATATACATTTATTTATATGTTGCGGTCAAGTCCAGCAGGATAACCACTCCTCTTTGTATTTAACGTGTCTGCTTAATGGACCAATATAAAAGGGCCATTGGTTTGGACAATAAGCAAGTAACTTGGATACAAGGAGCCATGTTTGAGCCCATCATTGGGGAATATACACACCTACATCTGAAAACACATTGCAAATGGCAGCTGCTTAATATGCATTCAATGCTGGGGGACGTCCCTGCCTGTTACAACAGACAAGGCCCTAGTATTGTGCTCTGCAAGTTCCATGATCACAGGTACAAAACGTGGGGGTCGCTTACCCTGGCTTTCAAGTAACCGGCAAGGGTAGGGCTCCATGTGAACCTGTGGAGGAAAACAGAACCAGAGTAACAAGCCATCGGCTTCTTGTGAAATAGGACCATGCACTTGACCTGTGATTTACAGATAATAAGTAGCATTTAGTTGCTAGATGGCAGCTCCCCCATGAAAAAGGGGCGTGTACCTTCCATAAGAGTGTTGGTAAGGGTTAAAGGACAAGCAAACAGGGCAGTGTATTTACTGCAGGTCTATGACTGTGCAATAGGCAAGCATCAAATATGTCTAACCCTGTGGTGGCACAGGGGTGGGAAATTACACCTTAAAGGGGTTGTTCACTTTAAATTAACTTTTAGTATGATGTAGAGACTGATACAATTTCATTTTTTATTATTTATTTGTGCTTTTGGGGTTATTTAGCCTTTTATTCATCAGCTCTTCGATTTGCAGGTCAGCAGTCCAGTTGCTAGGGTCTGACCCTAGCAACCAGACAGTGATATGAGTAAGAGACTGGAATATGAATGCGAGACTTGAATAGAAAGAGTAATAAAAAGTAGCAATAACAATACATTTGTAGCAGAGCATTTGTTTTTTAGATGGGGTCAGCGACCCCCGTCTGAGAGCTGGAAAGAGTCAGAAGAAGGCATAATATTCAAAAACTAAAAAAAAAGAAAAAAATTAAGACCAACTGAAAAGTTGCTTAGAATTGGCCACTCTATAACATACTACAGGTATGGGACCTGTTATCCAGAATGCTTGGGACCTGGGGTTTTCCGAATAATGGATCTTTACATAATTTGGATCTTTATAGTTTAAGGGGGTTATTTAGCAAGGTCCGAATTTATCTCAGTATTTCTAATATCCAACTCCGAATTCCCGAAAGGACCTTATTTATGAAGAAAAAAATAGGGTCGGGCAAAACACTGAATATTTCGGAGCTTTCCCCGAAAAATCTGGATTGTTCGTAGTTTTTCACAAAACCGACAATTTTTTTCCGAGTTTTTGGAGTTTTTTGCAGCGAAACCCCAAAATCATCGGATATCGGTACAGACATCAGCGCAGACACTGGGACCTTCCCCATTGACTTATTATTTGGATAAAATGGAGTCTATGGGAGACAACCAGTCCGTAATTTGGAGCTTTCTGGATAACGGGTCCCATACTGAAACTGAAAGGTGAGTCGCCCTTTTAAATTAACTCACATTTTCTTCTTAATTTGATCCACAAGCCTCTTTCCCATAAGCACCAACCCTTTTGAGGTCTGTGGATCAGGATTGTTCATATAAACATATGACATAGTTAGGAGGTGTATACTTATTATTTTCTGCTCCTTTCAGTGTATGATTTAGGTTAAGCACTACATTAGTCACAAGATAAGTGCACGGTTGCTACAGTAAACGAAACCCTAGCAACAAGCTCCAATACTCCATAAAACATTGCGGTTGTCTTGGTGTTACCATTTGTCCTTTAACTCTGTATAAGAAGGAATATTCAGATGGTGCTTACATTTTTAAATTCAGTATGATGATGTCGAGGATGTGAAAGCCAACAGAGTGAAGGGCATCAAACGAGTGCAGTAAAAATGCAGAGACCAAGTGTGATGCATAGGTGGAGCCATATCTTCTCAGTCTAAGAAAGAAAGAGCACAGAGAGGGTGTAACAATCAGGCTGCCTGCCAGGGAGTTTTGGGTCCAAATCTATGGCTACATTACAAGCAGTGCTGCTCCAGCAGAATTCTGCAATGAATCGGTTTCTTAAAAGAGCAAACATATTTTTTTTTATATTTAATTTTGAAATCTGACACGAGGCTAGACATATTGTAAGTTTCCCAGCTGCCCCCAGTCATGTGACTTGTGCTCTGATAAACTTCAGTCACTCTTTACTGCAAGTTAGAGTGATATCAGCCCCCCCCCCCCAGCAGCAGCAGAACAATGGGAAGGTAACCAGATAGCAGCTCCATAACAAAAGATAATCGCTGCCGGACCCGAACCGCAAACAGCATATTTACCCACTTTGATCTGCTACCCAACCCGCAACTGCCTAATCGCGACTCAACCTGTCGGCCACCATCAAACAGGAAGCGATGTTGCTGCAAATTGGAAGTGACATCATCGAAAGTGGGCGGTGACAGAAACATATTTTGTAAAACTTTAAAAGGAGTAAAATATGGACAATATTACACAAGATAAGAAATTTAGATGAGACCCGTGACCCGCATCTATAGCCGCACCTGAAAATCCTCCCCTCATTCCGGAGGGTGCCCACTTTTTTTGCGAGCAACCCGCGGGTACCCGACCCACTGCAGGACTCTATCCCAGAATACCCTTGCTGAGAAAGGTGAAGGGAACCATAGCTGTGCCAGAGCTAAATGCCAGATATAAGCAAAGAGCAATTGTAAGGATGGAGGAGAGGGAACAGTGTATATTACGCTGCCAGGAGAAGCTGCTTGTCTTCGCACAGATCTTTGTTTAGGTTGGCTACAAAGCTGAAGAGCAGGGATTGCATGGGGGAGATCCCGTCCAATAACAGCACCAGCGCCCAAATATTAGTCTGGGAAGAGAGGGGAAAAAAGATTTTATTATAGGCCAACAGTACAAAAGCATCATGGACTTCCGAAGGCACAGTGCCTAGTTACTCAATCCTTACCCTAAAGGCTAACACCAGTTGTAACGTGGTTTGTAGTGGGGCCACTGAATTCATCATGAACTGAATGACAGCCTGGACCACAAGGATCAGCTCACAGCTAAGAGGAAACTGCAAGAAACAGAGCAAAGGAATTAGTGGCAGTGCAAATACATCATTAACAGTCATCCTGCTGCCCTATTGTAAATTAGTCTCTTCATATTCAATGGAGAAACATGTAAAGCTAACAGGAGAGGAAATCTAAATCAATTGTGGGAGACCTTTCAAGACCTTTAGTACGATGTAGAGAGGGATATTTTGACACAATTTGCAATTTGGTTTTCATTTTTTATTATTTGTGGTTTTTGAGTTATTTAGCTTTTCATTCAGCAGCTCTCCAGTTTGCAATTTCAGTAATCTGATTGCTAGGATCCAAATTCCCCTAGCAACCATGCACTGATTTAAATAAGAGACTGGAATATGAATGGGAGAGGCCTGAATAGAAAGGCGAGTAATAAAAAGCAGCAATAACAATCTGTAGCCTTCCAGAGCATTTGTTTTTTTCAGATGGGGTCAGTGATCCCCAACTTGAAAGCTGGAAAGAGAATAAAAAAGGCAAATCATTAATAAACTATAAACAATTAATAATGAAGACCAAACAATAAGTTGTATATAATTGGCCATTCTACAACATGCTAAAAGTTAACTTAAAGGTGAACCAGCCCTTTAAAGGCAGACTTTGACTACATATAACATTAAAAGGATCATTCACCTTTAAATTCAATTTTAGTGTGATGTAGAGAGTGATATTCTGAGACAATTTGCAATTGGTTTTCATATTTTTATTGTTTATTCAGTTATTTAGCTTTTTAATCAGCAGCTCTCCAGTTTGTAATTTCAGCAATCTGATTGCTAGGGTTAAAATTCCCCTAGCAACCATGTACTGTTTTGAATAAGAAACTGGAATATGAATAGGAGAGGCCTGAATAGAAAGACGAGTAATAAAAAGCAGCAATAACAATACATTTGTAGCCTGACAGAGTATTTGCTTTTTTCAAATGGGGTCAGTGATCCCCACTTGAAAGCTGGAAAGAATAAAAAAGGCAAATCATTAAAAAACTATAAACAATAAATAATGAAGACCAATTAAAAACGTTGCTTAGAATTGACATTCATATTGCGGTGCTCCCCATCCACCAACTCTTTAATAGAATTGACATTCTACAACGTTCTAAAAGTTAACTTAAAGGCAGAGACACAAGGTCAGATTCGGGGAGATTAGCGCACGGCGACAAATCTCTTCTTCGGGGCGACTAATCCCCAAACTGCCTTCCCGCCAGCTAGAATGGTAAATCGTCGGCGGGATGACACACACGAGAGCTTCGTTTTCCGAAGTCGCCCAAAGTTTCCTCGTTAGGCAACTTCAGAAAACAATGCGCTCCAAGTGCACCCCCCTGCTATAAATTCACAAAAATCACCCCCATTTTCCTCTACCATGAGCTCCCTTAACAACAAAAGATCTCTCCTATTGCTTCCCTCCTGTCCACAGGTACTGGACCAACTAAGAGAAAGCAACTTTGATTCCAGTACCAGATCAAAATTGCAGGGATTACAAAAATTTTAAAAAGAAAATATGGGCTGCGATGGGACTGCAGTGCCATCAAGTGGTGAGTGGAAGGTATAGAACAGTCACTACACAGGAGAACACCCACTTGGGCCAAAGAGCTCCAAAAGAACAGCCAATTAGGCTCCAGTAACATACAGTGGTGCTTGAAACTTTGTGAACCCTTTAAAATGTTCTATATTTCTATTTGAATGTGACCTAAAACATTATCTTATCTTCAAAAAGTCCTGTAGATGAAGAAAACCTTGTTAAGTGAAACAAAAAACTATTATATTCCTTCATGTATTTACTGGGAAAAAAAATGATCCGATAACATTTGTGTGTGGCAGAAGTGAATGTAAGCTCTCCGACCCCCTTGTGCAACTAAACGTCTGCAGTAACTGTTGATCAGTCCTGTACATCGACTAATTCCACCGAACAGCTTCATCTTTCTGATGTTGGTGGGTTTGCTCATATGAACATCTTGCTTTATGTCTTTCCACAACATTTCTATTAGATTAAGGTCAGGACTTTGACATTTATGTAGCCATGGGGGCAGCCATTCACAGTAGATTACAGATAAGTACTACTATAGTTTATATAAACAAGTTGTGGTGGTATTATTGGTTATCCACTATTTATCCTGTGCCTTGGGCCTTTTTTCAATTTCCCCCATTGCTACACAGCAGCTTGTTTATATAAACTATAGTAGTACTTATCTGTTATGTACTGTGTATCCTGTGCTTGAATGGCTGCCCCCATGGCTACACAGCAGCTTGTTTATATAAACTATAGCAGTACTTATCTGTTATCTACTGTGTATCCTGTGCTTGAATGGCTGCCCCCATGGCTACACAGCAGCTTGTTTATATAAACTATAGTAGTACTCATCTGTTATCTACTGTGTATCCTGTGCTTGAATGGCTGCCCCCATGGCTACACAGCAGCTTGTTTATATAAACTATAGTAGTACTTATCTGTTATCTACTGTGTATCCTGTGCTTGAATTGCTGCCCCCATGGCTACACAGCAGCTTGTTTATATAAACTATAGTAGCACTTATCTACGCTTGAATGATGTCCCCATGGCTACACGGCAGCTTGTGTAGCTTTCATTTTTTTGGGGTTACTGTTCCTTTAACCATAACTTGTGTGTTTAGAATTGTTGTCTTGCTGCATGACCCACTGTCTCTTGAGATTCAGTTAATGGAGATGACAGTTTCCTTCACAATTCATTGTTCCATAAGGGTAGGACTACATGAATGTTTTCGGCGCGATCCGACGTGCTGCGACAAAACGCCTGCAAAAAGTCGCCTTATACACAGAAATAAGGTAAGAGATAGAAATGTCGGATGAAGTTGCAGCGTTGATCCAACACGACTTTCCACTGTAAAGAGTTACTGGAGACTAGGGATGCAGCAAATCCAGGATTTGCATATGAAAATTAGGGGCAGGAAGGGAAATCACGTGACTTTACATTACAAACAAGGAAGTAAAAAATGTTTCCCTCACTTTTTCCTTTCCCGACCCTAATTTGCATATGCAAATTAGGATTCAGTTCAGTATTTGGCCAGATCTTTTTGGGCTGTGGCACACGTGGCGATTCTGGGGAGATTAGTCACCCAGCAACAGATCTCCTCTTCTTCGGGCGACTAATCTCCCCGAAAAGCCTTGGCACTTGGATCGCTTTTGTTTTCTGAAGCATCCCGAAGTTTCCTTGTGATGTAACTTCAGAAAAGTGATCCAAGTTCCATCCCACCGGTGAGTCACATTCTTGCAGGCAGGAAGGCTTTTTGGGGAGATTAGTCGCCCGAAGAAGAGATTTTTCGCTGGGCGACTAGTCTACCTGAATCTGCATGTCTGCCACCACCCTTACAAAGGATTTGTCTGAATCCCAAATAGTGGATTCGGTGCATCTCTACAGGGATGTTGTATGTTTCTCCCCATCCCCTTGAAAACAAAATAAAGACTTTAAATAAAGAAAAAAATAAAGACATTTTGAATGGTTCACAAACTTTCAAGCACCACTGTAACTTTATGCCCAAGAGTAAAATAAAGAAGTGGGGCACACAGTACTTACCTCTGGAAATGGAGCGGGGAGGTAAGCATGTGTTTGTCTGCACAGCTCATCCAGGATGGCACAAGACATGTTTGTCACCATCTGTAGGGAAAAGATATTGGGACCTTTCATCAACATTGAACATTTATTCTTTTCCAAAATAAACACGGGCAGGAGAGAAACGAGTGGGAGTGTAAACCCCGGCCAGAAGGGGGCGCTGGGGAGTCAGATAGCTGGGTGGTACCAGCAAGTAGCATATAAGGCAGCTTTTAAAGCAATACAGAGGCAGCAATAACGTTTCTATCATAATGCCAGGGCCTGATATGCAGAGCATGACACTTAATTTTCAGAGCTCCAACCATACAGAAGTGCAGCAGTCAGTAGCCTGTATATACAGCGGATCCAGGGGATGGCACTGCTACATTATTTACTGATTTTCTGCTGTTACTATAGCTTTAAATGAGCATCCATTGTTTACTTGCTGCCTAGCAATCATTATCACCTGCCAGAGCCCTTCTATACCATTATTAACCCTTTACCTGAGGGCGGCAGAGGGTAAGGCCTAGTGGCACTGTGGGTGTGGCCAGATTAAAGAGCTGAATATGCAAAAAAAAAAACAGGCATAGCTGCTAGGGATGCACCGAGTTCAAGATTCTGACTTTTTTTTTTAGCAGGATTTGGATTCGAGCGGATCCTTCTGCCCCGATGAACAGAATCCGAATTTGCATATGCAAATTAGGGGCAGGGAGGTAGTAAATCACGTGACTGTCACAAAACAAGGAAGTAAAACATGTTTTCCCCTTCCCACCCCTTATTTGCATATGCAAATTAGGATTCGCCTGAATTTTTCGCGAAGATTCAGGGGTTTGGCCGAATCCAAAATAGTGGATTCGTTGCATCCCCAATAGCTGCACATAGAACCACTAAATGCTCCATATCCTGCATATAGTGAATAATATCTCCCCCATTGTGATATATAAACATATTTTAAGTCTATAAATAAAGTGGGAGGCGGAAGGCCAAGTTTATACAGGTCATGGAACTTTGAAGTGACTTTTTTTTAAATGTGACTGTTGTACAACAGGGACTGCATTATTTATCATAATACTCAAATTTCATTAAGTCATGTGACTAATTACATCACTAAACACCAATTATAACTGATGACATCAGTTTATAAGGATACCATTAACAGAATATTTATGGCTGTTGTGTACAGGTATGAGATCTGTCATGCGGAAACCTGTTATCCAGAAAGCTCCCAATTATGGGAAGGCTGTCTCCCATGAAGTCCATTTTTAAGAAATAACTTAATAATGAATTTCCCTGTTTCTCCCTAATAATGAAACAGTTGATTGTACCTGATCCCAACTAAAATATAATTAATCCTTATTGGAAGCAAAACCAGCCTATTGGGATTAAGATTTTAATTATTTTTTATTAGGCTTAAAATATGATTCATATTACAGAAATGAAAAACAGAGTCTGAGCATTCTGGATACAGGTACCTGTACAGGTATGGGACCGGTTATTCAGAATGCTCAGACCCTGGGGTTTTCCGGATAACAAATCCTTCCGTAATTTGGATCTTCATATCTTAAATCTACTAGAAAATCATGTAAACATTAAATAAACCCCAATAAGGATTAATTATATCTTAGTTGGGATCTGTTTATTATTACAGAGACAAAGGAAATCATTTTTTAAAAATTGGATTATTTGTATGGATGCACCGAATCCAAAGGCCCGAATCCTTTGGGAAAGATTTGGCTGAATACCGAACCAAATTCTTTTTTTTGCATATGCAAATTAGGGGTGGGAAGGGGAAAACATTTTTTACTTCCTTGTTTTGTGACAAAAAGTCACACGATTTCCCTCCCCGCCCCTAATTTGCATATGCAAAGCAGGATTCGGATTTGGTTCAGCCGGGCAGAAGGAATCCCAAATGAAATATTGCAAATTAGGGGTGGGAAGGGAAAAACATTTTACTTTGTTGTTTTGTGTCAAAAAGTCACACGATTTCCCTCCCTGCCCCTAATTTGCATATGCAAATTAGGATTCGGTTCGGGCTGAATCCGAATCGTGCTGAAAAGGCAGAGTCCCGAACCGAATCATGGATTTGGTGCATCCCTAATTATTTGATTATAATGGAGTCTATGGGAGACGGTCATTTCATAATTTGGAGCTTTCTGGATAACGGATCCCATACCTGTCCTGTACTATAAAAAGATAAGTGCATCGCCTGCTGAAACAATAAAACAAAACAGGACTCAATCCAACTGATAGGTGCAACGTACGCCTTGGAACTGTAGGTCTGGCTCATCTAAGTGCAGGGGACTCAGCTTCCCTTCTGGGGTCAGCATGTCTCTAGTGCACCAGGTTCGGATTAGGGCAGTCCAGGATTTCACCTAAAGGAAAACAGAGGCTGCTCAATGTAATCACACAGAATGCTTCAATTCCTACGTCTTGCAACATGGTACACACGAGGCATCGTGGCAACTGGAGACTTTTGCTGGAGCGAATCTGACTTTTCCTGCATTCACCAGTCCATTGTTTTCACTATTTGGGTGAAGTTCCCCTTTAAAGGAGAACTAACCGCTCAAAATAAATATGGCTAAAAATGCCTTATTTTATATGCTGAATTTATTGCACCAGCCTAAAGTTTCTGCTTGTCAATAGCAGCAATGATCCAGGACTTCAAACTTGTCACAGGGGGGTCACCATCTTGGAAAGTGTCTGACACTAACATGCTCAGTGGGCTCTGATTGGCTGTTGAGAAGCTAAGCTTAGGGCTCGTCACTAATTATCCAGCAGAAAATGAGCTTCCCCTGTAATATAAGCTGATGCTACAGGTTTGCTGATTATTAAATTCTGATGCTAATTGCACTGGTTTCTGTGCTGCCATGTAGTAATTATCTGTATTAATTACTAATCAGCCTTATATTGTGACATTTCTATTCTATGTGTACTGTATATTGTGAGTGGGTCCCTAAGCTCAGTAAGTGACAGCAGCACAGAGCATGTGCAGTGAATCAGCAAAAAAGAAGATGGGAGCTCATGTTGCTGGTATACACCATCGGGATGGAACACCTATGGATCTCAGGTAGCCTATGGGGAACTCATTTGGAGGTTGAGCCTCACCTAAATCAGAAATAGCACCGTTACCACTCACCTGCTGAGCAAGCCCACGGTTCATGAAAAGGATCCTGATCGCACAGCGAACTAAAATTCCCTTTCTCATAGGTGGCCCTTCAAAACAAAAGCCATTTGGATACATCAATTTCATTGTCAGATTATTTATAACGCCACCCAAAGGTGCTATAGTGTTCTGTATGCCAGTTATAGAGCAGGTTGCTTTATTTGTAGGGATGCAGCGAATCCAGGATTCGGCCATTTTCAGAAGATTGGCCGAAATGAAACCAAATTTGCATATGCAAATTAGGGGCGGAGAGGGTTTTGTCACAACCCAAGGAAGTAAAATTTGTTTCCCCTTTGCATGTGCAAATTAGGATTCGGTATTCGCCCAGATCTTTTGCAGAGGATTCGGGGGTTCGGCCGAATCCAAAACAGTGGATTCGGTAGATCCCTATTCATTTGAATCTGTATTATAGGGGGTGTAGAGACATTGTCACGTCCCTTGTAAAGTGCATTGTAAATCGATAAGAGTCCTAAACACTAGTCACGGAATAAAACAGCTTTAAAGGGATGGTGACAGATTATAGTTTTAAAGGACAAGTACTCTTCCCTGGGGATGTCAATTTTTAGGGGTTGTTTACCTTTAAATGAACTTTTTGTATCATGTAATAGGAGAGTAATATTCTGAGACAACGTGCAATTGTTTTTAATTTTTTTTTTAATTATTGTGGTTTTTCAGTTAGTCAGCAGCAGGGTTGCTAGGGTAATTATAGTGCACTGATTTGAATAAAGGTGGTCATACATGAGCAGATAAAGCTGCCAATATCGGTCGTTTAGAACAATTTGACATCTTATCTGCCCCTGTATGTAGGCTTCGGATGGGTCTTTCCGATCGATATCTGGAAGGTTTGATTTTTCTCCCGACCGACCCGTTGGAGCCCATTGCACTTGTCGTAATCCGATATAGCCCTGTCGTTCATGGCATATCGGGGAAAAGATATCACCAAACGAGCAGATCTTATAGTGTATGGCCACCTTAAGAGGCTGGGATGAATAGGAGAGGGTCTGAATAGAAAGACGAGTAATAAAAAGTACCAATAACAATACATTTGTAGACTTACATAGAATTTGTTTTCAGATGGGATCAGTGACCCCCATCTGAAAGCTGGAAAGAGTCAGAAGAAGAAGGCAAATAATTATAAAACTCTAAAAAATATATAATGAAGACCAATTGAAAAAATGCTTAGAATTTCTATAACATACTAAAAAGGTGATTTTGTGCCACTCACCGTTAAATCCTTTTCTCTTCAGACGTCTGTGGGACACAGGGACTGTGGGGTATAGCATCCACCACCAGGAGGCAGGACACTGAAGAAGCAGAAGACTCCTCCCCTGGGCTACTGACTACTGACTTCAGTTTTGCGCAACAGAAAATCAACTATATAAATATATACAGTAGCAGACGATTATACTTTGCATACAGGCAACAGAGGGTCCGTTTCCAGGGAAGGGAGGCCCTGTGTCCCACAGACAAGGATTTAACGGTGAGTAGCACAAAATCACCTTTTCTCTTACAGAGATCTGTGGGACACAGGGACCCTGGGGACATACCAAAGCTGTCCCCGAATGTAAGGGAGGGAGGAAATGAGGCCTATGAAGAAACCACGGCCTGCAGTACCTTCGTGCCAAAGTGTGCGTCAGATGCTGCAAAGACCTCAAAATGGTAGAATTTTGCGAACGAATGAAGGGTAGACCAAGTCGCAGCTTGGCAAACCTGGTCTGCGGAAGCACGGTTCTTGAATGCCCAGGATGTACTCAATCCCCTTGTGATTCGGAGTGGAGGGGTTTTACCCCGTGCTACATCGGCTCTACGGATAGTCTCCTTGATCCACCTAGAGAAGGTGGCTTTAGATGCTGGTGAACCCTTCCTGCTCCCAGAAGGTAAGACCAGAAGTGAAGTGGTAGTTCTAATTGCCTTTGTGCGGTCCAGATAGAACTTAAGAGCTCTTACCGGATCGAGGGAATGAAATGCTATTTCTTTCGGATTATTTGGCTGTGGACAAAAGGTAGGAATGGTGATCTCTTGATTGATATGAAACTCCGACACTACCTTAGGAAGGAAGGAGTTGTGCGTAAGACCGCCCTGTCTGAGTGAAAGATCAGAAATGGAGCTTGACAGGACAGTGCACTGAGTTCCGAGACTAGTCGCACTGAGGAAATAGCGAGAAGGAAGGTAGTTTTCCATGTCAGCCAAATCAGCGGTATCGAGGCTAATGGTTCAAAATGGGGATTCTGTAGTGCCGAAAGGACTAAGTTGAGGACCCAAGGTGGCAGGGGTTCACGATAAGGAGGGGCTAGGTGTGCCACCCCTTGGATGAAGGTGCGGATGTCCAGAATGAGAGCCAAACGTCTTTGAGCAAGGACAGATAGAGCTGAAAGTTGGGATTTAAGAGATCCCAGGGATAACCCTTTCTCCAGGCCTTCTTGAAGGAACTCCAAGATGTTGAGAATGGAACATTTGTGGAAAGGAAGGTTTAACGGGCACACCAGTCTTTATAGCAATTCCATACCCTATAATACGCCTTGGAAGAAACTGGGTTCCTGGTTCCCTTTCAGTTGTTGTTGCCAGTGTAGGAGAGCAAGTCAAACTGCTCTCAGTTCTAGGATGTTGATCGGCATGTTCGGAGACCACTTGCCTTGAGCAGAGATAGAAACACCGCTCCCCATCCTTGTAGACTGCCATTGGTTGTAACGAGTTGCCATAGCGGCCCTTGCATCGGTTTGCCTCGTGCTAGATTCTGTTGGTGTAGTGAGTGATCTTCTTGTAGATGGGGAAAGGACTATTCTCTGTGTGAGATTGACCCGCTTCCACAGGGATTGTATATTCCATTGTAGTTCCTTGAGACTAAATTGGGCGTAGGGAACTAGATGGAGGCTACCATGGAGCCCAAAACTTTCATCGCAAACTGGACTGTGGGCTGCAGATCTTGCAAAAGACGGCAAATTATAGAGTCTGAAGATGGGAGTCGTTTGCAGCAATTAGCACACGCCAAGTATCTTACTTTGGATTGAGCATGTGCCCCTCTGGTAAATGGACCCTCTTGATTGTCTTCAGACATGGTATAATGAGTCTTAAGACTAAGATGCAATATACTGGTAAAACCCTGGGGAACTAGAATGCGTGGGTTCCCGTCAGTATCTGCGTGTGCCTCCTGCGGCGAAACAACTATTCCCTGTGGTTCCCCGTATGAGAAAAATGCTCTCTGTGGGAGATAACCTGTCCGATACGTTCTGGATGGCGAGCGGTAATCAGTGCGTCCGTGCTTCAGGATGCGCGAATGGCTCAAATCTGGGTGCACGTCACAGAAAAATACGGGAAGTGCCGTCAGCGTGATGACGGTGCAAATGGGAAGTTACTCGCGTTCTACCCTGCGCGGGTACCGGGAAACACTCCTGCTCGCTGAATAAAAATATAGTGAATAAAGTCCCCCTTCTTGTAAAATATAAGGATATTATAAGTTACCAAGGAATTTCATGACCAAATGTTTTTATACAGGTCATGGAACTCCGAGGTAACTTCTAATATCCTCATATTTTGCAACTGGGGGTACTTTATTTATTATAATACACAAGTTTCAGTGAGTCATGTGACAGAAATGACATCAGAACTCACCGTTTATAACTGATGAGATCAGAACTCGTTTATAAGGATATCATTTACAAGATATTCATAGCTTTTGTGTATTATAATTGATTACTGCTCACCACCGTCACTGAATACAGAGCTGCTGAGGAGCGCGTCACAGAGCTTAACGCTGTGCGTACTCACCAGCAGTTGGGAGTCAGGCCCTTACGCTATGATAAGCCGGGGTCCTTCCCAGGATCTTGTCTAGTGCGGGTGCTTACTACTCTCCATGTGAAGGAGGGTAGAATGGCTGCTCTTTGTGCTCCGTGGGAGGCTCACTCACCTGGAACTGCCAATCCCACGTAGTGGGAAGCCACTTTAGAGTTATTCCGCAGTGGAAGCTATGGGTCAACCCCTAGTGCCAGATACTGTCTATTAGAATTCCTTTGAGGAATGGAAAAGGTCCTGTCTCCTTGAGGACACTGAAAAAACTGAAGTCAGTAGCAAAAGGTAGAGGGGTATAGCCCCAGGGGAGGAGTCTTCTGCTTCTTCAGTGTCCTGCCTCCTGGTGGTGGATGCTGTACCCCATGGTCCCTGTGTCCCACAAATCTCTGTAAGATTAAGTCAACGTAAAGGTGAGCCACCCCTTTTTAATAGGTAAGTGGAAACACTAAATTATCCCCAAGGCCATCACTTCTCTTTGCTGAAAAATGCACTAAACCCGGGGGACATTTTATTCTAAGCACATATTTGGGAATTTTCAAGGATCCCACGCAACTGTCCAAAACGGTTTGCATACAAAATCAGTTCGCTATAGGGCCCCAATTATTAGTCCATATATTATCCAGCTCTATTGAGTGGACAGTCCAGTCGGCAAGTGGAAGTGGGAAAAAATGCCCAGAAAACTCGCATGGTCATAACCCTGATGTGCCCTGAACATGACACAATGAGGGGAATTCACTAACGTGCTAATATTGAGACTAACAGTAAAGATAAAAATGTCAGATTTCCCACCAAATTCGCAAACCTCTATCTCCACTTTTGTGAATTTGTCTTTTAAACAGACAGTTTTCCGATTTTATCTTTCGCATAACATTTTTTCTGAATTTGTCTTAAATTCTTACTAAACCCGTCAGTCAGCCATCAAATTGGAATTTCTGGGGGAGCGGGTTTACTTTACCTAGGAAAATTACACATTTTTACACAACCTGGGCTTTCTAAATCTACCTACATGTTTGTGTAATTCCACTTCTGTAACAAGATATAAGGGTCTAAATACAAAAAGAAATGCTATTTTGCATAATATAGGGATTTGTATCAGTTTATATGTTTATTCTCTAAAGGTGGCCATACCCTATTTTAGCCCGATATGCCCACTAACAGCTGGGCGATATCGGGTGAATACGAATGTTCGGCCCTGGGGCCAAACGATCAGATTACAATGCTGCGAATGGCCACCAACGGGTCGCAGGACTGCATCAACTAGCTCAGTGTTTTTCAACCTGTGTGCCGCGGCACACTGGTGTGCCGCAAACTAATGTTAGGTGTGCCGCTATCAATGGTGGGCCCCAGTCCTAGTGGGCCCCTCCAGGCCCGTCAGTTGTGTGCCAGTTTTTACTATTTTCTCTTATCTTAATAAAGTTCTGGCCTGTGCGCGGACGATTGGAGTGTCCACAGCTATTCTGCACTATTCAAAACATTATTTGAATAGACAGCAGGAAGGAGAGCCACGCTCTGTGCTGAAAACAAACGGCACCGACAGATATTAATTGAGCGAGCGGCAGACCAGCTGGAACATGCAGGCTAGTGGAGGGGATAAGGGTCAAAAGGTGCAGTTACATGAGGAGCGGGAGATAAGCAGCAGCGGCGTTAAAGAAAAGACGTTAAAGTTCAGCTACGGAGGTTAGTAGAATGAGGAATGAATGCAGTATAGAGATTGTTAAAAGTTACCAGACAAAGCCGATGCGACTACACTTAGCAGACCACAAGCAAAAGGGTAAGCTAATGCAGATACTGGGAGTTTTATTGGCATACAAAGACTCTAAAACTCTATTAGCTCATGTCATGTGTACAGCAATTAGTTAACTGGTGGAAGCCCATACAGCTAACCTAACTCCTTTCTAGAGCACAGATTCTTTTGTTATTGTGTTTTTTTGTAATAACAAAATAATAATAAGTGACCTGCTTCTCCCTTTGCACAGTTGCTAGCTGAAGCACCAGATCTAGTTAGTTAGATTTGAGATTTGATTATCAGTATTGTTTATTTATAAAACCCCAACGGTCTTGGCAGCAATTATAAAATATTTGGGGGAGTGTTATTACAAAAAAACACAATAACAAAATAATTTAATCTCTGTGTTCGTGAGAGAACTATTGCCCCAACCATCTTAAATAGAGGGCAGCGCTACCCTGCTTTGGAAAATCTTATCAGGTAAAAAGACTGCAGATGATATAATAAAGTTCAATTGGCCTTTTCATATATGTTTCCTTCTACTTTCTTACTGACAACTTTCTGCCTCATGCATCAATGTTTAAAAAAAAGCTTACATTAACAATAGCACTTATATTGTTAATAAAAGCTTTTTTTCACATTTTCAGCTGGTGGTGTGCCGCGGGATTTTTTCAATGAAAGAAATGTGCCTTGGCTCAAAAAAGGTTGAAAAACACTGAACTAGCTGATGCAGTCCTGGATCGTAGAAAAAAATTTGACCGATAAATATCTGGCTGGTTTTTGGCCTGATAACGATCGGGAGCCCACCCCACACATGGGCAGATAAGATGCCGAATTGGTCTAAAGGACCGATATCAGCAGCTTTAATCTGCCAGTGTATGGCCACCTATAGGTCATGTGTCTAATTGCTGCCAAAAAAATTGCCTGGGAGGCTTTACTTTTCCTTTAGATAATACATTCACTCAAATTGCTAAAATTGCCTCATTTAAGATAAAACTAGTAAAATAACACACAAGAGTGAGTTAAAAACTTTTTTCACATCAAATTGTATAAAATTCACTTTTTATCGTTTAATCAGTGTTTTACTTGTTTTGTTAATGAGGCTTTTACACCTTTAGGGTTAGACATAAACTTGTGCCCTGAGTAAAAAATGCTGATCCCTATTAATATGATAATAATTACCCAATGGGGCAAATACAAGAGGTGTGAAATGAAGATTGGCTGAACTAAAGCAGAGCAAACTATATTAGAATTGATCTGACACATGGGGAAGAGTTTTATTCCATTTCTGGATGTCGGGAAATGTTGTTTAAAATGTCGCTTTTGTACCATTTTTAGGTTGTTTGAATGACAAATTCATAAAAGTGTCTGTAAACTGTCTTTCTTTCATTAAACCATGAAAAGTGGTGGTTGAGTCGGAATTTAGGCGGATTTCTGTTTGCTAACATTTTTACACCAAAAAAATGGGCTCTCTCCACTTTTGTATCATAACCCTGCCTATGACTTGTACAAATCCCACCCATTCTGCTACAAGTCCCCCCCCCCTCTTATTTCTTTGAGAATTACCCTTTTGTTCCTCTTGAGGCCCCTGTCTTAAAGGGGAACTATCGCGGAAATAAAATAGGAATAGTGATTATTTCAGAAATAATGCAGCATTTCTAATTGATTGTATTTAGAAAGTTTCTTATTTCGGTACGAGGAAGCTTATATTAAATTTTTGCGATAGTCCCCCTTTAAGTACCCCCGTACAGCAGCTCTGTGTTCAGTCCAGTAACATTTCCTCTGTTATTATATTGCACATGTACCAACCTGCTTGCACGTTAGTGAGACACTCACTGTGTCTCTATCATTCACCTGCAAATGGAATCCAGATTTCCTGTGCCACGGGTTCATTCCCAGGTGGGGAGCTGCTGGTCCGGAACATTGTGAGGTACAAGTCAAACTGTGCTGGAGTGAGAGACAGGGCCATGCTACGTGGCAGGCACTTCAGGTTGATGAGCGCATAGATGGCACTTGCAAAATCTCCATATTTGCACATATAAAAGCAGATTTTCTGCCGTAAGCAAGTCAATCTGCAAAATACACATAGTTTTATGGGATCTCTCTGTACAGACTATGATCAAACTCAGGGGGCTGTCCCTGCAGAATTGTGCTTAGTACAGGGAATACCTATGCTGCCATAGTTTAATGGGATTTCTCTGTACAGACTATGAGCAGATTTAAGGGGCTGTTCCTGCTGAATTGTGCTTAGTACAGAGGAATACCTACACTGCCATAGTTTTATGGGATCTCTCTTTACAGACTATGAGCAAACTTAGGGGACTGTTCCTGCTGAATTGTGCTTAGTACAGAGGAATACCTATGCTGACATAGTTTTATGGGATCTCTCTGTACAGACTATGAGCAAATTTAGGGACTGTTCCTCCTGAATTGTGCTTAGTACAGGGGAATACATATGCTGACATAGTTTTATGGGATCTCTCTGTACAGACTATGAGCAAATTTAGGGACTGTTCCTCCTGAATTGTGCTTAGTACAGGGGAATACATATGCTGCCATAGTTTTATGAGATCTCTCTGTACAGACTATGAGCAAACTTAGGGGCTGTTCCTGCTGAATTTTGCTTAGTACAGAGGAATACCTACACTGCCATACTTTTATGGGATCTCTCTGTACAGACTATGAGCAAACTTAGGGGCTGTTCCTGCTGAATTTTGCTTAGTACAGAGGAATACCTATGCTGCCATAGTTTTATGGGATCTCTCTGTACAGACTATGAGCAAACTTAGGGGACTGTTCCTGCTGAATTGTGCTTAGTACAGGGAATACCTATGCTGCCATAGTTTTATGGGATCTCTCTGTACAGACTATAAGCAAATTTAGGGACTGTTCCTCCTGAATTGTGCTTAGTACAGGGGAATACATATGCTGACATAGTTTTATGGGATCTCTCTGTACAGACTATGAGCAAATTTAGGGACTGTTCCTCCTAAATTGTGCTTAGTACAGGGGAATACATATGCTGACATAGTTTTATGGGATCTCTCTGTACAGACTATGAGCAAACTTAGGGGACTGTTCCTGCTGAATTGTGCTTAGTACAGAGGAATACCTATGCTGACATAGTTTTATGGGATATCTCTGTACAGACTATGAGCAAATTTAGGGACTGTTCCTCCTGAATTGTGCTTAGTACAGGGGAATACATATGCTGACATAGTTTTATGGTATCTCTCTGTACAGACTATGAGCAAACTTAGGGGACTGTTCCTGCTGAATTGTGCTTAGTACAGAGGAATACCTATGCTGACATAGTTTTATAGGATCTCTCTGTACAGACTGAGCAAATTTAGGGACTGTTCCTCCTGAATTGTGCTTAGTACAGGGGAATACATATGCTGACATAGTTTTATGGTATCTCTCTGTACAGACTATGAGCAAACTTAGGGGACTGTTCCTGCTGAATTGTGCTTAGTACAGAGGAATACCTATGCTGACATAGTTTTATGGGATCTCTCTGTACAGACTATGAGCAAATTTAGGGACTGTTCCTCCTGAATTGTGCTTAGTACAGGGGAATACATATGCTGACATAGTTTTATGGGATCTCTCTGTACAGACTATGAGCAAACTTAGGGGCTGTTCCTGCTGAATTGTGCTTATGAAACACACTTGTCCTGCCAGATATTGTCCAAAGTGTGCAGTGTCAGGATTCCTATTTGTCACTAGACACATGCAGAGCTTTTTCTGACAGAATCCATTCCATGTTCATGGTGGTAGGCATATCTTAATTATTCTGTCACTGAACATAAAAAACAGCATCATTGTTTTCTCTTTTAGTCAAACAGCAGAAAAACCTCCATAGGCGCGTGAAGCACAATCTGATTCCAGAAACAATAGATTATATTAGCATAAGAGAATCACCGTACCAGAGGCCACCCCTTCAGACTAGAAGAAAAGAACTTTCATTTGAAGCAACGTAGGGGGTTCATCACAGTCAGGACAGTGAGGTTGTGGAATGCACTGCGGGTGATGTTGTGATGGCTCATTGTGTTAAAGGATAAGTAAACCTTAAAATAAATGAGTGTAAAACTTATGAGGGGGCTATTCTAAGCATTTTTGCAATGTACATTCATTCTTTTTGTTTTAATTCCAAGATATTTAGGGATACATGTACTGTTAATACGGATGAATTTTGTTACAATAGCGCCACCTGCTGGTCAGTTTCCCACCAGTCTGACCACCAAGTAGTCAAGGAAGTTGTCAGGAGAAAGAAAGAGGCTGCTCTGATGTTCTTCTGCTTAGGAGAACAATTAGAAACCTTTCTCACATCTTTCCTAAGCAGAAGAACATCAGAGCAGCCTCTTTATTTCTCCTGACAACTTCCTTGACTACTTGGTGGTCAGACTGGTGGGAACTGACCAGCAGGTGGTGCTGTTGTAACAAAATCCATTCTTAACAGTACATGTATCGGTTTACTTGTCCTTAAATACTTAGTGGCTTGGATAATTTTTTGGACAGACATAAAATCCAAGGCTATTGTGATAGTAAAATCTATATTTAGTGTATGAGTATATATAATTTATGTGAAAGTAGAGAGGGGTGTGTGTATGGAGTTTTCATTTGGAGGGGTTAGACTTGATGGACTTTGTCTTTTTTCAACCCAATTCAACTATGTAACTATGTAAAAGCATAATTTACTGGAAACTCCCCTGCCCTCCTTGTGCTACATCCCCCTCCCTGTTCCCTATATGAGGGAAGAGATCTTGGCGACCAGCCACTCAGAGGTGTCTATGCCCATTTATTATCCAAAAAACTCTTGCCATAAAATGAACCGTGCTTGATACATTTCTGCAGATATAAGGAATACTCACGATCCAGCGTCAGGGCATCTCACAGCATTCAGGTAGCGCACAGTTGTCTGTAACTGAATAAAGAAATGACAAAAATAACGATACAGTGAGCAGCTCTAGATTTTGGATGCAGTAATCTCCTTTTTAAATGGTTATGTATTGCCTGGTAAACAGGGAAGCTAATGGCAGAATCCATCAATGCACTTCTGAGCACTTTTGTCATTTACATTGCTTTTTTTTTAAGCTTTGACGATATTACAAGTTCATACGCCGCCAATATAATGAATTAGAAACCACAGCACCATCTGCCAATTGGCTACTTTGTTGTTCTGGCTGGGGAAATGCAAACGACACACTTCTCTGTTCACCAACTTTCTTTTCTGAGCTCGATGAAGGGGTTGACCCTCAAAACCTGCTGAATATATGGGGGGCAGGCGATTTACATTCTAGCTGGCAGGAGGCAGTTTGGGAAATAAGTCACCCTAAAGAAGAGGTTTGTCGCTGGGCGACTAATCTCCCTGAATCTGACCGTATGTCTCTGCCCTTAGGGGCATGTTTACTACCATTGGAGAGAAATATCTGGAGAGATTTCTGGAGATGTTGCCCATAGCAACCAATCAGATCTTTGCTTTTGTTTTCTAACTTATAGGTGGCTGTTTAAAAAAAAAAGAGATGCAGCATATCCACTTTTTTGGATTCAGCCGAACCCCAAATCCTTTGTGAACGATTCGGCCGAATACCGAACCTGAATTTGCATATGCAAATCAGTGTGGGGAAAAGAGAACTGTGCACAAAGTCTGTGGCAAAAAATTTTTTTTACGAAAAAATCACATGATTTTAAGGATTCGGATCGGCCAGGCACAAGGATTTGGCTGAATCCGAATCCTGCTGAAAATGGCTAAATCCTGGCTGAATACTGAACTGAATCCTGGATTCGGTGCATCCCTAGTTTAAATCTAATTCCTGATTGTTGCTATGGGCAACTCTCCAGATATTTATCTCCAATGTTAGTAAACATGTCCCTTAGATTGTAAAATAACAAAAAGGCAATGATCGACAACCTACCTCTGGTCATCCTCCAGTTTCTTCACTCTGGCCTGCACCACGGATAATGGCTCCCAGAGGAATTCTTTCTTCCCTTTGTTCGTGCGCTGACCCGTTGTATTTTGGCCGGCCAAGACTGAGGTCAGGAATAAGTTATCCAGCGCAGGACGTTCAAGCTGATGGAAGGAATTAAGGATTCAGTACTTGAAGCACATAGGCTCTAGTTTTATTACAGAGGGACGCTGCAGTATCTACTGTTTGTTCTACTATACCACAGGCCCGGATACTTGCAAACAACTCATATTGGTTTTCTGTAGTCATATAGAATACAGTCTATAGGGTGTGCTATTCCTACAGCTGTATAATGACCCTTATGCAAGCAAGCGTTTTAATTGTCCCTTGATTTATAGTGTCCAAGCCAGTAAGAGAATGGGAACCTAATGGCAGAACATCAAACAGGTCCCAAAAAGATAAACTAACCTATTAACGTATGCGTACAGGTGAGGGGGAAGTGCAAGAGACTGGAAGAACATCACAAATTTATCGTGAAGATCCTTTGGGAAATCTGCGTCAACGAGAAGCCTCTGGAGGGTTCTTACAATCCTGCCGGAACAAAGGTAGAACGCAAGAAGTTCAGTGGTTTTAGATGCAAACATAAGTTCCATTTGCAAAAGTAACAGGTTTGTTAAAGGGGTTGTTCACCTTTAAATTAAGTTTTAATATGCTTTAGAGAGTGATATTCTGACACAATTTGCAATTGGTTTTCCTTTTTTATCATTGAATGTTTTTGAGTTATTTAGGTTTTTATTCAGTAGCTCTTCAATTTGCATCTTAAGCAATCTAGTAACTAGGGTCCTAATTCCCCTAGCAAACATGCACCGATTTGAATAAGAGACTGGAATATGAATAGGAGAGGCCTGAACAGAAGGATTAGTAATAAAAGGTAATAATATCAATACATTTACAAAGCATTTGTTTTTTAGAAGGGAGTCAGCGACGCCCATTTGAAAGCTGCAAAGAGTCAGAAGAAAAAGGCAAATAACTATAAAACGATAAAAAAAATAAATAATGAAAACCAATGGAAAGTTGCTTAGAATTGGCTGTTCTAGAACATAATAAAAGTTGCCTAAAAGGTGAACCACCCAATAAACTTTTAGTATGATGTAGTGTGTGACATTCTGAGACAATTTGCAGTTGGTCTTCATTTTTTATTTGTGTTTTTGGCGTTATTTAGCTTTTTATTCAGCAGCTCTCCAGTTTGCAATTTCAGCAATCTGGTTGCTAGGGTCCACATTATTCTAGCAACCATGCACTGATATGAATAAGAGACTGGAATATGAATAGAAGCCTGAAGAGAAAGATGAGGAATAACAATTACCAATAACAATACATGTGTAGCCTTACAGAGCATTTGTTTTTTAGATGGGGCCAGTGACCCCCACTTGAAAGCTGGAAAGAATCAGTAGAAGAAGGCAAATAATTTAAGAACTATGAAAAACAATGACAACCGATTAAAAGGTTGCTTAGAATTAGCCATTCTATAACATACTAAAAGTTAACTTAAAGGGCACCTGTTGGGTAAAAATGTTATCCCCAACCAAAGTTGCGGGCTAATAGAGCCCACATTCCGGTTGGGGATAACAGTAGGTTTTTTTTTAAAAATGCCCCCCCGCCAGTGCTAGGCTACAAGCATCGTGAGGGAGCTCATGGTGCGAGCAGCCATGTAAGGTCATAAAGCCATGAAAATCTGCCCTGACTTGCTGGTTATGCGCATGTGAGTGGCACCAAATGGCTGCTCACACCGGGAGCTCCCTCCCGTGCTTGTAGCCTAGCGCTGGCGGGGGGCTTTTTTTTTTTTTAAAAACTACTGTTCTATGAGCCCGCATCTTTTGTTGGGGAGAACTTTTTTATCCAACAGGTGCCCTTTAAAGGTGAACCACCCCTAAGGTATAAAGTTAGTGAGGAGCCTCTTAAATGGTGACCCACTACTGTAATGCCCATATTTCCCAAACCCTTCAAAAATGAGTATACACCACTGAGTTGACAGTTTATGCCAAAATCGTTCTTTTGTGGTTCTATTTAACATTTGTAGGCATGGCCCACATGGGTGAATATTTTAGCTTGGCCCAATCTCTGGTTTGGAGCCTCTTCAATTTGAGCACAGTAGGTAAGTCATTGTAGTGTGATTTCATGCCATGGTTCCAGACAAGTGGCTGCTCTGCAAATTATCACAAAGCAGTCAGTTTTTGTGTGGCCCTTACAGGGGACCATTGATCACCAATCGGCACGGAGACTCAGTCTCCTAAACAATAGCTGATACCTGGGCAATGCTGCCCGTAGTGAGGGTGTCTGATGTCTGTCACCCCTTATTGTACAGAATAACAGCAGAACTGGCCTGGAATAATAGGTAAGCAATTATATTCACTGGGGGGGGGGTGCCTACATGTTGGAACCCTGTTTACTCCTTATTTAAAGCCATAATTAGGAGATATACTGATAATGCAGATAGCACGGCACATACCTATCCATTAGCTGCACCGATGATTCTTTTGAACATGCATGTGGCACCTTTAGTCCAACTGGGCTGCAAAAACAAATACAATTTTTTTAGACATACATGGAGAAATAACTCGCAATAAATCACATTACTGTTATTAGCATAAAAAGCTTAAAAGCCAAAGAATAGAAGAAAACAATATGGATAATGCAAATGACACAAGGCGGCACTCCAATTTGCAATTTCAGCAATCTGTTTACTAGGATCCAAATTACCCTAGCAACCACCCACTGATCTGAAAAAGAGAGTGGACTATAAATAGGAGCCTTGTAGTCTTGCAGAGCATTTGTTATTTAGATGGGGTCTGTGACCCCCATTTGGAAGAAAATAGCGAATAATTCAAAAACTATGAAAGAGAGAAAGAAAATATGAAGGCCAGTGGAAAAGTTGCTTAGAATTAGCCATTCAACATACTTGGGGCAGATTTATTAAAGTAACAGTTCAGTATAAAAATAAAAACTGGGTAAATAGATAGGCTATGCAAAATAAAAAAAAAAATTCTAATATAGTTAGTTAGTCAAAAATGTAATGTATAAAGGCTGGAGTGAGTGGATGTCTAACATAATAGCCACAACACTACTTCCTGCTTTTCAGCTCTCAGTTTCCACTGATTGGTAACGAGGCAGAGACTTGCGGGGAAGTCACATGGGTCATAGCTGTTGCTTTTGAATCTGAGCTGAATGCTGAGGATCAATTACAAACTCACTGAACAGTTATGTCCCATGTGCCCCCCCCTTATAGTCACTGACTAACTCAGAGTTAGAGAGCTGAAAAGCAGGAAGTAGTGTTCTGGCTATTAAGTTACACGTCCAGTCCCTCCAGCCTTTATACATTACATTTTTGCCTAACTATATTAGAAACATTTTTAATTTTGTACATACTATCCATTTACCCAGATTTCGTTTTTACGCTCCTTTAAGGGTCAAATAATTTTTCAACTTTTTTATGGTCAAAACTGCCAAATTCGACTAGGGAATTATACAAACGATATTCAAGTATTTTTAAAAATTCTAATTCGATTTTCAAGATTTATCATAATTTGAAATTCGAGTGGTGACGGACAAGATAGAACTGGCCGTGAGAGCACCCCAGTGATATAAGAGTTAGTAAGAGAGAGCTGATGAAGCTGCTGTTCTAGACATCCCACAGCTTAGTTGTATGAAAAGAAACAACTGAAAGTATCCTCTGAAGAGAGACAAACCTTGGGGCCGCTTTATGAGCGACCAGCTCTTTGACTGCACCCAGATGCATCACCGCAGACATTTTCGGGCTTTGCGTCACTGCTTTATTTAAATACTCTGTTACCGTGCCATACACTGGAGCATAACTGTAATGGCAAATGAAAGGTTCTTCAGTCACTGCAGCCAAAACAAGTACAAATCTAAACCCAACATTACACTGAAACTCTGAAATATAAGGCAAAGGCATAATTTCCCAAGCTTCAGAAAACCGGGTCCAGAAAAGATAAGCAAAGCTCCTATTGGTTTCTATGGGCAACATAAGCAGTAATGTCTATCTCCAATATAAAAAAAATACGCCCTTCACCGTGTATCACATGCAGTGGTATATGTGCTGTGTATGTGCGTGTGTACACATATATATATCTATATACACACACACACACATATACACAGGTATGGGACCTGTTATTCAGAATGCTCAGGACCTGGGGTTTTCCGGATAACTGATCTTTCCGTAATTTAGGTCTTCATACCTAAAGTCTACAATAAAATCCTGTAAACATTAAATAAACCTAATAAGCTGGTTTCGCTTCCAATAAGGATCCATTATATCTCCATAAGAATCCACTATATCTCAGTTGGGATCATGTATAAGATAAGATACGGTTTTATTATTACGGAGAAAAAGGAAATAATTTTTAAAGATTTATATATATCCCCATCCCCATGTGTCCAGGAGTTTATATATAAACCTTTCAAGGATTGAAAAAGGTCCCAAAGAGGACCAAAAACGTTGGAAATGAACCTGTGAATAAAGACACATTTAATTCACTAATATGAACGAGCACGGGTCCATTTACTGGATTATATATATATATATATATATATATATATATATATATATATATATATATATATATATATATATATATATATATATATATATATATAAATAAATATATTAATGCACATATAACAAATGAATGCATGTCTTGGAAAAGAATGGCATTACTTATATACAAGTATTTCCGTGTGGTTGGTTGTACACTTATTGCATAGTTGGGTTGTTCGCCTACGGTGGCAGGCGCACGAGCAGGAATACAGGTTCTCTCGATTAGTCATTTCCCCATCTAAGTACTTCTTATATATTATGCTTATTTCATTGATGAAATTCTGCAACAAAATCCCTAAAGAAAACAAACAATAAATCGGCATGTAATTATTATTCCAATAGTCTCATGTGTCTCCCCATTAATATATTAGTGACAAAAAGGGTGGTGCACCTTTAAAGGAGAAACAAAGCCCTTATTAAAAAAAAAAACCCTACCCCCTCCCTGCTCGCCCCCAGCCTAGCTGCTACCCCAGACAAATGCCCCTAAATTTTTATTTACCCCTCTGTGCAGATTCAGGGATCGGAGTTCATGGCATACATCTTCCGGCGCTTCAGCAATTTCTGTAAATTTTGGTGCATTCGCAGTTGTCGCGAAACAGGAAATTGCTCCAACTGCGCATATGCTAGTCTTATTCTCAGATCACCGAAGACCCGGAAGATGGCTGCCGTGAACTCCGATCCCTGAATCTGCACCAAGAGTTAAGTAAAAAGTTAGGGGCATTTGCCTGGGGTAGCAGCTAGGCTGGGGGGTCTATAATCATTATAACTATATAATTATAAGGAGACCGCTGCAATGCTGGGTACGAATAATAATACTAAAACGGATAACAGAAGGACCTGGTAGAGAAAGTAAGGGAGCCTGGAGGTGCCATAAATGGAGGAGGTTCCCATGGATTGAGGACCGATAGTTCTAAACTAAATGACATAACAACAAAGTACTGAGTACCATCCCATCGCTTGCTCCAAGCAGAGTTGGACTTCAGGCTGCATTAATAAAAAATACCTGGGCACAAATCAGGGAGTAGAGAGAAGACACCGTCTCAAAGAGAACAGGAGCCACAGGATATAGAAACAGCTACAGTATATTACCAAGTCCAAAACAATTACAGGTGATTATCCTAGATTATATCATGCTACCGCATTTACACAGCTCATTGCTTTCTTTCAGCAGGGAATGCAGGATCTATTCTCACCTCCTTCCCGAAGCTCCGAGTCAATCTCTGTGAGATCCAGGTTGAATATTGTTAGTACCCCAGCCAAAGCGGAGTCTCGCTGCTCCTTCCAGTATTTGCTCTTGTTGTGTGCATTGCAGTGGCAGGAAGAAAGGCTCGTCCAATTTGGGCACTGCATGGGGGCAATAGCATAATAATGTTATCCTAACCATTAAAGGAGAAGGAAAGTTTAAAATGAAGTAAACTTTATCGGAAAGGTCTATATGAATACACTAGTAAACCCTCAAATTAATGCTGTCCTGTGTCAAAAACACCACATTTCTTTCCTTCTATTGTGTACACATGGGCTTCTGAATCAGACTTCCTGTTTTCAAATTAAACCTCCTGGGCTAGGGCTTGAGCATGCTCAGTTTGCTCCTCTCCCACTTCCTGCTGTAATCTGAGCCCAGAGCTATGAGCGAGTAGGGAGAATCAGGCAGGAAGTGATGTCACGCCAAGCTAATATGGCATGGCATCGGGTATGGAAAAGCATTCTAAAGACTAAAAATGGCTAATCTAATGGCAATTAACTGCCTTGGTAGTATTCCTTTTCCTTTAAGAGATATCTTTGAGGTACAGCAAATGGAAAAATGGGAGTATTAATAGGTGAAGCAAGCACAAGCCCCTTGGTTCCCTCCTAACTTAGGTTCTTTCTCTGTATAAGGCCATGTCTAGAATATACATTCCCCTCTACAACCCCTTACCTCTGAGGCCAGTTTATCACACAGATAGCAATAGCACTCAGCACAGGCTTTTTCATTGTCTTCCAAAGGCACCTGGGTCTCTTGCTCAGCGCGTCTGAAACAGACAATGTTACAATTATTATAATGACCATTGCCACCAAATCAAATATTATCAAATATGCCACCAACTTACGAAAAAGGGTATGTCATGCAGTCATATCTGGCGTGGGGCATCACATTTCCCCGTTTGCTAAATGTAATGGCAAGTTCCTCATCCAGCACTTCCTCTGTTTTCTTATCTCGAACAAAAGACTCCTCTGTGAAAATGGCATAAACATCAATGTATTACATTCCATGGCAAAACCATTATTAAAGGGGACCTGTCACCCTAAGAAATAATTTCAAATTCTTTTCTATCATGTTAGTTGACCAAAATAAACTTTACTTACACTGTATTTATTATTAAAATTTTGTTTCCTTCTGTCTTGGAATTATACAATCAAAGCAAGCAGGCAGCAGCCATTTTGTGGACACGGTTATTAAGAGAAAATGTGTATCACCCCAAAATCTTGTGTATGCACCAGAATGAGGGACCTAATGTCCATGTGCAGTGCCCTACACAATTATAGAGCCTGAGGAGGGAAGGGGGAATGTGAGGAGAGCAGTGACATGTAGGAAGTGCTGAATGGAAAGTGAAAGTAATTGACTGCCCCTCCTCTATGCCACGGGCATAGAGGCGGGGCAGGTAATATTTGATTAACAGTTTAGATATTTAAACACCTTTATAACAGGTATGGATGTTTTAACGAAAAAATTTTTGGGGGTTTCATATTTAATTTGCAAAGGACTTTCATTATGCAGCTTTTTATGTGTAGGTGACCGGTCCACTTTAAGCATAAAAGCTGCAGCCAATAATTGTTGAAAAAAAGCCATATACCACCAGGCCAAGGAGCAAACCATTTCATTCAAACCTGTGGAAACCCCTGCATCACCTATGAGCTCTGCTAAAATTGTAGGTGCTGGGCATCCAACTGGTGATGAGACTGATCAGAAGTGTGCAGCCAAAAGGTAAGTGCTGAAACTTTAAACATGAGGAACATCCCTTCAGGGTGGTTTCTACTCTACCCAACTAACACACAGATACAGGTATGGTATCCGTTATCCAGAAAGCTCCGAATTACAGAAAGGCCGTCTCCCATAGACTCCATTATAATCAAATAATCCAAATTTTTCAAAATGATTTCCTTTTTCTCTGTAATAATAAAACAGTAGCTTGTACTTGATCCCAACTAAGATATAATTAATCCTTATTGGAAGCAAAACCAGCCTTTTGTGTTTATTTAATGATTACATGATTTTCTAGTAGACTTAAGGTAAGAAAGTCCAAATAACAGAAAGATCATTTATCCGGAAAACCCCAGGTCTCGAGCATTCTGTATAACAGGTCCCATACCTGTATTAACAAGGGGTTCTGGGTATCCGGGAGTTCCCTTCTGCAGATCTGAGTGTGGGGTGGTGTTAGTACAGGAAAATATATCTCTAGCGCCATCTAGCTTGTCTCGCAGGCTGCACAGTATTTGTACAGTTTTGCCAGTAGATGGTACTGTTCACCAAAATCTATATATTTTTACCCTTCATTTTCTACTGTGACGTTACTGTAGTCTAATAAAAATATTATTGGGTTTATTTAATGTTTACATGATTTTCTAGTAAACTTAAAGTCGTTGTTAACCTTCAAACATGTTTTTCAGTTCATTTGGTTTCAGATAGTTCACCAGAAATAAAGGCTTTTTCCCCCAATTACTTTGAATTTTCTATCTTTCAACGTTTCTTTAATATTGAAGTTTAAAGTTTCATTTTTTACCTTCTGAAGCAGCTCTGGGAGGAGACTCTTTAGCTGTTTGAAATTGATACATTTAGTTGATACATTTGTTATATTTGTCCCTCCTGATCAGAATCCCTGAGTTTAATTAAAGGCAACTGTTAGAATTAATTCAATAGTTGCTAATATTCCACAGATGCTGCTGAGAAATGTATCAACCAAAGGTATCAACTAAATGTATCAACTAAGGGGCAGATTTATCAAGGGTCGAATTTCAAAGTGGAAAAAACTGTGAAATTCGACCATCGAATTACTTCGACTTCGTCTGTCAAAGTTGACGTTTTTTTGTATCGAATTTGGCCGAAGAAAATCGTTCGTTGTTTATAGAGAACAATCTGAAAACAACTGAACTGGGGGGGGGGCAGAGCTAACTTGTCCACCAAGATGGAAGTGTAAGAAACTCACTCCGGCAAAAGGGGAATCAAAAGGACTTGCAGGGGCCTCAAAACCACAGCTCATTGTTCCGGTAGGAAAGAGAGTGTCTACCTATTTCACTCCGGCACCGTTGTGTACTACAACAGCTTTAGGCGCCATCTTGGAAGATCCAAGAGCGAAAGACACGGAACAACAACTTAAAATGTCTGATACACTGGCAGATGAGTCGCTTGCTACAGCAGCACAGATATGCGAGATAGAGGAGGTAAAAAATACTCTGCAAAACAACATCAAGCAAATGTCAGAGGAGCTAAAGAAAGACATTTAAGATGTCGGCGAACAAACTGCGCAATTAGAAAAGAAAAGTGTGGCGACTTTGCAGACGCTCATAATGACTTCGCGGACTCGCACAGTAAGCTGCAAACCGAGATGGAACGATAGGCGGACAAAGTAACTGAGTCAGAGGATAGGTCACACCGAAACAACCCAAGGCTGAGGGGGATCCCAGAATCTGTAAGTCCGCAGGAATTAGAAAACTACATATAGTAGTTAATAGGGACACTTATGCCCAATACACATCAGCAAGAAAGGGCAATAGACCGAATTCACAGGGTTCCTAAACCTAAAGCAGCCCCAGAAACGGCACCTAGAGACGTAGCGGCACGTTTTTTTTTTTTTTTTACAAAACTAAAGATAACTCCCAAGCTGGGGATGCACCGAATACGCTATTTTGGATTCGACTGAACCCCCAAATCCTTCATGAAAGATTCGGCCGAATACCAAACCGAATTTTCTTGTTTTGTGACAAAAAGTCACACGATTTCCGTCCCCACCACTAATTTGCATATGCAAATTAGGATTCAGATTTGGTTCGGACAGCAGAAGGATTTGGCAGAATCCGATTCCTGTTGAAAAAGGCAGAATCCTGGCTTCAGTGCATCCAGTGTCGGACTCTCCCGATGTTCATTTTTTTTTTTTCTTAAAGAAAATGTATTTTTGGCGACGAAGGGGTGCCTTGTGCGCATGCACGCCAATGGGGCACCATTTGCGTATACGCAAGGGCGATGGGGGGGGTCGAAGGGGGGCCCTGGTCAGTAGTCCCGGTGGACCCAGGGCCCCCCTGTCCGACCCTGGGTGCATCTCTACTCCTAGCACTCTCTAGGAAAAAAGAGAGATGGCAGCCCAGTACCAACAGCTGGAAGTTTATGTTGACTTATCATCAGCAACTCTACTAAAAAGCAAGGCCGTTACAGATATAACAAGGCTACTGCGGCAACATAACATACCCCATCGATGGGGATACCCAGCTAATTATCAAAGAAATGGTGTGCCTACCACCTTAATGACCGCCGAAGAAGTGAAAAAAGCGCTAGCCTGATGGAATATTAACTGACTGGAAAAAGAAACGGCTTCCTCTCCAAAGAGCACAGCATCGACCTCACCACAAAAGCTTAAAAAAAGAATGGCTCATGGCAAAGAGATGAATATGACATTCCAAATACATTACAGTTGTCCCTCGCCCTTGGAGTAGCAATATTAAAAGGAAATCACGATACATGGAAAATTCCCCTGAATACAGGAGTGAGTCACATAGTCGCATAAAGTATAGTTTATAGGCTCAACGTTTTTCACAATGTTGTTATACTGCTTTTACTTTTCTTTTTCTGGTTTGAAGTTGTATATACTTTTTCAGTTGGATATGGAATCATTTTGATACTAAAGTCGATACTAAAGTCGAAATTATCCGATTTTGTTCCCTAAATGCGAAGGGACTAAATTCTCCTCACAATGAAATCAAGCCATGAAAGATGTATACAAGGCAAAGGCGGATATAAATATTATTCTACCAGGAAACACATTTTAGTACAAAAAACCCTCCTAAATTCTCAGACAATACCCCCATAATTACCATGCATATTCTTAGAGCAAAAGAAAGGGGGTCTCAATATTGATAAGCTCTAAAATAGTATTTGGCGTGAAACAGACCTTTGCAGACCCCACAGGCAGATTTTTATGTTGATATGTGTATTATTATTAACAACATGTACAGGTATGGGACCTGTTATCCAGAATGCTCGGGACCTGGGTTGTTTCTGGATAACGGATCTTTCCGTAATTTGGGTCTACATGCCTTAAGTCTACTAGAAATTCATTTAAACATTAGATAAACCCAATAGGCTGGTCTTGCTTCCAATAAGGATTAATTATATCTTAGTTGGGATCAAGTACAAGGTACTGTTTATTATTACAGAGAAAAAGGGAATCATTTTTAAAAATTTGGAATTTTTGGATAAAATTGAGTCTATGGGAGACAGCCATTCCGTAATCCGGAGCTTTCTGGATATCGGGTTTCCAGATAAGGGATCTTATATCTGTATTTATAGTGCGCCAACATATTTTGCAGCGCTGAAATGCATTGGGTATTGGGTAACATTACTTATAGGTTAGTGAACATATATGCCCGAAACGAGAATCAGGTACAATTTCTCTCACGCATTCTTCCTAAATTACTAAACAATAAACAAGGGAAGGGCATAGTAGCTGGTGATTTTATTAGGACTCCAACCCCCACTTTGAGGTACTTAGAAGCACAATAAGACCAAACAAAGTACAACCGAATCAAGCAAAAGGAACTTGATGCATAACTTTGCATTAATTGATGTATGGCCGGCAACGTTCCAGACAGAAAAAGACTTTACATATTTTCTCCCAAGGTTTCACACCCATACTATAATTTCATTATTTCTTAAAGAGAATTAATTTTGAAGGCAAAACAGTTAAAAAAAACAAGAGAACAATCTCAAGTGCAACTAGAAGCACAACTAATAGAACTATAAAAACAATGAATCTAATTATAATAAAAAACATAACTAATCAGATAACGGAAACGTGTTAAACAAAATAATAGCAGCCAAAATGGCATACAGATAACAGTTCCTAAAACACCTATATTACACTAAAGGGAATAAAGCTTGGCAAACCTACTTAGACTAAAACAAGCACAAGCCCAAATCAGTGAAGACAAAAATTACTGACTCTAAACAAATTGCAAATAAATTTGCACAGTATTATGACTCATTATAGAATTTAAGTTCTGATCCGGAGACATTGAAACCTTCAGTAGCCCATATTACTTCTTAATTAAATAAAATAACCTTGCCAACAACCTCAACACAACAACAGGAGACATTAAGCAAACCGATCACAACAGAAGAAATCAAAACAATAATTGCAAAAAAAAGCACCAGGCCCAGATGGTGTCACTAATCCGTATTACAGAACTTTAACAAATCAGGGAGCCCCACATAGTAAGATATTATGGACACCCTAGCAAAATTTAAGCTAGGGTGCATTCTTGCTATACTACCATTGTATAGAGCAACACCGTAAAGGAATTGTTCAGTGTAAAAATAAAAACTGGGTAAATAGATGGGCTGTGCAAAATAAAAAATGTTTCTAATATAGTTAGTTAGCCAAAAATGTAATGTATAAAGGCTGGAGTGATTTGATGTATAACATGTCAGTCAGAACACTACTTCCTGCTTTTCAGCTCTCTTGGTTTACACTGACTGGTTACCCTGGTGACCAGGCAGTAACCAATCAGAGACTTGAGGGGAGGCCACATGGGTCATATCTGTTGCTTTTGAATCTGAGCTGAATGCTGAGGAACAATTACAAACTCACTGAACAGTTATGTCCCACGTGGCCCCCCCTTATAGTCACTGACTAACTCAGAGTTAGAGAGCTGAAAAGCAGGAAGTTGGATTCTGGCTGTTTTATTAGACATCTGTTCACTCCAGCCTTTATACATGACATTTTTGGCTAACTAACTATATTAGAAACAATTTTTATTTTGTACAGCCTATTTACCCCATTTTTATTTTCACACTGAACTATTCCTTTAAAGATGGCGTTTAGAGAAGATACACATATCAACAAACCCAAAGATACACATATCAAGAAAGCCAATATATCAATACATATATCAACAGAAATTTTCTTCAAACGAATGCCCAGGACTATAAAATAATTCGCAGCTCCACACTAAAGGAATACCAATGCGGAAAACAATGGAACAGTAAGGAGATCTTATCAGATTGCTATAAGATACAATTCCAATGAGATGAAACTCAGAAACTCCCATACATGGAAAAATGGGAAAAGGAGCTCCAAATACATTTCACCCCTGCCCAGTGGAGGAAAAGCCTAGACAGAACAAAAGGAGCAACGCAGTGCACTAACCAAATTGAATCCCACATCAAAGTAATATGCAGGTGGTACCTTACCCCCACAAGGATAGCATACTCCTAACTATCCTATCCAGTGCTGGAGAAAGTGTGGAAATCAAGGCACAATGCTCCACGTGTGGTGGCAGTTTCCAACGGTAACTCCCGTCTGGACAGATGTGTTCAAACAAATAAAATCTGTACCGTATATACTCAAGTATAAACAGAGTTTTTCAGCCCCCAAAATATGCTGAAAAACTCTACCTCGGCTTATACTCGGGCCAAGCGCAAAAACGGTCGCCGACGTCCAAGAATAGTCGGCGGCATCCAAGAATGGTCGGCGGCATCCAAAAACGAGACGCCAGCACCTCCAATGGGAGCAGAAACCCTCAATTTTTTGATTGAAACTTACCAGAAGCTGCTGCATTTCTCATCCTAGGCTTATACTCGAGTCAATAAGCTTTCCCAGTTTTTGGAGGTAAAATTAGGTACCTCGGCTTATACTCGGGACGGCTTATACTCGAGTATATACGGTATTTCAGCTGGACATTCCTCAACTACCGCAAGAAGCATTATTACAGATATAACCAATGATAATCTCAAAAAACACCAAAAAACGTTTGTTTCAGATTTTCAATACAGCAATTGCTTTAATAGCGAAGCTCTGGGAAAAAACGGACATACCAGCCGTACAGCAACTTATCCACAAACTGAACCATAGGAGAAAAATGGAAACAAGAACATGGGGTGCTATATAAATAAATGATGGTGATGGGGGGGGACCAGGAAAAAAAGTGTCAAAATCTGAGAACCATGGACCTCTAAGCAAACCTCCATATCTGCCCATATGTGATGTAATGTAAAATAGATCTCTCTGTGACTAGAATTATAATTGTAGGCTATATGTTGGAGAGCTGCAGTATTACCTCTGAATGAACCTTAACAGTAAATTAGGGATGCGCCGAATCCACTATTCTGGATTCAGCCAAACCCTCGGATTGTTTGTGAACATTTGGCCGAATACCGAACCGAATCCTAATTTGCATATGCAAATTAGGGGTGGAAGGAGAAACCATTTTTTACTTCCTTTTTTTGTGACAAAAAGTCATGCAATTCCCCTCCCCGAATTTGCATATGCAAGTTAGGATTCGGATATATCTCCTGCTGAAAAGGCCTGAATGCTGGCCGAATCCCGAACTGAATCCTGGATTCGGTGCATCCCTACAGTAAATATTCATAGTAGGTTAGACACAGAATGGAAATATGTCAATTATGGAAACGTGTTGATGTGTATAAAGTAGGGATGCACCGAATCCACTATTTTGGATTCGGCTGAACCCCCGAATACTTCGCAAAAGATTCAGCCGAATACCAAACCCAACCCCTAATTTGCATATGTAAATTAGGATTTGGTTCCGCCTGCCCGAAGGATTTGGCCGAATCCTGCTGAAAAAGGCTGAATCCTGTCCGAATCCTGGATTCGGTGCATCCCTAGTATAAAGAGTTCTGAATCTTTGTCAATAAAGTCTTGAATTAAAAAAAAACAAAAAAACAACTGAACTGAAAAAAAGTGTTTGGAAGGTGAACAACCCCTTTAAGGTATAAAGATCCAAATTATGGAAAGATCCCTTATCTAGAAAACCCCAGGTCCCGAGCATTCTGGATAACAGGTCCCATACCTGTACTAAAAGACACAAATACTAAAACAGCCCAAGCCACTAGCCCTTATTACCGGGGTTTACAAGAATGTGACCAGGTAACTTAAGGTAAAGAGTCCGATAAACTGGCAGCAAATGATGTAAGGAACCAGGCGGCACAAGCTGATCACTTACCTCCAGCATCTTCTATTAATAACACAGAGTTCCCCAATCCCAGAGTGACATCTCCTTCATCATCACTAATGACAATGACACTTTCCTCGCCATATGCTTCCCCGGCAGAATTCTTCTCATCAGCAAGTTCACTGACTGTCCTCATGGTAACGTCAACTATGGTATAATAAAATAAATGAAAGATTTGGGAGGGGGGGTGAGTATTGATGGTGATTGGTACAACTGGTTATTTATTGGTCCTGTGTGGGGCTGTTTGAGCCTCATTGCACTTGAGATGCCAGGACCTATTTTATATGCCAGACAGACCTGCCTCCCCCAGTCCCTTTGAGTCACACAGACCTCTGTTTTCTATAATCAAATGGTTTGGGGCCAGTAATAAATAGCGACCAATATAAACTGGAAAATAGATCAGGGGTTACAGGAAAGTGCAAAATATGTTCAAGGTATGGAATGTCCTGACCTGTATAACTCAGACTGCAGCCTTGTGCCTTTATATGGTCACAGAACCCCTCAGTGACTTCTAACATCCTTATCATTTACAGTAGGGGGTACATTATCCCTTATAATACATGAGTGATACTCAGAGTTCCCTGTATAACTCAGCCTGTAGCCTTGTGCCTTTATATGGTCACAGAACACCTCAGTGACTTCTAATATCCTTATCATTTACAGTAGGGGGTACATTATCCCTTATAATACATGAGTGATACTCAGAGTTCCCTGTATAACTCAGCCTGCAGCCTTGTGCCTTTATATGGTCACAGAACAACCCCTCAGTGACTTCTAATATCCTTATCATTTACAGTAGGGGGTACATTATCACTTATAATACATGAGTGATACTCAGAGTTCCCTGTATAACTCAGCCTGCAGCCTTGTGCCTTTATATGGTCACAGAATCCCTCCGTGACTTCTAATATCCTTATCATTTACAGTAGGGGGTATATTATCCCTTATAATACATGAGCGATACTCAGAGATCCCTGTATAACTCAGCCCGCAGCCTTGTGCCTTTATATGGTCACAGAACTATTGATTGATCACTATGTCTCTAAATTGCTCCCAGAGAGACAAAGCATGTAGGCCCTATCTGAGAAGCTTGCAGTACAAGAGTGCCATACAAATGTACAAAGTGTTGGAGAGACAAGAGCTGTGAGCCTGTGATTGGTTTTCATAGAGAACCATGTGACCTAATGAACATATAAAAGGGACAGAGGAGCAACAGAAGTAAAGGTTATTGGGCCCAAAAAGCAAAATCATGTTTAGGCCTCACCTAAAAGTTGTACCGAACTGAGCGCTAAATAAAAGTCTGTGGCTGTAGCAGCTGTATATGCGCATTTAATGACTCGTGTGCTGCCTAAATACACTAATGGCCTAATATCCCATCAGCTCCTGATACGTCTCTCCCGAGCAAGCTGATCTCATTCCCTCGTTCCACCGCTCATGCTTTGCCCAACGCCTACCTTCTCTTTCCTTTCCAAACTTTCGCGCCACCAGCCTTACGCTCCTCGGACATGACGTCTTTCCGACAACTGAGCTCTCCATGGAAACAGGAGCAAAGCGAGACGTCGTTTTCAGTTTCTCTTGTTAAAACGGGCGCTGATTGGTTGAGCCGCTTGGCACGTGGTTCAATGTTTCACGCCCCAACACGTCACCTGGATAGTCTTGTTTCCTTGTGGAAGTAGTGACTGACTGGATGAAGAGAAGTGGCTGTGAATAGAATTATACTCCAGGGCCCAATAATCTCAGTGTCTCTGTGCGAACTAATGTTATATATTTACTGGCTTACACAATACTCCTCTGTCCACATAATGTTTAAGAATTGTGCTTGCTACAGGGGAATGGTTACAAATGCTGTCATTGTTTTATGGGATCTCTCAGACTATGAGCAAACTTAGGGGACTGTTCCTGCAGAATTGTGCTTAGTACAGGGAATACCTATGCTGCCATAGTTTTATGGGATCTCTCTGTACAGACTATGAGCAAACTTAGGGGCTGTTCCTGCTGAATTGTGCTTAGTACAGAGGATACCTATGCTGCCATAGTTTTATGGGATCTCTCTGTACAGACTATGAGCAAACTTAGGGGCTGTTCCTGCAGAATTGTGCTTAGTACAGGGGAATACCTATGCTGCCATAGTTTTATGGGATCTCTCTGTACAGATTATGAGCAAATTTAGGGATTGTTCCTGCTGAATTGTGCTTAGTACAGAGGAATACCTATGCTGCCATAGTTGTATGGTATCTCTCTGTACAGACTATGAGCAAACTTAGGGGCTGTTCCTGCTGAATTGTGCTTAGTACAGGGGAACACCTCCCAACTGTCCTGTTTTCTGTGGGACAGTCCCGATTTTGACAGCTCAGCCCCCAGTCGCCCCCCCCCCCCACGTTATAAGAAAATTGGTGGCCAGGGCCCCGCTTAAACGTCCATGTAAAAAAACTTGCCCCCCCAAAAGTTAAAAAAAAATTGGTGCCCAGCGCCCCACCACACAACAGGAACCACAAATGGTTACCTTTAGGGGGCCCTGCCATGTTGCACTTACTTCATTAGTGAGGCCCACCTGCTGTCAGTGAGCTGCCAACTACAGAAGGGAGGAGGGGAGGTGGCTGCATCTTCTGCCAGTGACAACATTTTCTTCCCTTATTGGTCACTGAATTTAAAGTCCCGGTAAAGCTGCATGGTGATTGGATGAGCTTGAGGGGAAGTTCAAACCTCAGCTATCCAATCCCTGAGCAGCTCAGCCGGGACTTAAACTCTGTGACCAATAAGGGAAAGTAATGGACAGAAGACACCTCCCCCTGTGCTCACGCCCTGCCTTCCCAAAGTCAGCAGCTCTCAGAAAGCAAGGGGGCCAGGCTAATCAATAAAGTGCAGCGTGGCCGGGCCCCCCTTACCCTCGGGTCCCCCTACAACTCTCCCCCCTGTCCCCCCCTGATAGCGAACCTGCTCTGACATCATCTTCTCATAATTGTGATCTTTCCACTGCTATTGCTTTCTGTAGTTGGCAAGGGATAATAATCAAGGTGGGGGCTTCCCATTCAACGAAACCGTAGAAGATCTTACATTCCAGGATGTTTCCACAATCTTCTTGAAAATCTTTGAACTCACCAAAGGAACGGGATCTTCTCTTATTTACATGCACCTCATTGTTCCCATTATCGCTTTTAAACTGTTTGTCTTCAGTACCAGGCTCATGGATTCCACCAAGGCAGCCCTGAGCCTTGTACAGGTTGAAGGTGGACCCAAATCTGGAAAGGCAAAGGTGACCTGGAGTTGCTGGTGGGGGTTGCAGTTTGGCTTGAGCAACATCGATGGAACGTATCCTCACTGACTGTTATAACTAAGGAAGAGGCAAGAAATTAAGAGTTGCGATGACCTCCGCTCATTATTTCAAAAAGTTAGGTGTGTTTTTTGGTTCTTTTTGGGAAGGATCTGTTAGTTGCTCCTGCCAAGGCATCAGTTAGGTGTAAGTCTTATCTAGTATAGGTCAATCTAAAAAACAACTGGACTTGCTGAGTAATCAATGAAGACGTTTCACTACTCATCCGACGTTTCACTACTCGAGCAGCTTCTTCAGTTCAACTGACTGGTGTGGGAAGTTCTCGGCATATAAACTCCTTGGTGAAATCCATGAGCCTGGTGTAAGTCTTACTAATTTCACTATGGCTGCTTGGACGAGTGTAATATTATACCCAAGTATTACTGCTCTGGGGCACAACAGTGATGCCATATTACTTCAAGAGGGACCAGCCATTGGTAGGCTAAAAGAAACATGAGAATTCAAATGTAGTAATAGGTCATCCTGTAGTAAAGCAGTAGCCAAAAAAGTTTTATGAAAGTAAAAAACTTTATTAGTACGTGTGTACAGGGTCGGATTGGGCTGGCAGTATGCTGGGAAAAAACCCCGTGGGCAACCTGGATTTCTTCCCGGGGCTACTGCCTCAGGGCCTCCCGTCCAGCAACCACAACGCTGCTCGTGTGTGCACTGGCGCATGTGCATCAGCACTGCTTTTTGCTGCGACCAAACAATGCGTTCGCTGACGCGCATGCAAAAGTGTGCACACGCGTGGCAGGGGGAAGGGCTGCAGGATGGGAGGCAGCGAGGCAGTCCTCAGAGTCCGGAAGGGGCCCTGAGGCAGAAGCCCCGGTGGGCCCCCCAGTCCGGCCCCGCATGTGTAAGCCTGACCCGTTTCGTGCCTGAGGTGGGCACTTACTCATTGGCTAGTGAAGAGACATGACCCTCATAGGCAATGTCTTGCAGAACTATATCCCAGGAGAAAATAAAGCGTTCTGAGCCTGGTATCCCTTTACTGCATAGTAGGATGTGTCTGGAAACAAGACCAGAGTTCCATGGTAAGTAGCAGTGTCATCCATATACTAATAGCTTAAAATTTCAATGATCCCAGCAACCAGCAGTTACATTGATTGGTATTGTATTCTGTTGATTGAGATTATTTTTGTATTGCTAACCTTTCTATTCGGACTTTCTCTTATTGTCTCTGACATTCAACGAGGCATTGTAGCTAGAGCGAGTGGTACCCTAGCAACCAAATACCAGTGGAAACTATAAATAAAATAGTAATTAATATGGTTTAAAAAACAAAATAATCCATGTGCAGTTTCTTAGAATGTATTGAGTATATCACAACTCATCTGAAGGTGAACATGATCTGTACATTTATTTAATAATATACATAATTATAATTATAAATTATATTTAAAGGCATACAAACTTTTTTGGTGTTAGTATTCCATTAAGCAAGTACAGATGTAGGACCTCTTATCCAGAATGCTTGGGACCAGGGGTTTTTCGGATAACAGATCTGTGTCAGTGACACAGAATAAGAAGCAACTACTCCCAGATGTCGAAGTATGTTGGAAGTTGTAGTTGAATAACACTGAAGCAGAAAACACTGCTATGGAAGGTCAATTCATCTTTAAAACCATACATTCAGAGCCATGTAGCCAAACCTGCAGCATTATATTAAGTAGATCTACTGCCATCTTGTGGTACAACTGTAGCATTGTCTCAGTGCACTTAAAGGGGACACAATCCTTTCTTGAGTACTGATTCCACAACTACAACTCCCTGCATGCAGAATAGGCAGAGTACAAACGCTGTATTAAAATATAAAAATTAAATGAATCACTAGTGGTTTATTATAGGCTTCAATATTAGGCCCAGTGTGACGTATGAATACACGCAGATATTTATGAAGGCTTGCAGGTGTTAATCCTTCCAAAAACAAAATCTATTAATTGCCTATGACAATACAGGATAGAGGTGTTATACCTGAACTGGTACTATATTTATCTGCCATGTGTTCTGGGGTATTATACATGAAACTGGCACTGTAGTTATCTGACATGTGTTCTGGGGTATTATACATGGAACTGACACTGTATTTATCTGCCATGTGTTCTGGGGTATTATACATGAAACTGGCACTGTATTTATCTGACGTGTTCTGCAGTATTATACATGGAACTGGTGCTGTATATATCTGCCATGTATACTGGGTTATTATACATGAAACTGGCATTGTATTTATCTGCCATGTGTTCTGGGGTATTATACATGGAATTGGCACTGCATTTATCTGCCATGTGTTCTGGGGTATTATACATGGAATTGGCAATGTATTTATCTGCCATGTGTTCTGGGGTATTATACATGGGACTGGCACTGTATTTATTTGCCATGTGTTCTGGGGTATTATACATGGAATTGGCACTGTATTTATTTGCCATGTGTTCTGGGGTATTATACATGGAATTGGCACTGTATTTATCTGCCATGTGTTCTGGGGTATTATACATGGAATTGGCACTGTATTTATCTGCCATGTGTTCTGGAGTATTATACATGGAATTGGCACTGTATTTATCTGACATGTGTTCTGGGGTATTATACATGGAATTGGCACTGTATTTATCTGCTGTGTGTTCTGGGGTATTATACATGGAATTGGCAATGTATTTATCTGCCATGTGTTCTGGGGTATTATACATGGAACTGACACTGTATTTATCTGCCATGTGTTCTGGGGTATTATACATGAAACTGGCACTGTATTTATCTGACGTGTTCTGCAGTATTATACATGGAACTGGTGCTGTATATATCTGCCATGTATACTGGGTTATTATACATGAAACTGGCATTGTATTTATCTGCCATGTGTTCTGGGGTATTATACATGGAATTGGCACTGCATTTATCTGCCATGTGTTCTGGGTATTATACATGGAATTGGCAATGTATTTATCTGCCATGTGTTCTGGGGTATTATACATGGGACTGGCACTGTATTTATTTGCCATGTGTTCTGGGGTATTATACATGGAATTGGCACTGTATTTATTTGCCATGTGTTCTGGGGTATTATACATGGAATTGGCACTGTATTTATCTGCCATGTGTTCTGGGGTATTATACATGGAATTGGCACTGTATTTATCTGCCATGTGTTCTGGAGTATTATACATGGAATTGGCACTGTATTTATCTGACATGTGTTCTGGGGTATTATACATGGAATTGGCACTGTATTTATCTGCTGTGTGTTCTGGGGTATTATACATGGAATTGGCAATGTATTTATCTGCCATGTGTTCTGGGGTATTATACATGGAATTGGCAATGTATTTATCTGCCATGTGTTCTGGAGTATTATACATGAAATTGGCACTGTATTTATCTGCCGTGTGTTCTGGGGTATTATACATGGAATTGGCACTGTATTTATCTGCCATGTGTTCTGGGGTATTATACATGGAATTGGCACTGTATTTATCTGCAATGTGTTCTGGGGTATTATACATGAAACTGACACTGTATTTATCTGCAATGTGTTCTGGGGTATTATACATGGAATTGGCACTGTATTTATCTGCCATGTGTTCTGGGGTATTATACATGGGACTGGCACTGTATTTATTTGCCATGTGTTCTGGGGTATTATACATGGAATTGGCACTGTATTTATTTGCCATGTGTTCTGGGGTATTATACATGGAATTGGCACTGTATTTATCTGCCATGTGTTCTGGGGTATTATACATGGAATTGGCACTGCATTTATCTGCCATGTGTTCTGGGGTATTATACATGGAATTGGCAATGTATTTATCTGCCATGTGTTCTGGGGTATTATACATGGAATTGGCAATGTATTTATCTGCCATGTGTTCTGGAGTATTATACATGAAATTGGCACTGTATTTATCTGCCGTGTGTTCTGGGGTATTATACATGGAATTGGCACTGTATTTATCTGCCATGTGTTCTGGGGTATTATACATGGAATTGACACTGTATTTATCTTCCATGTGTTCTGGGGTATTATACATGGAATTGGCACTGTATTTATCTGCCATGTGTTCTGGGGTATTATACATGGAATTGGCACTGTATTTATCTGCAATGTGTTCACGGGTATTATACATGGAATTGGCACTGTATTTATCTTCCATGTGTTCTGGGGTATTATACATGGAATTGACACTGTATTTATCTTCCATGTGTTCTGGGGTATTATACATGGAATTGGCACTGTATTTATCTGCCATGTGTATTGGAGTATTAAACATGAAACTGACACCGTATTTATCTTCCATGTGTTCTGGGATATTATACATGGAATTGGCACTGTATTTATCTGCCATGTGCTCTGGGGTATTATACATGGAACTGGCACTGTATTTATCTGCCATGTGTTCTGGGGTATTATACATGTAACTGACACTGTATTTATCTGCCATGTGTTCTGGGGGTATTATACATGGAATTGGCACTGTATTTATCTGCAATGTGTTCAGGGGTATTATACATGGAATTGGTATTGTATTTATCTGCCATGTGTTCTGGGGGTATTATACATGGAATTGGCACTGTATTTATCTGCCATGTGTTCTGGGGTATTATACATGGAATTGGCACTGTATTTATCTTCCATGTGTTCTGGGGTATTATACATGGAATTGACACTGTATTTATCTTCCATGTGTTCTGGGGTATTATACATGGAATTGGCACTGTATTTATCTGCCATGTGTTCTGGGGTATTATACATGGAACTGACACTGTATTTATCTGCCATGTGTTCTGGGGGTATTATACATGGAATTGGCACTGTATTTATCTTCCATGTGCTCTGGGATATTATACATGGAATTGGCACTGTATTTATTATTTATCTTCCATGTGTTCTGGGGTATTATACATGGAATTGACACTGTATTTATCTTCCATGTGTTCTGGGGTATTATACATGGAACTGGCACTGTATTTATCTGCCATGTGCTCTGGGGTATTATACATGAAACTGACACTGTATTTATCTGCCATGTGTTCTGGGGTATTATACATGGAATTGGCACTGTATTTATCTGCCATGTGTTCTGGGGTATTATACATGGAACTGACACTGTATTTATCTGCCATGTGTTCTGGGGGTATTATACATGGAATTGGCACTGTATTTATCTGCCATGTGTTCTGGGGTATTATACATGGAATTGGCACTGTATTTATCTTCCATGTGTTCTGGGGTATTATACATGGAATTGACACTGTATTTATCTTCCATGTGTTCTGGGATATTATACATGGAATTGGCACTGTATTTATTATTTATCTTCCATGTGTTCTGGGGTATTATACATGGAATTGACACTGTATTTATCTTCCATGTGTTCTGGGGTATTTTACATGGAATTGGCACTGTATTTATTATTTATCTTCCATGTGTTCTGGGGTATTATACATGGAATTGGCACTGTATTTATCTGCCATGTGTTCTGCGGTATTATACATGAAACTGACACTGTATTTATCTGCCATGTGTTCTGGGGTATTATACATGGAATTGGCACTGTATTTATCTGCCATGTGTTCTGGGGTATTATACATGGAATTGACACTGTATTTATCTGCCATGTGTTCTGGGGTATTATACATGGAACTGACACTGTATTTATCTGCCATGTGTTCTGGGGGTATTATACATGGAATTGGCACTGTATTTATCCGCCATGTGTTCTGGGGTATTATATATAAATTTGGCAGTGCGTAGGCCTAGATTTGTAATGAGGCCACAAAGACTCGGGCCCAGAGCGTCAAGATTTCAGGACGCAGCTCGCCAGTGCTTCGTGTGGGTACCCATGAAGGCAGGGCGGGCACTAGGATCATGTGGCCTAGGGGTGCCAAAGAGGGAAATCCGGCATTTAGAGATAGAGGAAAAGAATGAATGAAGGGTATGAGGGAAGGCAGGGGGAAGGTAATGATAAAGGGATACACCAAAGAAAGCAGAAAGAATTGGGGGCTGGCGGTAGTGGACTGGGTTCCCAGAATGCATGTAAATTTTGGGTGTAGGCTGATTTGCTGCTCTGTTTACCCCTAAAACTATAGTAGGCTAACAGTTTTTTGAAGTTGAACTAAAAAATGCTGGGGCACATGGGGGGTGTTTAAATGTAAAAAAATCCCGACAACCTCTGGAAGGGGTAATAAATACAAACAAGAGCTTGTGCATAACCTTTGCGTTTCCTCACATCAACCCAACTCTGGGGCGTTAAGCAGTGGATGGGGGGGTGGTCCCAGAAAGTTCCATATTTTGTTTATATTTGTCTAATAAATATTTATTCAACTATAGTATATTGCCATAGATTTCACTCCCCACATACTCTCGTATATTTTCATACTGGTGTTCTCAGATGAGAGACTGCTGCGAGATAAGCACATGCACGTAGGGAGAGATTTCCAAGAACAAACGAAAAGAATATTTTAAAACGGTTTTATTTCTGATTGTAGAAATCACGATGAGAGCGAGTTCCATCATTACATCGATATATATATATAGAAAAGTACTGACAGTCCCCCCAGCTGCTTAATGAAAACTATTATATAATTGTATTGTTACTAAAAACCATACACTTGCCATTTTATTGGTGCTTATAATTATACTGCACACCAGCCAATCAGGTTTCTCCTTACTGGGCTGATGGCTTAGGCTTTAGAGATTCTATAATTTTTTTATTACCATTTGCTTAATTATGCCACTGGTATATAAAATAATGCATTTGTTAGATATATGTGCTTAAATGTGAATATATTTTAAAAAATATACAGTACATATAAAATAATAATAATAATAATACCTTGATACAAAGTACATAGTCATAAATAGAGAGACCCGGCCACCCAAAGCACACGAGCTATACAGTCTACCCCATTTAGATTTCTTCTATTACTCTCTCATAGTAAGGGGCACCACCAAATGAGACAGGCAGACATTAGACAAATGTGAAAAATACCATCTTCCAGTTGTTTTATGGTTACTGGTTGTAATTTTGCAATGTTGCTAGTTACCTATCCCTGGGGTCATGAAGAACTGTTCCTAAAATAGTACTATTTCTTGTCTCCAACCTACCATGGTACTTTAGGCATCCATCTGCCTTATGTTTTTCCTTATTTTGATGGACACAAAACCAACCACCAGAAGGCCAAAGAAGGCCAAAGCCTTTCTGATATTGCTGGCCCAAGAGTGTGTGTGTGTGTGGGTTGCTACTAAATATATATAGATACATACTTATAATGCCCTTTAGAAACCCCACGTCATATCACTGTTATTGGCCAGGTGTAATCACCAGGGTAGAGAAAATTCTACTACATTTAGAGCTTTACCGCTTCTTAGATTCATGCCAACAATGGGCATTAAATAGACCTTGCATTTACCGCAGAGATCCTCAATCGATTTCACTTCAGCAAAATTCTATTGCCAAGATGATCTATAGTCAGACAGACAATTATTTTCCCCTTGTCAGTTGAATCTCCACCAGAACCTCAGTGAGATGTGTTCTGCACAAGGATTTTTTGCACAGTGCGTTTGGTCACGGTGCTACAATTCTGGAAAATTTCATTTGCTTTTGGCCTTGCTGGAATTTTAGGAGCACAAAAAGCTGGCTCAATGGCTGACAGAGAGGTGTTAGAGCCATCTGCTGATGACTCCCCGTCCGAGACTGAGGGTGAACTTGAACTATCCAGATCGGAAGCCACGGAAGACCTGTTATTGGATGTGACTGATGCGTCGCCGACAGACTGAGACCGGTCTCTATCCTCCTTCTTGATTTCATATTGCCTTTCATAGAGATTTGGAGTAGAAATGTACATGTCTCGGCCAAGAATGTTCTGGAACTTCTCACAAGGATTCCTGTATGGCTTTAGGTAGATGGATGGGATATATCCTGACCTCTTGTTGTACCTGGAGTAATGTAGCATTCAACACATTTTAATTACTTATCTCCTGTATTGGATGTGTGCTAACAATTTCTTATAACAATATTTGGTGGTTGGTCTGCAATGCCAAGGATAACCAAGATGATCTTACCTGATCAGCCACCAGCCATTGTCAGATTTTTCCAAAACTTCCACAATGACGCCAATACTAACGGACATTTCATCAGAGTTCTGGGCCTCATAGGCTTTCAGTACAACACAGAAGGTTCCTGTGAAGTAAAAACATGTAAATTAGAGTGAGGAATCCTAGACTGATGGTCTACCTGAGGTGTTATGTAGGATGAAGCAATGAAGATGGAACCCCTGAGCCAAGTGTCTTAACCAAGCATGTCAGGGCTGTCCTAAACGACAAATGCCAGCATCCTTGGCCATCTATTGGCCAATAGCAAGTCTTACAACTACTGGCTCTCTCCACTTTGTGTTTGCTAAAACCAAGAGGTCCAACAAGAGCTTTGAACCTACCTTGATCTTGACATTCTTGGTTTCCACAGACATCTTCAGTATTCTTGTGGGCTTTCAAGTAAGGTGCTGGAAACCAAGCAATTTGCCGATCTTCATTCTCAACCAGCCACCATCCTGCAATAGGAGCATCTTTAGACTGCATCCAAGACTAACTACTAGATGCAGCTGTTTCCTTTTTCCCTGGAAACCCATTGACTCGGCATATAACTAGGCCTGAATGTATGGAAATGCTACACAAGTTGTTGACCCCTGGGCCAAAGATTTGATCACATTAGATGTCCAGAGCAACCAGGAAAGTATAACACCCAAGTGTCGGTGTTGACCCCCCCCCCCCGACATTGTGATCAATATCTGCCCATATAAATTATTGATTAGGGTACTTTTGTTTTGGTCCATACATAGCCTATTGATTGAAGATTCAAAAGTGATCATGCCACTTGGCAATATGGACCCATGTATATAGTCATCTATATTGACAATTTAGCCTTGTCTAAGGAGCAATTGTGGTCACAATTTTTCTTATCGTCTCCCTTAACACTTCTGTTGTCATAAAGTAGACAAGAAGTCGGCCAGGTGGACAAGGATGTCTGATGTCTTTAGTGGTGTGACCAGCTGAACAAGGATGTCAATTTAACATTCCATAGTAAAAGTTGTGAGGGGTGTTGAAACCTAAAATTTTGAAGACTGGAGGTTGACTATTGCTCTCTTACTTTCTTGCCACCCTACAGTCAGATGTGGCCTTCTTCTTACTAGCCCAATCCTTCCTGATTAGCTTAGGTCTAGTGCAAGGAACCCACCTGTGCTCTCTTTCACTAACACATCCAGCAACTCATGTTGCTTTGCAGTGAATGGCTTATTTTTCAGGTCAACTGTTTCAAAATCAGCAGTGCAGCGATAAGTCAGGGAGACGAGTGGTCCGGAGACATTAAAATTCTGACTCGGGCAGATGCTCTTCTCTTCCTTGCTGTCTGAAGGCATTATCACCAGACTGGAACAAACACAATAACAAGTTCTTTCAGTTAACATTACGCCATGTAAACAACAAAGTATTGATGTTTCCTTTCCTTAAAGATACAAAAGATCTCTTGGCAAACCACTCGCATCATGCAATAAAAATAGGACCTACGGTTTCACCTGTGCATAATATTTGGGCGTAGTGACATTGAGCACTGGCTTCACACTCCCTGAAACAGAATATGTGTATTTTTCCACCCAATAATGTCAATTTGTTTAGCGGAAAGGTCAGGCCAATTCAGGATAGTGCATGAGGAATGAGTAATGAAACCACTATATATAGTACATATAGTACACTGCAGTGGTGCGACTGTCATGTGGCTGCGATTTAGGGTTCGGATTCGGTTTGGCCAATCTTAAGGATTTGGCTGAATCTGAATCCTGCTGAAAAATGCAGAATCCCAAACCAAATCCTGGATTTCGGTGCATATCTAAAGTAAATATGCCACTGATGACAGTTGGACAAAGCTGTCTATCAAACGCAGTGTGGTAAGATAGGGGGCACATTTATTTAGCTCTAATGAAAGAATAGAATAAAAAAAACTTTGAATTTCGAATTATTTTTTTGGCTACTTTGACCATCGAATTGGCTACTTCGACCTTCGACTACGACTTTGAATCGAACGATTTGAACTAAAAATCGTTTGACTATTCGACCATTTGATAGTCGAAGTACTGTCTCTTTAAAAAAACTTTGATCAAGTACTTCGCCACCTAAAACCTACCGAACATCAATGTTAGCCTATGGGGAAGGTCCCCATAGGCTTCCTAACAATTTTCTGATCGAAGGAAAATCGTTTGATCGATGGATTAAAATCCTTCAAATCGTTCGAAGTCGAAGGTAAATCCTTCGACTTCGTTATTCGAAGTCGAAAGATTTTACTTTGACGGTTGAATATCGAGGGTATATTCGACCCTAAGTAAATCTGCCCCTAGGTGTCAACCTGACATATAGCTCAAATAGCAATATTATTTAGGAGGAGAATTATCAGCATCGGAATGTAATATGAAAAGTAGGAGGTACACATACAATGGTCTGAATGCTGGGCTAGATTTGGGGATGATGTAGAGGAGAACAGCATGTGGATGCAGAGGAGCTTTCTGTAAAATATGCTGCAAGGTTTCTAATTGGAGAATGATCCTGCATAATAAATGAATCATTATGCGGGATGATTCTCCAATCAGGAAGAATGTTCAAGCATATCTACAATGTACATCATGATGTTGCCCATGTATGCCAGAGGAGGACATCAAAAGCCATATGTGGCTCTATACTGTAAATTTGGAGGGCAAGGATAAAAGTTCCCCCCCCCCCACATCATTTGTTTTAGATTTCAGGATGAAACGGTTGGTGCAAGTTCTCTTTGAGAAGTAATAGAATGACCTCGTTCTTGGGTAATCAGCATTACCTGTTTTCTGGGAAAGATGGATTCAAGTCATTATTGTGCAGGGTAAAAAACTGCACCACGAGGGGGCACTGCGAGATCTTGCCGTCAAGCTTTAGCAACGCCCGGCAGTAGGTTTCCAGCTGTCGCAGTCTCTCTAAGTACTTTCTGGAGTCCTTTTTCTTGGAGCTGCCATGTAAAGCATCTGAAACGAGAGCAATAATATATTTATTAGACTACAGTAACGTCACAGTAGAAAATGAAGGGTAAAAATATATAGATTTTAGTGAACAGTACCATCTACTGGCAATACTGTACAAATACTGACAAGCTAGATGGCGCTAGAGATATATTTTCCTGTACTAACACCACCCCACACTCAGATCTGCAGAAGGAAAGTCCCGGATACCCAGAACCCCTTGTTAATACAGGTATGGGACCTGTTATACAGAATGCTCGTTTTCCGGATAACTGATCTTTCCGTAATTTGGACTTTCTTACCCTAAGTCTACTAGAAAATCATGTAAACATTAAATTAACCCAATAGGCTGATTTTGCTTCCAATAAGGATTAATTATATCTTAGTTGGGATCAAGTACAAGCTACTGTTTTTTTTACTACAGAGAAAAAGGAAATAATGTTTTAAAATTTGGATTATTTAGATAAAATGGAGTCTATGGGAGAGGGGCATTCCGTAATTTGGAGCTTTCTGGATAACAAGTTTCCGGATAGCGGATCCCATACCTGTAATATAAGCGGATCCCAGATCTCAGTGTTACCTTTAAGCTTGGGGATTGTCCTTTCTGATTTTTTCATTGCTCCGGCTTCTAATGGGAATTTCCTCTTCAGCTCTTTCTGTGATGGAGGAGAAAACTGTTTGTTAATCCTTTGTATTTAAAAGGCAGGACAATAATGCCACATGTTATTATCCATAATCCAACCCCAAGGTTTAGAACCTGTTTTATATTTACTAGTACTACCTCTTAAAGACCTCCCATGTTATATTAAGGAGGTTGTAAGCCCAGAAATACCATTCTTTCAGTAACAACCACATAATACATAGCTCTACAATTTGCATCAAACCTTTCCCCAGCCTGTCATTGAATCCCCTACCTGGTTGCTAGGATTAATGAGACCCTAGCAACCACAGAAATGGTGAGCAGCGGGGGGTGGAGTACATTCAAAATGTTAAAATACTTTATAGAAGAATATATGACCCCCTCCAGAAATGTGTATCAGAATTGCAGTATAACATAGTAGATGTGGTTGAAAAAAGACACAGATCCATCCAGTTCCATCTTTTCTATATATCATATATTATTAACATTTATTTATAAAACATCTTTCTGCCTACCTACCTGCTTACTTCATTCACACAGTGACTCGGAAACTTTATCAGTGCTTTATTCTGGGTTGTGGGTGGGGATGGGGTTGTACATACATTTTTGGAAAGATAATTCAGATACGAACCTGCTGCAGTAGAACTAAAACCCCCCAAAAGGCATTTACCTGGAATTTTTTAAACTCTTCCACGGTTCTGTAAATGAGCACCTTGTTGTGGTCCGACCAAAGCACAGAGAACATGTATGTCTGCAGGTAGAAAACAATACTCAGTTATTATAGTTATAATGTTATGCTGCTGGTTACTATGCATGGTGTATAGAGATAGACAGACCAATAGATGATAGCTAGAACTAGAGCTAAATGAACAGATAGATAGACAGATAGATGGATGGACAGATAGATGATAGATAAAGGGTTGGACTGTGGGGCCCAGGGCCCACTGGAGCTGCTGTCTCAGGGGACAGGAACACTGAATTTGGGCAGGGAGCAGGTCTGGGCCCACCCGTTTTTTTCCTAAATAGATAGATAGAGGGATAGATAGACCCCATTGATATGACTCTAATCTCCTGGCCAGAGTTCAAAGAAATATTTGGGTTACTTGAAGCTGATAGATATTATTATCTAGCATGCCAACGTGGTCTTTCCTTGATTCCTGATAAGAACAATTTTGCTGTGTCTGATCGCTGGTTGGCTGAAGCTTTGTTGGAATTTATGGCACATCCTTCTAGTTTAAACATTGATTCACTCTCTAGCAGATTTTGGGATGTATATCGGGTGGATAATCATCCTTTATAAGGAATATCCTCTAAATGGTCTGAATTTCTTCAACATGGTGTATCTCCTTCTGATCTTGTTAAATCTATATATGATTATAACAATATGATTCTCTCTGAGAGCTGGAGAGTTCAGCAGTTTAAACTTGTTCATTTAGGCCAGGGATCCCCAACCTTTTGAACCAGTGAGCAACATTCAGAAGTAAAAGGAGTTGGGGAGCAACACTTGCATGAAAAATGTTCTTGGGGTGCCAAATAAGGGCTGTGATTGGCCATTTGGTAGCCCTTATGTGGATTGTCAACCTACATTGAGGCTCTGTTTGGCAGTGCACCTGGTATTTAACCAAAACTTCTCCTCCAGGTCACCATGCCTGGAATTCTAAAAAAAACACCTGCTTTAAGGCCACTGGGAGCAACATCCAAGGGGTTGGAGAGCAACATGTTACTCACAAGCTACTGGTTGGGGACCACTGATTTAGGCTATGGGAAAATGTATGCGAAAGATGAGTCCTCCAGATCTTATTCTTATTGCCCTAAATGTGAAGAACACAATGTTAATTTATTCCATTATCTCTGGTCCTGTCCTAAGTTAAGTATTTTTTGGAGTGAAGTCTCGAGATTTTTGAATTGTAAGATGAAAACTAATTTTCCGTTATCCCCTAGTTTTGCTTTATTGCATGTTGATGACAATAAGCTCTTCTCAAAACCTAGTCTTGATCCAATATCTCAAGGAACTAAGAATTTGGTTGGTTTATTTATGGCTGCTTCCAAAAAAGCCTTATTCAACCATTGGTTAAAGACTGATTCTCCTCTTATAGCATATATATCATTTCACTACTTAATCAACTGAGCTGGCAGGAAGCTATTAAGGCTAAAACTGATGACACCAAGTCTAAAGCAATCTTTTAAAAATACATGGTCACTCTATTTTGAGTCATTTGACTCCAAAAACAAAGATCAAATCTATAAGTTCCTCCATATTTAATTTTATTTCATTCTGTGAAAATTTATGGAAATGTATGTCCACTGGGTGTATCTATGTCTGTGTGTATGTGTATATGTGTGTGTGTGTGTATATATATATATATATATATATACATATATATATATACACATGTTAGCTTACGGTCTGCAATCACAGTTTGATTTATTTGTTTATCTATTGCCTTTGATATGTCTCTATTTATTGAGGACTTGTCTGATTTTTCTGACATTTGTTATATCTGTCTTCATGACTGCATCTTAACAGGCTGCATTTTGATTCTGCTTGTTTTATGGTAAAACTTCAATAAAATATTTGAAAAACGAGAGAGAGATAGAGAGAGAGAGAGAGAGAGAGAGAGAGAGAGAGAGAGAGAGAGAGAGAGAGAGAGAGAGAGAGAGAGAGAGAGAGAGAGAAAGAGAGAGAGAGAGAGAGAGAGGCAGACAAGAAAATGGATAGACAGATAGGTAGATGGGCAGACAGATAGACAGATAGAAAAAAGGGGGTTGTGATAGACAGACAGACAGACAGACAGATAGATAGATGACAGATGGTAGATAGATAGATAGATAGATAGATAGATAGATAGATAGATAGATAGATAGATAGATAGATAGATAATAGCTAGATAGAAAGAGAGAAACATTGATAGACAAATAAGTAAATGGATGAACAGAGATGTAGATAGGCAGACAGACTGACAGATAGATGGACTGACAGACAGAGAGACATATTATAGATAGACAGACAGACAGACAGACAGACAGCTAGAGGATAGATAGATAAATAGATAGATAAGTGACAAATAGATAGACAACAGATAGATAGATGATAGATAGTTAGATGTTAGATAAATAGACAGACAGACAGACAGACAGACAAACAGACAGACAGATAGATGGTAGATAGATGATAGATGGATAAGATAGTAAAGTAAGTTGTCAGCATAACTGCCATTGAAATCAATGCCCGTCCCTTTCTGTACTGCTGGTTCTGACTCTTGAAGCATTGGCAGAAGTCAGTCTGCTCAGGTCTGTTAACCAGCTAACACCTGCTATGCTGTTTCTACCGGGAGAACCAGCAGTGCAGAGGATAGCAAGGGGCAGATAGATACTGCTTTCAATAGCAAATGCAATGACACCTTACTGAATATTCTGTGTATTGGAAAGTTGCTTAAAATTAACATTTCGGAAATGTTACATGTGGGTTTAGATCCCCTTTATAGCGCTTCTAACCTTGTGGTTGCCATGGTGCATGAGTGCGATCCCATGCACTTCGACTGGGTGCCGGCTGCTGCTCTGCCTCATGGTTGCTGGGAGCCGGCGATGCTGCTGAGACTTGTCAGAGAGATGCTGAGGCTGCACTTGCCAACGCCTGAATAAATGCACGACTGGGGGCGGAGCCATAAGACTCCCTGCCAATGAGGAAGCAGCTTCTCTGGTTACTTTCCTCTATAATGATGCAATGACAGGAGAAAGGAAACTTCTGTTGCAATTTGTAGAACAATAATAGGAGCACAAATCAGCGAGTTGTTTCCTCTTTGCCTTTGTTGTGTGCAACTGTAGCATTTCCCTACGTTATGGAAGTCTCTGCCCTTCCCCTGGCACCGTCCCCTTCACTAAACACTTGCGTGGATTATTCCAGGGACAGTATGTAGCCTCAATAAGTCGGGGCGCCATCAGCAACCCCGTCTTTCCTTTGGGAAAGTGTAATATGTACAGTTTGCATTTTCAGCGACCCCTACTGCTGGACATGGGCAGCCCACACTTGGGTTAAAGGGGTTGTTCACCTTCCAAACACTTTTTCAATTCAGAAATTTTAGATTGTTCTCCAGAAATAAATACTTTTTTCAATTACTTTCCATGTTCCATATCTTTTTTTCTCTCCAAAATCTACGTTTAAAGGAGACATTTTGTGTGAAAAATAAGAATGTGCCAGTGCATTATACTCATTTAGATATAGAAGAATTGTGCTTAAAAAAGTAGTGTTTCAGGCTGATTTATTGAATATTTCTGCAAAAACCCTAATAATCCCTCCCTTCCACTTCCCTGAATTTCCAGGCTGTGCAGGGGAGCCGGCGGCTCTCAGCTCACTGAACTGTAGGACAGGAACCAATCAGCTGCTAGCAGGACCTGATAGGGAACTGAAGCCAAGCCAAGGATCCGGTGCGATCTATTTATTGAGGCTATCACTCAAGAAAGCAAATATTTATTTCCAAAAATCAGAAATTAGCGGGCATTCCCACTACATGTGCAGTTCATCTCCCACTACATCACAGCCTCTAAAGCAGCTTGGTTCAGAGTGACATATTCGGTTTAGCTTTGCTGGAGTGAGGTACCAGTCGTATAATAGTTTATAAGCTTATAATCCTTAATAATTGTATTAATGGACGCCTTCCTGATATTGTCAAGAGCCAGTTCCCAATGTGCCTTCTCCTGCACCTTATTAAGTCTCGTTTCCCATCGTTCCATACATTGATGCTTGTCTGGAGTGGCATAAGAGCGTAAATGAGCATAAATCAAGTATATTTGTCCCTTATCATGGGGGTGAGCGCAGAGATATTCAAAAAAGGTCTTTGGATTCGATGTTTTACCTCTGTGTTTTTGGATAAAATGGCTGAGTTGCAAGTAACGGTAATGTTCCCGCAGAGGAATAGAGTATTTGGATCTTAGATCCTCCCAAGTGATGATTTTGCCAAATGGAGTAAGGCTATTGATATCGAAAAAGTCATTGTATAACCACCATCTGAAAGAAAGCGAATTTTGTCCTGGAGGATATAATTGGGTTATAAAATAGTGGAGTGAATGGAGACGGATTTGAGCAAAGCCCTTCATTATACTTATGTTTCAGTTTATCCCACAACATGAAGGTTTGTTTTAATATAGGGTTAGTATATGCTGCTGGGGGTCGAACATCTCGTGGATACCACAAAAAACCTTTAGGGGGTAAAGGTGACAACAATTGTGCCTCTAAGGAGACCCATCTAACTGTATCCAGAGACAGGTGAAGTTTGGTCAATTGGGCCATCTGGGCCGCACACCAGTAGTGATAAAGGTTAGGAAACAGTGGCGTAACTACCGGGGGAGCAGGGGGTGCAATTGGGCCAGGGCCTGCACCCCCTCAGGGCCCCCCGGCAGCTCGCACACCACTCTCTCCTTAGGGAAATGCAGCCGTTTCCGGACGTACAGAGGGGGGCGGGGCCCGGCTGCTCGTCCCGCGCCGGGGCCCGCCTCCCTCTAGTTACGTCTCTGTTAGGAAAGTTTAGGCCTCCCTGTTTTATAGATTGCATGAGAGTCTTTCGGGATACTCTTGGGCGCTTATTACCCCAGAAAAAAAGTAAATATTGCTCGTTGAAGCCTATCTATATCTGGTTTACAGATCGGGACAGGTAAAGGGGCTATTTTTAAAGATAATATTAATTTTTAGCAACACCATATATTACTTATAACTGGCTACAATTAATCCTGTATGTCTCCTTTAATGTCCCTGTCTCTGGTGTTTGAGTCAGGCAGCTCAGTGATTCAGGTGCACTAAAATTTGCTACATTTAGTTGATACAATATGGCATATTTTATATAGTGAATTTATTGCACGAGGCTAAAGTTTCAGCTTGTCAATAGCAGCAATGATCCGGGACTTCAAACTTGTCACAGGGGGTCACCATCTTGGAAAGTGTCTGTGACACTCACATGCTCAGTGGGCTCTGATTGGCTGTTGAGAAGCTAAGCTTAGGGCTCGTCACTAATTATCCAGCAGAAAATCAGCTTCCCTGGCTGTAATATAAGCTGATGCTACAGGTTTGCTGATTATTACATTCTGATGCTAATTGCACTGGTTTCTGTGCTGCCATGTAGTAATTATGTGTATTAATTACTAATCAGCCTTATATTGTGACTAAGGGGTCATATAAAACAAGAAAAAGGGCCCTGCTCTGTAAGCAGCCAAACAAAGTCAGGGAGCAGTTTGTGAGCAGGAACGAATAGGATACAAATACCTGGGAGCTGAGCTGGAAGGTTCAGCGGTGGCCAGAGCTACTTTCATTTTCCCGTCTAGCAAAGCTGTGATGTCATTATGTGTCTAGAATTGATAACAATGAGTTTATTAGAGCGGATGGGTGCTATCTCACTGGGTGTATTTATATTGCACAATAAACCCTATGTACACATGGGTGCTGGCACTGTTTGTCCAGCCAAATCTCTGATTCCTATAAATAAGAGGTGCCTTAAAGGAAAACTATACCCCCAAAATGAATACTTAAGCAACAGATAGTTTATATCAAATTGAATGACATATTAAAGAATCTTACCAAACTGGAATATATATTTACATAAATATTGCCCTTTTACATCTCTTGCCTTGAGCCACCATTTCGTGACTCTATCTGTGCTGCCTCAGAGATCACCTGACCAGAAATACTACAACACTAACTGTAACAGGAAGAAGTGAGGAAGCAAAAGGCAGAACTCTGTCTGTTAATTGGCTCATGTGACCTTACATGTGGTTTGTATGTGTGCACAGTGAATCTTACGCTCTCAGGGGGCGGCCCTTAGTTTTTAAAATGGCAATTTTCTATTTATGATTACCCAATGGCACATACTACTAGAAAAGTATATTATTATGAAAATGGTTTATTTACATGAAGCAGGGTTTTACACATGAGCTGTTTTATGCAATATCTTTTTTTAGAGACCTACATTGTTTGGGGGGTATAGTTTTCCTTTAAACAGCATTGGGGCTTATTTAAAGCAGAAGTATTAATTTTAAATTTAATACAAGCTGAAATAAGATACTTTCTAAATCATTTAAAAATTCTGCATTGTTTCTGAAATAATCAAGTTTATCTTCACTATTCCTCTCTCAGCATCTGTTTCTCTTCATTCTGTCTTCATGCAGCAGTTGGGTGTCCAATATATCTTATATATATCTTATAGGGGGGCTCCTTTCCTAGCAGATGTATTAGAGCTCACTCAAATAACTGATTCCAGTACAAACTAAACTAACAAAATAACTGCCTTTTGCAAATATTCTGCATGTAGAGAGACACGATGCCTGGTGATTTTAATAGAGAGGGGTCTAATACATCTTCTAGGCAAAAGGAGCCCCCCAATAAGATATATTGGATCATTCATCTGACACCCAACTGCTGCATGAAGACAGAATAAAGAGAAACAAGGAATAGTGAAGATAAACTTGATTATTTCAGAAACAGTACCGAATATTTAATTGATTGTATTTAGAAAGATTCTTATTTCAGTATCATGAAGCTTATAATAAATTTTCATTTTTGTGATAGTTCCTCTTTAAAGGGAATGTAAGCCCTTCTTTGCTAGTTTTCAAGACAGTAGCAGTTTGTATACTTGTAATGCTGTGAATATTAAACAAAAGAGCCGCCCGCTATCCAGTGAGGCTGAAGGGCTGCAGTTGTCCAAAATAAAATAGGGAGAAGAAATACTTCTTGTGATGTTGCTCTGCTTAGAATTGGCCACCTGACGCTTCTCTGTTCATGAATTGTATTTTCTGGCATTACAAGACTTTTCTTTTCTCACCAACTTAATTTTCTGACAACTTTGGCCAGCCAGCAGAACTCAACAGCAGGGCTTAAGACTTACCTATTATTTTGCTTTCTACCATTTAGTGTAACTTTCAGCCGTTTATATATTTATATCATCATTTATAAACACTAATCGATTCAGGACTCTAGGTGCAGTGAAGCATTTCTGCTAAATGTCAGTGCTGAAAAGAAGTCCAGCCCTTGGTCTCCTAGCCCATCTGTTCTGGACTTATACATATTTTACTATATATTATTCCCCTAGCAACACTTGAGGCCAGTGCCCAGAACATTAGATAGACACCAGCACCCCAAAGCTCATGTAAGGAGGTACTAATAATGCTACGGTACTGCTAGTAGAGTCACTATTACACATCTATAGTATTAGGGCAATTCGCTTTCATTAGCAAAACTGTAATAACTGGAAAAAAAAAACACAGAAAAATGTTCAAATCTTCATAACCTGCCAAATTTTGTAAAATGAACATGGTAATCAGGGGGTGTGGCTGCAAAAATGGGAGTGGTCACGCTACATCCACCAACTTTTTGTCCCTCTTTTAATTTCCGAAATGTTGGGCAGTATGAGCTAGTTACGTTACTGCATAACCCTATTGTCACTGAGCATGCCCCTGACATCAACTCCGCCTCTGATGTCACCCATTCTGCCCCCTCAATACCTCCCAACATTTTGGAAGTAAAAAGAGGGACAAAAGAATTTTTCCCACACGTAGTGCAGCAAATTTTTTGACCACACCCTTTTCTGTGGCCACACCCCCTAATTACCATGTTTGTTTTACAAAATTTGGCAGGTTATGAAAGTTTGAAAATATTTCTCCTTATCTAAACTGTGTTTTTGTGTCTCAAAATTGATACAAAGTATCTTATTTGCACCTGTTAGCTGTTCTGGGCTCTCTGCTAAAAGCCAATTAAGTGAGAAACTTTATTTCTTTTTCTGGCTGTTCAGTGCAGAGAAAAGAGGGACTTTCCAGTACAAATGAGGGACTGCGGGTTGAGCTGTCAAAAGAGGGACTGTCCCTCCGAAAAAGGGACAGTTGGGAGGTATGCCCCTGTGACAATGGCCCCTGAACCCCCCCCCCCCCAGTTTCTTTCCATTTCCTTCTCCTTTAAGCTAGGAGAACTAGGCTCTGGAGTAGGACCATTCAATATATGATATAAACAGGGGTGAGTAAGAGTTACATAACTCCCAGGGGCATGTGGGCAAAAAACTTGGCACAATCCATCTGTCACCTGACCCCCTAAAATAAAAAAAAATAAATGAGTTCTTACTGAAGTCTCTTTAAAGGGGTCGTCCACCTTTACATTAACTTTTAGTATGATGTAGATATTCTTAGACAACTTGCAATTGGTTTTCATTTTTGTGGATTTTTAGTTATTTCGCTTTTTATTCAGCAGCTCTCTAGTTTGCAATTTGGTTGCCAGGGTCCAAATTACCCTAGCAACCATGCATTGATTTGAAAAAGAGAAAGGAATATGAATAGGAGAGGGTCTGGATAGAAAGAGGAGTAATCAAAAGCAGCAATAACAATACATTACATTGTAGCCTTACAGAGCATTTGTTTTTAGATGGAGTCACTGAAAGCTGGAAAGAGAAAACTATAAGAGAGAAAAAAAAAGACCAATTGAAAAGTCAATTATAACATACTAAACGTTAACTTAAAGGGGAACCACCCCTTTAAGAAGCCCCTGTTACAACATATCTGTGTAATGGTCGGGTTTGATTCCAATCTATATCATTTTGGACACCTCTAATGTAACCCCGGCAGAAACTCCAGCTAAACTCAGCACATGTTGGCACAAGTGTTTTTTTTTACAGCACTACTTTTTTTTTTTTTTTTTAAAAGAAAACTTAGGTGTTTTTTTTCTACCCAGAAGGTAAAAGTCATGTTTAAAGCAGCACTTCTCCAGGGTATTGTTGGTAGGCAGCCAGTGTGGAAAGGTGGAGGCATTAAGTGCGAGGCAGGCAGGGCATGAGTACGTGACTGATTCAGGGACGGGTGTGACCCCGGGAGAAAGCTGCACTCACCAGCACTACTCACCATTACAGCAGGAAATAGTCGTGAGCTGGGAATGTCCCATCACTTTATTCCTCATAGCGAGTCAGAAATGACATGCACTTGCTATGTACTGATATACACTACAGATGAGCAGCAGTGCCAGCAAGCAAGGATGTCAGACCACTGAGTTCACATGCTGCAGCCCATGGAGAAAATGCACAAGCGTATTGAAAAAATGGTTGAACTTGTGTTTAAATAGTCACTATGGACCCAAGCCCTGGATTTACTGCCAGCTCCAGGCTTCAGCTAAAAATGCCTTGCATCCATGCAGTAGGGGGTACATTATCCCTTATAATACATGAGTGATACTCAGAGTTCCCTGTATAACTCAGCCTGCAGTCTTGTGCCTTTATATGGTCACAGAACCCCTCAGTGACTTCTAATATCCTTATCATTTACAGTAGGGGGTACATTATCCCTTATAATACATGAGCGATACTCAGAGTTCCCTGTATAACTCGGCCTGTAGCCTTGTGTCTTCATATGGTCACAGAACAACCCCTCAGTGACTTCTAATATCCTTATCATTTACAGTAGGGGGTACATTATCCCTTATAATACATGAGTGATACTCAGAGTTCCCTGTATAACTCAGCCTGCAGCCTTGTGTCTTTACATGGTCACAGAACCCCTCAGTGACTTCAAATATCCTTATCATTTACAGTAGGGGGTACATTATCCCTCATAATACATGAGTGATACTCCGAGTTTCCTGTATAACTCAGCCTGCAGCCTTGTGTCTTTATATGGTCACAGAACTCCTCAGTGACTTCTAATATCCTTATCATTTACAGTAGGGGTACATTATCCCTTATAATGCATGAGTGATACTCAGAGTTCCCTGTATAACTCAGCCTGCAGCCTTGTGCCTTTATAAGGTCACAGAACAACCCCTCAGTGACTTCTAATATCCTTATCATTTACAGTAGGGGGTACATTATCCCTTATAATACATGAGTGATACTCAGAGTTCCCTGTATAACTCAGCCTGCAGCCTTGTGTCTTTACATGGTCACAGAACCCCTCAGTGACTTCAAATATCCTTATCATTTACAGTAGGGGGTACATTATCCCTCATAATACATGAGTGATACTCCGAGTTTCCTGTATAACTCAGCCTGCAGCCTTGTGTCTTTATATGGTCACAGAACTCCTCAGTGACTTCTAATATCCTTATCATTTACAGTAGGGGTACATTATCCCTTATAATGCATGAGTGATACTCAGAGTTCCCTGTATAACTCAGCCTGCAGCCTTGTGCCTTTATAAGGTCACAGAACAACCCCTCAGTGACTTCTAATATCCTTATCATTTACAGTAGGGGGTACATTATCCCTTATAATACATGAGTGATACTCAGAGTTCCCTGTATAACTCAGCCTGCAGCCTTGTGTCTTTACATGGTCACAGAACCCCTCAGTGACTTCAAATATCCTTATCATTTACAGTAGGGGGTACATTATCCCTCATAATACATGAGTGATACTCCGAGTTTCCTGTATAACTCAGCCTGCAGCCTTGTGTCTTTATATGGTCACAGAACTCCTCAGTGACTTCTAATATCCTTATCATTTACAGTAGGGGTACATTATCCCTTATAATGCATGAGTGATACTCAGAGTTCCCTGTATAACTCAGCCTGCAGCCTTGTGCCTTTATAAGGTCACAGAACAACCCCTCAGTGACTTCTAATATCCTTATCATTTATAGTAGGGGGTACATTATCCCTTATAATACATGAGTGATACTCAGAGTTCCCTGTATAACTCAGCCTGCAGCCTTGTGCCTTTATATGGTCACAGAACTTCTCAATGACTTCTAATATCCTTATCATTTACAGTGGGGGTAGGTTATCCCTTATAATACATGAGTGATACTCAGAGTTCCAGGTTTAATTCGGGACACTTTTATGGTTGATTGTAAACCATAATGGCACTGTAGGCACGTAGCAGATAACTGGCAGCTTCTCCAGCAGAAGGTTAGCTCAGGCCAATGGAATGTCTATAATGCCAACAGATGAGTCATGTGACACGTGCAGAAGGTAGAGAGTCATTTTACTGCATGTGCTTCCTGCTAGCAAAGAAATTATGCAAAAAATAAATAAATATTTTTTTTTAGAAACCTGTATATTTTGCTTTATGTTAAAGGGAAAAATTCCAAGAAGGGTTCATCTCTCATTTATGTCAGATATACAGAATATCACATGAGAGAAGAGTGTGAGGCTGCAGCTTCCAGTGCCCACTGTATATCTGTGAGTTGGTGCTGCCATATTGCTTGCAGTGACTGACAATGATAGCAGCAGCTCCATTTCAGGGTGTTGGGTAATGCAGTTTGTATAAGATCTCTGGCCATTATCATAGACAATGCAAGTGATGTGGCATCCCCACTCCCCTGTGTCAATGCAGTTCTGCTACAGAGTCTGATTCATAATAATGGGTGTAGTGTGTACATGCAAGTGTACAATAGTGAAAATATACCTCATACACACTTATAGTGCCATGAAAAATTTGACTTGCCTAAAAGTGCATCTAAAGGTGATCTATTTATAACATATATACAATACACAAAAGTGAGTTCTGATGTCATCAGTTATGAACGTTGAGTTCTGATGTCATTTCTGTCACATGACTCGCTGAAACACATGTATTATAATAAATAAAGTAAAGTTGAAAAATATGAGGATATTAGAAGTTACCTCGGAGTTATAGGGTCATGAAACTCCTTGGTAACTTATAATATCCTTATATTTTACAAGAGGGGGTACTTTATTCACTTTACATTTAAAAATGATGGAAAACCCTTTTTGGGTGGAGTTCTGTCGCGATCGCCGCCCGGAGCAGGTCCAGGAGCTCCGGGCGGCGCGTCCTCTCCTGCCGGCGTCGCTACCAAAATGGCGGCGCCCATGGCCGCCACGTGGGTAAGCGGCGCCGGCGCGATGACCTCAGTGCGCCGACGTCGGCGCAAGGGCGTCAATGACGTCACTATGGCGCCAAATTTGAATAAAAAGCCAGTTTAGACGCCAGAATGGCGCCCAAGTATAGGAAATCTTCCCCAAAGTATTTCCTGGGTTCCCTGTGTGCTATTTTCACTATCCTGTTCCTGATTATTGTCTTAGACCCTTGCCTGGACTTTGGACCTTTGCCTTTACCTGCCTGCCCCTGAACTCTTGCCTGAATTCTGACTACTCTTTGGATTAACCCTTTGGACACCGCGAACTTGCACCCACAGAGGGCTTCCTGCTTGATCCCGACTACCTCCCTGGAGGGAGCTCCCGGCTCCCTGACAAGTTCCCCCTTTAAATATATTTTAAAGGGGAACAATTGCGAAAATGAAATATAAGCTTCGTCACGCTAAAATAAGAAACTTTCCACATACAATCAATTAAATATTCTGCCTTGTTTCTGAAATAATCAAGTTTATCTTCACTATCCCTCTCTCAGCATCTGTTTCTCTTCATTCTGTCTTCATTCAGCAGTTGGGTGTCAGATATTTATTGACAGTTAGATCCAATATATCTTATAGGGGGGCTCCTTTTGCCTAGAAGATGTATTAGAGCTCACTCTATTAAAATCACCAGACATCATGTCTCTCTACATGCAGAATTTGTGCAAAAGGCAGTTATTTAGTTAGATTTTGTTTGTACTGGAATCAGTTATTTGAGTGAGCTCTAATACATCTTCTAGACAGCGCCGGATTTCAGTGTGCGGCACCCCTAGGCCGTGCGGTCCGACCAGGCGGCCGCGCGGTCCTAGTGCCCACCTCACCTCCCGTTCCCAGCGCGCCGGCGTTTTTTTGCCGGCGCAGCTGCTGTAATTGCGTGCGCCCCATAGTGCGGCTGGGCGGCATGCCGCCCCTATTTTTTTGCCGCCCTAGGCCCGGGCCTATGCGGCCTTGCCGCAAATCCGGGCCTGCTTCTAGACAAAAGGAGCCCCCCTATAAGATATATTGGATCTAACTGACAATGAATATCTGACACCCAACTGCTGCATGAAGACAGAATGAAGAGAAACAGATGCTGACAGAGGGATAGTGAAGATAAACTTGATTAATTCAGAAACAAGGCAGAATATTTAATTAATTGTATGTGTAAAGTTTCTTATTTTAGCGTGACAAAGCTTTTATTTAATTTTCGCAATTGTTCCCCTTTAAAATATATTTTAAACAATGCAGAATATTTAATTGATTGTATTTACAGAGATTCTTATTGCAGTGTGCTGAAGCTTATATTAATTTTTTATTTTCGCAATAGTTCCCCTTAAATGATATTGGCAGTGTAGCAGCGATTGTATTTGATTCAATTCACAGTCCAATTAAGGGGATTAAGTAAAGGCACTGGCCTAGCCACCCGCCAGAAATTATGCAATCAGAAAAAATGGATTATTACCATATTAATAGGGATCGGCATTTTATACTCAGGGCACAAGTTTAACTGTCTAACCCTATAGGTGTGAAAGCCTCATTAACAAAACAAGTACAACATTAATTAAACAGAAAAAAAAATATTTTATATCATTTTAACTCACGCCTTATTTTACTAGTTTTGGCTTAATAAATAAGGGCAATATTAGCAACTTCAGTGAATATATTATATAAATCTAAAGGGAAAGTAAAAGACCTATAAAAATCCCGATATATTGCAAAATAGCATTTTTTATATTTAGGCCTTTATATCTTCTTGGTACAGAAGTGGAATTAAACAAACATGTAGGCAGATTTAGAAAGCTCAGGAAACATGATGTATAATTTTCTTAGGTAAAATAAACCCCAACCCTGTAATTCCAATTTGATGGCTGACTGACAGGTTTATTACGAGCTGAAGAAAAATTCTGAAAAAAAATGTAGTTAAAATGTTGTGCGAAAGACAAAATCTGAAAACTGTCTGTTTGAAAGGCAAATTCACAAAAGTGGAGATAGAGGTTTGTGAATTTGGTGGGAAATCTGACATTTTTATCCCCGCTTTTATTTTGTCTCAATATTAGGGATGCACTGAATCAACTATTTTGGATTCGGCTGAACCCCCCAGCGTCGGACTGGGCCGGCGGGAAACCGGGAAAAAACACGGTGGGCCCCGGCCTTCATGGGTCCCCACCGGCCCAGCCCCCCTCTGCCGATGTCTGGGCCCCCAAATAAAAATAAATCGGTGCGCTGGTATCACTGGCGTTTGCGTACACACCAGCGTGCGCCAAGACGTTCACGCATGCGCGCTGGTGTGAGGCCAGACGTTCGCGCATGCGCGTGGGGGGGGCCCGGAGTACAGTTACCCGGTGGGCCCCCCATGTACAGTCCGATCCTGGAACCCTCTAATCCTTCGTGAAAGATTCGGCCGAATATCGAACCGAATTTGCATATGCAAACTGGGGGTGGAAAGGAGAAAACATTTTTTACTTCCTCATTTGGTGCCAAAAAGTCACGCGATTTCCCTCCCTGCCCCTAATTTGCATATGCCGAGCAGAGTGAGTCGGCCGAATCCATATCCTGCTGAAAACATCCGAATCCTGGATTTGGTTCATCCCTACTCAGTATTACCACCTTTGTGGATTCCCCCCTTAGTACAAATAGAAATCTTGTGACGGGTGGGGGAAAGATATTATACTGGTCAAGACTGCGCTCCTTCAATCCCCAAGGTCCTATTGATGATAAAAATACAAAAAACAAGTAGAAGGTGGATTGCAAAACCAATATATTTAAAAATACAATTTATTATATAATCACTAAAACACTGGCCGGCCAGGAAACACAATGAATAATTTATGAATAAATAGTAGTATTTTTCCTGTAGGGATTCTTGGTGTTGGTATATGCTTGTAAATTTATAGGACAAAAGAATAGTTGTGAGTTGTAGTTCAATAAGGCAAAAAAATGATTTCCCAGAGATTAGAGCCGGAGTTTTTCCAATATCGTGAAGCAGTGGAGTGTGCAGAGTGCTTAGCTAGATATATCAAACAGACAGATTGATGGATGGCTGAATCTAGAGAGCAGATTATCAAAAGGGGTTTATTGGGGCACCCCACCCCTCCCTCCTCCGTGCCAGCTGCAAAGGCCCCCCAAAAAGAAGTTGGAATAATCTCACCAGATACACAGTTCCGGAATTTCTCAAGGGCACAGCCGGATTTGAACTCTCAGCAACCTCAAGCCTGTTTCACAAATTTGCTTCTCTGCAGATGTCCTTTTCACGATGATCCAAGATGGCGCACCGTCTGTTTCACTGCGTGCGCTCCACAGCAGAACGCAACCTCCGATTCCTTTTTTACGATCTCCCGCTGCTTCACCGATTTCGCAAACTAGCAGATCACGAAAGAGCCGGCAACTTGTAACTTTTCATGATTTTTTCGTAGTTTGAATAAAAAGCATAGAATAATAAAAGTCCACACCAAGGAATAATCGCACCTGGATACTGCCACGCGTTTCGCCACACTAGGGCTTTCTCAAGCAGTTAAAGATCGGAAGTGATGTTTTTTCTCGCTTTAAATACCCTAGTCTTAAAGGAAACACAGACATATACAGCAAAAGGAAAAATTCCGGATCTAATCTCTGGGAAATAACTTTTTTGCCCTGTTGAACTACAACCCACAACTATTGTTTTGTCCTATAAAATGAAATTGAATTTTTCCCTACAGGAAAAGTGATCACCCACCTGGATTGTATTTATTACTGTTTTTATTAATATTTATTCATTAAATTATTCATTGTGTTTCCTGGCCGGCCAGTGGTTTAGTGATTATATAATAAATTGTATTTTTAAATATATTGGTTTTGCAATCCACCTTCTACTTGTTTTTCGGATTCCCCCCTTAGTGCCGCAGCTCCAGTGCCGCAGCTCCAGTGCCGCAGCTCCAGTGCCGCAGTCCAACGTGGGAACCCCCGGGTACATAAGGGGCTCTTCACACGACTTGGGCACCATGTGAAAGTCTCTTAATGGCTCCATCCATAGGAGGTTAATAATTGATCACCTCCCCTGTGCCGGAACAAAAACATTGTACAAACAGAGGCCTTTTCAACCTCTCCATCCGGGATCCAATATAAACTAAAGAGGCCGATGGCATCACCATCATCTGGATATGGACATTTCTGTTTGTTGTGAGTGAATCACTCTGATAGCAGTCACATTCTCTTCTGAATCCGTCACCAATTTACCTGATTCCAAAATGGCAACCGTTCCTGTCGTATTATACTGCCAGTATTGATGCCAGCGGTACGGTATGTACAGAACTTAAAGGGGCAGTTTGCCTTTGATTTAATTTTGAGCGTCATGTAAATAGTGGGGTTGTCTCATTTATGGTGAAAAATTACCATTTATCCTCTCATTCTCTCTCTCTCCTGCCTGAAATGATAAATGCTCTGTGGTTGTTAGGGTCGCTGACCCCACCAACCCAAAAGTAGGTTTATATTTATATTACATATCTTGCTATTCAGACACAAATTTTTACTTTCAGTCTACCATTTACCATCAACCTCACAACCAAAAGTCAGCCCAATTTAGGTCACGCCCATCCACCCCAATCAGTTACTCCCTGACATGCTCCATCTACATCAAACCTCGCCCACTTTTGGCTTAGCCATGAATCAGAAATGTCCTGTCCAAATAAGGATGATTAGAGGGTCTGTACTTCAAACAGAACAAAAGAAGTAGGCATTTGTGTAACCAATTTCCCCAGCAGTAGGTTGTAGGTGGGCAGTGGGCATCACTCATTGTCGCCAGGCCAGATCAAACCTTTGCTGCCCTGTCCCAGCCTCACTTTTGTACTAAGTAGGGATGCACCGAATCCACTATTTTGGATTCGGCCGAACCCCCGAATCCTTTGCTAAAGATTCGGCTGAATATCGAACCAAATCCAAATTTGCATATGCAAATTGGGTTCTCCCGGTCAGAAGGGTTCGGCCCAATCCTGCTGAAAAAGGTCAAATCCTGGCCTAATCCCGAACCAAATTCTGAATTCGATGCATCCCTAGTACTAAGTAAAGCACTTTGTCATTTTTATTTACATACCTGTGCCTGACCCACTCGGTGACATCACGGTTGGGTATGGGTAAATAGATCATCAACGTGTGGCAGATTGATTTAGTCTTGGGTTGGTCATGGGGTGGGTTTTTTGACCAATCCATCACTAGCTAGTATTCTCCAGCAAGTCTAATCTTGCACTTATTATTACATCATTATGCAACATTTAGGCCATGATGATGTCAGTGTGTCCAATACACAATCCCCAAGCTTGCCGAGAAGACCCAAAGTCAACAACTGAGATGGTCCATCGACAACAAAGGTTTAGGAGGATGGTTTGAAAACCAAGGATCAATTCAGATTGAATTATAGAGTTTGACACCACCCATTCACCAACGGTGAGTCTTGCAGTAAGATAATAACCCTAGTAGTGTAATAAATCTACAAGAGAATGGCTAAAGGGAAGTATGCTTTGGGTTGATGGACTTGGTTATAGTCCCACACCTAAACCCTGAGGAGCTCAACTTCATCTCTCGCTGTTCTCTGAAGGCCAATAGTGGAGCTATAGTTGTATCAGCTGTAAAATTCGCTTTCCTTTCCCTGGTTCTGTCTCTTTAATGAGAGTAGTTGCGGTCAATTCAGTGCAGCTTTAACTTACTACTAACCCCGTATGCCTCATTGGAAGAAAGCCAGAATTAATGAAAGGCTGCCAGGATCATGGGCACAAAGCGACAGTTTAAACCCTCAACAATGAACTGGAAAGTGGAATCGTATTGTTAGTAATCTGACCTTAGTGACAGACCTAGAACATTGTCTAGTTCTTCACTTAAAGAGGTGGTTCACCTTCAAGTTAACTTTTAGTATGTTATAGAATGGTCTAAGCAACTTTTCAATTGGTCTTCATTATTTATTTTTTATAGTTTTGGAATTAATTGCTTTTTTATTCTGACCTTTTCCAGCTTTCAAATGGGGGTCACTGACCCCATCTAAAAAACAGATGCTCTGTCAGGCTATAAATGTAGTGTTATTACTGATCTTTCTATTCAGGCCTCTCCTGTTCATATTCCAGTTTCTTATTCAAACCAATGTATGATTGTTAGGGGAATTTGGAGCCTAGGAACCAGAATGCTGAAGTTGTAAACTGGAGAATTGTTGAATAGAAAGCTAAATAACTCAAAAAAACACAAATAATAAAAAATGTAAACCAATTGCAAACCTACGTCATACTAAAAGTTAACTCAACACCTTTAAAGGAGAACTAAAGCCTAAATAAAGAAGTAGCTAGAAATGTTGTACATTATGTTTTGTGCTTCTGTACCAGCCCAAGGCAACCGCAGCCCTTTAGCAGTAAAGATCTGTGTCTCCAAAGATGCCCCAGTAGCTCCCCATCTTCTTTTCTGCTGATTCACTGCACATGCTCTGTGCTGCTGTCACTTACTGAGCTTAGGGACCCACTCACAATATACAGTACACATAGAATAGAAATGTCACAATATAAGGCTGATTAGTAATTAATACAGATAATTACTACATGGCAGCACAGAAACCAGTGCAATTAGCATCAGAATTTAATAATCAGCAAACCTGTAGCATCAGCTTATATTACAGCCAGGGAAGCTCATTTTCTGCTGGATAATTAGTGACGAGCCCTAAGCTTAGCTTCTCAACAGCCAATCAGAGCCCACTGAGCATGTGAGTGTCACAGACACTTTCCAAGATGGTGACCCCCTGTGACAAGTTTGAAGTCCTGGATCATTGCTGCTATTGACAAGCTCAAACTTTAGCCTCGTGCAATAAGTTCACTATATAAAATATGCCATTTTTAGCACTTCAGTAAATGTAAGGAGAACCAGGGTCGGACTAGGGGGGGTGAGGGCCCACAGGGGCTGACACAACAGGGGCCCGCCACCCAATAGCCGCCACTCCCCCTCCCATTAGCAGGGCCCCCAGTCGCTAGGCTCCCTCTGTCCCCCCAACCCGCCGGGAGGAGAGGTCAGGAGCACCGGTTATGGCGGGTCTGGGCCATCAGGGCCCACCGGGTTTTTTCCTGGTGTCCTTCCGGCCCCATCCGACGTTGAACAGAACCCTCACAAATCACTTCTCTGCCTCTGTCTCCCTGGCACCTGCTGGAAGGGATCTCTTTTCAGTAACTCCTGTCTATATACCAGGCGACCCCTGTGGCAGTTTGGGTGCATGCCCACTGCTCTGATGGATCTTACCTGCTCCATTAGAGCGCCATATTCCTGGTCATATTCTATTGCCTGCACCAATAATAACCCACAGGCTATGCAGCCCACTCACCAAGGCGCAAATTCACGAAGCGCCGAACGCTAGCGTTAATTCGCTAGCGTTTGGCATTTTCGCTACTGTGCAAATTCACTAACGAACGCTGGCGTATTTTCGCTAGTGTTACTTCGCATCCTTACGCCAGGCGAATTTTCGCTAGCGATGTAACTACTCAAATTCACTAACTTGCGCAGTGTACTGAACGCTACCTTTTACGCTAGACTTCCTTCGCCACCTCAGCCCTGGCGAAGCGCAATAGAGTAGATAGGGATTGTTTCCAAAAAAGTCAAATTTTTTTCTAAGTCCCAAAAAACGCCGGCGTGTTTTCTACATGATGGGTGATAGGCTGAAAGAGATCGAAAATATTTTTGGGGCTCCCCTCCTTCCCCCCTACATTTCCTGACTCATGGCAACTTACCTAGACAGTGGGCACATGTGTAGGGCAAAATAAATTTTTTATTTGCTGATTTGAAGGTTTTCTAGGCATTTGTAGTGCTGATACGTGTTCCTCCATTGAAATTTGAATTTCGCGCCGTATGCAATTTAGCCTTCACTAGCGTAACTTCGCTTTATATAGCGAATCAACGCTAGTGCAACTTCGCAACCTTACGCTACCCCTGTGCGCAACTTCGGATTTTAGTGAATTTGCGGAGCGCTGGCGAAAATACGCCTGGCGAAGTGCGGCGAAGTGCGGCGAAGTTGCGCCTGGCGCAACTTCGCATCTTAGTGAATTTGCCCCCAAGTGTCAGCCTGGACAGTCTCTGCTCACAGCCTCCCATAACTTCAAAATTTGAATAAAAAAGACCAATTGAAATTTATTTAAAAAACACAACGTTTTTAACTTCGGGTGAATAGGCTGTATTCCAATATTCCGAATCGAAGTTTTAGCGCATTCAATTGAATTAGAATCTAAGTATTTGTGCCAAAGAACTTTACCAAATGACTCCAGATAGGTTCTAAGAGATCCAGCACAGGCTAAAACAGCAATTCGGCAGGTTTCAGATGGCGAATGGTTGAAGACGAAGTTTTAAAGAGACATTACATGATAAATTACGATATTCGAACAGTCTAACTTTTTTCAAATTCAAATAGAATTTTAGCTTATTCGATAGTCGAAGTACACAAAAATAGCGAATTTTTTTACTTTGAATTTTCACTTCGACCCTCCATAAATCTGCCCCTATGTTTTTTTAAAGAAAATGTGTCTACGTTATTTATTTTGTATAGTTTTTAATTATATGCCATTTTATTCTGACTCTTTTCAGCTCAAATGGCCATCATCTTTATAGTTATTGCTACTTTTCATTACTCCTCTTTCTATTCAGGTCTTCTCCTATTCATATACCAGTCTTTTATACAAATCAAATCAATGCATAGTTGCTAGGGACATTTGGACCCTGGCAACCAGAAATTGCAAACTGGAGAGCTGCCTAATAATAAAAAAGAAACCAACTGCAGATTGTCAGAATTCCATCTCTTTATCAAAATAAAAGTTAATTCAAAGGTGAACAACCTCTTTAATTCAGGACATTGGTTTCTAAGCCAAAGTACAAATGACTGGGCCAGTGTGCAGGGGTTTCTAGCAGGAACATGTAATAGAGAGAACCTGCTACGTGTTGTGGGACTAATGGTTCCGGGAGGAATTCCAGAGTGAAAGGTGAATAATTTTTCCAATACAAACCAAGGTGTGAGAAACTGATAAAATACACAGTAAATATACGGTATAAACAGCATTGAGAAAGCACCATACATGTACTCTATTCTATGGTTTTAATACAGGGGCAATAGATTGGTTCATCAGCAGAAGCCTGTGCATAAAGACATACAAATCCTCACACATAGTAACATAGTAAGTTAGGTTGAAAAAAGACACACGTCCATCAACTTCAACCTTTTAACTTTGTTTTTTTGTTTTTTTAACCTGCCTAACTGCCAGTTGATCCAGAGGAAGCCTCTCCAATTTGCCTCAGAGGGAGAAAAACTTCCTTCCCGACTCCAAAATGGCAATGGGACCAGTCCCTGGATCAACTTGTACTATGAGCTATTTCCCATATCCCTGTATTCCCTCACTTGCTAAACACCATCCAACCCCTTCTTATACCTATCTAATGTATCAGCCTGTACCACTGATTCAGGGAGACAATTCCACATCTTCACAGCTCTCACTGTAACAAACCCCATTCCGTACACATATTGGAATATTTCATTTCATACTAAAGTTCCACTGGCATCTCAGCAAAAGTTAAAGGGGAATGTCACTGAAATTAACTGCAACTATAGACACCATCTCTCCCTACTATACCTGCTATCCCACAGTCACACTCCCTTCCCAGAGACTATTATCCACTGTTACTATAGGCACCATCTCTCCCTACTATACCTGCTATCCCACAGTCACACTCCCTTCCCAGAGACTATTATCCACTGTTACTATAGGCACCATCTCTCCCTACTATACCTGCTATCCCACAGTCACACTCCCTTCCCAGAGACTATTATCCCACTGTTACTATAGGCACCATCTCTCCCTACTATACCTGCTATCCCACAGTCACACTCCCTTCCCAGAGACTATTATCCACTGTTACTATAGGCTCCAGCTCTCCCTACTATACCTGCTATCCCACAGTCACACTCCCTTCCCAGGGACTATTATCCACTGTTACTATAGGCACCATCTCTCCCTACTATACCTGCTATCCCACAGTCACACTCCCTTCCCAGAGACTATTATCCACTGTTACTATAGACACCATCTCTCCCTACTATACCTGCTATCCCACAGTCACACTCCCTTCCCAGAGACTATTATCCCACTGTTACTATAGGCACCATCTCTCCCTACTATACCTGCTATCCCACAGTCACACTCCCTTCCCAGAGACTATTATCCACTGTTACTATAGGCACCATCTCTCCCTACTATACCTGCTATCCCACAGTCACACTCCCTTCCCAGAGACTATTATCCCACTGTTACTATAGGCACCATCTCTCCCTGCTATACCTGCTATCCCACAGTCACACTCCCTTCCCAGAGACTATTATCCACTGTTACTATAGGCTCCAGCTCTCCCTACTATACCTGCTATCCCACAGTCACACTCCCTTCCCAGAGACTATTATCCACTGTTACTATAGACACCATCTCTCCCTACTATACCTGCTATCCCACAGTCACACTCCCTTCCCAGAGACTATTATCCACTGTTACTATAGGCACCATCTCTCCCTACTATACCTGCTATCCCACAGTCACACTCCCTTCCCAGAGACTATTATCCCCACTGCTACTATAGGTCCCCCAGCCACTTAAATAGAAATAAAACTGCCCACTTAAGTGTTGCCCCAGCAGTTATTCTAGGCTATAATCCCTAGGACCAGGTATAGGCAGTTTTTACAAGGAACACATATGCAACTTTGACACTGATTTTACGCAGTTCCTATGTGTATCATTAATTCTTCCCAAAATAGATACATTTTATGAGCTATGTGTGTGTTAACCCTTTGACCTATCTTGTGCTGGAAATCACAGCATTTCACAATCCAGAGACCAAGTCAAACACACAAAGATGGTAACTAGATAACAATAACCGCACACAATCATTTATATCAGAATGACAAGTAGGTAAATAGGCTGATGCTTCATGGCCTCACTCACAGAACTCCAGGTTTACAGCCTGACTGCTATTCAATCACCCCCAGATGCAATTGAGAGAAATGACTTTATGGCTCTTTATATACAGTACATGCAGCAGATACGTGACAAACGCCGAGTAACACAATGTTATCTGAGTTGATTTTATTTAGTTTTTACAACAAAAACAAATATTCTTATACATGTCGAAACGCAGTGGCATCCAATAATGAGTCAATAACGCTCTCACAAAGTTTACTGTGTTTATTGACCATCTGTTTTCATATAAATATACTGTATAAATATATATGTATTGTCTATATTAGCAATAAGGCCAATTCTGCACTTTACGGTTTCACATGCTTTGCCAGCTTGCAATGCCACCCCTGCTGTATAATATGTATAATGTGTAATCACAAATGCGTGTTTAATAAAAAAGTACAGGTGCTACCTTATAGAGTCCTTTTATTGAAGAATTCCATTTATAGTGACATTTGACCATGCATCACCCTTATAATACATGAGTGATACTCAGAGTTCCCTGTATAACTCAGCCTGCAGCCTTGTGTCTTTATATGGTCACAGAACAACCCCTCAGTGACTTCTAATATCCTTATCATTTACAGTAGGGGTTACATTATGCCTTATAATACATGAGTGATACTCAGAGTTCCCTGTATAACTCAGCCTGCAGCCTTGTGCCTTTATATGGTCACAGAACAACCCCTCAGTGACTTCTAATATCCTTATCATTTACAGTAGGGGGTACATTATCCCTTATAATACATGAGTGATACTCAGAGTTCCCTGTATAACTCAGCCTGCAGCCTTGTGCCTTTATATGGTCACAGAACAACCCCTCAGTGACTTCTAATATCCTTATCATTTACAGTAGGGGGTACATTATCCCTTATAATACATGAGTGATACTCAGAGTTCCCTGTATAACTCAGCCTGCAGCCTTGTGCCTTTATATGGTCACAGAACAACCCCTCAGTGACTTCTAATATCCTTATCATTTACAGTAGGGGGTACATTATCCCTTATGATACATGAGTGATGCTCAGAGTTCCCTGTATAACTCATCCTGCAGCCTTGTGCTTTTATATGGCCACAGGCTTCTAATCTCCTTATATATAAAAGCAGGGGGTACATTATTCCTGTTATAAACAGCCTGCACATAACATTATCTAAACAGGAAGTTATGAATAAATAAAGGATTGCTGTCATAATAAAAGATGTTCTTATAAACTGCCTCTCCCTTGCTGCAGGCCCAAGGTCCCTTGCATGAGTGAGTTCAAGCTGGCACATGTCGTATAGCTAAGCATTAGTTGTTGATAAGGAAAATGAGGTTTTATTGCCTTTAAAAAAGGTCTCTATAGTGACAGGGAGCAGGTCTGGACTGGGATTTAAAATAGGCTCTGGCATTTCAAATACACAGAGGCCCAAACTGCCTCCACCAGCCCAATAAATAGTGAGTGTCTATGACATCTTACAGCAGCCCCTCTGCCAATCCAGTCTGGCAGGGAGCACAGAACCCTATTGTACCCTTCTGTCTGCCTCTAAAGCAATGGTTCATACTGGCACGAAATGCAAATCAGTTGGTGCCGCTCCATATTTTGCTCCTGTGCCCATCAAAGATATGGATTCAAACTATATTCCAGCAGTCAGAGGATAAGGGCATCACATACACAAGGATATCCAGTTTGGGATTGTAGGCTCAATGGGAGAAACAACACAGCCCTAAAATCAATATGAATATATATTCAACGTGAGTTACTGTATCAGGGGGCGGCAGAGGAGGAGAGTCACACTCTACAGATTTATATAACACAACAACAGAAAAGGGCAAGCAAACGAATAAGCATGGAGCAGAGTGATAACGTCAATGAAACTATTGGTTTCTTCTGATATCTGCTTTTCATCACCTCTAATGAAAAGTTCAGGTGCTCTCGGTATCAGCTCGGTAGGAAGAAGGCTTATTCGGTGGGTGCCAATAAATACCAACAGCCCTAGAATCAATTGGCGGATAGGGAGTGTACTGGCTTGCCTGGTCTATCTGACCCCTAAATCTCCAAACGATGACTAATGACTGATCTTCATTAGTGAGGAACTCTCTGGTTTCGAACCAGGGACCTCTACCCAGCTGCGGGCAATTGCTCGTTTGAGGTCTATTTAAGTCTGATTCCCAGACACCCCTGTGCTGGATTATTGGCCTTCCTGCTAACTCCAAGCCTTGTGACCTTGTAATCTTGATTTGATTCCTGTTTCTTCTCCTGTTCCTGAATCCAGTAATCTTGTCCCGTTTCCTGCTCTGTTCCTATCTGCTTCCTGTTCCCTCTGATTTTTGGATCTCCCGGGATTGACCTTGGCTTGTTTTTGACCTTGCCTGTATTGTGCCCGTCCCGACCGTTCACCTGTCCCTCATATGTTTGTTTGCCACCTGACTTTTGACCTGAATCTGGACGTTTTTTGCTGCTTTGTACTTTTCTGCAGAGGTCTGTGCACATTTTTTGTTTATTAAAAACCTTAAGGGCAAAAAGTTGTACTGACAATGTGTAAGGATTCATGGACAGGAGCCAATGTGCTGTATAACTTAAAGGGATACTGTCATGGGAAAAAAAAAAATTCAAAATGAATCAGTTAATTGTGCTGCTCCAGCAGAATTCTGCACTGAAATCCATTTCTCAAAAGAGCAAACAGATTTTTTTTATATTCAATTTTGAAATCTGACATGGGGCTAGACATATTGTCAATCTCCCAGCTGCCCCAAGTCATGTGACTTGTGCTCTGATAAACTTCAATCACTCTTTACTGCTGTACTGCAAGTTGGAGTGATATCACCCCCCAGCAACCAAACAAAAGAACAATGGGAAGGTAACCAGATAACAGCTCCCTAACACAAGATAACAGCTGCCTGGTAGATCTAAGAACAACACTCAATAGTTAAAACCCATGTCCCACTGAGACACATTCAGTTTCATTGAGAAGGAAAAACAGCAGCCTGCCAGAAAGCATTTCTCTCCTAAAGTGCAGGCACAAGTCACATGACCAGGGGCAGCTGGGAAATTGACAAAATGTCTAGCCCCATGTCAGATTTCAAAATTGAATATAAAAAAATCTGTTTGCTCTTTTGAGAAATGGATTTCAGTGCAAAATTCTGCTGGAGCAGCACTATTAACTGATTCATTTTGAAAAAAAAAAATTTCCCATGACAGTATCCCTTTAAGTTATACAGCACATTGGCTCCTGTCCATGAATCCTTACACATTGTCAGTACAACTTTTTGCCATTGTTTGATAGAATTCCGGAACTGCCTCAACAACAACCCTAGTTCTTGTCGTAGATTCAGAGCTTCACCAATCAAACCTTTAGTCTGGGGCTCCATTTTCTCCTGCTTTCTGAATATTCCCGACATATTTCATCATTACGTCTTTTGAACTCCTATCTTCTTCTATCTTTTTCTTCATTTCAGTCTTTCTTTCACCTAACTATAGAACAATAGACAATTATGCATCATCACGATGTTCAGAAAGGTTCCCCACTTTGAAAATGTTATGTTTAAAAAATAGTAATTATAATCACATGCAATTAATTGAACAAGCCCAATATTTTGGTTTCAAAGCTGATTCATTGATGTAATTTGATTTAATTTAATTGATTCCCGTATCATGATCCGATAACCATGAATTTCCATCAGATAACAAGCAATTGAAGGCTCTGAGTCAGTCTTGGAGTGTCCAAGGAAGTTATTCTGTGGTTTGACTAATTGCGGTTCTGCCAAACTAAACGAGAAAATGAGTGAGTCATCTTAACTGCTACAAATTTCAAGAATGTCAGATAACAGTACGGTTACTTAATTAATATACTGAAGTCGTTTTCTTGCTGTGCAATTCGGGCAACATTGCTCTAGATTCAGTGACCCTCAGATGAGGCCCACACTCTCTTCTCTTCTACTGCACTGAAATGATTTGTAGACCAAGAGCTGACACAAGTAGAGGGGTTCCAAAGGCAGTGTTGGACAGGGCCTTCTAGAGCCAACTGAGAACTTGCCATCCAGGGCCCACTCTCACAACAATTATATGGACACAGCACCAAATGGTAAAGAGTTTATATAGATTTATGATGGAAATAAGAATGGGTCGTTGTGATGGCCAAATTGATTCTTTGCTTCAAAGAGAATCTTTCCTCGTCTACTGCTGAAATGGCTTGAAACCCAAGATCTGACATAACTAAAGCAGTGTTGGACAGGGCCTTCTAGAGCCACTCGGGAACCTGACATCCAGCACTCATAACAATTACTATATGGACACAGTACAGACTTTTAGACCAGTCTGGCTCTATGTTAAGGACATTTTGTATTGATAAGATAACAGCTGGGATGCCAATGTATTCTGTTTAGTGGGGAATGAAATGTCAAGTTTTTTTTTTCTCCCATAACTTTCCTAGAATCAAAAAGGCCTCACACTTCTAGCAGGCTGCGGAGTTGGGCAACACAGAAGGGTACCCAAGGTGAGATCCCTGGTTGAAACTCCTCGCTCTCAGCACTCTATTCATAAGTGGCAGGAGAGTGTGTAGGCTTCTCCCTCTAGCCCCTTACCCATCCCATAACTTGTGTATCATTTATACAGTACATGCACATTAAGGAGTGGAACAGGACATGAACTGCAATGGGGCCTGCACTCTCTGACATTTAAATCATCCATTATTGCCCTGCTCAGAAGTGCTGCACACTCTTGCGATCCATAGTGCTTGTTCTCTTCTGCCCAGACTCCTTAAATCTGCAGGATGCCAAACACTGGTAATCGGGAAGCCAGCAAATAGCAGACCTGACAGGGAACTGCAGTCTGTCTTTCCCTATGAGACGACAGGGCTGTGATTGGCTACCCACATTATACTTCTGAGGAAGGACCATAGGAGCACACTCACTACTCATTGGACCAGACAGATTCTATTAGGAGCCCTAAGAAAGGTATTATTTTTAGAGGTGCCAATCTTTTTTACCCTATATTGAAATCATTGGCTACTGTAAATGATGAGGGTGATTGCTACTAATACTAATAAGATTATTATTCCCCACTGGAAGCAATGCACAAGGGACAATACAACAGTTTGTGTAGCGTTAACTTTTCTTTCATTAACCAACATTCAATTTTGGGGTGTATATCCCCTTAGATTAGCTGCTAATTAATCACCATCGACCTGGCATTGTAGGTAAGATCTCTCTTTGCCAAGCCGGGATTTATTCTTGTATTTCTGCATTCCTTACATTCACCAGGGCACAGCGGAGCTGTCAATGGCATTTAATGAACGTTACAATCAATGTCTCTGGATTTGCAGGTCTCGTGAATTACTGTGCAATTTGTTGTAGCAAACCTGTAATTTCCTCTAATATGCCCCTAAGCATTGGCATTGTGGTCACACCCTCCTTTCTTACATACAAGTCCCTTTGATGAATATGCCAAGGACCTTCTCCCTGTTACAGTATATGATTAGTTATAGTCAACAGAAGAGCTTTTTTCCCAAGTCCAATGTAAATAAGTGCTAATGGGTGCAGTTTTGTGCTCTTGCATTTGCAATGGGGGTAGGCCCGGATTTGTGGAGAGGCCACAAAGGCCCGGGCCTAGGGCAGCAAGGTTTTTTGGGAGGCATGCCACCCAGCTGCATTCTAAGGAGCACTGGGGACACATACTCCTGTGCTCATGTGGGTGCTAAGACCTTAGGGTGCCCAAGGCTGAAATCCTGCCCTGACTGGGGGCATTGTGTAATAATATTACCTGTGCGGCGGGGTCGCCTGCCTCGTGGTTACTTGGCACCAGATCCAGCGTCATCTTGATTTCTAGGGCATGTGCGGCGCGCCTGCATGCCTTTTGAAGGTACAGGCGCGCTGGCGTGATTAAGCCAGCGCCCATTGGCGCATGTTTTGGTGCGAAATTTAGTGTATTTAAGGCCCATTCTAACCCCCAGCCAGTGCCCATGATAGAACTTGTTTCTAGTGGTTTCCTAAGCCTTGTGCATCCGATCTGTTCCGTATCTTGTCTGTTTGATTACCCGTGTTTGACCCAGCCTGTTCCTGACTATTCTGCATTCTGTATCCTGACCCTTGCCTGCCTACGATCCTGCTTAACCCCTTGATTGACAACCCGGTTTGACCCTTGCCTGCCTGACGATTCTTGATATCCGCCTGCCTCGACCCAGCCTGTCTGACGATTCTCTTGCCTGCTCCATTTGTACCGTGACCTTCGGCCCAAAAGACTCTGCTAACAGCCGTGCCCCTTTGCCAGCCAGAACATCTCGCCTTGTACCCCTCGTTAAGTCCAGGTGGCACCCAAGGAAGCTGAGGGCTCCTCCCGAAGCCCAACGGTGGTCACACTACTGGTGAAGCCGAGCCGAGACCAGGGTGCTTGGCACTTGTTCTGGTATTGGGTGCCGGTCGTGACACATTGTTAAAGAATGCTAAGTAAATGTCCCACATTATAATAACAACAGGAGCAGTCAAATAGCTAGTCATAGAGATGTCTACCCAGCTGGCTCTTTTTTGGGAGCATTTAGCCATATATTTATCAAAGAGTGTAAATACCGCCTCTCTCCACTCATTTCTATGGGATTTTTTAAATGCGTATTTATCAAATGGTGAACTTCCACTATCACCATTTGATAAATTTGCCATTAAAAATCCCATGAAAATGAATGGATATGCGACCATATGCGACATCTTTTCTTATACACAACAGACAGGGATCTTTATCATAATAGAGTAGGACGCCTTCTGCTTCTACAACTGCACCTCACTAAATACTAGGAACTAAACCAACTATGTTTGGATGTTTGTAAATGTATAAATATTAAAGGGGACCTATAGCAAAAATGAAAAATTAATATAAGCTTCAGCATACTGAAATAAAAATCTTCTACATATAATCTATTAAAAATGATGTACTGTTTCTGAAATAATCAAGTTAATGTTCACTATTTCTCTTCATTCTGTCTTCATTCAGCAGTTGGTTGTCAGATATTCATTGACAGTTAGATCCAATATATCTTATAGGGCGGCTCCTGTTGCCTAGCAGATGTATTAGAGGTCACTCTATTAAACTCACCAGACATCATGTCTCTCTACATGCAGGATTTGTGCAAAAGGCAGTTATTTTGTTAGATTTTGTTTGTACTGGAATCAGTTATTTGAGTGAGCTCTAAATCTGCTAGGAAAGGAGCCCCGTATAAGATATATTGGATCCAACTGTCAATGAATAAATATCTGACATCCAACTGCTGCATGAAGACAAAATTAATAGAAACAGATGCTGAGAGAGGTATAGTGAAGATAAACTTGATTTTTTCAGAAACAATGCAGAAAATTTCTTATTTCAGTATGCTGAAGTTTATATTAAATATTCATGTTCGCGATAGTTCCCCTTTAAAGTTGATAAAAGCAAATATACAAATAAGTGATTACATTATTTATGCCACAGAATGTAGGTCACCATGCCGCCTTTAAACTAAGGTCAGTTAGACTTAAAGAAGTGATTTGTTTGTGTATAAAGAACTGCCCAATAGTAGTTCCTCTCTGTTTGGGCCATGGCCCCTAAGTGATGTGCCAAATTGTTCTCTATTAGCTCCACTTGTATATGTTTATAATGTTTAAAAGGCATAAATAACTTTCAAAATATATCATATACCCTGTTTGGGCCTCTGTGTACTTGAAATGCCATCGACTATTTGGGTTTTCAGTCCGGATCTGATTTTTAAGTTTATTTGTTAAAGGAGACGGAAAGGCTTGGTGGCAAATGTTAGGCACCCCCAAGTGATTGTATTGACTTACCTGAAAGCCGTTGCAGTTTTCTGCTGATAGGAGCACCAGCCCGGGGTTATACCAGTGAGCACCATAAAGCAATCCCCTTCTGTCTTCAAATTTCCCAGGGCAAAAACATGTTCAGTTGAACGAAACAGCCGACTTTCAATTTAAAGTTCTGCTCTCCATTCTACTGCGCATGAGCAGCCGCGCAGAGAAGGAGGATGACGGAAGAAGATTGCTCCGTGGTGCTCTCTGGTATAACCCCGGGCCAGTGTAGGAGCACCGGCCCGGGGTAAGTGAATACAATCACACTTGGCACCCCCAAGTGCAACAAGCCTTTCCTTCTCCTTTAACAAATAAACTCAAAGGGGCAAATTCACTAAGATTTGAAGTTGCGCCAGGCGCAACTTCGCCGCACTTCGCCGCAGTTTGCCAGGCATATTTTCGCCAGCGCTCCGCAAATTCACTAAAATCCGAAGTTGCGCACAGGGGTAGCGTTAGTTTGCGAAGTTGCGCTAGCGTTAATTCGCCAAGCGAAGCGAAGTTTCGCTAGCGATGGTTAATTTGCATACGGCGCGAAATTCAAATTTCAATGGAGGAACGCGTATCTGCACTACAAATGCCTAGAAAACCTTCAAAACATCAAATATAAATGTTATTTTGCCCTACACATGTGCCCACTGTCTTGGTAAGTTGCCATGAGTCAGGAAATGTAGGGGGGAAGGAGGGGAGACCCAAAAAAAATTTCGATCTTTTTCAGCCTATCACCCATCATGTAGAAAACACGCCAGCGTTTTTTGGGACTTAGAAAAAAATTTGACTTTTTTGGAAACAATCCCTATCTACTCTATTGCGCTTCACCTGGTCTGAGGTGGCGAAGGAAGTCTAGCGTAAAAGGTAGCGTTCAGTACACTGCGCAAGTTAGTGAATTTGCGTAGTTACTTCGCTAGCGAAAATTCGCCTGGCGTAAGTGTGCGAAGTAACACTAGCGAATTGACGCTAGCGTTCGGCGCTTCAGCGCTTAGTGAATTTGCGCCAAAGATCAGATCCGGACTGAAAATCAAAATAGTCTATGGCATTTCAAGTACACAGAGACACAGTATTTTCATGATTGATTTCACTAGAATTAGCACTAGGCAAGTTAGGAAACAAAGCAGCGAGGAAATTATCATTTCACGCTTCATATGAATCTCAACTGGCAAGAGTTTCCTCCTTTGTGTTGTGCTAAATATGCTTGGGGCTTGTCTGTCTCTCTTACTGTTTGCTTATATGATGTGAATCGGCTGCCATTCCCTAGGCTAATTATAGTGAGGCCGTTACACAAAAATCAATCATGTCACCGAGCACTTAAGGGGATGGAAACACATAGATATAAGTGCTGAAAGAATGAAAGGGAATATAATTTTAAACAACAAATATACATTGCTTACCTGGGACAGGCAGACGCTGCTTTCAATAGCAATTACATTACAGATAGCTTAAAATACTCAAAAAAGTTTAAAAAAAGAAAATTTTAGTTTGGGGTTTACATTGTCTTTAAAATGTTCTGGTGGGGGAACTGGGAACTTGGAGAGCTCACTGTGGCCTTCCCAAGGGATGCTTCCCATTCTTTCCATGGGAAGCATGTGGGCCGGAAAGAAGACTATACCTAAAGGCCCCCGATAGAAGCTGACGACAGACCGAGTCGGCAGCTTATTGGCTCATGTGTGGGGCCATCCGACGGGCGTCCCCAATCAATTTCTAGCCGAAAGTCGGCCAGATGTGGATCGGGCAGGTTAAAAAATCCCGTCAGGTCGCGGCCGCATCTTTTCGTTGATGTGGTCCCACGATCCGAACGCCCCCCATTCTGATCCGATCATTGTGCCCTAGGTTCCACGATCAGATCAGCCCGATATCGCCCATCTCAATGTTTAGAGAGATCCGGGGAGAGATCCGCTCGTTTGGCGACATCGCCAAAAGGGCGTATCTCCCTGTGTATGGCCACCTTTAGGTGCAATAAGAAAGTTAGAAGGCCGCAAGCTGGAAATTTCCTATATGCACCGATCAGCAACAACAGCGACAGGGGTTTTTGTGTGTTAACCAAGTATCTGACATGGTGGGGGAGCCTGGTTAGGGCGAGCATGTTTCGGGGGGGGTGGCGGGGTGGAAATTAGGACACAAGACCAAGAAGTATTTGCTTTGGGTGCCAATACAACTTGGCCTGGCCCTGAAAGAACAACGAAAGGCATTTTGGTTTCCTTTAGAATTTTGGTGGCCATGAGCCTTAGCCTGTAACATAATGTAAGGCCAATGAGTTTGCCAATATTTCAACATGAAAAGGAATTTGGATAAAGGTCCTTTATGCTCTTACACATGGTGATGAAAACACCATGTAGCAATTAAGGTGGCCTGTAATGACTTGTTGGTGTTACATACATGTAATTATGTCCAAGTGGATTTCTGAGGAATCTACCCTATTTTGCACCACTTTCTCACCCATAGCCCCAGTCTCTCTCATTTGCAACTGATCAGGGTCATCATGGGCAAAACATGCGCAGGTAAAGTATCATGATAACATCATTCTATGATTCAACCAAGTGACAAACTGCCAGACCCAGGACAAATGGGTACAGTTGTGAAACAGGCGATTGCGCTGTAATGTGTATAGATGGGAGGTCTTGTTACGCAATGTACTAATATCAGCACTGCCTCTAAGAACATCCCATATTGTGAGTCACCTTGAGATAGGATTTTTTGAGGCCAGTTGCATGGATTCCTTTACTCTACCACATGTCTTCATGGCCTCAGATATGATACTTGTTAGCTGATGTCCAAGCAAACGCAAAGATCACTTTAAACAATGATGCCACTAATTACAATGGCAACTACTAAGGAAGAAAGTACCGTTTGGGGAGGATAGGAGGCAGAAGGAATGGTTTGTATACACAACAAAGTGTGTCCCACTACGTTCGTGGAGGAAACACATAGAAGACAGACCTTGCCCATACTTTATGAACTCGTCTATGATCTTGTCATGAGCTTAGGGAGGCCCATGCCAACATTTCTACCTTGATCCAATAAAGTCAAATGATCACTTGTCTGCATTATAAAGTAGCTGAGATTAAGGGCACGCCTGCTGTGTTCCTACAATTATTGTGAAATGATGGTGTAATAAAGGAGTGAACCTTTATCAATAACAATACTTGTATTAATTTAAATAAATATATGATTACAAATATACAGGATAAATGATTAAACCTTTTGATATAATAACTTACACACACACACAAGTAAAGGTAGAATTTAAAAATGTTTACTTAATTAGGGATGCACCGAATCCACTATTTTGGATTCGGCTGAACCCCCAAATCCTTTGCTAAAGATTTGGCCGAAAACCGAACAGAATCTGAAGGGGAGGGGAAAACATTTTTTACTTCCGATTTCCCTCTCCACCCCTAATTTGCATATGCAAATTAGGATTCGGATTCGGTTCGGCTGAGCAGAAGGATTCGGCCAAAACCGAATCCTGCTAATAAAAGGCCGAATCCTGGCCGAATCATGAACTCGGTGCATCCCTACTTCATATAATGGTAATTACAAGAATAACCAGTTCTGCATCAATTCAGCACAATCAGGGAGCCCCACAACCTTTGGTTCATCATGCTCAGGTTCCCGATAATCAAGCGATGATCCAAATCCTGGCACCCACTCATGGGTCCGAGGTGAAGCTACCCATGTAAAGTGAAGGTGTGCTTTATAATCAATAGTTAAAGAGACCTTTAACCCCAAATGCTGACCTAGGTAATATATTTAGCTTAAGGAGGTCTTCAGCCCAAAATGCTGTCCAATGAAATTCTAAAAGATCAGCAAGAACTTTGTATCTCTTTCACCAAGACTTGGTTTGTTACTCAATCTGAGTCTTGTTTGTCTGCTGTCTGTTTATTCATTCTTAAAGATGTTTGCTGGGCAACAATGCCTGTGTTTGCTATAGAACCTTTGCCCAGCAATAGAACTACATCAGGGACATTGGACTCAAATAACCATCCCAAAATCTGCTCAAACTTAAGGTTTGATTCACTATAAATCATAGTTACATAGTTAAATTGGGTTGAAAAAAGACAAAGTCCATCAAGTTCAACCCCTCCAAATGAAAACCCAGCATCCATACATACACTCCTCCCTACTTTTAATTAAATTCTATATACCCATACCTATACTAACTATAGAGCTTAGTATCACAATAGCTTTTGATATTAAGGGGCATGTTTACTAACATTGGAGATAAATATCTGGAGAGATTTCTGGAGATGTTGCCCATGGCAACCAATCAGCAATTAGATTTAAACAGCCACAGCCAAGTTAGAAAACAAAAGCAAAGATCTGATTGGTTGCTATGGGCAACATCTCCAGAAATCTCTCCAGATATTTATCTCCAATGTTAGTAAACATGCCCCTATGTCTGTCCAAGAAATCATCCAAGTCCCTCTTATAGTCATTAACTGAATCAGCATCACAACATCACCCGGCAGTGCATTCCCCAACCTCACTGTCCTGACTGTGAAGAACCCCCTACGTTGCTTCAAATGAAAGTTCTTTTCTTCTAGTCTAAAGGGGAGGCCTCTGGTACGGTGATCCACTTTATGGGTAAAAAGGTCCCCTGCTATTTGTCTATAATGTCCTCTAATGTACTTGTAAAGTGTAATCATGTCCCCTCGCAAGCACCTTTTTTCCAGAGAAAACAACCCCAACCTTGACAGTCTCCCCTCATAATTTAAGTCTTCCCTCCCTCTAACCAGTTTAGTTGCACTTAGTCTCTGCACTCTCTCCAGCTCATTTATATCCCTCTTAAGGACTGGAGTCTAAAACTGAACTGCATACTCAGATATCAGATATATTGTAAATCATTAAATCAAATATTCACCGTGCTACAGATGGTTGGTTGTTGACGTTCATGGCATATTTAGAACAAAACGAAAATAATGAGCTCAAATACCTTATCTTCATTGTCCCCGTGAGTTTTGATGTCTTTCTTTTTATAGCAAGTATATTGATGGATGCCTTACATGTTCTGAAACAATGACCTCCTATCATGAGACCTTATCCAGATTAATTGCAAAACATTTCTCTAGATAAGCCTTTCCCCCCAGCTGCTAAGATAATGTCAACATGCAATGACCTGCTAATGCTAACCTGATGAGGCGGAACATTAGCACTGATTATTGGTTTGTTCTAAAACCAATGAACTTGAACATTGCTTCAAACCTTCATATTGGCTCTATACTCAATCATGGCCCTATAATTCCAAAGATAGGCGAATAGAGAAATCTATGATCTGTTCCTTCTCCCAGTATACACCCTACAGTCTTGTTAAATAGGGCTAGTCCTGTTCAAACAATGGCTTATTGTCAAAATGTAGCAACTATGAAAGAATGTACACTGAAATCTCCTGAGACATAAGATATCTTAGTCTTAACAGCTGAAATATATAATCTTGGGTTTTTCCAGTTTACAGTAATAAGGAGTCTTGCCGCTATCTAAATATGCTGGTTAAGGTGCTTGGCAGGAGCTCTGGAATCATATGACTTGTTGCCCAACAAGATGACAGACAGGCCTTCAGGCAAGAATATTAAAAATGGATCTACTGCACCAATGCAGTACTCACATCAACCAATCAGATCTCTGCTTGTACTTTCCAACTAGAAGAAGACTAATTAAAACTGTGTATGAACCAACTTCAAGTGGGCAGCCAGAGGAGCAGAGACCTGATACAGTTTTAAATACAGACAGAATGTGCTTTAAAAAGTAATGTTTTAGGCTGATTTATTAAATATTTCTGCATAAACCCTATCATATCAGCTTGAAAAGGGAACTACGATGTTCTGAAAGCTTGCTATGATTATATTAGTTAGCCGATAAAAGTACCACCTTTATACCACTTTGTTATTTTTTATTTCAAAAGGGTTGCCCTGTGCATAAACCCTAATAATCCCTCCCTTGTCTTCCACTTCCTGCTCACTGAATTTGCTATGCAGGGGAGCCAGCGGCTCTCAGCTCACTGCACTGTAGGACAGGAACCAATCAGCAGCTAGCAGGCCCTGATAGGAAACTGAAGCCTTTCTTTGCTTTTGTGACTGCAGGGCTGTGATTGGCTGTCCCCCTCCTACTGTGCTTCTGGCAGGGAGTGTTAGGACACGCCCACCCCTCATTTGAAACTCGGACAAAGACCAGAGAACATCTACGGGGAGCTCCAATAACTAAGAGTTAGTCAGCGACTTGAAGGGTTGCAGGACCAAAGCAGGAAGTAGTGTTCTGGCTATTATGTTACACATCCAGTCACTCCAGTCTTTATACATTACATTTTTGGCTAACTAACTATATTAGATACATTTTTTATTTTGCACAGCCTATCTATTTACCCAGTTTTTATTTTTACACTGAACAATTCCTTTAAAGACAAAATTAATTTATAGCCAAATGTAAAACCAGCACCATATATTATACATGATTGCCTACAAAATAAGGAGGGTTTCATTTATCCATACCTCCCAACATTTTGGAAGTAAAAAGAGGGACAAAATTTTTTTTTTCACACGTAGCGCAGCAATTTTTTGACCACACCCCTTTCTTTGGCCACACCCCCTAATTACCATGTTAGTTTTACAAAATTTGGCAGGTTATGAGAGTTTGAAAATATTTCTCCTTATCTAAACTGTGTTTTTGTGTCTCAAAATTGTTACAAAGTATCTTATTTGCACCTGTTAGCTGTTCTGGGCTCTCTGCTAAAAGCCAATTAAGTGAGAAACTTTGTTTCTTTTTCTGGCTGTTCAGTGCAGAGAAAAGAGGGACTTTCCAGTACAAATAAGGGACTGCGGGTTGAGCTGTCAAAAGAGGGACTGTCCCTCCGAAAAAGGGACAGTTGGGAGGTATGATTTATCCGATATGTTTCCTTTAAAGGTACTTGCACCTAAACTTTAATAATGCTGGAATGATAAAAAGTACACATGGACAGTTGAGCGTATCACATTGTGGGCAAAAAAAAACCATGGAGGATTAGATCTTAAATTGCACTTTGCACACTACACTTGCATTCATAAATGAGCCCTTGTTAGTTTTATGTATATGGACAGCTCCATTCAGCAGTTGTTGAAAGTGCCTGCCATAATTTGAACTATTTGACATATACAACATACAATATTCCCTCTAAGCTGTGCACACAATTCATGACACCAATTGAAAAATCTTTTGTTCTGGCAGGTTTATGTTTAAGGTGGACACTTTCCTGTTACAGTTAGAGCTGCAGTATTTCTGTTCAGGTGATCTCTTAGGCAGCACACAGACCATCACGAAATGGTGGCTCAAGGCAAGAGGTGTAAAAGGCCAATATTTCCTTAAATATAAATATATATAATACACAAAAGCCATGAATATCCTGTAAATTATATCCTTATAAACGGTGAGTTCTGATGTAATTTCTGTCACATGACTCATTGAAATTTGTGTATTATAATAAATAAAGTACCCCCAGTTGCAAAATATGAAGATATTAGAAGTTACCTCGGAGTTCCAAGACCTGTATAAAAACACTCGGCCTTCGGCCTGGTGTTTTTATATGGTCATGAAACTCCTCGGTAACTTATAATATCCTTATATTTTACAAGAGGGGGTACATTATTCACTATATATATATATATATATTTATATATATATATATATATATATCAATACAAAAAAGCTGCACTCCTAGGTCTTCTTTAAGTAAAAAATGAAAAAAATTTTATTGATTCAACGTTTCGGCAACCACACGTGTGCCATCTTCAGGAAGACGGCACACGTGTGGTTGCCGAAATGTTGAATCAATAAAAATTTTTTAATTTTTTACTTAAAGAAGACCTAGGAGTGCGGCTTTTTTGTATTGATAATATCTCTTTTTTTGACCTGCACCCAGGCAGTTGGCCATTGGGTTAAGTGTGCACTGGTTTGGGGATGCTTATATATATATATATATATATATATATATATATATATATATATATATATATATATACCAGTTTGGCAAGATTGTTTAATTTGATATAAAATATCTGTTGCGTAAGTATTCATTTTAGGGGGGTATAGTTTTCCTTTGCAACTTCTCCTGCATTTTTTACACCTCAAATTCAGACTGTAAGCTCTTGCACTCTTCACACCTATAACCCCCTAAAGTCCTGTACTGTTCACAACTGCCCTATGCTCCCTGTGTATGCCATACTCTGCCTTCCCTATGTTCCCTGTGTGTGTCATACTCTACCTTCCCTATGTTCCCTGTGTGTGTCATACTCTGCCTGCCCTATGCTCCCTGTGTGTGTCATACTCTGCCTGCCCTATGTTCCTTGTGTGTTCCACAATGCACCAGTCATTCAGGACATGTGTGAACAGATACACATGCAAACCTGGCCCTGGGGCCCAATGTGCTCACAGCTAGGAAGGAGCTCCAGTCCCCTGTAAAGCCTATCACTGCCCTTAATTTCTTCAAGATGGGACCTAACTGTCATCAGGGAAAGGTTCTGCTAGCAATAACCAGCTATGATCCCATAAACCCCTACTTCATGAGACAAATAAATTAGGGTCCAGGCAGTGCAAAGCTCTTAAATTTATCAATGTAGTTCATTTAAACAGTGCGTGCAACTAGAGCTGATCAGGGCCATATTTTCTATATATGTACCAGAAAGCCAGTGCCTTTGGGGAGGCACATGTACAGGGAAAAAATGCCCACTGCTAGACACTTGCAACTAAATCTATCCTTTTCCTTCCATTGCTCATTCTTTTGCATTCAACACATGCGCCAGTCACGTTGACCAAGAGATAATGCGCCATTTCAGCCTGCTTTGATATTGATGGATCTTCATAAACACACCTCCTTGATTCTGAAGCTAGCAAGACTGGCGGGATTATTGTATTGTAACTCAAGCCACACCTCCATATTGCCCCATATCTTAGATATCCATGACTAAAACCGAAAAATATGGAAACAAGGTTTTAATTTCTCCAAATAAAGTGCAATCGATATTTATATAAATCTGCCGACCAGTAGTTGTACAACAAAGACAAGAGCCGACAGTTGGTAATTGGTAATTGTTCCCTTCCAATCAGAGCTCTTTGTTCCGGAGCACTGCTTTTTATAACATTGTAGACATTTTATTATCCCTAATATAATATGAGCCTTGTGCTTTATCTTACACTTTGAACATTATCCATCATTACTCCTTTTCTTTCTACTTTTCTCAAGAATTTCTGTTTCCTTGTTGAGGACAAATCAAAAGATGTTTGCTAAAGGTAGAGGAGACTTTCTGTCCCATTGACTATAAATCAAGTGAGTTTCCTTGTAACGTGAAAATATGTGACTGACACACGTTAGCATTTGATTAGCCCCTATGGCATTTATGTGCCACAAAGTCCTTCTTTCCTCATTTACATTCATTAAACAATGTTTGCATTCCTTCAGACTTAGCCGAGGTATTCATTGGTCTTTGAACATACATTGTGGGTTAACATGTTTACAATCACGACAAACAAGTTGTGTTATAACTTGTAAGGCCTGTGGCACAAAAGGAGTTTTGACTGCTGAGATGCTCTCTGGGGAAAAATGTGTCTGAATGGTCCTTCAATTTAGTATTTGCATAAATCACTTCTGCTTCTTCTCACAATGGGGCAAATTCACTAAGCGCCGAAGCGACGAACGCTAGCGTAAATTCGCTAGCGTTTGGCATTTTCGGTACTTCGCAAATTCACTAACGAACGCTGGCGTAAATTCGCTAGTGTTACTTCGCACCCTTACGCTACGGACGTAACCACGCAAATTCACTAACATGCGCGTTGTTCTGAACGCTACCTTTTACGCTAGACTTCCTTCGCCACCTCAGACCATGCGAAGCGCAATAGAGTAGATAGAGATTGCTTCAAAAAAAGTTCAAATTTTTTCTAAGTCCCAAAAAACGCTGGCGTGTTTTCTATATTATGGGTGATAGGCTGAAAAGATCGAAAAAAATTTTTGGGGCTCCCCTCGTTCCCCCCTACATTTCCTGACTCATGACAACTTAACTATACAGTGGGCACATGTGTAGGGCAAAATAAAATTTTTATTTGATGTTTTGAAGGTTTTCTAGGCATTTGTAGTGCTGATACGTGTTCCTCCATTGAAATTTGAATTTGGCGCCGTATGCAAATGAACCATCGCTAGCGAAACTTCGCTTCGCTTGGCGAATTAACGCTAGCGCAACTTCGCAAACTTACGCTACCCCTGTGCACAACTTCGGATTTTAGTGAATTTGCGGAGTGCTGGCGAAACTACGCCTGGCGAAGTGCAGTGAAGCGCAGCGAAGTTGCGCCTGGCGCAACTTCGAATCTTAGTGAATTTGCCCCTTTGGCTCTCCTGAGATATTCCAACTTGCTTGACTGTGCCATAATGGGGTCAGGGTTTTGAGAACCTCAAAGTCCCCCAGGTGCCAAAGGTGATGTTAGTTAATAGTACAAAAAAGGAAGGTTGTGATCAAAATATAAAAAATATACCTCTCTGCTTGGAGTAAAAATCTCCTGAAGCTTGGTGGTGGGGGAGGATCTAGTCCACAGATTGAAACCAGGCTTCAGGAGTGCACCCACAACCCTCCTTTTTTGTACCTGATGTTAATAGACAACATATTTCCATACATATAATTGGCCCAATAAAGGAAACCCTACCATAAAGGACTCTACTAGATGTTTATTTACTAACTCTCTGTACACCCTTCTCAGCATCAGTCTCCCAGCTACAAAATGCTGCCCACTGTACTGTAAGCCCTAATCTTTTTTTCAAGCCCACAAGAGCATCTTGTGGCCAATACTGATGCAATACCAATATTCACTGCCTCAGTTCCGCAACAAAGATTACCAACTTGAGTTAGTTTTGTCCTTGAAACCAATATAGAAAAAGAGTAATATTCCTTGTAACTCACTCTTACTTAAAGGGATACTGTCATGGGAAAAACATGTTTTTTCTCAAAAGAGCAAACTGATTTTTTTTATATTCAATTTTGAAATCTGACATGGGGCTAGACATGTTGTCAATTTCCCAGCTGCCCCAAGTCATGTGACTTGTGCTCTGATTAACTTCAATCACTCTTTACTGCTGTACTGCAAGTTGGAGTGATATCAACCCCTCCCTTTTCCCCCCCAGCAGCCAAACAAAAGAACAATGGGAAGGTAACCAGATAACAGCTCCCTAACACAAGATAACAGCTGCCTGGTAGATCTAAGAACAACGCTCAATAGTAAAAACCCATGTCCCACTGAGACACATTCAGTTACATTGAGAAGGAAAAACAGCAGCCTGCCAGAAAGCATTTCTCTCCTAAAGTGCAGGCACAAGTCACATGACCAGGGGAAGCTGGGAAATTGACAAAATGTCTAGCCCCATGTCAGATTTCAAAATTGAATATAAAAAAATCTGTTTGCTCTTTTAAGAAATGGATTTCAGTGCAGAATTCTGCTGGAGCAGCACTATTAACTGGTGCGTTTTGAAAAAAACATGTTTTCTGATGACAGGATCCCTTTAACCACTCAGGATTGCGTAGAGGTATAATTACCAACCAGTATAATTCTTAGCAAGAGTAGCAGTAAAACCCCTCACTCTCCAGATTACCCAAATCGATTTTAAATAAATAAAAAGTGCTATAATTTTTATAAAGTTCTTGGTGGCAATTCAATCATGTGCATAAACCACAATCAATTCGGTGCATCGCATATCACAAGATTAATTAGTGAATTAATTACTTTTCACTTAATAGTGAAAGGCATTGAGTTTCTGAGAACTTCATAAGTGTGACAGCTTTGGGAATTCATTTACAAACATATGTAATTCTAGCATCTAAACTAAATGTTTGATTATCATAAACTGTTTGCACCTTTGGCTCCTGCAATGCCACCCACTCTCGACCCCCAGCACTTACTATTTTTCTGCGCCGGACGGTCAGGTGGGGGCATTGATAGGTTAGAGACCGCAATTGCGCTCTCTTGCACTAGAAAGTCTACTTTCCTGCTTAAAAATGGAAATTCAGCTTTTTAAAGGTTGCAGGAGCTGCATTTTGCCTCAACTGGTAACCTACTCGGAGCTGCCGCGAGCTGAGTTTTTTTAACTCTCCTGATCAGCTCACCCCCCTTGCATTGCTGGCCACTACACCATAGCTTTGCATGTTTTCTTCGACCATTCTTAGGTGCTTTTTAAGCTGTGCATCATTATCCTGCTTGAAGACCAATGATCTGTGATGGAGATCCAGCTTTCTGACACTGGGATCAGTACTGTGCTCCAAAACGACTTTCCAATCTAACAATGCCATGCACAAACTGAAGGTCTGATGGAATTTGGTTTCAGAGGCAGCAATGTATCCCCAAAACATGAGCAAACCAACTGCATGTCTGACTGTAGCTGTAGGAATGGCATTCTTTCCTTTGATATCTTTATTTTTCCTATAAATAAAGGTCTAATTTCATCTTACCTGTCTCACAAAAGGCTTTCTCACCAGGGCTGCTTTAAGATACCAGTGGACCCAGAACAAAGATCTCGTTTGTTGGCCCCCATTGTCCTCAACAATTTTAATACCCTTAAGCAAATTAATTTCAGTATATAAAAGGTAGGTGATTAAGAAACTGTCTGTGCCTTCTGATGCACAGGTGTGTCTCCCTGGACCAGCAGCCAAGACGGATAAAAAACATGACAAAATGGGGACGGCAGAGAAAAATATTTCAGATTAGTTTTTTTTAGGAACAGATCCCTAAGGAATAAACATTCTTATAGAAATGTGAAGTGGATAAAAGAAAATATATTATGGTCAGACTGTAGAGCTCTTAGGTTGATTAAAATAAAGGATGCCATATTAAATATTAATCCCTAAAGAATGCCCTAGTCGCCCATTTATTAAAATTCTCAGTTAGAAGTTTGCTCTTCCTGGTTCTCCTATTTTAGAGTCTCCTTTCATTGAGTTGGTGATGGCTGATATCAGTTGAAACCGTAGTACCCTGTGTCTGACATTCAGCTTGAACCTGTCTGGCAGTTAATCAATGTTCTTTCATCCCAATTGAAACATTCCTTCTCTACAATATTTTTTTTCTCTTGGATCCACATCCAGGGACCTGTCTACAGTGCTGCAGCAATTGAACTTCATGATAACATTGTGTACAGTGGATACAGGGACATTAGAGTCTCCGGAGATGGACTTCTTGCCTTGAGATTAAAGGAAGGATTCTGCAGATTCTGTGCACTGATTTATTCAGCTTGCCATTAAAAATAATGCCAGTTCTCAGGGTCACTACTGATTTTTGTGCATCTTAAAAATGACTAAACGGAAACAAACGTCTTAAGGTGGCCATACACTGAGAGATCCGCTCGTTTGGCAATGTCGCTAAACGAGCGGATCTCCCTCCGATATGCCCACCTTGAGGTGGGCAATATCGGACTGATCCGATCGTGGGCCCTAGGGCCCAACGATCGGATCCTAATGATGCCTATATGGGCGGTCGGATCACGGGACCGCATCAACGAATAGATGCAGCCGCGATCCGACGGGATATTTTGTCCCATCCGATCGAGATCTGGCCGACTTTCGGCCAGATCTCGATCGGTGAAGCCCGTCGGGGAGCCCCATACACGGGCCAATAAGCTGCCGACACGGTCTGTCGGCAGCTTTTATCGGCCCGTGTATGGCCACCTTTAGGGAATGTTCTTTAGGTTCTCTGAGCACACAGAAAGGCGGTTCCTCTATTCTACATGGATGCTCTCTTCACATATTGAGATCATGTTTAGAGATACACTGAATAAAGAAAATAGAGTTGTTATAATACCCTACACATGAGCCCAGTGTATAGTTTGTGTTCCTTATGTTAGAAAATGTATGGGGGAACCCGGTTACCCCAAAAAACATTTTTAAGGACTTTTGCAAGCTATCACTCTGAAAAAAATGAAAAGACGCCAGCGTTTTTTGTAGGGATGCACCGAATCCACTATTTTGGATTCGAATCCTTCACGAAAGATTATTCCGAACCGAATCTTAATTTGCATATGCAAATTAGGGGTGGGAAGTGGAAAACATTTTTTACTTCCTTGTTTTGTGACAAAAAGTCACGTGTTTTTTCCTCCCCGCCCCTAATTTGCATATGCAAATTAGGATTCAGATTCAGTTCCGCCAGGAAGAAGGATTCGGCCAAATCCGAATCCTGCTGAAAAAGGCCGAATCCTGGATTCAGTGCATCCCTAGTTTTTTTGGGACTTAGAAAATGTTTCCATTAAAAATTGAGAAGTCCTATGCATTCCATTGCACTTGGCCTGGTCTGAGCTGGCGAAGGAAAGTCTGGCGAAAGAGATAACGTTGAGTAAAATCCGCCTGGCTTTAGAGTGCGAATCAACGCTAGCGGCTATATCCTTCGCTAGCGAAGTGACACCTGCGCCCGTTAGTAAATCAGCGAAGTAACAAAATTACATCACGCTGGAGAATCATCAGCAGCATTAGTCACTTTGCCCTTTAGTAAATGTGCCCCATAATCTCAGCAAAGGAGAGCTGAAAAATGGGCACCAACACCCTTGTCAAATACTGAGAGGATTGGCAACAGCAGGTACATAAGTGTGTTGGTATGTCAAGTGGCGCCCACCTTAACAGTCTTGAAAGGACTCCATTTCTCCTTAGGTCAACATTGTGTGGCTTTGCAGGTTTTATTTGTGACAGTATCTAGCTCTATGTTGTTAATGTCAGAATGCAGAACAACACACAGAAGTTATATAATAATGTATATTCAGTTTAATGAAGGTGCAATGTTACTAATTGTCCTCTGACAATGAAAATCAGTCAACAACATCAACATAAGAGAGGTTGTCAATGGCACTAGATACATATGAAGTCACATTCTGCAGGTGTGCTCCGGTTTATTCAGCTTGCGATCAAAATAACTCCACATCTCGGGGTCATTGCTGGTTTCTGTGCATCTTAAAACTGAATGAATGCATATTATTTTCTTAGGGAATGTTCAGCTTCTCTGACCACACATAAAGATGAAACCCTGTGCGTCTGTGCATCATGCGCCCTATCTTTACATTTTGCCAAACTTTTTGTTTAGTAGTTAAAAAGGGAATTGTGCATCTGCTGATATTACAAGTGTGCCGCATGTGGGGACCAACGCACTAACATCTGAAATCATTTTCAAACTAAAAATGCTTGCCTGTTCTGAGCTAGCATAACGTTTAGTAACGACCCCTGGAAAGGATAACTGAAATTAGGTGCTAGCTAAGAAAGGGCTTTATACATCTCTTTTTGAGTAACTCACAACTGCTCCAGTTCGCTTAGGTTTGAGTGATGGCTTTGCTAGCTGCAGCTCTTTCACAAGTATTAAGCGGGATTTCGATCAGGGAGTCATTGCTTGCTACTTCAAAACAGTCTAGTGTCTACTTTTTAAAGTTTTCTTTGGGGCATTTGTCTGATAGTTGACTTAAGATATGTGACAGAGACCCAGCTTGCTAACTCTGTAAGAATGGTGTCCTTTGAAGGCTTCATTTTCCCTGTTACCTAACAGATGTACTTTACCAATAAACTCGAAATTCATCTCATCTCTCCGCAGGACATTTTCCAGAAGGATTGTGGCTTGTTCAGATGTGTTTTGGCAAACTCTTTTTTGGATATATCTCTCAGACCCTCCTTTGTGACACTGACTTCTGTTCTGCTACAGGATCACACAACAGTGTGTTCTTCCTGGGTCTTAAAGCCCCCGTTTATCATATTGATGGTCCAAGTTGAAACTTTTGTGCCCTGTGTCCAGAAGTTTGCTTGAATGTATCTGGCTGTGGTTTGAGTTCTTCGCCACAGGTCAAACGATTCTCTTGTATCACACATCTAAGGACCTTGGCTACAGTGCTATTGGCCTTGAACTACTTGATACCATTGCATATGGTGGACAAAGGAAGGTCTTTGCAGATGGACTTGAAGTCTTGAGACTTCCATGCTTTCTTACAATTTTGTCTTACATCTCCAAACACTTCTCTGTTTTCTTTCTTTTCCCATTATCAATGTAATGCATAAAGGCAACTGAACTGGATGAATGTTTGATTCTTGTATTGCAGGCAACCTCAACTCATCACTATAAAAATGTAACCTTTGTGGTCTAGCAGTGACTAGGGGCCGGCTGGGACACCCACCGCGCTCCTGGCGGTGATTCCCACAGTCCTAGTCCTCCTTCTCCAGCGCCGGGTTCTCCTATGGCACGCACCTCTGGATTTTACGCGCAGTGTCATCGCGATTTGGTGTGGAAATTTAAATATTTAAAGGGGCTTCGGGCTAAAAATCATTGCCCGTTGTTAGGTCTAATTTGTTTAGTTCCTAGGTATGATTTTCGTCTGTGTATATTCTGGTATTGATCCCCGCCTGTCTGACTCTTCTGAACCCTGCCAATTCCGGCCTTTTTGTCTGCCTGACTACTCTTTGAACTCTGCCTATACTGACCCGGCCTGCCTGAAAAATCTTGAACTCTGCCTGCTTTGACCCCAGCCTCCATGACTATTCCTGAACACTGCCTGTACCGACCCCGGCCGGCCTGACCACGCTATATTGTTTATTCCTTAAAGCTGGTGTTGTCTTCCATCCTAACCTTGGGAACGCACCTGCCCCTTTGCTTGTTCAGAACGTGTGCTTTGCTCCTCTCAAGTTAAGACCTGACGGCCTCTGAGTAGCTGAGGGCTCCTCCCGATGCCAAAGGCAGAAGATTGAGCCGTGACCAGGAGCTTAGCAATTGTTCTGAATTTAGGGTGCCATATGTGACACTCACAGGTGGAGAGGCCTTTTTATGGAGCTGAATAAAATAATTATCACCAGAAAATAAAATGGCAAAAAATAAATGTAGTATTTAAAATCATTGTACTTTCCCTTATGTCTGATTTTTATACCACCTATCACAATCCTGAAATTCCATTACAATGCATTGTTTTTCTTGTTTACACCACCTGAACAACAAATCGAATGTCATTATTTTACTCCATTTCAGACATGGTGTAAACTATTCCAGACAATGGCAAAAATGGAGGTACAGTAGCATATGGTGTAAGTAGTCTGAAGAAAATTATGTTTTAAAAGTAGGGAACACTGGCTACTCTCTCCAGAGAAGTGTAAAAGGGTGGACACCATTGATACCAATTAAAAATTATAGATGCACTGAATCCAGGATTCAATTTGGTATATGGGGGAAAATTCACTAAGATGCGAAGTTGCGCCAGGCGCAACTTCGCCACACTTCGCAACACTTCACCAGGCGTATTTTCGCCAGCGTTCCGCAAATTCACTAAAATCCGAAGTTGCGCACAGGGGTAGCGTTAGTTGGCGAAGTTGCGCTAGCGTTAATTCGACAAGCGAAGTTTCGCTAGCGATGGTTAATTTGCATACGGCGTGAAATTCAAATTTCAATGGAGGAACACGTATTAGCACTACAAATGCCTAGAAAACCTTCAAATCAGCAAATATAAATGTTATTTTGCCCTACACATGTGCCCACTGTCTAGGTAAGTTGCCATGAGTCAGGAAATGTAGGGGGGAAGGAGGGGAGCCCCAAAAATATTTTCGATCTTTTTCAGCCTATAACCCATCATGTAGAAAACACGCCAGCGTTTTTTGGGACTTAGAAAACAATTTGACTTTTTTGAAACAATCCCTATCTACTCTATTGCGCTTCGCCAGGTCTGAGGTGGCGAAGGAAGTCTAGCGTAAAAGGTAGCGTTCAGTACACTGCGCGCGTTAGTGAATTTGCGTAGTTACATCGCTAGCGAAAATTCGCCTGGCGTAAGGGTGCGAAGCAACACTAGCGAAACTACGCCAGCGTTCGTTAGTGAATTTGCAAAGTACCGAAAATGCCAAACGCTAGCGAATTAACGCTAGCGTTCGGCGCTTAGTGAATTTGCCCCATGGTCTTTTCCATCATGATTCGATTCAGCTGAATACAAGTTTTTTCACATGAAAAAGTAAATTTTGATTTTTTTTTTTTCTTTTTAACCCTTCTTAAAAAAGACTAAATTTGACCAAATACTTCATGTCAGATAGGGAATCCCTATGTAAAATACTGAATGGACTGGCAACTGCAGGTCCAAATGTTCCCTGGTGTGTTGAGTAATAGTTGTGTGGCTTTACATGTTTTCTTTCTAACAGTTCCTAGCTCTATGTTGTTTTATGTTGGAATGCAGAACAACACACATTTTACAGTAGTAATATAATATATAATCTAGGTTTAATGGAAAGTTACTAATTGTCCTTTGACAATGAAAACCGCTCAACCACATCAATGTAAGTGGTTGCACCAGACATGGACGAGGTTACATTCTGCAGGTGTGCACTGTTTTATTCAACTTGCCGTGAAAACAACTCCGATTCTCTGGGTTACTGCTGGTTTACGTTCATCTTAAAAAAGACTGAATGCAAACAATGCTCTTATGTCTCCTTGTGTGCGACTTTATACCACCTATGGCAATCTTTGAAGCCCTTTAAAAACAATTGTGTATTTTTTTTAAGCCTCCACATGCGTCATCAAAATGTATGTCATTATTTGACTATAATTGTGGCAGATATAATATTATTACAATATATTTTTTTTCAAGCCAATGGCAAAAATTCAGCCAGAAAGAAAAACCGTCCATATTATTATCCCGCAGTCATGTAAAATACAAAGTTGCAAACTATTTTAAAATATATGATTTTTGCAAGGATAAGTGAACACTTAAAAACTAGGCAAATTTGCCTCTGGGCAGCAACCCATGGCCATCAACCACAATTTCCCTTTTTATTTTTCAACATTCAGTGTGGTGCGCCTCTGGTTGCCATTTTTTTTAACACAGCTTGATAAAAACAACTCCATAAAGTGGCAATGCACACTTAGGGGCCCATTCACTAAGTTCGAGTGAAGGAATAGAATAAAAAACACTTTGAATTTCGAAGTGTTTTTTTGGCTACTTCGACCATCGAATGGGCTACTTCGACCTTCGACTACAACTTCGAATCAAATGATTCTGTCACGGCCGGCACCCAATAACAGAACAGGTGCCAAGTACCCTGGTCTCGGCTCGGCTTCACCAGTAGTGTGACCACCGTTGGGCTTCGGGAGGAGCCCTCAGCTTACTTGGGTGCCACCTGGACTTAACGAGGGGTGCAAGGCGAGATGTTCTGGCTGGCAGAGGGGCACGGCAGGTAGAAAGTCTTTTGGGCCGAAGGTCACGGTACAAACGGAGCAGGCAAGAGAATCGTCAGACAGGCTGGGTCGAGGCAGGCAGATATCAAGAATCGTCAGGCAGGCAAGGATCAAACCAGGTAATCAAACAGATGGGGTCAGGCAGAAAGAGTAGTCGAGATGCAGGCAAAGGTCAGGTTACGGATATCAGAATAGTCAGGAACAGGCAGGGATCAAAAACCGGAATAGCAGATACAAATACTCAGGAACAGACAGCAAAAGGCTTCAGGAACCACCAGAATCAAGATTCTATCACGGGTCCTGGCTGGGAGTATGAATGGGCCTTAAATACTTTCAAATTTCGCGCCAAAACGTCCGGCAATGCGCGCTGGTGTAATCACACCAGCGCGCCTGTACCTTTAAGAGACGCGCAGGCGCGCCGCGCGCGCCCTAAGAAACCAAGATGGTGCCGGAGGCAGGAGAAGGAGCGCGGAGGCGTGGCGGCCGTCCACGCTGCCGCACCACTAGACCACCAGGTATTTTTATTACAGATTCGAACTAAAAATCGTTCGACCATTCGATAGTCGAAGTACTGTCTCTTTAAGCAAAAACTTCGACCCCCTAGTTCGCCACCTAAAAGCTACCGAAGTCAATGTTAGCCTATGGGGAAGGTCCCCATAGACTTTCCAAGTTTTTTCTGATCGAAGGATAATCCTTAGATCGATGGATTAAAATCCTTCGAATCGTCCGATTCGAAGGATTTAATGGATCAAACGATTATTCCTTCGATCGTTCGATCGAACGAATTGCGCAATATCCTTCGACTTCGATATTCGAAGGATTTTAATTCGCCAGTCGAATATCAAGGGTTACTTAACCCTCGATATTCGACCCTTAATACACCTGCCCCTTAAAGTGTTATTTTCTGAGCAAATAGTCACATGGAGTTGAAAGTGTCATGGGGAGTGCAGAAAATCTTATGTCCCATTCCCTGAAACAAAAGATTTCCAAAACATCATAGAAATCACCCTGGTTCAAACTGGATATTTATATTGTTATTTACTACAGGTATGGGACATGTTATCTAGAATGCTTGGGACCTGGGGTTTTCCAGATAGCAGATCTTTCTGTAATTTGTATTTGTATCTTCTTCTATTTACTATAAAATGATGTAAATATTAAATAAACCCAAATAGGCTGATTTTGCTTCCAATGAGGATTAATTATATCTTAGTTGGGATCAAGTACAAGCTACTGTTTTATTATTACAGAGGGTGTGTAGATTTGCTGTGCAAATTTGTCAAATTATGATTCACTTTTATTTTCTCATTTGTCTATATGCTTAAGTAATGTAGTAAGGTAGAGAAATGAAACCATGAGTACATTTCTACTTTCATTTCTATTTTTTGTTAGCAGAAAAAATAAATCTATTGCATCATATGGAAACATAAGGCCTGTCACGGTTGCCACCCTAAATTCATTGGTGGTCAGGGGCTCCCGTTGTGGCTTCAGGTCTTTTCGCAGCTTTGGTTCCGTTCATGTTTTGGGGTCTTCTGCACCTCGGGCTTCGGTGCTTCAGCGCTCTTAAAGGAGGCCCATCTAATTTGGAAAGTGCAGAGCATCCAGGCTCCCCCACTTTACCCCCTGATGGCAGGTCTGGTCTTGCATATCCATTGTTCAAACGGATGAGGAGAGGAGTGCAAGTTCTGTAAAATTTGCTTTCAAAGGGTATGGTTGCATTTGCTGTAATAATTCAACCAGTGTCAGTTTCAGAGAGGCAAAAAAATACCAAGGAAACAAAGGGGCTCATTTATCAACACTGGGCAAATTTGCTCATGGGCAGTTACCTATAGCAACCAATCAGTGCTTAGCTTTTTGAAGCCAGCTGCAAGTAGAACAATGAACTCAGCAATCTGATTGGTTGCCATGGGTAACTGCCCATGTGCAAATTTGCCCAGTGTTGATAAATGACCCCCAAAGTGTAGGAAGGAAACATTTCAACCATTGTCCTTCCATTGTCAATCCATTGTATTGAAAATAGACTTTTTTCATTTTATACATCAGATATATTTCTTTTGTGTGTGATGTGACTATGGTTAGGATGCCTACAAGAAACTTAAACTCAATGCAGATTAAGGTAAATTGCTGTGAGTGCTTTTCTGCTTCTAGTTTTCAACGCATTAGCAGTTTTCAACATAGTGAATTTGATACAGTTTACACAAATGGATGCAGCCATGTCAAATACTGAGTGGATTGGCAATAGCAGGTACATAAGTGTGCTGGATTGTCAAGTGGCGCCCACTACAAACATGGCTGTTGTTGGTCTACACCTTTTGTCACTTTTTTGCTGACAGTATGTGCAATGAGAGTATTTTTATGGTATTGTAGTCTTACTGCTGTCCCCTATTGCAGGTTATGTGTAACAATGTTTTCTGATATCGCTGTGCTTAAAAATCAACAGAGACTCGTCACTGCTCATTAACTTTATTTTATAAGCAGAGCAGCACCAAAAGACATTCCTTTTTTCTTTTTTTTTTTGCTAAATTTCTCCTTAGGTCAACTTTGTGTGGCTATAGAAAATAGGGATGCACCGAATTCACTTTTTTGGATTCGGCCGAACCCCCGAATCCTTCGTAAAAGATTCGGCGGAATACCGAACCGAATCCGAACCCTAATTTGCATATGCAAATATGCAAATTAGGGGTGGGAAGGAGAAAACATTTTTTACTTCCTTGTTTTCTGACAAAAAGTCATGCAATTTCCCTCCCACCCCTAATTTGCATATGCAAATTAGGATTCGGATTCAGTTCGGCTGGGCAGAAGGATTCGGCCGAATCCGAATCCTGCTGAAAAAGGCCGAATCCTGACCGAATCCCGAACCGAATCCTGGATTCGGTGCATCCCTAATAGAAAGCGGATCTGCACACACACTGGTTAATGCAGTCGGGGATAATAATTGTATCCTGATGAAGGGTGGGTGTTCCCCCCCGAAACGTTGAATGTCCTGATGAAGGGTGGGTGTTCCCCCCCGAAACGTTGAATGTTTGGTGGTTGAATCAACGGGGATACTCCCCGACTGCATTAACCAGTGTGTGTGTGGATCCGTTTTCTATACACGATCGTTGCTGAGGGACCCGGCCGGGTCAGCGGAAGAAACTCACCACCAGTTGCAGGATTGGTGAACTACAGGTGTGCGGTAGGAGAAATGACATTGTTTACAGGTTTTATAACAGTATCTACAGTGGCTGTATATTGGTATGCGTTGGAATGCAGCACACTTTTTACAGAAGTTATATAATGTATATTCTATTTAATGAAAGTGTAATGTGACGAATTGTCCTTTGACAATGAAAACCAGTCAACAACATCAACATAAGGGAGGTTGTCAATGGCACTAGACACACATGAAGTCACATTCTGCAGGTGTGCGCCACATCTCAGGGTCACTGCTGGTTCTTCTGGTCTGAGCCGGCATAAATTATTGGCACCACTGGCCTAATATTTAGCAACTTTGCCTTTGGACATAACAATTGGATTAAGTGTTACCTTTAGCCAAGCCATCTCTACTGACAGATTGTGTTACTCTTCTTTTGAAAACTGCTCCAGTTCTCTTAGATTTGAGTGCCGGCTAAATGCAGTATTCAGATCTTTTCTCGAGTGTTCAGTGGCATATAGATCTCGAGTCATTATTTACCACTTAAGAATGGTCTAGATCAGGGGTCCCCAACCTTTTTAAACCGTGAGCCACATTCAAATATAAAAAGAGTTGGGGAGCAACACAAGCATGAAAAAGTCCCTTGGGGTGCCAAATAATGGATGTGATGGGCTATTTGGTAGCCCCTATGTGGACTGGCAGCCTACAGGAGGCTCTACTTGGCACTATACTTGTTTTTTATTCAATTAAAACTAGCTTTCAAGCTTGGAATTCAAAAATAATCACCTGTTTTGAGGACCCTGAGAGCAACATCCAAGGGGTTGGAGAGCAACATGTTGCTCACGAGCTACTGGTTGGGGATCACTGGTCTAGATATTTTCTTTAACCATTACTGGCTGCTTTTTTTTTACATTTCTTTTGGTCATTGTCCTACTTGTACACCCATGACATAACTGGGTTCAGTACTGTTCTCCAATATTCTTTGGTCCTGATTTTATAATGTTAGGCACTGACTCAAGGCACCCATTTCCCATGGCAGCAAAGTAATGGCATCAGTGAATATTTTCCAGGTGTTGCTGTAGGGATGATGTAATTTTCTCTAAAGGCTTCATTGGTCCTATAACCAAACATATAATTGTACATTACCAAACAGCTCTTAATTTGTCTTGTCTCTCCACAGTAGATGTACCCAGAAGATTATGGCTTATTCAGGTGTTTGTTGGTGAACTCCATTTGGGCTTTATCTATCCGTATTGTGGTCTTCCTGGGTCTCATACTACAGAGAAACCTTTCATTGGCGCATGTTACAACTGTTGCACCCGGTGTCTGAGGGTCAGTTTCAATTTGTCTGAAAGCTGGCCAAGGTTCAAAGAAACCTTCTTTGTAATCTTTTTTTTTCCCCTGCATCCACATCCAAGGCCCTTGGGTACTGTGCCTTGAAAACATTGTGTATGATGGACAAAGGAATATTAGGGTCTCTGGATATAGCCATGAGATTGTCTATGCTTTCTTACAAATTTTTCTTACCTCAACAAACATTTTTTTTGCTTTTGTTTCTTTTCTCCATGTTCAGTGTGGAGCACACAGACATTACAACTAGATGAATGTGGGCCTCATCTCATCAGCTGAGGAAACGTCACCTACTTTTTTTGTATTTTCTACTGAAAACACGTCACAGCTATCTTACAATTATTGACACATATGCTGGTTTCCTTGGAAGAACTGATGCCTATATATCTGGATATAACCATTTACGCCAGGAAACCAGTCCTTACGTAACATAGTAAGTTAGGTTGAAAAGAGACACAGAGACACACGTTCATCAAGTTCAACCTTTTAACTCTATTTTAACCTGCCTAACTGCCAGTTGATCCAGAGGAAGGCAAAAAAAACCCATTTGAAGCCTCTCCAATTTGCCTCAGAGGAGGAAAAAAATCTTTCCTGGCTCCAAAATGGCAGTCGGACCAGTCCCAGGATCAACTTGTACTATGAGCTATCTCCCATATCCCTGTATTCCCTCACTTGCTAAACACCATCCAACCCCTTCTTAAAGCTAAAGCTAATGTATCAGCCTGTACAACTGGTTCAGGGAGACAATTCCCCATCTTCACAGCTCTCACTGTAAAAAAAAACCCTTCTGAATATTTAATTGGAATCTCCTTTCTTCTAATCGGAATGGGTGACCTTGTGTCAGCTGGAAAGACCTACTGGTAAATAAATCATTAGAGAGATTATTATATGATCCCCTTATATATTTATACATAGTTATATAACCCCTTAAGCGCCTCTTCTCCAACATCCCCAATTTGGCCAGTCTTTCCTCATAGCTAAGATTTTCCCTTTACCAGCTTAGTTGCCCTTCTCTGTACCCTCTCTAATACAATAATGTCCTGTTTGAGCACTGGAGACATGTGATTTTACATCACCCATCACAATATCAGAATTTAATCATAAAGAATTATGTATTTCATTTAATGCCACTTGATCAATAACATGTATGACATCATTTTACGCACCCTCAGAAATAGTGTAAACTATTCAAACCAATTCAAAAATTGATTGAGGTAGGGTATATTTATCAAATTGGGGTATATTTATCAAAGAGTGAGGTTAGAGATAACCACAATCCTCTAAGCAGTGCAACATTAAAAAACATTATTTTTAATTACGTATAACCTTTATAAGGGGACAGCAATGCAATAAAAATACCATTAGCAGAAAAGAGGTCCCCCATCGATCAGCTGCAGCCACCATAATTTTTTTCTAAGCGGATACCCAGCATGAAGCCCTAAATGATGATGTTCCAAAGAGAATATCATGACAGCCAAACATTTGGAGGCCGATTCACTATGGGTCGAATATCGAGGGTTAATTAACCCTCGATATTCGACTGTGAACTAAAATCGTTCGACTTCGAATATCGAAGTCGAACGATTTTGCGCAAATCCTGCGATCGATCGATCGAAGGATTTTTCGTTCGATCGAAGTTTTTTTTAAAGGGACAGTACTTCGACTATCGAATGGTCGAATAGTCGAACGATTTTTAGTTCGAATCGTTCGATTCGAAGTCGAAGGTCGTAGTCGAAGGTCGAAGTAGCCCATTCGATGGTCGAAGTAGCCCAAAAAAACTTCGAAATTCGAAGTTTTTTTTTATTCTAACCCTTCACCCGAATTTAGTGAATCGGCCCCTTAGTAAACCTATCATTATCTAGTGAGTTGAGTACAAAAATCTTGTTAATGTTATTTAAGACTGGTAGAGTTACAGAGTCATGTTGCCTGACTAAAGTTTTGTAAAAAAAATGTTTTTGGTTTAAAATATTCTGTCCATGTTATGTTTCCTAGTTGGACCAGTTGGTGTAGTCACCGACCCACTCAAGTCAAGTGCAGTAGCTACCCAGTTTCTCCACATATCAGTGCAGAAAGGTAGGCACCCACATCAGCCATTTAAAATACTGAATGTATTGGCGACTGCGGGTGCCACTGCATTTCTCCTACATTGTCAATGTTGTATGGATTTAGGTTGTTAAGTGTTCGAATGCAGAATAACACACATTTTACAGTAGTTATATAATGTATAATGTGGTTAATAGAACTGTAAAGTAACTAATTGTGTTTCCACAACGAAAGTCAGTCAACCACATTAACACAGATGAAGTCACATTCTGCAGGTGTGCTCTGTAAATCCAGTTGCCAAGAAAACAACTCCAGTTCTTGGTTCCTGCTGGTTTCCGAGCATATTGAGTGAATGCAAATTATAAATAAATAAATAAAGTTGGGGACTAACTCCCTATCATTTTGTCTCCTTTTGTTAGCAGCTTTGGTTCGTTAAGATTCGAGGAATCGTTTTGCTTATTGCAGTTTTAAGATCTTTCCAAAAGTGTTCAGTGGGATGAAGTTCTGTAGACATTTCTGGCCCAATCAGAAAAATCCCGACCAGCTGACTTTTATCATTCCTGGGCTGGCTGTTTTTCTTCGGGTTATTGTCCTGCCTAAAGACCCTTGATCTGCAAAGGAGATTCAGTTTTTCGGACACTGGTAATCTGATTTCATAATTCCATGCATAGACTGAAGGTACTCAATTTCAGGGGTTTACTTAATTTAATTCCCCATTCATTTTTCAAAGGCACCATGGTATTTGGTGGAGAAAACGGGTCTACGCTGATGTTTACTGCAAATCATGACTTTTGTAAACTAAATACAGGGGCAACGGTGTCCAGATTTGTAAAGAGCTGCTATTGTCTAAAAAAGTGGAGAGCTTCTTTCTATGTTATGTTATATGTTATGCTTTATTGACCACTCTCTGTTAACCATGCCCTTCATTTTATGAAGTCAACCCCCCTCTGGCTTCTTGTGTGTTCTTGAGTGATAAGAAATGTTTTTAGTCAGCCCTATTGTTCCCTTTGGAAATCCCCACTTCCAACTTCAGTCAGACACGCAAAAACTTACTAAAACCACTAAAAGTTTCTTAAGCTTGTATTTTTTTAAGCTTGTATTTTTTAAATATGTGAATAAACCTATTGGATAAAGGAGAAGGAAAGGCATAATCTCTGGGAGGTGCCAAACTGTTAAGTACCACCCAGTGATTATACTCTCTTTACTGAGACCCCCTGGGCCAGTGTGCCTGTTGGCTGAAAACTGCACCGTAAGGTGTATTACTCTTGCAGCCCCATGCTGCCATCTTTTCTATTCTATTTCTATTTTCACTTGACAACGCATATGCGCCTGGCCCGGGCTGTAGGAATCAAGAAGAGGTAGATGTGGTGTGGTGTAGAGTCCTGCGCGGGTCAATTTTTGCAATCTGTACCCGACCCGCAACCTGCAATCCACAACCCGGACCCGCATTCTTACCCACTTCGACCCACTACTCGATCCGCAAGTACCTTATCTGCAACCAGAACCCACTAACCATCAAGAATCAGGAAGTGCTGTCATTGTAAACCGGAAGTGACGTCATTGGAAGTAGCCGTTATCGGGGGGGGGAAGGAGTAAAACAGGAAGTGCTGTCATTGTAAACCGGAAGTGACATCATCTGAAGTGATCAGAAAAAAGGAGTAAAAATCACTATTGAGAAGACCCGCAGCCCGACCCGCGACCCCACAGAACTGCCGATCCGCATCTATACCAGCAAGGTACCGCAGGTTTTTGTGGGTAACCCGCAGGTACCCGACCCGCTGCAGGACTCTAGTGTGGTGCTCCAATAGTAGTAGCCAAGGCCGGTAAAGTTTTTAGCCAATAGGAGCAATGTCCAATCGTCTCAGAAAAATGATGTAACTGATTATAATCACATTTTGGCACCCCAATGATTATGCTTGTCCATCTTCTCTAAGAAATAGGTTTATTCAGGGCACAAAATTAAACAAAATTGACCTTAAAGAATGTTTTAGACACTTACAAGACAGGAAGTAGTAGGGTGTCAAAGAATGATTTTCAGAGCATGGCTTTCCAAGAGGAACAACTGGGCTGAGTAAAACCTTTCTTATCCATCCATTGCCATCTAACTGTACATATTCTCCATTGGTGAATATATATATATATATATATATATATATATATATAGATTAGGGCCCCATCACAGCCTGACTGTAAGGGCCCGAAGGCGCAGTAGGAGTGCGGACCAAGGAGGAGGCAGGTAGTCACCGAGTTCGTGGTACAGAGGGATCAGGCAGGAGAATAGTCGAGGTTCAGGCAAAAGGTTCAGTCCAGGCAGCAAAGGGTCAATCCGAATAACAGGCAAGGTAGGTACACAAGAAATCAGTCAATAATACAACACCCAGGAATCACGAAGATGAACCTATACTTTGGCGAGATCTGTAATGTCCAAGGGGTTTAAATAGGCAGAGTTTGGCGCCAAGATTTGGACGCAATGACGTCATGACGCTGACGCCGGCGTCAAGACGCTGACGTCGAGACGCCGACGCACGTTCTGACGCCGGTGACCAATCGGTGGACGAGAGGAAGCCGACGTCATCACACTGAGACCAGCAAGATCCACATGGGGAAGGAGTCGCCATTTTGAACGCCGTTGCCATCTTGGACGCCGTCGCCATCTTGGACGCCGTGGCCATCTTGTAGGTGAGAAACTTCTGTTTCCATTACACTGACTGCCGATTCAGACCACATTCAGTTTGGTTTAACATTCTCAATTTGTAATTAGGTTACAACATGAAAGAACAGTTTCCCTTCATTATTAAACAGGCTTTGATAATATGTGCGACTTGCCAATGTATAGCTATAAACCTTCCTACATCAGATGAGTTTCTTATGTAAAAAAAAATGATCTAGATCAGTTAGACAGGATCATTCTTTATTGAACCCAAGCTGTCTTGTAACTGTAATTTTCCACTCTTGTCAGACTTACTGGCCTGTAATTACTGGATTCTTTCTTCTGCCCTTTTATTCAGTGGAGTGAAACTAGCAATTCTCTGCTGGAACAATGGCGGCTAAAGGGCAGGTAAAACATATACATAGAATATAAATTTCATGATTCAGCACTTCCTCATAGTTACTGCCTCAAACAATGCCCCGGTAGTGCATAAATCACCCACCTAACATGTGTCATCAATAACAATGACCTCTTTCAAACAGAGCAGTGAATGTGAGCTGCATACAAACAAAAGGGGCAAGTATTTATTCTATAGGTGCGGGTGACCTGTTCTGCATCTGCAATCATATTCAATCAGGGCAAAAGGCTTTGTCATTTATATAAAGTAGCACTATAAGACTTATGACTCCCCCAGCTGTTGCTGAACAACAAAAAGCTCAGAAAAAAAATCAGTTTTGTTTCTTTACTTAAGATGCATCTTGAATTGAAAGGACATTGTAAATGCAAATTAGTGGCAGGGGTTTTATGTTTAAAAAATATTTCATAAGAGAGTGGATGGCTCACCTTGTTTATCTGAAGCTTAGAAGGTGGATTTATATGTATTTGTAGCTAAGAGCAACCAATGGGCCACAAATGGCCGTCATCGCAAGGAAAGGTAAACACCAATATACATATTACTAAGCACAGTTCTGCTGGAACTGCCCCCTACATTTAGACCAGTAGGTCATTCCAGCAGACACAAGGTCGCCCATTCCGATTAGAAGAAAAGAGGTTCCAGCTAAATATTGGGAAGGGGTTTGTTACAGTGAGAGCTGTGAAGATGTGGAATTGTCTCCCTGAATCAGTGGTACAGGCTGATACATTAGATAGGTATAAGAAGGGGTTGGATGGTGTTTAGCAAGTGAGGGAATACAGGGATATGGGAGGATGCCTTCCTTTGGATCAACTGGCAGTTAGGCAGGTTAAAAAATGTTAAATGGTTGAACTTGATGGACATGTGTCTTTTTTCAACCTAACTTACTACTATGTTACATTTCATAATCTGTACAGAGAGATCCCATAAAACTATGGCATAGGTATTCTCCTGTACTAAGCACAATTCAGCAGGAACAGTCCCCATAAGTTTGCTCATAGTCTGTACAGAGAGATACCATAAAACTATGGCAGCATAGGTATCCCCTGTACTAAGCACAATTCAGCAGGAACAGTCCCCTAAGTTTGTTCATAGTCTGTACAGAGAGATCCCATAAAATTTTGGCAGCATATGTATTCCCCTGTACTAAGCACAATTCTGCAGGAACACCCCCATAGGTTTGCTCATAGTCTGTACAGAGAGATCCCATAAAACTTTGGCAGCATAGGTATTCCCTGTACTAAGCACAATTAAGCAGGAACAGCCTCTAAGTTTGCTCATAGTCTGTACAGAGAGATACCATAAAACTATGGCAGCATAGGTATTCCCCTGTACTAAGCACAATTCAGCAGGAACAGTCCCCTAAGTTTGCTCATAGTCTGTACAGAGATATCCCATAAAACTTTGGCAGCATAGGTATTCCCCTGTACTAAGCACAATTCAGCAGGAACAGTCCCCTAAGTTTTCTCATAGTCTGTACTAGAGATGGCGCGAACTGTTCGCCGGCGAACTTGTTCGCGCGAACATCGGGTGTTCGCGCTCGCCGGAAGTTCGCGAACGTCGCGCGACGTTCGCCATTTTGGGTTCGCCATTGTTGGCGCTTTTTTTTGCCCTCTCACCCCAGAGCAGCAGGTACATGGCAGCCAATCAGGAAGCTCTCCCCTGGACCACTCCCCTTCCCTATAAAAACCGAAGCCCTGCAGCGTTTTTTCACTCTGCCTGTGTGTGCTGAAGAAATAGTGTAGGGAGAGAGCTGCTGCCTGTTAGTGATTTCAGGGACAGTTGAAAGTTTGCTGGCTAGTAATCGTTTTGATACTGCTCTGTTATTGGAGGGACAGAAGTCTGCAGGGGTTTGAGGGACATTTAAGCTTAGGTAGCTTTGCTGGCTAGTAATCTACCTTCTACTGCAGTGCTCTGTATGTAGCTGCAGTGGGCAGCTGTCCTGCTTCTGATCTCATCTGCTGACTGCTGCAATAACAGTAGTCCTTGTAAGGACTGCTTTTATTTATTTTTTTGTTCCAATACAGAGCAGTATCAAGCAGATTACTAGCCAGCAAACTTACTATCATCTGTCCCTGAAATCACTAACAGCTCTCCCCCTACACTATCTCTTCCAAGCACACACAGGCAGATTTTTCAGATACATTTTTGCCCTTGATCCCCCTCTGGCATGCCACTGTCCAGGTCGTTGCACCCTTTAAACAACTTTAAAATCAGATGTTAAAGTTCGCCTTCCCATTGAAGTCTATGGGGTTCGCGAACCGTTCGCGAACCGTTCGCGAACCGCTCGCATTTTTGCGCAAGTTCGCGAATATGTTTGCGAACTTTTTTTCCGACGTTCGCTACATCCCTAGTCTGTACAGAGATATCCCATAAAACTTTGGCAGCATAGTTATTCCCCTGTACTAAGCACAATTCTGTAGGAACACCCCCATAAGTTTGCTCATAGTCTGTACAGAGAGATCCCATAAAACTATGGCAGCATAGATATTCCCTGTACTAAGCACAATTCAGCAGGAACAGTCCCTAAGTTTGCTCATAGTCTGTACAGAGAGATCCCATAAAACTATGGCAGCATAGGTATTCCCCTGTACTAAGCACAATTCTGCAGGAACACCCCCATAAGTTTGCTCAAAGTCTGTACAGAGAGATCCCATAAAACTATGACAGCATAGTTATTCCCCTGTATTAAGCACAATTCTGCAGGAACAACCCCTAAGTTTGCTAATAGCCTGTACAGAGAGATATAATAAAACTATTCCAGCACAGGTATTCCCCTGTACTAAGCACAATTCTGCAGGAACAGTCCCCTAAGTTTGCTCATAGTTGGTACAGAGAGAGAACATGAAACTATGGCAGCATAGGTATTCCCTGTACTATACATAATGCAGCAGGAACAGCCTCTTAAAGCCTGTACAGAGGGACACCAAAAATCTATGGCAGCAGTCAAGCGCACTTATTCTCTTTTTACTAAGCACAATTTGGAGGTTAAATATTAGTATGTACAGGCTATTTTAGCCTTTTTTTTAAGATTTAAACCTTTTTAGATTTCTGTAAATTGCATCAGTCTCTATACAGTACAATAGAAAGCTTATTAATAAGCAAACGTCCCACCAACATTAGGTTTTACTGTTCAATAAAACACATGTATGAAATAGCTACTAAGGTTTTATATAATACGGGAAATTCAGTTCCTGGTAGGCGTCAGTCTAGGGAATTTCAATGCTGAACATAATAAGCTGTGCTTCCTCTTCTATCCCATCTATAAACAGAAATATGAATTGATGGAGTCAACATTCTGAAGGAAGATCAGCAGCTTACTGTAGTGTAACACTTCTGTAATGTGATAGCAGCCACAGATTCTTTCTTATAAGCCAACGATGATTAATTGAAGAACATGATAAATATTGCTTAAACCCTCTGGGCAATGCTTGCTATTAAATCACTTGCCAGTACAACTTAGGCTTGTGATTGGCACCTGGAATTAAAAACATTCTGCTTTGCCGACATTTACTATGTACAGTATACACGAGGAAAGAATAGGATAAATCTTTATTGGCTCCATTATAATAAGCGATCATTTTCAGCTTAGAAATGGCATGTGATCTATTATTTGGCAGCAGAGATTCCTATTGTAAGCTGCCAACTCACACTGTCACCGAATAGGTTCAAGATCTGACCCATCATCGAGTCAATACAATCAGTTGATGTAAGTTATTAGTGGATGTAAGATCACGTTGTTTCCATAGGGTTGAACATGTATGAGGTTTTTGGCACAACATCACTCAAACGGATTCTTTCCTAAAGGAATACCCCTATAGCAATCCAAGTTTTAACCCTTAAGTGCCAAAACCCCTGGTTAAAGTACAAATATGGAGCAGCATAAAATATAAATCGTGGGTACCGGCAGGGGGGTGCTTTTTGATGATTACGTAAAATTCAAACTTCCTACCTGGGACCAGCACTCTTCTTTGTTAACATGCACTGGCCCAGGGTACTTTAGTAGTGTCACTGCCATCTTGCTGCTTTCTTCCAGTATCCACTACATTTTTCTGGGCGTAGGGTTGCCATCTGACTGGCATTCCCACTACTCTAGCCAGTAAAAAAATTGCCAAGACCACTATTACAACCCTGGCCTATAGTCCTGCAGCTGGTCGGGTACCCGCAAAAACCTGCAGGTTGCAGGATGACGTTTCGGGAGTGTGTATAGACGTGGGTCACGGTTCTCCGGGTTTGCGGGTCGGGCCACGGTCTTCTCAATAGCAAGTTTTACTCTTGATCTTGATCGTGTCTACTTCTAATGATGTCACTTCCGGTTTACAACGACAGCACTTCCTGTTTCTTGATGGTCAGCGGATCGGGTTGCGGATAAGGTACTTGTGGGTTGGGTCGGGTAGTGGGTCCAAGCGGGTAAGTATGCGGGTTGTGGGTCTGGTTTAACAAATTGGTTCCGCGCAGGACTCTACAATGACCTGCCAACATAAACTTCATCTCAGTTCTGAATATATTTTACCCCTTTTCATCCCTAATCCATCCAGAATCTGCCCAAGGTCCGTCCACTAGATTATTTCTCCACCCCTTTAGGTCGTCACCCTGTGCCTTTACATCCCCACCTGCCCACCACAGCCCGGCTTGGAAAAAAATGTCCGACCTATGATCACTGCCCTGCACATTTGTCCAGCAGAATCTTAGATGCATTTCTAAGGGAAATGGCAAAGCAGGTTTACAGCAATAATGTATTTATAGTAGGGATGCACCGAATCCAGGATTCGGTTCGGGATTCGGCCAGGATTCGGCCTTTTCCAGCAGGATTTGGATTCGGCCGAATCCTTCTGCCTGGCCGAATCGAATCCGAATCCTAATTTGCATATGCAAATTATGGGCGGGAGGGAAATCGCGTGACTTTTTGTCAGAAAACAAGTAAGTAAAAAATGCTTTCCCCTTCCCACCCCTAATTTGCATATGCAAATTAGGGTTCGGATTCGGTTCGGTATTCGGCCGAATCTTTCGTGAAGGATTCGGGGGTTCGGCCGAATCCAAAAAAGTGGATTCGGTGCATCCCTAATTTATAGATACACTGATGTATTTCAGACAGCTCTGTGTGTGGGGAAGGTGTTTTTGAGCAATGTTTTGTTAGAGAAAAGTGTTAGTGTTAAAGTATTAAATGGACAAAATGGCTCAATGTGCCATAGGCTTAAAGGATGTAAACCCCAAAATAAAATGTTCCCCTATTACTGACTTGGTAATTCTACAGATTACACCTGCTCACTTTTGCACAGTATTACATTGTTTGTGTTTTTTAAATAAATTAGTAATTGATAATAAATTGAATTGAAATTCTACAGATTACACCTGCTCACTTTTGCACAGTATTACATTGTGTTTTTTAAATAAATTAGTAATTGATAATAAATTGAAAGCTTCTTGTGCGGCAGTTTGGAATTTCAAGCAGCTACCTGCTTGTTACAGCCAAATTCACCCTTGCAACCAGGCACTGGATGAAGAATAGGAGAGGTCCCAAAGGTAAGTCGTAATAAATGTTACGTGTCATACTGAGAGATAACAGAAGAGGGCAGTCATGCATCCAATCTGCTTGTGAGGTGAGAAACCATTGCAGCGTGTGTGGACGTTGTAAGGAAATATCTGCTGGCTCATCTCAAGACATGATTAAATGGACTATGTCCTTGCATTTTGATGTGTGTTTATTAGCCTTTATTTATGTAGAATTAACACCTGCATCACTTAATTGCTGTTGTACATTTCCATCAGTCCCTGCCCAAGTGGAGCTTACAGGCCAGAGTCAGACGAGGCACATCTCTGCCTCCACAGGCAAAAATCTGCTCCTCTACTGCCACCCGAATACACTGTCTCAATAAAGGGGACGGCAAGATGTTTCGAAATCTGTCGCGTTATCCACACCAGAGCAGAAGCAATGTATTTGGATCAGGGTTACCAGGTTGGTGGGTTTATGGCCAAATTAGACTACTTTTAAAATGTAGTGGCGGGTTTTAAAAATCCAAACCCGCCAACATACGGATTCGGGCTAGTTTTGGAATTTGCCACATGTTTGGACTTTTAAAAAACGCCCAATTTTTTTTATGCAACTTGAGTGCCCAGATCTGGCAGGCCTGCTCCAGCTGCGTAGACAGACAAAGAAACCCTGGACAAGAGAGACTGGCGCCCGTGTGTTGTGAGTGTGACCTGATGTAGGCAGTGTGTGTAATTATGAGCAGCAGAGGCTCTGTATAAAGCAAGAGTTTATATTCTGTATAGTTCTGTATAAAAGGTATTGGGAAAGACTTAGGAAACAGTGCTTGCCTTGGCAGTGTCCCACTAAATAGTGAATACAAGTAACTATACTTTCTGTGCCAGCAGCTAGATTCCAGCACTGGTCCATTTATGGAACCTGTACCCGCAACCTGCAATCCGCAACCCGGACCTGCAACCTGCATTCTTACCCGCTTAGACCTGCTACCCGACCTGCAAGTACCTTATCCGCAACCCGCTGACCATCAAGAATCAGGAAGTGCTGTCATTGTAAACCGGAAGTGACATCATCGGAAGTAGGCGTGATCAGAAAAGAAGGAGTAAAACAGGAAGTGCTGTCGTTGTAAAATGGAAATGACATCATTGGAAGTAGATGTGATCAGAAAAAGGAGTGAAAATCGCTATTGAGAAGACCCGTGACCCGACCCGAAGGACCGCTGACACCCATCTATACCCGCACCCAGAATTTCTATCCGCAACCCGCATGGTGCCGCAGGTTTTTAATGTAAAAAAATTTAAAAATGTCCTCTTTAATGTAGAAAAGTTATTGGAAAATGTCATTGATTTCATACCCTTATTGTTTTACTTCATGTTATTAAAGGAAAACTATACCCCCAAAATGAATACTTAAGCAACAGATAGTTTATATCAAATTGAATGACATATTAAAGAATCTTACCAAACTGGAATATATATTTACATAAATATTGCCCTTTTACATCTCTTGCCTTGAACCACCATTTCGTGACTCTATCTGTGCTGCCTCAGAGATCACCTGACCAGAAATACTACAACACTAACTGTAACAGGAAGAAGTGAGGAAGCAAAAGGCAGAACTCTGTCTGTTAATTGGCTCATGTGACCTTACATGTGGTTTGTATGTGTGCACAGTGAATCTTACGATCTCAGGGGGCGGCCCTTATTTTTTAAAATGGCAATTTTCTATTTATGATTACCCAATGGCACATACTACTAAAAAAGTGTATTATTATGATAATGGTTCATTTACATGAAGCAGGGTTTTACACATGAGCTGTTTTACTCAGTATCTTTTAATAGAGACCTACATTGTTTGAGGGGTATAGTTTTCCTTTAAGCTTTTTCAGTGTACACATTGGGCTATTTTTGGGCTACATTTAAAATGGCTTTTGGCTTCTCTTTGGCTAGTTTTTTGATAGTCTTTGGCTGGGTTTTGAAATGTAAACCTGGCCACCCTGATTTGAATGCAGTCACAACTTGAGATCAGAGCAGCAGCAGATTCTCAGCCTGCGTTTCTCAGTTTAATTGGCTCCTAATGAGTTTGCATGAATGTTATAGGGACCTAAGGCTATGGGCACACAGGCTGTTGTTAGCGGCTGTTGTGTATTTTTGCCAGCTGAGAGAAGCAGATCTGCTAAGTGCCCCTGCTCCATTCATTTGAACGTGAAGCCTGTGACTGCACACAGACTGAGGTCTGCCCAAATACTAACCTCAGTTTCAGCTCCACTGTGTGTGAGCACCAGGGCTGCCATCAGGGGGGCACTGTTAAACCGAGCTTAAAGGGGGGCCCGCTGTGCTCCACTTTTCGAAATAGCCAGGCCCCTGTTGACAGCGCCAAAGTCGTGCCGAACCGCTGAAGTCCAGAAGAGCCAAAGTAAAATACTGGCCTGGTGGTAACCCTATGTGTGCCCCACAATTTGTAGTTTACACCAGCGTGTGCATGAGGCACAGCTCAAAGTAAACATCGCCAAGTGGGTAAAAATGCTGGTTGCAGGTCCAGGCTTCAAAAATTGGTTCCACCTGGAGACATATAGGATAAATGAAAAAACTCTAATTGTGTAGGCAATTAAAGGTAATATATGGTGTTGCTTTTACACGGTGCTAAAAATTAATATTATCTTTAAAAATAGCCCCTTTATTGGAGCTCCCTATAGATGTTCTCTGGTCCCTGTCTGTGTTTCAAATGAGGGGTGGGTGTGTCTTAATGGTCCCTGCCAGAAGCACAGTAGGAGGGGGACAGCCAATCACAGGCCTGCAGTCACACAAGCACAGAGAGCCTTCAGTTCCCTATCAGGTCCTGCTAGCTGCTGATTGGTTCTTGTCCTACAGTGTAGTGAGCTGAGAGCTGCTGGCTTCCCTACACAGCCTGGGAATTCAGGGAGCAGGAAGTGGAAGAGAAGGGAGGGATTATTAGGGTTTTTGCAGAAATATTCAATAAATCAGCCTGAAACACTACTTTTTTAAGCACAATTCTTCTATATCTAAATGAGTATAATGCACTGGTACATTCTTATTTTTTACACAAAATGTCTCCTTTAATTCGTTGGTTGTAGCGGCCCGACATGTTGATGATCTTTGATAGTTTTGACAGACCAGTCTGTAATCCTGTTCTATTGAATGTGTCTACACTGAAAATATCATCTACATACCTCCCAACTGTCCCTTTTTCGGAGGGACAGTCCCTCTTTTGACAGCTCAACCCGCAGTCCCTCATTTGTACTTGAAAGTCCCTCTTTTCTATGCACTGAACAGCCAGAAAAAGAAACAAAGTTTCTCACTTAATTGGCTTTTAGCAGAGAGCCCAGAACAGCTAACAGGTGCAAATAAGATACATTGTAACAATTTTGAGACACAAAAACACAGTTTAGATAAGGAGAAATATTTTCAAACTTTCATAACCTGACAAATTTTGTAAAACAAACATGGTAATTAGGGGGTGTGGCCACAGAAAGGGTTGTGGTCAAAAAATTGCTGCGCTACGTGCGGGAAAAAAGTTTTTGTCCCTCTTTTTACTTCCAAAATGTTGGGAGGTATGCATCTAATAATGCCTGATTTTGTGTGTGAATGTGGCATATAAATAAAATAAAACAGATAAGAAAGTCAGAGAGGCCAAATTCCTTATATAAGAGCATGACAGTGGTTTACCTTAGCCATATATGTACATACACTCACCTGGAAACGCTCCCCTCCCTGACAGACAGATAAAACTTCCCACCCTACCCATCATGCATTGCATCCGCAATATGGCGGCGCCCAGTGACAGGCACAGCGCTCAGCCCTTCAGTGGGTTCCCGTTTAAGATCCCGGCGCTGAAACAAGATGGGAACAAGGAGTCGACTGTCGGGGGGAGGAGGGGATACGGCAGCGCCCAAGAAGCCCTGTCGGGCCTGTATGGACTTCAAGAGCTGGATAAGGCAGCAGAGGAATCAGCAACACGCAGTCAGACTCTTGTCTATAATTCTACTCTGTCTGATCTCTCTCCTGTCACCCTTCTCCTTGTTCTGTTTCTGTATCTGCAAATTAGTACCCACTGTCTAGCAGCCTGACTGTATGGAATGTACCCCTAGTTCTGTGACCCCCCATGTCTGTGACCTCTAGAGTTTTTCTGGAAAAAAATACCGGCCTTCCTATATATTTATCTTTTTTTTCCCTATTAATAATAACATTGGGATCAACCATCATTTTTACTGGCCGATAAGTAGGGATGCACCGAATCCAGGATTCGGTTCGGGATTCGGCCAGGATTCGGCCTTTTTCAGCAGGATTCGGATTCGGCCGAATCCTTCTGCCTGGCCGAACCGAATCCGAATCCTAATTTGCATATGCAAATTAGGGGCAGGAAGGGAAATTGCGTGACTTTTTGTCAGAAAACGAGGAAGTAAAAAATGTTTTCCCCTTCCCACCCCTAATTTGCATATGCAAATTAGGGTTCGGATTCGGTTCGGTATTCGGCCGAATCCTTTGTGAAGGATTCGGGGGTTCGGCCGAATCCAAAAAAGTGGATTCGGTGCATCCCTACCGATAAGATACCAGCCAGGTGGCAACCCTAGTGCCCCCCCCTTTTTGTCTGTGACCCCTGGTGTTGCCACCCGGCCGGGTAAAACACCAGCCAAGGCCGGGGCCGGTATTACAAATTTACCGGCATTGTAGCTGCCTGTAAATTTGTAATACATCTAAAAAAAGCCTGTGGCCTGCCCCCAGCCTGCTCAAAACAAATCTTTTTTCCTGGGCTTCTTGCCAAATGCGCCTTTGCCTCCGCCCCCTTTGATATGACCCGCCCAGCCAATAGCACATCACGGACCCACCCCCTTTCACAGCACAACCCACCATTTTAACTCCGCCCCCTCCACCTGCCAGTGAAGATTTTTTTAAAAGGTGACAACCCTAGTGACCCCCTCTGTCTGTGACCCTTGTGGGGTCGGGTGGGCAAATGGTGCCTGCCTCTTAATCTCTACTGTAACTGTAATGGTGCTTGTGTAGCCCTCTCCCTTAGGGTTAAACTGATATATCAGACTGCCAGGAAAAAACCCAGTGAGCCCCGACCTTGTTGGGGGCCACTGCCCCATTTACATGGGCGGCCGATGCAGCAGTCGGTCAATGCTGCTCATGTATGTTTTTATTTATATAGTTACACAGCACGGTTTAGTATAAAAACAAAAATTAGGTAAATAGGATGTGCAAAGTAAAAAAAATGTATCTAATATAGTTAGTTAGCCAAAAATGTAATGTATAAAGGCTGGAGTGACTGGATGTGTAACATAATAGCCAGAACACTACTTCCTGCTTTTCAGCTCTCTTGGTTTCCGCTGATTGGTTACCAGACAGTAACCAATCAGTGACTTGATGGGGGGCACATGTGTCATAACTGTTGCTTTTGATTCTGAACTACATGCTAAGGAACAATTGCAAACTCATTGATCAGTTATGTCCCATGTGGCCCCCCTTCAAGTCACTGACTAACTCAGAGTTAGAGAGCTGAAAAGCAGGAAGTAGTATTCTGGCTATTATGTTACACATCCGGTCACTCCAGCCTTTATATATTACATATTGGGCTAACTAACTATACTAGATACATTATTTATTTTGCACAGCCTATTTATTTACCAAGTTTTTATTTTCACACTGAACTGTTCCTTTAAGCTCCACACACACTTTACGATCAGCCATGCCCCATACATCTCGTCTCCAGGCAGCTGCAATTTATATCATGTGTGGAGTGACCTGTTAGTCTAGCAAGATGATAACTGCTATGTCACTGAGGGGGAAACTAGGAGGAATGCTGCTGCGCGGGACCTGATTTGGCTTAATAGGACCTGTCATAGCACCCTAAAATATACCCCCCATTTTCATGGATCTATCCAATTTGCTAGGATATTATTTGTGATGTGCAGGTTGGCAAAACAAAAAACAACCTGCGCCTGACCCTAACCCACCCTCTCCTGACCTGCAGACAGTCCAATGAGCTATTTATATATGCATAACTGACCTGCCCATCTCTTACATCACCGGGGGACTGGACAAGTTAGGCGCAAGTAAAAACTTGAGCCGACCGGTCGCAAAAATGGGCAGAGTTTGGCCCATGAAAAGAATAACATGCTTTTTCTGGAATAATTGTTTAATGTAGGGATGCACTGAATCCAGGATTTGGTTCAGGATTCAGCCTTTTTCAGCAGGGTTCGGATTCAGCCGAATCCTTCTGCCCGGCCGAACCGAATCCTAATTTGCATAAGCAAATTACGGGCGTGGAGGGAAATCGCACTACTTTTTGTCACAAAACATGGAAGTAAAAAAATGTTTTGCCCTTCACATCCCTAATTTGCATTTGCAAATTAGGATTCGGATTGGTATTCGGCCAAATCTTTTGCTAAGGATTCGCGGGTTCGTACGAATCCAAAAGAGTGGATTCGGACCTCCCTAGTTTATTGGCAGTGGATGTTTATACTTTTATATTGAAAAGTTGCTTACGATTTCAGGGAACAGTGAATCATTCATGGCTATATTTATTTTGCTGTTCCAGGAAGCCGAGATAGAAGATAAGGAATGCCCGGCAGAGTGTCCTTTGGATCGAGAAGAGCTTGGAAGGAGCACCTGGTCCTTCCTGCATACAATGGCCGCATACTATCCGGATCAGCCCAATAACCAACAGCAGCGGGAAATGAGAAGCTTCATAAACCTCTTTTCAAAGTTCTACCCTTGTGTTGAGTGCGCTGAAGACCTGCGAGAGAGGTGACCCTTCCTCAGTGTGGTTTAAACATGTTTTGCCATTGATTTATGTTAGATACATGAAATGTTCTTGGCCAGATAATGGCAACAGAGAATCCAAGTGTGTGTGTGTGTGTACTAAAATAAAATTAATAAAATGTGTGGGGGGGGTGTTTGACTTGACATATTTCTTAAAAATAAGTGAATGTAAAATTGATGAGGGTGCAATTCTAATTACTTTTGTAATGTAAATTCATTATTTATTTTTAATTTCAAGATATTAAGGGATACATGTGCTGTTCAAATGGATGAATTTTGTTACAACAGCGCCACCTGCTGGTCAGTTTCCCACCAGTCTGACCACCAAGTAGTCAAGGAAGTTGTCAGGAGAAAGAAAGAGGCTGCTCTGATGTTCTTCTGCTTAGGAAAACAATTAGAAACCGTTCTCACATCTTTCCCACTGCGACACATTCAGTTACATTGAGTAGGAGAAACAACAGCCTGCCAGAAAGCAGTTCCATCCTAAAGTGCTGGCTCTTGTGTTCTCTTGTGTTTTCCCAGACTGAGCAGTGCCCAGCTGGACACAAGCAGCAGGTATAAGCTGTCTCAGTGGATGTGTATATTACACAATGATGTGAACAGAAAACTTGGCAAAGAAGAATTTGACTGTTCTAAAGTGGATGAGAGGTGGCGGGACGGATGGAAGGACGGCTCCTGCGATTGATAAACGACTTGGTGAAACCATGAGCACATGCACTGAATTTCCTGAACTCTTATGGGAAGGCTAAACATTTTCTGCTGGAGGGGCCAGGAAAAGCGACATCTGTTGAAGCAGAAATAAGATGGCCAATTACAAGGCAGCCTGTGGCTTTCCAGATAATGGACTACAACTCCCAGAATCCTATCATCATTCTCAGGAAGGCCACTATTGGCCAACTATTAGTCTACTCCTCTTAAAGATCCGTGCCTGACATCATTGTGTGCAATTGCTGCAGCTACAGGGTAAACTAAGCAGCCCATTTAGCTAGTCCCTTGTCTTGTCATTAATTCTCACTCTATTGCTAATCATTCTTTGCGTTTTTTTTATTTTTTTGTTATGGTTATTAATAATAATAATGGGATCTAATAGTGGGGTCACCCACTTCAATAATTCGCTTCCTGAGGGACAAACAGGATAATCCTTCGTAAGGCATATTAATTAAATCATCGTTCACATCTTTGGATCCAAGTTCCAGTAAAATCAAAGCCCATTTACGTTAATGAAAAAGGGTCCCTTTCTTGTGTAAGCAAATGCAGTAATTAACCAGCAATCGTGCTGATTCTCTGTACTTTCTGGATCTCTGCTGCTCTACTATATATGGTCAGGGAAGGGGTGGGACTCTTATTGGACTAAGAAGCTCATTGGAGGGTTGTCCTTTGATCCCTATGTGGATTTAAGGGCAGAGACACGCTAGGATTCTTGGAGATTAGTCACTCGGCGACAAATCTCTTCTTCGGGGCGACTAATCTCCCCAAACTGCCTCCCGCCAGCTAGAATGTAAATCGCCAGCCGGATGGCAATCGCTGTGCTTCGTTTTCTGAAGTTGCCTCATGATGAAATTTTGGGCGAGTTCAGAAAAGAAAGCACTCCAAGTGCTTACCCCCCGATGATTTAGATTCTAGTTGGTGGGAGGCAGTTCGAGGAAATTAGTCCCCCCGAAGAAGAAGCAATTTATCACTGGGCAGCTAAATATCCCCGAATCTAAGTGTGTGTCTCTGCCCTAAAGCAGATTAATTTTACTTGGCTTCTCTTTGGATGCCATGCCATTTTCGGAAAGCACCAGTAACTCTAAAAAATGTTATGGAAAAAAAACTTTGGTACCCTGGTCCAACAACCACTCAATCCTGCATAAAATGTATTATATTCAATGCTTTATGAAAAATACCATTATAAAACTCTGCTTCCGGATGTCTTGCCAATAAGGCGAAAGGGCGACATGTACTCTTCATGATCCAAGGTGTGGCGATCCACATCTCCTCCTAGCCAGATGTGGTTCATTGCTGCTTTAAATCAGATTTTCACCTTGCCTTTAGTTTAGGTTATGTTACGGGAGAGGGTGCGTGCGGGCAATTTATTTATTTAACAGCTACGAGTGAGAACGGAATGTACCTGCGTTAAATTATGGGGTCCTGTGTGTTAGATTTATGGCTGACTGGCGTGCTGTCTTTACTTCTGACAGCACATCAAGAGATAAAGCAAGCTGACAAATAAGAGAAAGGTGGTGGCTCTAAAACTCTAAGGGGCAGATTTATCAAGGGTCGAATTAAAAATTCAAATTTTTTTATGGTCAAAACTGTCAAATTCGACTAGGCAGTTATTAACTTTTTAAAAAAAATAGATTTTTGAACATCATACTCTGGCCCTATTAAAGAGATGCTGACACCAGAAATTAAACTCTCTTTTTTTACATCTATCATAATATTGCCTTTGAAAGCTACTTATTTGCCATAAACTTTGCCATAAAGTATTTTCACAATGCTTTTACATTACCTGTCTGATCCCCCATGTTCCTGTATGAGGGGGCGGCCATATTTGTGCAGCAGGAGTCCGTTAGTATTAGAATCTTTAACTGACAGGCTGAGATGGGACAGCTTGGCAAAACAGTAGGGTTTAGAAATTTCAACTAACAATAACTTCGATAAACAAACCTCTCAGCAAAAAACGATCAACATGACCTATAGGTAACTTTTAATGTACATTCATATTTTAAAAAGTAGTTTTTCTGTCCGTATCACTTTGAAAACTCAAACTCGACTTCGAATTGCTGTTTAAGTCAAAGGGAGAGGTCCAGGTATCAATTTGGAGTTGTTTGCAGCTTTCCTGACATTCGAGATTTTTTTGGAGAAAAAACTCGAACCGAGCTTTTAAATTCGATTAAAGTTTTTGATTTAATTCATCCCAGTTAGAAAAATTAGTTTTTTGTTGTTTTTTTTTTAATAAATTTGATTGGTCGAGTTTAGGTGAGTTTTTAAAAGCTCACATGAATTCGAAATTGACCTTTGATAAATGTGCCTCTAAGTATAGCAGCAAGAACTAGCTTCCGATTAAGAAGTCTGGCTAGGAGGAAATGTAGAGCGCCGCACCATGGATCTTACACCGTTCATGTTGCCCTTTCGCCTAATTGGTAAGACATCCGGAAGCAGAGTTTTATAACTATTTTTGATAAAGAATTGAATATAATACATTTTGTGAAGGATAGAGCTGTTATTGGAGCAGGGTACAGTTGATTTCTAACATAAAAATGTATAGAGTCCCTTTAAGGCCCTAATGTACACTCAGCTGCACCAGGAGCAGCTTTGAGCCAGAGTTCTGGTGTTGACAACAATAGAAGAGACTTAAATCACCCGTTAATTTTTTCAAGCAGAAAATATATAAGGTGCAATATTTATTGTTGGCACCTCCCATCATCACGTATCAGGGAAAGATATGTGTATTTGTTTCCTGCTTGAATTAATGGTATCTATTTCCTTATTAATACCAGTAGGGCAGAATGTTTCCTGCAACTACTCACACCAGAAGTTTAACTCTTTCATTTGGCTCCCAGCCTGACACTGTAAAAGAACAGCCCAGGAACATGAAATTCAGAGAATCAGAGCAATTTGGGAGTAATGAAAGTTATCATAATCTTATTATTATTATTATTATTATTATTATTATTATTAAAGGAGAAGGAACGTTAGGCCCTCCAAGTGATCACATGTACTTACCTGTACGGGTGCACCAAATCCAGGATTCGGTTCGGGATTCGGCCTTCTTCAGCCAAATCCTTCTGCCAGGCCGCCCGAATCCTAATTTGCATATGCAAATTAGGGGTGGAGAGGGAAATCATGTGACTTTTTGTTACAAAACAAGGAAGTAAAAAATGTTTTCCCCTTCCCACTCCTAATTTGCATATACAAATTAGGATTCAATTTGGTGTTCTGCCGAATCTTTCACAAAGGATTCGAGGGTTTCGGCCGAATCCAAAATAGTGGATTCAGTGCATCCCTACTTTCCTGAAACCCCGGCCCGGTGCTCCCATTTGGAGAAAACTGCACCGGTCCATGATTCTTCCAACGACCACCATGGAGCAATTGTCTTGGCTTCTTCGAAAAGCCAAACTTTAATGAAGAAGGAACGCTACTGAAGCAGTTTATTGCCAATAGATTAGCCACAATAGTGCAAGATATAACACTATATTTATTCTGCAGAATGCTTTACCATACCTGAGTAAACAGCTCTAGACATTGTCTCTGTTTGTTTAGGATAGCAGCTGCAGTACTAGCTTGGTGTGACATCACTTCCTGCCTGATTTCTCCCTACTCGCTCATAGCTCTGGGCTCAGATTACAGCAGGGAGGGGGGAAAGGGAGGAAGGAGAGGGAGAGAGGAGCAAACTGAGCATGCTCAAGCCCTAGCCCTGGAGGTTTAAGCTGAAAACAGGAAGTCTGATACAGAAGCCCATGAGTACACAATAGAAGGAAAGAAATGTGATGTTTCTTTTGACAGAGGACTCAGAGCAGCATTACTTTGAGGGTTTACTGGTGTATTTATATAGACCTTTCTGATAAAGCTTACTTAGTTTTAACCTTTCCTTCTCCTTTTACAAGTCTTTCTTTCTACTGCGCATGCGTCTGCCCCGGGAAATTTGAAGATTGAAGAAGTCAAAAGACAATCGGTCCGTGGTGCACCCCTGGACAGGTGCAGTTTTCTCCTAATAGGAGCACCAGCCCGGAGTTTCAGGTAAGTACATGCGATCACTTAGGGGTGTCTAACTTTTTGCACCCCAAGTTAAAAGACCTTTCCTTCTCCTTTAACTTGTATTTTTTTAGAGTGCCAACTTATTTAACAGTAATATGGGCTGAGGTTTCATTAGAAGCTTCTGGATTCTCTGCCACTAAAACAGCAGACCTTATACTGCTCCCCTCCCCACCACCACATTGCTTATCTGTAGGGGCATCACTAGTGCAGTTGTTCACTTTTACATTAACTTTTAGTATGACATAGAGAGTAATATTCTGAGCAACTGGTATTCTTTTTCTTTTTTTTATTATGGGGCCGATTCACTAACTTCGAGTGAAGGATTCGAAGTAAAAAAACTTCGAATTTCGAAGTGTTTTTTGGGCTACTTCGACCATCGAATGGGCTACTACGACCTTCGACTACGACTTCGAATCGAAGGATTCCAACTAAAAATCGTTCGACTATTCGACCATTCGATAGTCCAAGTACTGTCTCTTTAAGAAAAAACTTTGACCCCCTAGTTCGCCATTTAAAAGCTACCGAACTCAATGTTAGCCTATGGGGAATTTGCTTTTTAGATGGGGTTAGTGACCCCATGTGAACGCTAGAAGGCGGCAAATAATTAAAAAAACTAAAATAAAAAATAAAAACCAATTGAAAAGATGCTTCGAACTAGCCATTCTATAACATACTAAAAAGGTGAACATTTTTCCAGCATGTTTTAAATTACATTTTTTGTTGAATACTGGAAACATTTTTACAATGTTGCCTTAGATGACAATTGTTTACACCTCCGAGCAGCAAAATAACCGACAACTCCAACTGTGCCAGTCACCATCACTCAGTGCACCTTGCAAACTAATATTGATACAGAGAAATTATTTTAACTTTGAGAGAGTAATTTTATAATTATTCTCCCCTTCGTTTTTTTTACCTATTTTCTATTTCCGCTTGCACTTTCAATCTTGCCTTTAGGTACCTTACCCCCCTTTTCAGCCATTTGTTACTCCAAATCTGCCAAGATGGCACTACTGCGAGTAAGTGAAGGCTATCCAGCCTGGTACCAGTTGGAAAGTTAGCACCTACGCCTTCTGGAGGGTGCCTTACAAATTTGTGAACCTGGCAGTTTTCACTTTGCTTGTCCCTTAAAAGAATGGTTCAGTGTGAAAATAAAAACGGGATAATTAGATAGCCTTTCCAAAATAAAAAATGCTTCTAAAATAATTAGTTAAGCAAAAATGTAATGTATAAAGGCTGGAGTGACTTGATGTCAGAGAGGGCAGTTTCCAGGGACTTGGTTTACTTCCCAGCCATGCAGAACTCAAGCAGCTTTGTTTGTTTCCCTCGGCGACTGTGTAGAGATTTGTATTGGATTTTATTTTTGCTTTTACATCCCCTTTACTGTTTCCAACTCCAGCTGCAGGGACAAAGATCATGGAGCCAGATTTAAACAGATAAACTGGGATTCTATTTGGAGGATTATTTTGCTGCAGCCACTGGTTCTGTAGAGTTGTATTAAAACAATAAAATCCACATTAGATTACATGACAACACAAGACCCAGTGCAGTCTGTATATTCTGATGATTAATCAGTCTTGTTGTATCGGCTTCTGGCAGATATTATTTGACTTGTGCTGTTTTGATCATATTTGACGATCCCTAAGCAGCCTAGACCACACTGAGCATGTGCACAGTCTTGGTCTTGCAAAGATGTATAACAAAGTTACAAGATGGTGACTCCCTGTGGCCAACTTTGAAATCATAAATCATTTAGTTTACAAAATACAGCATTTCTAGCCTTATTCTATTTTAGACTTTACTTTCCCTATAAACTCTTTGTCCTGATATGAGATCTGTGTATATTTATTTTGTGATTTATCTTCCCCATGTATACTTTTATATTCATTGTACTTTTATGCACTGCACAGTGCTGTGGCTCCTTAACAGTGCTTTACAAATAAAGTTATACATACATACATACATACATACATAGCATGTTAAAGGGACTATAGGGTTCAATTATCAGCAATGGGAAAATTTGCCTCTGGGTAGCAACAGAAGGTAACCATTCAGATTTTAAATGCTAAATCATGATTGGTTACTGCCAAGGCGCAAGTGTTTTGTTTTTTTCATCCATCGCACTCATGTTAAATAATAATTTGAGCAGCAAAAACATTATTTCGGTGGGACACTGTACTCCCTCTGACCCCTATACATGTCTCCTTTAATTATACGTATCCTTATTTTTTTTAATACAGAAAATGTCCATTGAGATCACATTTCTACATTTTTTTTTGCAGGCTTTTCCTCTCCATCCATGAGTGAAATGAGAATAATAGCTGTCATGAAATGTGCATTGGGAAGGAGCAAAGCACCCGCATGACATGTGCTTATGTGGCGCAGGAATCATGAATCGGGGGGTTTCATAGCCCCACTGCTACCACTCGGGGCCACGGTGATGCGGCAGGGGCCCCTCCTCGGTTGTAGGACCGTGGGAATTTGGCTAAACACTATGTGAGCATTGGAAGGTAAGCAAGGAGTGCCTGTTACTTGATCTCTCAGCACATGGCTTTGTTTGTTAAAGAGACAGCGGTTACCGAGGGTTTTTGTTTCCTAGATGAGGGCGCCTCTTTCTTTCTTGAGAGGGGAAAAGAGGTTCTGCAGAATTTGCTGAAACACTGACCTCCTGATAACCAAGTTCTAGCCACCTTCCTTTGGTCGCTCTGTTAGTGGCCTGATTGTTGTTGGATTTATAGGCACAGTACAGGCAATCTGTGGGTTCTGGCAAATGCCAGAGGGGCTGCTGTATGGTTCCATAGAAAGTTACCATATAGTGGGCTGGTAGGAGGCTGTGTGGGCTGGTAGGGGGCTGTTTGGGCCTCTGTGTACTTGGAATGGCAGGGCCTATTTTGACTCCCAGTCCAGGCCTGGCACAGTATATGGTGTCACACATTTGGTGACCAAAACCAAGCTTAATGGCCCCCCAATTCTGCTCTGGGAGCAGTTCAGTATCACTGGCTAACAGTTCCATCAGGCAGAGTGCCAGAGCAAGGGTCTTAGCCAAGGGACAACTTGCCATGGTTTCTGTGTGTTACAAGGTGCTTTCTGGGCAAATTGAAGTTACATTTGTGAGGGGACAGTAACCATAAGTTGCCTGTTTTGTATCCATATCACTGAACACAACAATCATTGTTGGGGGGTACCCTAGTCACCAGACCTGTGAGCGCCCACCTGAGTAACGTTTGTGGATGCGATGTCACGGTGCAACATGCATGCATGTGCCGTCACTTCTGCTGCACACGGCTAGAGGGACCTCCCATCTCTTCTGCCAGATTTGATAAGAAAGTATCCGGCAGCTGGAAGGAAGTACGTTGTTACGAAACGCGTTAGACCAGGGGTGTCCAAACTGCGGCCCGAGGGCCAAATGCGGCACAGGATGCATATGAATGCGGCCCAGCTTGGTTCCCAAGGAAACGTTATGTCGCAAAGGATATAGGAGGAGGGGGGACTCTGCCCATTGCCCAGTTAGTAATAATAATATAATAATAAGACTTATTTAATATCCAGGTTTCCCATATTCCAGTGTATAGCTCCATCTGGTTATCCAACTAGCATTGAAGTTCTTTTCTGTGTATTTCCTTTTCTTTTACAAATCAAACGTGTTTGTGTATTTCATGTGTGGCCCCAGACAATTTTTCTTTTTTCAATGTGGCCCTGCGAGCCAAAAGTTTGGACACCCCTGCGTTAGACCTTGGATGCCGTGTCTTTCAATCAAATGTAATAATAAAGATAACCGTTCTTAAACTGAAGCTGAATTGAGTGATCCTTGACCATTCTTTGGATCTTGTGATTTGACTGCCTCCCATAGCGACAGACTCGGGCAGCAGCACGCGGGTCGATCTACATATCGGGTAAACCAACAGATTTATTCTATCAGTGAATGAATGACCCAGGCCACACGGATTGAACGGAGGCCAAGCAAATAAATAATTACATTGGGAGGAGCCCGATATACTAAGAAAGTAGAAACCGTGCTGGACATCTATGTGTATACATTTTGTGTGCAAGGGGGGTGTTGCGGAAAGTTTTTTTTTTACCATATAGGCATCCAAGGGCTTCCCCCTTAAATCTGTCACCCTCTAGTGCCTATATGGTAAATATGCCTCTTTGCAGGCACAGTTAAGTGAATTTTAACAAAAAAGGCAGCTTATTCGCTCTACTGCACATGCTTTGGCCCCAAAATTTTGAAGAAGAGGATCCATGATACTGAGACAAAAAAAACTGCCTCTGCCCAGAGCACCGGCCCAGGGTATCAGGTGATTACAATCATTTGGCAATGTTCCCTCTAATTCCCTATGTGCGCAAAAAAAATATTTTGTGCACACATTTTAAACTTGTGCTCAGTTTTTGAAAACAGTGTGCTCAGGTCAGAATTAATACACAATTTATTGTGTGAACGAGCTACAGCTTAGAGGGAACATTGCCCCCAAGTGATATTGACTTTCCTTTAAATTGACCAACACCGTAGGGCTCATTGACATAGATGCTAAATAACACAAATGCATTTGTCCATAACAAACTGATTGGTTGCTCTGGCAATTGAACTAGTGCAAATTAGGAACTATCTTTAAGGGGTTCTGTCATGATTTTTATGGTATAGTTTTTATTTCTAAATTACACTACAAATAATTCACTCTACAAATTTAATTCCTGAACCAACAAGTGTATTTGTTTAGTTGTAATATTGGTGTGTAGGTGCATCTCAGGTCATTTTGCCTGGTCATGTGCTTTCAGAAAGAGCCAGTACTTTAGGATGGAACTGCTTTCTGGCAGGCTGTTGTTTCTCCTACTCAATGTAACTGAATGTGTCTCAGTGGGACTTGGATTTTACTAATGAGTGCTGTTCTTAGATCTACCAGGCAGCTGTTATCTTGTATTAGAGAGCTGCTATCTGGTTACCTTCCTATTGTTCTGTTGTTAGGCTAATGGGGGGGGGTTGATATCACTCCAACTTGCAGTACAGCAGTAAAGAGTGACTGAAGTTTATCAGAGCACAAGTCACATGACTGGGGGCAGCTGTGAAACTGACAATATGTCTAGCCCTTTGTCAGATTTCAATATTAATTATAAAAAAAAAATCCTTGCTCTTTTGAGAAATGGATTTCAGTGCAGAATTCTGCTGGAGCAGCACTATTAACTGATTCATTTTGAAAAAAAAAACATGTTTTCCCATGACAGTATCCCTTTAATATAACAACCCCTGTGTATAATATGGAAGGACTTGCCCTACTGGCTCTACAACAGAGGTTGCCAGACAGAGGGGCTAACAACGAGACTGAATAGAAACTCAAGGGAAAGCCACCAGATTGACTGCTGCCAACTATACGTGCTTCAGTAAAGATTGTAGTACAGAATCTCACTTCTTTATAAATGAGTCTTTATAAATGATTAATGACGTCCATCCTACTGTATGTATGGTACCTGTGTACTCTTGTCGCCAACTGGAAGAAAAAAGACAATCGATATGAGAAAGAGACTGTAGAACCTGGAGTTATGGCTTCAGTGATCCAGTCAATTCTTCAGGGGATGGCCTCTATACATTAGATTTTTGGCTAACTAACTATATTAGAAATATTTTTTATTTTGCACTGCCGATCTATTTACCTAGGAAAAATGCAGCATGTTGCGTCTCAACCTGCGTTCGGCGCCTACACGCGCCTGTTTGAGTACAGCACAATTGAAAAAAACTGAATGCGTCTACTCCTGCGCTCCCCTGCGGCTGAACGCATAAAACCGGAATGCAGGGGAGCACAGTTTCAAACGCTCATCTGTGAGAGCCCTTAGCATATCATTCTGATTGGATATCTATTAGCATAGTCAGATAAAGAAAAGGCATGTACAGAACGTCAGATCAAGCATTTCATTGTGCAAAGTTTTACAACAAACATTAAATTATAAATATACAAGTGTTCATGCATAACACAATGTGTAAAAGAAAACGGATCCGCACAAACACCGATTGGTGCAGTCGGGGATTATCCCCTTTTATTCAGCTACCAAACATCAACGTTTCGGGGGGGAACACCCACCCTTCATCCGAAACGTTGATGTTTGGTGGCTGAATAAAAGGGGATAATCCCCGACTGCACCAATCGGTGTGTGTGCGGATCCGTTTTCTTTTACACATTGGTTGCTAAGGGACCCGGCCGGGTCAACGAAAGGAACGCACCACCAGCTTGCAGGAGTGGTGAATGACAGGTGTGCGGTAGGAGAATTACATTGTAATCATGCATAACACAACACATGGCAGTGTCTCCCCCTGTCAGCCACGCCCCCTGACACGTTTCGCACCATTGGGCGCTTCATCAGAGGACGCGTCCAATGGCGTGAACTGCGTCAGGAGGGAGTGGCTGACACGAGGTATGTAGACAGATATTTGCACAATTAAATGCTTGATGTGAGGTTCTGTGCATGCCTTTTCTTTTTCTGACTTGATCAATACATGGACCCATGCACAGTACTCACTATTTGGCAGCACTAACCCATTTAAACAAATGATTATAGATATCTATTAGCATGTCATTCTGATTGGGTTTCTATTAACACATTACTCTGATTGGGTTTGTATAACCATATTATTCTATTTTCTAATTGGTATCTATTAGCATATCATTCTGATTGGTTAACTGTTTGCATATCATTCTGATTGGTTAGATATAAGCATATCGGTTTGTTGGCTGACAATATGTTTCTATAGGATGGAGACTTTTGGCTGGGGGGGTATAGGAGCCAATCAGTGTGTTAGGGTCTTATTGGTCCAACAATATAATGGCAGGATCAGCTGTTCCATTTAATCCTTGAATTCACCTTTGTCTTGAAACAATGGAGTGTTTTGGGGAACAGGCATTAAGTCAAATGAACACTGGATGTCACCCTTTCCCCAGATGAAACTAGTTGCACTCATCATTTCCAACACTGGCCCTGGTTCTATAAAGTATGACTTGCCAGTGGCACATGGATATAACAGCCGAAAATGCAGACCCAGAAGATTCTCATTTACCAAGGCACACATAGAAAGATTATTGATGGACACAAGGGATAGGACTGAGAAACTTCAGGTCTCTGTGTATTGTTTTGGGGGGTTGGTTAGAATGGGCACTGTAACATTGATTCCTTCATTGGGTCCCCACGGAATACCTGCAAAGTGGTTGGGTTTCGGGCAAAAAGTCCCTGATTCTTTGGCTGTGCGGGCAGTCCATGGGTAACCCGGATGGGTACCCAACAAAGGTGCGGCTTGATCCCTACCACTCACCCTTGTGGTTCTTCAAGTTTTTACATTTCTTGGGAAGTTTTGTTTGATGTCACTTCCGGGCAAATGTGACGTCACTTCTGGTTTCACATATCCCCCGGGTCGGAAGGTTAGTTGGGCTATTGCGGGTCGGGTAGTGGGAACATGTAGGTCAAATTGCGGGTTCGGGTTGTGGGTAGGGGTCGGATTTAAAAAAAATGGACCTGCGCAGACTCTACTGTAACACATATTGCTTAGCTGGGCCAGCTGAGTTCACCGATATATGATAAATGTTACCTTACTTAATAGATGCCAGCAGATACGATGCACTGCTCACTGGCCTTGGCACTCATGACTTCTGCTGAGTTGCCACATCTTCTGCAAAATCATCCCACTAGCAGCCATCACTACTGCTGACATTTATCAACACTGGGCACGTTTCAACCAGGTCGGCAACCCATAGCAACCAATCAGCGATTAGCAATTTTCAGCAGTCTGCAAGTAGAACATATAGCAAGTGCAGTGTTATGACCATGTTAATATGATATTGTTGTACGGTGTAGAGAATGCTATCCTTAGACAATTTCCAATTGGTCATTTTCCTTGATTCATTGCGGTTTATGAATTATTTAAAGGAGAACTAAAGCTTCACAAAAGATTTGTCTAATTATACTACACATTATGTTCTGGCTTAGCTTTTGTACCAGCCCCAAGGTCCACCTTCAGCAGGGAAAATGCCCCCAGTAGCTCCCAATTTTCTTCTCTGCTGATTCCAAGCACATGCTCTGGGCTGCTGTCCCTTACCTGAGTTTAAGGGGCCACTAACAATATACTGTTTATTACAGAATATGAAAGTCACTATATACAAGGCTGATTAGTAATTCAATTCAAATTCACATGACAGGGCAGCATAGAAACCAGTGTAGTCTGCATCATGGTTCATTTATATTCAGCCATGTAGCACCAGCTTCTTGGACAGATATAGTCTTATTTTCTGCCAATATTTTTAATATTTAGAACAACCCCTAAGCTTAGCTTCTCAGCAGCAGCCCAGAGCCCACTGAGCATGTGCAGTGCCACTGACACACCAAAGATGGCCTAACAAGATCCAAGATGGGGAGCTGCTGGGGAGCACCTTTGAAGACCTGGATCATTACTGTTATAGGGCTGCTCAATCTCTGGGCTGGTACAGTAAGTTGACTATATAAAACACAGCTTTTCTAGCCATATTGTTTTTTTAGTATTTAATACTTTCTTAAAGTGGACCTGTCATCCAGACATAAAAAGCTGTATAATAAATGTCCTTTTAAAATTAAACATGAAACCCAATTTTTTTTTTAATTTAAGCATTCATAGCTGTTGTAAACTGGTTTAAAAATGTCAGCTGTCAATCAAATATTGTGCCCCTCCTTTTTGTCTTAGGCAAAGAAGCGGGGCAAGCATTACTTTCACTTTCCATTCAGCACTTACTAGATGTCACTGCTCTCCCCACATTCCCCCGTTCTCTTCATCATTTAATTGTGTAGCCAGGACATGGGGATGGTCATCAGGTCCCTCATTCTGGTGCACAAACAAGATTCTGAGATGATACAAGGCTTGTCTTAATAACAGTGTCCACAAAATGGCTGCTGCCTGCTTGTTATAATTATGAATTCCCAGACTGAAGGAAACAAGATTCAAATATTTTTTACAGTGTAATTAAAGTTAATTTTGCTTGACTAATGTGATAAAATAGGATTTGGAATTATTTTTTGGGGTGACGGGTCCCCTTCAAAGGAGACATAGAAAATATGTAAAACAACTCTAATCTTGTAGGCAATAATGAATAATATATGGTTATGGTTTCACTTTGAGCTAAATAGTATCTTTAAAAATCTTAATTGGAGCTTCCCATAGATCTGCTATGGTCCCTGTCCATGTTTCAGATGAGGGGTGGGTGTGTTCCTAATGTTTCCTACCAGAAGCACAGTAGGAGGGGGACAGCCAATCGCAGCCCTGCAATCACACAGGCAAAGACAGGCTTCAGTTCCCTATCAGGTCAGCCTAGCTGCTGATTGGTCCTATCCTACAGCAGATAGTGGAGCAAATGGGCGGGACTGTTAAGAGTTTTTGAATACATTTTTAATAAATCAGTCTTTCTATTTTTAAGTATAATGTAATGGCACATGCTTGACTTCAAACAATATGTCTCCTTTAATTTTTTTATTCTGCATTCAGTACTGAGGAATTGAAACATTCGCACTGTACCTGTCTGTTTTCTAAAGATTCTCATAGGTTTGCTGTAGTGCCACGATTCTGTAAATGTGGGGGCATAATGCTTAAAACCACATTTTTGTGAACCCTCAGTCAAACAAAACTGACCCCCATACGGTATTCCCCCCCCATCCAGTATACTAGAAACTGGGTATGTGTCCCCTTTAATTCCAGTTGCCGGCAATGCTTGTCAGGTATGTGCGCTGGGCAGGCTGTAACTCTGCTCTTTCTGTTTGGTGCAATTTAAGGAGACACCTGACATCACCCCTGTGTATATTTCATGAGGGATATGTTGTGAGAGCCATGTAGACACAAGAAACAGGGTGTGAGTGGATGTGTGATTCTAGAGTGACAAGTGATACATTTATTTATCAGTGCATTAGGGGATTATGTAATGGGGGGGTTGTAAGGCCTTTCCTCTGTAACACTCATCTGAGCTATCCAGGCCACAAGGAGTTAAGTGTCCAGCTAGTGATATGAGCATGGGTTACATTGTGACTCACACATCAGGATCAGGGAATTCGCTAAGTGGAAGATTCCCATTAAGGTGTAGTAGAACTACAACTCTCCGAATACTGTACATAAAAATAGAAATGATTGGACGCCAGGGTGAACAAAAGATGCATGGTTTATTAGTAACAGTACAGATACACAGTAGATAACAGATAAGTACTACTATAGTTTATATAAACAAGCTGCTGTGTAGCCATGGGGGCAGCCATTCAAGCACAGGATACACAGTAGATAACAGATAAGTACTACTATAGTTTATATAAACAAGCTGCTGTGTAGCCATGGGGGCAGCCATTCAAGCACAGGATACACAGTAGATAACAGATAAGTACTACTATAGTTTATATAAACAAGCTGCTGTGTAGCCATGGGGGCAGCCATTCAAGCACAGGATACACAGTAGATAATAGATAAGTACTACTATAGTTTATATAAACAAGCTGATGTGTAGCCATGGGGGCAGCCATTCAAGCACAGGATACACGGTAGATAACAGATAAGTTCTGAAGAATCCCATTGTATACTACAGAGCTTATCTGTTATCTGTTGTGTATCCTGATCCTTTTCTCCCTTTTCAGCATGGCTGCCCCCATGGCTACACAGCAGCTTTTATATATAAACTGTTGTAAAGTTTCTGAAACAAGACACCCATTTCATCAGTGCAGCACAACACATTATATTTTTATTATTTTAAAACATTTTCATTTTTTGGTTACTGTTCCTTTGCTATAGCCCCACATCCTCTTTGTTTTGGGCTGATTATTAAGTCTAAGTTGCAAATGGTTCACTCAGGAAGTCAGCCGACATGCAGAGCTTGCTGCAAAGTGCTTTTATTCACAACATGTTTCGGGCTAAGCAGCCCTTTATCAAGTGTTATATACAGGCATACAGAGTGTATACATTTATAGTGTGGCAAGGAAGTGAGGTAATCGCCTTGGTAGGCAGGTTAGTTTTCACAATTAACATAAGTGTTCATCAAGTGCAGGTGTAGAGAATAAATATATGTATATTCATAACAGCACACATACCGATTTATGCATAGTTTCAATGTCCATAATAGTGTTGCAAAATAATTCAAAAGTCCATCGTATCTCTGAAGAAAGCCTAAAAAGGCAAAAAACCATGGAACTGCCCCCTATTTAGGGCCTACCACTGAAACTTGATAAAGTAAGAAAACCTTAGTCTTATCCTTAATCCTATATCTGGATTCTACGTATAATTCACTATATCTTGCTTGTATATATTGGGTACCCAACAATATCATTATCTGTAGAGGAAGAGAATAGAGTATTAGTCACACCTATTTAAGGAAAACAACTTTTATCCAAGAAAACATTTTATGCTCCAGCTATCATTTAACCCTTTGGGTTGCAATGTATTTAATTTTTTTATCCAGAAAGCTTCTCGCTGTAGTCTGAATTTCTGTATATCACCTCCTCTTTGTAGTGGTTGAATTGTTTCTAGCACTGTCCACTTTAACTGGGTGAGGTTATGGTTTGCTAGATTAAAGTGCCTTGAGACTGTAGTATCTGTCGATGTTCCCTTTTTAAAGTTCCGTATGCTGCCTCTATGTTCTTTAATCCTTGTTTTTATCGATCTCCCAGTCTGTCCTACGTATCCCATCCCGCAGGGGCATTTCAGTAAATAGACAACATTACTTGTATCACATGTGGCAAAGTGTCTAACTTTTATTGGGGTACCCTGTGTGGGGTGATGTAATACTTCCCCTTTGATTATAGAAGGGCAGCAAATGCAGTTAAGACATGCAAATGTACCTTTTTGTGGTTTACCCAGGAACCTTTGTGCACCTTTTTTAACAGGGTTGACCTCAGGCTGACACAGAATGTCCCGCAGGCTTTTCCCTTTAGTATAACTAAATAATGGAGGTTTTATAAGTACATTTCTAAGGCATTTGTCTTGTAATAGTATAGGCCAATATCTATGTACTATACGTTCAATCCCTTTGCTGTTTTCATTGTATTGGCTCACAAAAGGGAGGCACCTCTGTTCGTTTTTAGTCTTGTAGGTAAGTAAATTTTCTCTGGGCATCTTTTGAACCTCTTTGGCACATGTCTCTATCAATTTTGGTTTGTACCCTCTTTTAATGAATCGCTCTTTTAGGGTATTAGATGCCACTGTGTAGTCTACCTCTCGTGTGGAGATTCTCCGGGCTCTAATAAATTGGCCTTTCGGGATGGCCCTGATTACATTGGGTGTGTGATAGCTAGAGGCATGCAAAATATTATTTATGTCAGTGCTTTTCCGGTACAGGTTTGTATTTATTTGCCCATTCTCAATTGTTATGGTGACATCCAAAAAATTAATTTTATGTGCCCCTATTTCTGTGGTAAATTTAATCGTAGGGTGGGCTTGGTTTGCAGTTCGCACCATGTCCTCAAACCCAGATAGCGGTCCATCCCATATCACCAATATATCGTCCACAAACCTATAATATCCAACTATGTGTTGGATATATGGTTCAATTAGAAATAGTTGTTTTTCTAATCTGTGGACGAAAATATTGGCGAATGAAGGAGCGACTGCCGCACCCATTGATGTCCCCTGCTTCTGCCAATAGAATTCACCTGCAAATCGGAAATAGTTTTTTTTCAAGACAATATTGAGACAATCCACCAAAAAATATATTAATTGGTGTGGAAGATTTGTGTCCAGTAGGGCATCCTCTACATAGAGAATTCCTTCATCTTGGGGAATGGAAGTATACAGACTTTGGATGTCGATACTGCATAATATTACATTCGGTTTAAGCTCCTTTAATTCCCCTAGTCTGCGTAATAGATCCGTAGTGTCTTTAAGACATGTATTAATATCCATGACACATGGTTGTAGAAAACCATCTACAAACTTAGCCAATGGTTCCAACACTGACCCTATTCCCGATACAATTGGCCTCCCTGGGGGGTTGGAAAGGGATTTGTGGATTTTTGGGAGCAGGTAGAGTACTGGGGTGCGGGGATGTTCTCTAATGAGAAATTCTTTTACATGGTTAGGTATGACCCCATTTTCTTGTGCTTGTACTACCAGTAATTCAATTTCTTTCATGATCATTTTTAAAGGGTCCCCACTAATTTTTTCAAAGTGCCCTGGGGTAGTCAGCTGTGTAGTTGCCTCTGCCATATATTTATTTTTATCCATAACAACAATTCCCCCTCCTTTATCGGCTTTCCTTATAACAATTGAGTCATTGGACCTGAGGTTTTGCAGTGCCATTTTTTCTTTAAACGTAAGATTTAAACGTAAGATTGTTATAAGGAAAGCCGATAAAGGAGGGGGAATTGTTGTTATGGATAAAAATAAATATATGGCAGAGGCAACTACACAGCTGACTACCCCAGGGCACTATGAAAAAATTAGTGGGGACCCTTTAAAAATGATCATGAAAGAAATTGAATTACTGGTAGTACAAGCACAAGAAAATGGGGTCATACCTAACCATGTAAAAGAATTTCTCATTAGAGAACATCCCCGCACCCCAGTACTCTACCTGCTCCCAAAAATCCACAAATCCCTTTCCAACCCCCCAGGGAGGCCAATTGTATCGGGAATAGGGTCAGTGTTGGAACCATTGGCTAAGTTTGTAGATGGTTTTCTACAACCATGTGTCATGGATATTAATACATGTCTTAAAGACACTACGGATCTATTACGCAGACTAGGGGAATTAAAGGAGCTTAAACCGAATGTAATATTATGCAGTATCGACATCCAAAGTCTGTATACTTCCATTCCCCAAGATGAAGGAATTCTCTATGTAGAGGATGCCCTACTGGACACAAATCTTCCACACCAATTAATATATTTTTTGGTGGATTGTCTCAATATTGTCTTGAAAAAAAACTATTTCCGATTTGCAGGTGAATTCTATTGGCAGAAGCAGGGGACATCAATGGGTGCGGCAGTCGCTCCTTCATTCGCCAATATTTTCGTCCACAGATTAGAAAAACAACTATTTCTAATTGAACCATATATCCAACACATAGTTGGATATTATAGGTTTGTGGACGATATATTGGTGATATGGGATGGACCGCTATCTGGGTTTGAGGACATGGTGCGAACTGCAAACCAAGCCCACCCTACGATTAAATTTACCACAGAAATAGGGGCACATAAAATTAATTTTTTGGATGTCACCATAACAATTGAGAATGGGCAAATAAATACAAACCTGTACCGGAAAAGCACTGACATAAATAATATTTTGCATGCCTCTAGCTATCACACACCCAATGTAATCAGGGCCATCCCGAAAGGCCAATTTATTAGAGCCCGGAGAATCTCCACACGAGAGGTAGACTACACAGTGGCATCTAATACCCTAAAAGAGCGATTCATTAAAAGAGGGTACAAACCAAAATTGATAGAGACATGTGCCAAAGAGGTTCAAAAGATGCCCAGAGAAAATTTACTTACCTACAAGACTAAAAACGAACAGAGGTGCCTCCCTTTTGTGAGCCAATACAATGAAAACAGCAAAGGGATTGAACGTATAGTACATAGATATTGGCCTATACTATTACAAGACAAATGCCTTAGAAATGTACTTATAAAACCTCCATTATTTAGTTATACTAAAGGGAAAAGCCTGCGGGACATTCTGTGTCAGCCTGAGGTCAACCCTGTTAAAAAAGGTGCACAAAGGTTCCTGGGTAAACCACAAAAAGGTACATTTGCATGTCTTAACTGCATTTGCTGCCCTTCTATAATCAAAGGGGAAGTATTACATCACCCCACACAGGGTACCCCAATAAAAGTTAGACACTTTGCCACATGTGATACAAGTAATGTTGTCTATTTACTGAAATGCCCCTGCGGGATGGGATACGTAGGACAGACTGGGAGATCGATAAAAACAAGGATTAAAGAACATAGAGGCAGCATACGGAACTTTAAAAAGGGAACATCGACAGATACTACAGTCTCAAGGCACTTTAATCTAGCAAACCATAACCTCACCCAGTTAAAGTGGACAGTGCTAGAAACAATTCAACCACTACAAAGAGGAGGTGATATACAGAAATTCAGACTACAGCGAGAAGCTTTCTGGATAAAAAAATTAGATACATTGCAACCCAAAGGGTTAAATGATAGCTGGAGCATAAAATGTTTTCTTGGATAAAAGTTGTTTTCCTTAAATAGGTGTGACTAATACTCTATTCTCTTCCTCTACAGATAATGATATTGTTGGGTACCCAATATATACAAGCAAGATATAGTGAATTATACGTAGAATCCAGATATAGGATTAAGGGTAAGACTAAGGTTCTCTTACTTTATCAAGTTTCAGTGGTAGGCCCTAAATAGGGGGCAGTTCCATGGTTTTTTGCCTTTTTAGGCTTTCTTCAGAGATACGATGGACTTTTGAATTATTTTGCAACACTATTATGGACATTGAAACTATGCATAAATCGGTATGTGTGCTGTTATGAATATACATATATTTATTCTCTACACCTGCACTTGATGAACACTTATGTTAATTGTGAAAACTAACCTGCCTACCAAGGCGATTACCTCACTTCCTTGCCACACTATAAATGTATACACTCTGTATGCCTGTATATAACACTTGATAAAGGGCTGCTTAGCCCGAAACATGTTGTGAATAAAAGCACTTTGCAGCAAGCTCTGCATGTCGGCTGACTTCCTGAGTGAACCATTTGCAACTTTGATTCGACACACCTGTGGCGGGGGTGCACACCAGGATTAACAGCCTTGAAGGTACTACACTTAGTCATCCTTACTGACTCTGATTATTAAGTCTCCTGGCAGTGCTGGAGTCCTAGGTCCGATTCCAGCCTGTGTGAGCAAAACTGCACCCCTTTAGGGTTTATACTAATCACTTGCACCTACCCTATACCCTTTGCAACTGGCAGTGTATGTGGACTTCCATGGGCCTCACATATGCACCCCATCCATGGCAGATGCAAGTTGACTGACAGAGCCAGCTCAGGCTGTGCAGTGTAAATGAATAGTGTTATCTATCATGTGCACTTTGCAGCTTAAATGCACCCTTGATAAATTAACCCCAATAATATAACTATCTTTTGAGGGCCCAGGTGTAGGAAGTGCACCGAGGATCCCCCTTCCAAACAAGCATTTCCTTACTAAAGGGATACTGTCATGGGAAAAAATTTTTTTTTCAAAATGAATCAGTTAATAGTGCTGCTCCAGCAGAATTCTGCACAGAAATCAATTTCTCAAAAGAGCAGATTTTTTTATATTCAATTTTGAAATCTGACATGGGGCTAGACATATTGTCAATTTCCCAGCTGCCCCAAGTCATGTGACTTGTGCCTGCACTTTAGTGTTGTGGTCTCCATGGGGCAACTGCACAGTAAATAAGCTACTGAGCCCTATAATGACTTGTATAGCACTGCAGTACTAGCTTTCTTTATTGCATAGATTCTGAATATTATCAAGATGAAAGCCTGAAAAACTCCCCAATTGCATCTAGGCTTTGGGCCAGGTTGGAGAATATTTGGCCATGGTCTGGTAGGCTAGTGTATGGCATAAAAAGTGACAAATGCTTGGAGTTTAAAGGAGAAGGAAAGCTACGGAGGCATTTTATTGCCAATAGATTAGCTGCAATAGTGCAAGCTAGAATGCTATATTTATTCTGTAAAATGTTTTACCATACCTGAGTAAAAAGCTCTACAAACTCTCTGTTTGTTTAGAATAGGAGCTGCAGTATTAACATGGTATGACATCACTTCCTGCCTGAGTCTCTCCCTGCTCTGGGCTCAGATTACAGCAGAGAAGGGAGGGGGTGGGGGGAGAGGAGCAAACTGAGCATGCTCTTGCCCAGGGCAATGAGGTTTAAGCTGAAAACAGGAAGTCTGATACAGAAGCCCATGTGTACACAATAGAAGGAAAGAAATGCAGTGTTTCTTTTGACAGGGGACTCAGAGCAACATTACTTTGGGGGTTTACTGGTATATTTAGATGGACCTTTCTGATAAGGCTTACTTAGTTTTAACCTTTCCTTCTCCTTTAAAATGTTGGTTGGTGCCATATTGGAAGATGCCTTTGCTTGATTCTGCTATGATAGTGGGAAAGGTTCATTGAGGCAGAATCAATAAAAGAACCAAACTTATAAGATACACGAATAAACAACATACATTATACTACTTATGCTTGGCTTCAAAACCAATGATACTTATTGGAAATATGAAAGTATTGTTGTCAAAGACCTTATAATCCAGTGCAGTATATCCAGGATTTACCTGGGAACTGACCAGCCAAGGAGGATCCCTTCAGCGCACCTGCCAGTTGTCTTAGACCAGGGATCCCCAACCTTTTGAACCCGTGAGCAACATTCAGAAGTAAAAGAAGTTGGGGAGCAACACTAGCATGAAAAATCTTCTTGGGGTGCCAAATAAGTGCTGTGATTGGCCATTTAGTAGCCCCTATGTGGATTGTCAACCTACATTGAGACTCTGTTTGGCAGTACACCTGGTTTTTATACAACCAAAACTTGCCTCCAAGCCTGGAATTCAAAAATAAGCACCTACTTTGAGTCCACTGGGAGCAACATCCAAGGGGTTGGAGAGCAACGTGTTACTCACGAGCTACTGGTTGGGGATCACTGTCTTAGACGATATGTTTTTTTCTTTGAGATGAGAATTTGATCTGTTCACACAAAAGAAGTGGCAAATTTAGAAACATCTCGGCTTAAAGTTTCATGAATTCCAAGAAGATGTGAATTCAGAGCTACTATTAATTTATCACAGTCCCACGGGGTCAGGGAGCCGTTTGATATTAAATATAATATTTAATCACACAAAGAAAAATAGTTGATAGTTTGGATCATGTACAAGGTACTGTTTTATTATTACAGAAATTTCTAAAAATTTGGATTATTTAGAAAAAATGGAGTCCATGATATCCCATATCTGTACTTGGAATTGGGACAGATGACATTTTTTATGGCAGACAGCAAGCTCCCATTTGGAGGCAATTGATTTATCATTGTTTGCACAATGGCACTTCCGCAAACATTGCAAAAAGGGAGCCTTAAACTAGAATTAGTGAAGGTGTCACAAATAACCAGTATAAATAACTCAGCAATTGTCAAATTAAAAGATATTTTGCAGCATAGCCACTGAGCTTTTTGTTCTGTTTCCACCCATTATCTACATATTGATTACATTTTGGTACCTAGGACGAGGAACAGACATTAAAGCTGGCCATAGATGCAAAGATCCGATCATATGAATCATCGTACGATCGGACTTTCCCATCTCCCGACCCGCCACTAACCATTCAGATCAAAGTCTTACCAGTCAGATTAGTAAAAGAACAGATCAGCAATGTTCTGCCCCTGACAGCAATCGTACGATATCTATGTCCAACCAAAGCTGGTGACAGTCTCCCACTGAAAATCGTACGATCGGCAATACACACAGAGATATTATCGGCAGCCGACAGAAATTTTCTAACCTGTCCCATCGACCAAACGACCGATCTCCGCCGGATGAAAAATGTCGATTCGTACAATCAGATCTTTGCGTCTATGGCCAGCTTTAGGACAAAATGTGTATTGTGGGATAGATACTCTAACCTGTTGGAACAAGTGATTTAAATTGAAATGGTGGTCCAGATGCACCAGACTCTCAGCTGAGGGAGCCGATAACCGCCAGCAATTCAAATAGAGGGGGCCTCCAGAAACTCTAGGAAATCCACAGGGCCACAAATATGAAGTGCGGCTAGCATGGCCACCATCAGGGGGGCACAGCGGGTACAGCTGTATCAGACCTGTCAGTTTTTAAAGCTTGAAGGGTGGTGCTACACTTCTTGGATATGCCGGGCCTCCCTTGAGTTGAAAATTAGCGCAAACCGACAAAAGCGACCACCGCTGAAGATTTGCCGGGCCTTCCTTGAGTCGCAAAGGAGCGTAAAACGCCAAAAGCCACCACCGCTGAAAGGACCCCAAAAGCCGCTGCTGAAAGGACCCGGCCGGGGGCTGGCCAATTAATTTTATTAACTTGTAGGGAGGCCCTGACCTCCAATGGCTTTTTATAACTGGGGGGGGTGGCCACCAATGGCTTTTTATAATTGGGGAGGGGGATACTGTTTTAGCTCTGATGAATGTGTGGACTTTTTCTGCAGTGTGGGGTGGGGCTTTGGCACGGGCTGGGGACCAGGGGGCCCAGAATTTTTTTTCTGTACAGGCCTCTTGATTTCTGATGGCCATGGCAGCTGGGCTTGGCGGCCTTGTACTTAATACCTGCCTTGCATGAGTTGTGCATGTGGACTTCAATGGGCCTCCTACCCCTTATATGGCATATTGCACCTGCCAAGCAAAATCCCTTATTACAGTTGGGCACTTGGAATTATAAGTATTCTGTTAGTGTAATCAGAAAGCATTATTTCTGGCATACACTGACCTCCAATCAATTTGGAGACTCTGGGGGTCATTTATAAACTTCGCGCAGGGCAGATTGGTTCGCAAAGTGAATATATTTGCCCTGCGCATGGTTATATTTATAAAGCTAAATAAGAGGGTGCATACAGAATTGCGAATTTTTTGTTCAAAATGCGAATGTCTAAAGGGGCTTTATAAATATGTCACAATTCACAAATTGCGAATCTTTATGCACACACTCTGCGACTCAATTACGCCACAACTTTGGTGGCGGAAAAAATATTCGCAAAACAGTTTTGCAAACTGCGAATTTAAATTACTGTCAACGATATTTTTGCGCACAACAACCTCGCACATTGGGTGAGCTCGCGCAAACTCCTGTCTCATTTGCGCGCCATTTGCGAAAATTTATTCACACTGCGAATTCGCAAAAACCGGAAAGACGGGCAGAGCAGTGCAATATATTAGCGCTCAGCAAAAAACATGCGCAATACAACCATTTGCGAAAAATATGCGCTGCGCGAACTTTATAAATGACCCCCTCTGTGTTTAATTTTATCTGCACTATGGTGATTCCCAAACATAACAATAGAGTTCAGTGCTCAGTTGCTGAAGGAAACCTTGTACTTAATACCTCCCTTTCAAGAGATTTGGACTTCAATGAGCATCACAAATGTACAACTTACATGTTGCGCTATCCAAGCGAAAGCCCTTATTGCAGACGGACACTTGAATTTAGAACAGTAAATTGTCTCTGTGTAGCCGTGAATGACTATTTCTGACACACAGTGACCTCCACAAGGGAGGCTCAGTATTTAACTTTATCACCAGTATGGCAGTTCCCAAACATAGCAATAAAGATAATGTAATAAAAATTGCAGAATAATTTATTCCCGTGTTAAAATAAAGTAAAAACTGTTCTCTGTCTATTATAGAAATGCCTTTTTTCCCTTTCACCCCCCTGCAGTCATAAACTACTAATTCCCAGAATCCTGAGCCAGCAACAAAAATTAGTAATAATAATGTATATTTTTAAAATATTCTGATATTTTTTTCTTTGCTTTTTATCTGACTATGCTTTCTGACAGTAAAGTAAGTTGTTCACATGGATATCCCATACCATCTCACCCAAGGAGTCAGAGAACATATGATACCCATGTGAACTCACGCTGTTTATCCTTCTATTGTTATGCAAAGAAAAAAATAATAGTTTTTTTAATTTATATATATATATATATATATATATATATATATATATATTCGCCCTATGAATTTATCCTATCCATGTTTTCTTATTCCGGAGACTGCATTATACTGCGTAATCTGTTGCTTCTTCCTTTGGTCTTCTACTCGTTTCTTTGGAAAAGTTTCAGAGTGGTAAAATAGCAATGGTACAGCCTGTCTGCATTATTAATACTAAACTGAACCAAGAAGATACTGTTACAGCACAAGGGATTCGCCACTACTATATCTTGGCTCCCTTATTCTATTGCCCAGCAGAAGCAAAACAGTGCCGGAGGATTAAAACGTAATTGGAATCCCCTTCCGTAGTTGCACAACGAAGCCTATAGATATTACATGGAGACCTTATTTCAAGGGATTCCTTGCCAATTAACTGGATTGGTTGCCTAGGACATTATTTGCTCATCTGTAGATATTAAGGATTTGCCTCAAGTTTGGATGCTATGTCTGGGAAGGACAGAAGATGCTTTTCTGGATCACCAGTCCACAGCCCCATGCAAGGTAACAAAATATGCTCAATGTAGAATGAACTTCATATTCATGAGCATTTTTCTCTGAAGGCACCTTAGGAGCACAGATTATATTTGCTAATTAATGTAAAGACATTGGTTGTACTGGAATTACTATTTGCTTCCTTTTCAAGCATTTAACAGCATGAGAATTCAGGTCTGCACAGTGCTAGTACTGCAGTTACTTGACTGTGTTCTGTGCCTAGGGTTGTTCAGCTCACTGCGGTGCCGAAATTCACAGAGAGGAGGATCTTTGGAAACTTGTGTTCAACAGAAAATCCAATCAGTTGTTTTAGTATGAGCTTAGCAGGTCCTCATAATGGGGGGAAAGAAAGGTGATACCAAACCAGCAAAGAAAGGAGGAGGAAAAGAACCTGCTGCTTCTTCAAAACCTGCACCCAAAAAGGATGAAAAGAAAGGAGGGAAAGGCAAGGAAAAAGATGACAAAAAGAAGGGGAAAGATGCCAAGAAAGCAAAGAAAGAAGTAACCAGCGAGTCAGAGGAAGCCTCTGAGGCAGAGCTCATCAAGCAGGCAAGTGAAGAGAGCAAAAATGAGGAGGAAGAAGAAGATGAGAGTGAAGTAGATGCCAGAAGGAGAAGAGGCCGGGAGAAAGGTGTAGTGGCTCTAAAAGGAGCATCCAAAGCAATGGCAGGAATGAATCAGGGCAACAGGAGGAAAGGTCAGCCAGTGCCTAAAGAAGAACCAAAGCCCAAGGAAGATGCACTGAGGAAGGACATTTCAAGAGCCCAACTGAAAGGGGCAACAAAGGCAATGGCAGGGCTGGCAAAAAAACCTGCCCAGCCACCCACTAAGAAGAAGAGTTTAAAAGCAACATCCAGGTTGTTTATGAAATTCCGGCAAATGAATCCAAGGAGATCCAAAAAGGGTCATTTTAAGGCAGCTTCAAAACTTCTTACAGGTTTCAGGAAGAAACTTGTGCCATCATCTCTACTGAACAAAAAAAAGAAGTCAGTGGCAATGCTCAAGAACACTTCCAAACTCATGCTGGGCTTACGGAAAAGCTTAAAGAAACAGCCTCCTAAGCCACAACCAAGTGATGGAACCAAGCAAAAACCCACTTTCATGCTGTTACGTCTTGGGGGAAATTCATCTAAAACAGATCAGCCAGAAAAGAAGGGACCAGGGGGTCTGCTTAGTGGCCTCTTTGGGAGGAAAAAGGCAAAAAACAAGTTTCAGCCCAAAGCAAAGGTACTTACTAAAGTATCCGCTGCTGCTAGCTGGTTAACCAAAAAATTTCTGTCCAAGAAAAGGGGGTTTTCAGAGAATGATAAAGCCATACAGGAGGCATGGCTGTCTCGAATGGGGGCACAGAAGTTACCTTTCCCCACACAGAATGAGTTTCGCAGGTACCAGGCAAACTTGCAAAGATTTCCTGGTGCTCACAGATTTCATGGCCAGAATGAGGATGTCTATGGGAATCCCAAAAACTTTGAAGCATACCGCCACCAAAGGTTTCCAACGCAAAGTTATACACCACAAGGTCCTGGCAGATATGATGACCCATCCATGGAATATTATGACTATGGCAATGAAGATTATGGTTATGATGATCAGGGGTACCTAGGCAATGAGAACAGATTTCCCTATGGCTATGACTCATATCCTGGAGAAGAACTAGGCTATGATGACTATCCTGGATACCAAATGGATGAGGACTATCCTTCATATGAAGAAAACATGGAGTATTATGGCGAGGACAGCCACTTGCTAAGGAGTCAAAATTCTAGGTTTGATTATCAGGCAGATGTTCATAACCCACCAAATACTTATTCAGGCTACGATTTTGAAGAAAATGGAATGGGATACTATGAAGATGCAATGAATCCTTATGGAACAATGGAAAATGGGAGAAACCCATTTTTATCTTTCAGTGATCAAAGCAATTACTCTGACTTTAATGATGTGGATGAGTATATCTCTACAAATGCCACTCCAAACTACAGAGATTACCCAGTGTCTCCTTATGCTGAGCCATTAAATCCATATGCCCAGCCCATGGAGGATGTCATGGAAACTGATGAAGCAATGGTTGGACGTGATGTAAATTATTATGAGGATCAAGACATGGAAGAAGAAACTCCCTCCACATTATCAATAAATAGAAAATACAAGCTTTTTCCAAGACCTCAAGTGAAACTTTTTGGCAGAGAAAAATTAGACGTCCCTCTACCCCCATCACCCCATATTTCTTTTGCTGATTATGATGAGGAAGAGGAGGAGGAAGAAGAAGACGAGCCCTTAATTCCTCCTGCCCAACAACAAAGAAATTTCAGGCAACCTCCTAACAGGTCACTTTTTGCAAAGTCTGTGCAAAGAAATTATGGACAGCCATGTGCAATGGGTGTTCAAAATGTATCATCTGCAAAACCAGTTAGCAAGAGATTCAGTGGATATCATCAGCAGAATTGCCAAGAAAATGAATCACTGGACTTCTCTCCGAGAGCATTTGGCAGTCCGTTGGGACAGTTTATGAAAGAGACACTTGACCCAAAGCCAATTTTAAAGAATAGTGGTACTCGAAGAAATACCCAGCCACCCTCTGAACCTCCATATAGAAATGCTTTTGCTGAAAGCAATGTCCCACGAACACCTTCTCCACAACCATCCCTAAAACATTTCAAAGGTCCGCTGATGCAGGGCGGATATCAGGAACAAAATACACCTTCTGCTCAGCAAAACTGGAGTCAAAGAAACACTCAGTTTCCCTCTGAACCTCCAAATAGGAATGCTTTTGTAGAATGCAATGTCCCACAGACATCTTCTCCACGACCATCCCTAAAATACATGAAAGGCCCAGTGAACCATGTGGGATTCCAGAAACAGAATGCACCTTCTGCTCAGCAGTTGGAAAACCTCCAGAACAATTTAGAGCATGAGCCTTACCATAAGCGATTTGGTCTAAAGTTGGCTGGTATGGATTCATCCAATGTTTCCAGAAAACCTACGTTTTCAGCATCCAATAATAATAACACTGAAGCAAAACCTTCTCCTCAGTCTACTCGTCAGTCTCCTCAGCCTGTTCAAAAGTTTTATAATCATGGAAAAAATGTACAAATGCCTCCATCTCCTAATTTATCCACAAGGCAGAGACCACTTTCCCCAAAGCCCACTATGAATGCATTTGGTTTAAACAAATCAAATGCAATCTCACACAACCAACAAGGACAAATTAACCCTCCAATGCATTCCCCAATGAGACAGAAAGATTCTTCCCTCCATATGACGAGGTCCCCAACACCTACACGAATGACTCACTGGTCTTCTAATGGCAGAAATCAAAATGCTTCACCCAATATGCCTTCAAATATTGCACCTCCATCCCCTCAACCTTTAGTAAGAATGGGAGATAGTTTTAGGGGTGAACGAGTGAGGAATCCCTCTCCTCAAATGTCTATCAAATCACCCTTTCCAGAATCACCCTATCCAGCATCACCCTATTCAGCATCACCTCAGTTAAGCCCAGTACTCCAAAGAAGTAACAGCAATATGAAAAGGGGTTTTCAGATGCCAGCGTCTCCTCAGCCCACAAGAAGGCATTTAGACAATATAAATTCAGATTTCTACAATGCAAATGAATCAGATCATGAGATGTCTTTCTCACAACAAATGTCAAGGTCAATAGGTGACACAGTTGATGAGCAACAAGAGACATTTATGCAAGGTTGGCCAAGAGATAATGAACCCCCTACTGAAGCAGTGAAGCCTTTAATGGGGGGCTCATTTATGATGCATCTTAAGCAATCGGGTGTGACTGCACCATCAAATCCCTTACCACAAAAAGGATCAGTGTCGAGAATGTCCCTGGGGAACACCAGAACATCCCCATCCCCCCAAAGACAGGCAAGTAGCGATTTAATGGCCAGAGAGTCACAAAGGTCCACTTCACCATCTCGTTCCTTTTCTAAGCAATCAATATTGCCAGATTTGGGAAGATATGATAGCATGAGAAGTACTTCCAGGACAATCCCATCCAATCCCATGGCACAGATGATAAACCAACAAGAAAGCCAGCATATATTGTCAGGAGATTCTCAGAAGTCATCAAAATCACCTGTTATGGGAAGAAATGGAATTATGGTTGGAACCACAAGAATGTCATCACCAAATATAGGGGCACCACAAGGAAACCATAATTTGTTTTCTAGAGACCCCGAACAGCCTGTAATGGGAAGATATGACAGCATGAGAGGAACCAGTAATCAACCTCCATCTAGCCCCATGTCACATATGTTACAAAATCAAGGAAGCAGTCCCTTTCTGTCAAGAAAACCTCAATCTGAATTATTACAATCTACTGCTTTCTCTGAACAGCCACAGTCACACAGTAAAGCTAGGTTTGACACCATAAGAGGACAATCAAGTTTACCTCATACAGGAATAGAAATGTTACACAGGCAAGACAGTATTTTGAACTCCAGGGAATTCCAAGATGTCTCCTTGCAATTCTCTGAAAGACCAAAATCACCAACAATGAAGAAAAATAACAGCTTACGAGGAAACGATGTGCCATCCCCATCAAACTCAACACCGTTTTATAAGCGCGTTGGCCATCCTCTCGTGGGACTGTCTCAGGCTCCCCCCTCCCCAGCACAACTATCAATGCATAGAAAACTTTCTCCACCAGTGAGCCGTGCCCCAAAAAACATTATCACAGATCCACCCTTTGTTGGATATGAACCCTTAACAGCTGGACAAACACAGAGATCAATGGGAGACATAGATTCTATATCAGGATCCTATGACCCACCACAAAGTACATCTTATGATAACTTGAGGCGCTCACCCACTGCTACATCACTACAAAGTCCAATGTTTTATAAGGGGCCATCAAAGCCTTCTAGATTACCATCTCCACAGATGGGATTAAAGTCCTTAGGTGGCTTCATGGCTGAATCACTAAATCAAGTTCTCCCTGGTTCTCCTATAACAAAACCTAATATTTTTATGGAATACCAAGGGCCTGCAACTATGGCTGGAGCTAGCTATTCAGTCCCAAGATTTCCACATCCAAGAGGCATGTATATGGGTTCTGGCCCAATACGAGCACCCATAGACTTTTACAATGGGGAGAGTGAAGATGGGATGGGAAGGTATGCTGTAGTAATGCCACAGGTACAAAGAATGGGCTCTTTTAAAGGACGTGGAACTCTAAGGAAGCCACCCTGGCAAAGGCAAAACACGGTCAATTTCCATGAGATGCAAGGGACTTGGTCATCCAATAAATCTGCTCATATGCCTTGGTCCAATTCTATGAGAGGAGAGTCAAACAGGGCCAGAGGAAGAGCATCTGGTTACCCAGCTCATCGTGGTGGGATGTCCCCAAGGAACGTTCAACAAATGGCCAATAAGGACCAAAAGCCCCAGTGGCAAGACAAGGTAAGACTATATTCTATGTACTTTTCAGGGTTCTTTAAAATGCTGGTCCCAAAGGTATTTGCATGTATTAATGCTACTCTTAAGGTAGTTTAGACTGACATGTTTTATAACGTGCAGGGCATGTATGCATGTATGGTGCTGCAAAGTTTTCTGTTTTGGTAAAACAAAACTTCTTTGTCTTTCTATCAATGCACCTTCTACTTTAAAATACCTGTTTAATGATATTAAAATCCACAATACTTTTCCATGCCTGCACTTAGAAGTGACTTCTAATATCCTTATCATTTACAGTAGGGGGTACATTATCCCTTATAATACATGAGTGATACTCAGAGTTCCCTGTATAACTCAGCCTGCAGCCTTGTGTCTTTATATGGTCACAGAACAACTCCTCAGTGACTTCTAATATCCTTATCATTTACAGTAGGGGGTACATTATCCCTTATAATACATGAGTGATACTCAGAGTTCCCTGTATAACTCAGCCTGCAGCCTTGTGCCTTTATATGGTCACAGAACAACCCCTCAGTGACTTCTAATATCCTTATCATTTACAGTAGGGGGTACATTATCCCTTATAATACATGAGTGATACTCAGAGTTCCCTGTATAACTCAGCCTGCAGCCTTGTGTCTTTATATGGTCACAGAACAACCCCTCAGTGACTTCTAATATCCTTATCATTTACAGTAGGGGGTACATTATCCCTTATAATACATGAGTGAGTTCCCTGTATAACTCAGCCTGCAGCCTTGTACCTTTATATGGTCACAGAACAACCCCTCAGTGACTTCTAATATCCTTATCATTTACAGTAGGGGGTACATTATCCCTTATAATACATGAGTGATACTCAGAGTTCCCTGTATAACTCAGCCTGCAGCCTTGTGCCTTTATATGGTCACAGAACCCCTCAGTAACTTCTAATATCCTTATCATTTACAGTAGGGGGTACATTATCCCTTATAATACATGAGTGATACTCAGAGTTCCCTGTACAAATTGTACATTTCCTCATAGCTTTCAAAATAACTTCTAGTCTGGCATGTTACATATGTCCTGTACAATTCTGGGCATTACTTGCATGAGAACCATGGTACAATCCAATTTCCCGAGTTAGGAGGACACGATTGGGGGTCCCTTTCAATGCAGGAAAGCTACGGCTGATATTATGGAGTAAGTTTAAATAGATCAGAGCTGGAGGGCTACAAGTACAACTTCTCCAGTACTACTTTTTCACCTCAATGGGGAAAGCAGAAACTCAGGGCAAAACAGATTTTGTGGGGCTGCATCATTTGTATAGAATTGATATACATTATATCTGCAGTCCTATAGCCCTTCAGCTGTTAAAGGAAAACTATACCCCCAAAATGAATACTTAAGCAACAGATAGTTTATATCAAATTGAATGACATATTAAAGAATCTTACCAAACTGGAATATATATTTACATAAATATTGCCTTTTACATCTCTTGCCTTGAACCACCATTTCGTGACTCTATCTGTGCTGCCTCAGAGATCACCTGACCAGAAATACTACAACACTAACTGTAACAGGAAGAAGTGAGGAAGCAAAAGGCAGAACTCTGTCTGTTAATTGGCTCATGTGACCTTACATGTGGTTTGTATGTGTGCACAGTGAATTTTACGATCTCAGGGAGCGGCCCTTATTTTTTAAAATGGCAATTTTCTATTTATGATTACCCAATGGCACATACTACTAAAAAAGTATATTATTATGATAATGGTTCATTTACATGAAGCAGGGTTTTACACATGAGCTGTTTTACTCAGTATCTTTTAATAGAGACCTACATTGTTTGGGGGGGTATAGGTTTCCTTTAAATTACAACTCCTGCAAGTTGCGCAACAACCATCTTGCTCTGCTGTTTCCATCTTGCCCCAATGTTATAATTTTGCACAGTGGCTACCATCTTGTACCACTCTAGCCATTTTGCTCTACTGTTGCCATCTTGTCCTTCTTTTGCCATTTTGACCCACACATGCTATAATGCACCAGTGCAGTTATCCAAAGCAACCAATCAGATCTTAGTCTTTATTTTCTAACTGATAATCAAAACTACTGCATGTTTTGCCCTATTACCACCAATGATAGTTCTGACTACATGGGAGGTGCTAATGAGACGATTGCACCACGAATACCTGAGATTTAGTTACTGGTTAAACCTTTAATTATACAAAGAGACTCGTGGCTTTCAACAATGGAACATCTACCTGGGTAATTCTATAAGCACAGACCTGTAATACAGTCTTGTTACAGAGAAGTCGGCGCTGCTGTCGGTACAAAGTATGAGCCATAGGAACGATCGTATTTCCATGTCACTTCTCATTAACACAGTGACACACAGAGCCTTGCTTTGAATTTTTCTGACTATTTCAATTAAAAAAGTCCAACCAAACTAGAATCGATGATTGGAGATTTTTCGAGAATCACTTGATTTTTTTCTGGCTTTTTCCTGAAAAGCCCGACTTTTTTGAATTTTTTCCTGAAAAGTCAGAAATTTTTTGGATTTTCGGGCTAATTCCAGAGCAGACTAGAGTCCTGCAGTGGGTCGGGTACCGGCGGGTTACCTGCAAAAACCTGCGGTACTCTGTGGGTTTGCGTTTAGAAGTTCCAGGTGCAGGTATAGACGCGGGTCGGCAATTCGGCGGGTTTGCCGTTCGTGGGTCTTCTGAATATCGATTTTTACGCCTTTTTTCTGACCACGCCTACTTCTGATGATGTCACGTCCAGTTTACAATGACAGCACTTCCTGATACTTGATGGTCAGCGGGTCCGGGTTGCAGATAAGGTACTTGTGGGTCGGGTAGTAGGTCCAAGCGGGTAAGAATGCGGGTTGCGGGTCCGGGTTGTGGATTGCAGGTTGCGGTTTGGATAGGGGTTCCAAAAGATGGACCCACACAGGACTCTACCGCAGACCACAGAATCTTCCACTGACTTAAATACAACCTCGGTAATTCTGAGATGCTGGATTTTGGAATTCAGACTTTTTCCATCCGCGGGGTATAGTAAATCTTTAAAAAGTTTTGGGTATTTTTCCATTAAAAAATTGAGTTTTATAGTAAAAAAAACCTCAAATCTTTTGAGCATTTTTGGACTTTCGTAAATAATCCCCACAGACTCAAGGAATGCTCATCTTGATTCCTGCAGTGCCATATAGGATATCATTATGCACTGAAACCAACCTTGATATTACAGTACCAGTATGGGATCCGTTATCCAGAAAGCTCATAATTATGGAAAGGCCATCTCCAATCGACTCCATTATAATCAAATAATTCATATTTGTTTTCTGTGTAATAATAAAACAGTAGCTTGTCCCTGGATCAACTTGTACTATGAGCTATCTCCCATATCCCTGTATTCCCTCACTTGCTAAACACCATCCAACCCCTTCTTATACCTATCTAATGTATCAGCCTGTACCACTGATTCAGGGAGACAATTCCACATCTTCACAGCTCTCACTGTAACAAACCCCTTCCCAATATTTAGCTGGAACCTCTTTTCTTCTAATCGGAATGGGTGACCTTGTGTCAGCTGGAAAGACCTACTGGTAAATAAATCATTAGGGAGATTATTATATGATCCCCTTATATATTTATACATAGTTATCATATAACCCCTTAAAGTGGACCTGTCACCTACAAGCTGCATAATGAAAGTCCTTTGCAAATTAAATATGAAACCCCAAAAATGATTTTCATTAAAACATCCATACCTGTTGTAAAGGTGTTTAAATATCTAAACTGTCAATCAAATATTACCTACCCCGCCTCTATGCCCGTGCCATAGAGGAGGGGCAGTCAATTACTTTCACTTTCCATTCAGCACTTCCTACATGTCACAGCTCTCCTCACATTCCCCCTTCCCTCCTCAGGCTCTATAATTGTGTAGGGCACTGCACATGGACATTAGGTCCCCCATTCTGGTGCATACACAAGATTTTGGGGTGATGCACAATTTCCCTTAATAACCGTGTCCATAAAATGGCAGCTGCCTGCTTGCTGTGATTGTATAATTCCAAGACAGAAGGAAACAAAATTTAAATAATAAATACAGTGTAAGTAAAGTTTATTTTGCTCAACTAACATGATAGAAAAGGATTTGAATTATTTCTTAGGGTGACAGGTCCCCTTTAAGCGCCTCTTCTCCAGCGTGAACATCCCCAATTTGGCCAGTCTTTCCTCATAGCTAAGATTTTCCCTTTACCAGCTTAGTTGCCCTTCTCTGTACCCTCTCTGATTGAATAATGAATAGAGGTCATTATTGCTGTATAATACACCAAAGCCATGAATATCCTGTAAATTATATCCTTATAAACGGTGAGTTCTGATGTCATCATTTATAAACGGTGAGTTCTGATGTCATTTCTGTCACATGACTCATTGAAATGTGTGTATTATAATAAATAAAGTACCCCCAGTTGCAAAATATGAGGATATTATAAGTTACCTTGGAGTTCCATGACCTGCATAAAAACACTCGGCCTTCGGCCTCGTGTTTTTATATGGTCATGAAACTCCTCGGTAACTTATAATATCCTTATATTTTACAAGAGGGGGTACTTTATTCACTATTTATCACAACTCAGTAAACAGATTCCCCTTCCCAGTTAGACCTGGTTGGCAGGTGTGGTATTGTCCCAGCCCAACCAGTATTATGTAAAGAGAAGTGAAGGTGGCCAGGGTTCAAGTTTGAGATGAAGGGGACGGAAGAAGGCCACTGGTGTGGGTCCTTGCTAAAACCCAAGAATATACAGTAAAGAATGATTTGTGGTGGCGAGGAGGCGGAGCATAAATCTGTTCTTGATTTCATATGCAGCCTGCGGGGAAGCCTCAGAGCATGGGCCGTGAGGAGCAGAATGAGGAGCATGGCTTCCATGACATGACTCAGCTGGAGTAAGTAATGTTGGTTGTTTTTGCAACACAATATGGCTGCAAGAGGCAGGGAAGCTTCGTTGGGACTTAGGGTCTATGTGGGGTGGGGGGGGGGTTTCTAATAAGGGGTTTGTTTCTCCTTTAAGAGCTTACCCTCCAGTGAGTCCCATGATTCCTCTGGCATACAGTTCAGCCAGGCTAATAATGCCAACAGTCCAAGAGGTTGCTTCAAACCAAGAATGTATTTATTGAACACAGGCAGATGATATGGCTCAGGCTCACAGCAGTCAGGCTGAAGAATAACTCTTCGAGTACAATCACAGCTGGATCAGTGGAAACCCTTCACACCCCTGGGGGGTAATGTTCCCTAGCAGTAGAGGTCCCATGGGGTATCTTGCTCCTTGGCACTTTCCCTGCTCCTGAGCTCACCCACTTGTTTCCTCAAGGGTCTTAACCCCAGCTACTCTCCTTGTTGGAGCCAGAAATCTGCTTGCTAAATTAATCTGCCACTATTTGATTTGCGTTGGAGACAGGAAAATGAATAGGAGAGGCCTGATTAGAACAATGAGCAATAAAAAGTAGCAATAACATTACATTTTGTAGCCTTACAGAGAATTTGCTCTTTAGATTGGGTCAGTGCCCCCGATTTGAAAGCTGGAAGAGTCAGAAGAAGAAGGCTTTAAAAAAAAATGAAGGCCAATTGAATAGTTGCTTAGCATTAACCATTCTCTAACACTGTAAAAGTTAATTTAGAGGTGAAAACCCCCTTTAAGGCTTTCCTTCCCCTTTAACTCATTTCATGTACTCTCATTGTGTGTCTCAGGGACCTTCAAGAGGCTTCAGTGCTCGATAACCTGCGGAAAAGATTTGACAGAGAAATAATCTACGTGAGTACTTATAAAGTCATGTGACAGCGAAGTGAAATTAAAGGGATATTGTTATTAGATTAATAATGAGTTTGTTTTGCCTAAAAAAAATATCGTCGAAAGACATGCAGTTTTGGGGGACAAAAAAAAAAATGAGAAAAAGATATTGCCATTATTTTACTGCTTGAAGTGTGGATTCCATTTTCCGGTAATCATGTGACTGTTATTTGTAGGGTTGCCAAACTATTGTATCGTGTTTCTGAACCAATGTGGGTGTGGTTGGTCAGCATGCCGCCCCTAAAATCCTGACGCCCTAGGCCCGAGGTTGGTGGCCTTTCCACAAATCAAGGCCTGAGATCAATTGCCCTTTATTCTATTGATTCTTACCATATGGTCCTTGCTATTCAGGGTGGATCTTCATGACCCACCTCTAATATTACATTATAACGGTTCCTTCAATTGAATATAATGATATGACAGTTGCAACCCTTGTCTCTCTCCCAGACATATATAGGCAGTATCCTGCTCTCAATGAATCCATACAAGATGCTGAATTTATATGGGACAGACCATGTGCTCAAGTATGAGGGGAAGGCCCTAGGAGAGAATCCACCGTAAGTTCATTTCCCACCATTCCCCTGTTATCTGATACTATCCAATATTATTATGAATCTTAATGGGACTTGGCTATCGATAGCCGCCTGATTCTCAATGGGGCAAATTCACTAAGATGCGAAGCGCCGAACGCTAGCATCAATTCGCTAGCATTTGGCATTTTCGGTACTTCGCAAATTCACTAATGAACGCTGGCGTAAATTCGCTAGTGTTACTTCGCACACTTACGCCAGGCGAATTTTTCGCTAGCGATGTAGCTCCCCATCTTCTTTTCTGCTGATTCACTGCACATGCTCTGTGCTGCTGTCACTTACTGAGCTTAGGGACCCACTCACAATATACAGTACACATAGAATAGAAATGTCACAATATCAGGCTGATTAGTAATTAATACAGATAATTACTACATGGCAGCACAGAAACCAGTGCAATTAGCATCAGAATTTAATAATCAGCAAACCTGTAGCATCAGCTTATATTACAGGGGAAGCTCATTTTCTGCTGGATAATTAGTGACGAGCCCTAAGCTTAGCTTCTCAACAGCCAATCAGAGCCCACTGAGCATGTGAGTGTCACAGACACTTTCCAAGATGGTGACCCCCTGTGACAAGTTTGAAGTCCTGGATCATTGCTGCTATTGACAAGCTGAAACTTTAGCCTCGTGCAATAAGTTCACTATATAAAATGTGTCATTTTTAGCTGTATTTATTTTTAGGGTTTAGTTCTCCTCTAAGGTTCTAATTGTGAGTGACTGTAAGGCACCCAGGATCTGTAAGCTAGTCTGTCATATGTGGATGAATTTTGCGGGGGCACCATAAGCTCGGTGGGCGCCAGTTAGGCACTGATGGGTACAGAGACTTATCTACACAGTAGAATCTATAGTAGAACAGGGGCAGACATTGCAGAAGACACTAGAGAAGGGAATGATAGGAGATTGTGGTTCTTTATTCCAGATTAAATTTTAGCCAATAACAGGTTTATCTGCCATTTGCTTCTTTATTTTTTTTTTTTTACATTTCATGTTGTAAATGTTTAAACACTGAATTTGGGGTACCTGACCTTGTTTGTCTTGCAGACACCTTTTTGCTATTGCGAATGTTGCGTACACCAAACTCATGGATGCCAAAAACAACCAGTGTATTATCATCAGGTGAGAGAAACTGCCCTTAAAATGATCAACACACTGGGGCTCATTTATCAACACTGGGCAAATTTGCCCATGGGCAGTTACCTATAGCAACCAATCAGTGATTAGCTTTTTAAAGACAGCTGCAAGTAGAACAATGAAAGCAGCAATCTGATTGGTTGCTATGGGTTACTGCCCATGGGCAAATTTGCCCAGTGTTGATAAATGACCCACTGTTTTGATTGACATTTCTGGAGGAGTAAAATGGATATAAGCAAAACTGCTCCACATTCCCTTCCTATAGACAAGTGGTTTCTTTTGCTTTTTCTCTGTACTGTGTAAATATGACTTTATTTGGGACCTGCCCAAGACACTGGAACTGGAACTTTATCATCGCTGCTTAGCGATGTCACTTGTGCCACTCACTGAAACTTGTGTATTATAGAAACACATTGGGGCAGATTTACTAAAGGGCGAAGTGGTGGTCGCTAGTGAAAATTCACCAGAAATTCCATCTGCAGGGACTTCGCCAATTTACTAACAGGCGTAGAGGACAATTAGCTAGCCAAATCCTTCTGCCCGGCCGAGCCAAATCCAAATCCTAATTAGGGGCAGGGAGGGAAATCAAGGGACTTTTTGTCACAAAACAAGGAAGTCAAAAAGGTTTTCCCCTCCCCACCACTAATTTGGTTCGGTTCACCCGAATCTTTCGTGAAAGATTTGGGGGTTCAGCTGAATCCAAAATAGTGGATTCGGTATATCCCTAGTAATCAGAACTGGCCACTTCAAGCATTAGTACCAATATCTCCAATAAAGACATATATATGACCCAGCTCAGCGTGAATTCATGAGGCAGCCGCTCGGCACGCAGGCACAACGGCGTCGTATGGGCGGTGCTGCGCAGCACCGGAAAAACATTTTTTTTTTATCTGGAGAGGGGGTCTAGCCCGGCGGGAGCCCATGAGGGTTGGGGCCCACCGGGTTTTTTTCCAGTGTCCCACCAGGCCAGTCCGACACTACCTGCCCTATATTAGTGTACGAATTTCCGCAAGGCAGAAAGGAACCTATGAGTGCAGAGGACTCTTGTATTTGTCTATATGTATTTTGTGGTCACAGCCTCATTGCACCCCTGCCTAATGGTTTTAAAAATGAGTGGTGAGCACAACTTTCCCTTGTTTGTTATAGTTATACAGGAGCAGTGACCAGCTCCATGTTGTAGCTCCCACCCTTCCCAGCTATAGTCAGGTGATCCCACTGGTGTCTAATAAAAGGGCAGCCAAGTATGGAGGTTTACTTTGAAAGCAGCAAGTAAGTTGCAGGTAAAACTTAGTCCCTTTGTAAAATGTATAATGAAGCAATAGAATTCTTAATGAATCAGATGAAATTGAGCATAGGACTGGCCAGATATGGGATGACTGTGACGTAGTTGTTCAGCTTAAATATATTGCAATATATGGACAAACAATCCCTGTTTTGTTTAAAGGGGAAGGCATTTTTCAGTAGCTTAAGGCACAAAATGTTTCAGTGTCCTTAATATATTGGGTTCATTTGTTAGTGAAAGTTCGCTATGTAACGCCTACGCTGACTAATTAACGCTAGTAAAACTTTGCCAGCGTTCGGCCGCTGAGACGCAACTTTGCATTTTAGTGAATTAGCGTAGTGGTGGTGAATTTGCACCTGACGAAGTGGCGGATCGTTCTCTGGCGAAAATTCACCCTTTAATGAATTTGCCCCATTGTTCTAATATAATTCTAATATAATTCACTTGGTGACATCTAATTTTCTTGTATTTAACAAGTGGTGCATTATTCTCCAAGTAATAAATCTGCATCAACCTTTCAATTTTGAGTTAGTCTCTCTGAAACCCTTCAATTTAGATTTTCCTTTTCTTTGCTTTTCCACAAGTAAAGCAAACAAGCCGTCAGCACGACGATTATCACTTCTTTGTAGGGGTAGTGCACGTTCTTCCATACCTCCCAACTGTCCTGATTTTAGAGGGACAGTCCCTCTTTTGACAGCTCAACCTGCAGTCCCTCATTTGTATTGGAAAGTCCAGTTTTTCTCTGCACTGAACAGCAAGTGAAAGAAACAAAGTTTCTAACTTAATTGACTTTTGGCAGAGTGCCCAGAACAGCCACAACAGAAGATAAGATACATTTGTAACAATTCAAATGTATCTAGATAAGCAAATAAGTAATTGTAACAATATAAGATAACAGGTCACTTGGGAAAAGTTAGACTCACAGCTTAAAGGTGGCCATTCACGAGCCGATAAAAGCTGCCGATGGACCGTGTCGGCAGCTTATTGGCCCGTGTATGGGGGCCCCCGACGGGCTTCCCCGATTGAGATCTGGCCAAACGTCGGCCAGATCTCGATTGTATGGGACAAAAAATCCCATCGGATCACGGCCGCATCTATTCGTTGATGCGGTCCCGCGATCCGACCGCACATTACTATTCCTTAGGATCCGATCATTGGGCCCTAGGGCCCACGATCGAATCAGCCTGATATTGCCTTCCTCAAGGTGGGCATATTGGGGAGAGATCCGCTCGTTTGGCGACATCGCCAAACGAGCGGATCTCTAAGGGTCTGGCCACACAAGCAGATTCCAGGAGATTAGTCGCCCCAGCGACAAATCTCCTCTTCTTCGGGACGACAATCTCCTCGAACTGCCTTCCCCCTGCCCTCCGCCGGCTAAAATGAAAATCGCCTGCGGCAATGTATATGCACCACTTCGTTTTCCGTAGTCGCCTCACGAGGAAACTTCGGAAAGCAAAGCGCCGCGTGTGCATTGCTGCAGGAGATTTTAATTTTATCCGGCGGAGGGCAGTTCGGGGAGATAGTCGATTTGTCGCTGGGGCGACTAATCTCCCCTAATCTGCTTGTGTGGCCAGACCCTAAAGGGCAATTCACCTTCATTAGCAAAACTATAATAACTTAAAAAAAAAAAAAACAGAAATATGTTCAAACTTTTATAACCTGGATAATTTTGTAAAATGAACATGGTAATTAGGGGGTGTGGCCACAAAAATGAGCGTAGTCAAAAATGTTCACCACACTACGCGCGACAACTCTTTTGTCCCTCTTTTTATTTCCAAAATTTGGGAGGTATAGTTCTTCAATGGCCACTTTCCACTGACATCACAAATGAGAACGTTTAGAGCCGCACCACAGATTATTGTTCTTATTTAAAAAGCCTTTATTGGTGCTTTAGGGCATCACAGCAACGTTTCAGGCCATGCGGCCCTTTATCTAGTTGGTCCACAAGTAAAGTCTATATATATATATAGGGATAAGAGGAAAAGTAGATTCCGCACACCGGCTTTTTAGTTAAAAAGCATCATCTTTATTCAACCATGTTTAAAACACACGCTGCTTGACGCGTTTCGGGCTCAGCTGCCCTTAATCATAATGATGCTTTTTAACTAAAAAGCCGGTGTGCGGAATCTACTTTTCCTCTTATCCCTATTTGCATACGGCGTGGGACGCCGAAGTTCCTGCACCTGGACTTGATAAGCAGCGTTTGCGGTGAGTCGGAGCGGTTACTTTATACTTTGTCCGTTATATATATATATATACGTATATATAAAACAAACCATAGAAATATGTTAAGTATTAGATTTCTGCTGATCGTGTTACCTTTCACTTTCCTTCATACTCTAGTGGGGAAAGTGGTTCTGGCAAAACAGAAGCCACAAAGTTGGTTTTGCAATACCTGGTAGCAATAAACCAGAGGCGAGGTGTGAGAAATAAGGTGAGTGCTCCATCTCATTTGCTGCTGAGTTCATTTCATTTCAGTAAATGTCGTCCATCAACTGATGCTATTTTACTTTATTTCTGTCTTGCAAATCCCTTTGCTCCATGTTTCAGATAGAGGTATGTGTGTTTGTTGTTCTGATATGCCTTTGGTCCGTACTTATACGTCTGTAGATGTCTATACTTTATTGTTTGTGCATTAGTCTGCTAGTCGCCAGTGTTTGTTACAGGTTCTACGAATGATGATTATATTGATTTCTACAGATTCTAGAAGCCACTCCTCTACTGGAATCTTTCGGAAATGCCAAAACTGTCCGGAACGATAACTCCAGCAGATTCGGGAAATTCATAGAGATCTATCTTGAGGAGTGAGTAACGAACTAGATTTACCTTGGCGCCAATACACCAAGGAGCAATTTTATAGACAGTGTTGTATTTTGGGAGTGAAGTAGCATAAGCTTAAAGGAGAAGGAAACCTAGTCGGCGCGAAAAACCCTCCCTCCTCCCGTGTGTTGCCCACCCTCCCTCCTCCCCCCTGGCCTACCCGTCCCGCTGGGCAAATGCCCCTAACTTGTTACTTACCCTTCTGCGCAGGTCCAGTCCACGGAGTTCACAGACGACATCTTCTTCCACGCAATCTTCTTCCTGCTTTGAACGGCGTTTTGGCGCATGCGCAGTAGGAGCATTTCGGCGGTACTGATCTACTGCGCATGTGCCAAAAGTCACGAAGTTTTCCGATTTCACTTTGTGAATTTTGGCGCATGCGCAGTAGATCGTACCGGCGACATGCTCCTACTGCGCATGCGCCGGTCAAAGCAGGAAGAAGATGGCGTCGGTGAACTCCGTAGACTGGACCTGCGCAGAAGGGTAAGTAACAAGTTAGGGGCATTTGCCCAGCGGGACAGGTAGGCCAGGGGGGAGGAGGGAGGGCGGGCAACACACGGGAGGGGGGAGGGGTTTTGCTTCTCCTTTGACAATTTCCAAAATGCATTGGAGTCAATGGGAAGGCAAAATGAAATATATACACATTGCTCTAACTTGCTAGAGATCTCCTTTCCACTATGATACAACTGCTCCTCATGGGGAGAAAAAAGGCTCCCATGTTGCCTATTTCTTCCAAACATGGCACCCGGACTGCTTCTTAGACAGGGGGGGGCTGGGAAGGGCTCAAATCTCACCGATTAATGTAGAAAGCAAGTGTCACATAATAATTTCAGCCTTTCTGCTGCACAAAAGACCACATTTTGCAATGAAACAGAAAACGTGGAAAAATTGTAGGGCAGATTCATAGAAATTTTGCTGCTGGCGAAACTGAAAATTTTGCCCCAAAACTGTACCTGGAGAAAAAGTTTGTTAAAGGGGTTACTCACCTTTGTGTTTTTTTTTTTTAGCATGATGTAGAGAGTGATATTCTGAGAAGGTTTGCAATTGGTTTTCATGTTTTATTACTTGCGGTTTTTGAGTTATTTAGCTTTTTATTTAGCAGCTCCAGTTTGCAGTCTCAGCCATCGGGTTGCTAGGGTCCAAATTACCCTAGCAGCCATGAATTGATTTGAATAAGAGACTGGAATATGAATAGGAGAGGCCTGAATAGAAAAATGAATAATACAAAGAAGTAATAACAATAAGTATGTAGCCTTACAGAGCATTTGTTTTTTAGATGGGGTCAGTGACCCCCCTTTGAAAGCTGGAAAAAGTCAGAAGAGAAAGGAAAATAATTAAAAAAAAAAACTATAGAAAATAAATAATGAAGACAAATGGGGAAGTTGCTTAGAATTGGTTATTCTATAACATACTAAAAGTTAACTTGAAGGTGAACCACCCCTTTAATCCCTATCAACTACCTGTGGTCCCAGCAGTAACTGCAGGACCTTCTAACAGTCCAGCTCTCCTTAATTCATAAAACATTTACAGGTATGTGAAGACATTTCTGTATCAGTCATTTAGCAACAGGCTCAAGAATATCTAGAACAACCAGACTTTACTTTACTGCCCCAGCTCATCCATAGTTGACCTGCCCAAGAGTTATGGAACAACTGTTTTAGCTCCAGCCACCACTAAAGATGTCTCAATTCACGAGTCAAGAATGGGCTCTCATGCATCAAAATTTTGGTGGAACGTTGGAGGAGCCCTGACTGTAATTATCTATGCTTGGAATGAAAAGAAACAAATATAAGGGGAAACCGGGGGAAAAATGCTAAGAATTCAATATGCAGCCAATTGCAGTGGCAGTTATTTATTTTACTTTGTACGTTTGTACTCTGTGTAGTTGTTTATGGCCTCTGTCTGGGATCCAATTTCAGATAATAGATTTATTTTCTGGCAATAGATATGGGATAACATCAGAATTCTGTAACCTGAAAAGGTTGGATTGAAAGGTCTACTGCAGTGATCCCCAACCAGTAACTCGTGAGTAACATGTTGCTCTCCAACCTCTTGGATGTTGCTCCCAGTATCCTCAAAGTAGGTGATTATTTTTGAATTCCAGGCTTGGGAACAAGATTTGGTTGTATAAAAACCAGGAGCACTGCCAAACAGAGTCTCAATGTAGGTTGACAATCCACATAGGGGCTACTAAATGGCCAATCACAGCCCTTATTTGGAACCCCAAGAACATTTTTCATGCTAATGTTGCTCCTCAACTCCTTTTACTTCTGAATGTTGCTCACAGGTTCAAAAGGTTGGGGATCCCTGGTCTATTGCCTCTCACTTGTTACAGCAACGTCCTCAAGTTCAGCACCATGTCAATTTATTGATGTCTCTATTATACAGGGGAGTGATTTGTGGTGCCATAACTTCACAGTACCTGCTTGAAAAGTCCAGGATTGTATTTCAGGTAAACTGTTTTTATTTTTTGGTAACTATCAATATTCAGATAACTGGATCCCACAGCAAAATCTTTTTGACATCCAATACCTTCAAACTTTGGTAAAGACAATAGGTTTTCCCACACATATTTATATTTAAACTGCAACCTCTATACTCACACCTGCCTTCACCCCAAAGATTTTAATAGATGGGGCCAGTCATTCTGATAATCCTTTTGTTACTAGGCCAATAATGAGAGGAATTACCACATATTTTATGAGATGTTGGCTGGACTCCCCTCTCAGCAGAAGCAGATGTTTTACCTTCAGGATGCCGAGACTTATTACTACCTGAATCAGGTAAGCTCACAAGCTGAAGGCAGCAGTTCTGTATGTCTAAACCTTTTGCAACTTATCTAGAATAAACCCAGTCCCATCTATATACCGTGTAAATTTGTAGTTCCTTCCTTTTTTTCACATGCTATCATATGTTTCTTGTACGGTTTCCATTTTGGTTCCAACCCAGACCGACCCAGAAAGCCCAATCAGGGCTTGTTTGACATTAGAATTGTTGTAGTTGACCCCATCTACGTCTGGAGACTACAGGTCTTGTATCCAGGATTCTCTTACATCTGGGTGGGCTCTACCCTGCATCTCATGCACCAAGGTAGCATATTGGTGTACATCACTAGGATAGATAAGGGCAGCTGTATAGTAGTTGAATGGGCGCTGTAGCCATCATCTTTAAAAGTTTTAAATTATAATTATTCTAAAAATTACCATTTAATTTTGGGAATGTATAGTCTTATACTATAGTTTTCTTTTTCTGTCTTTACCAAAGTATATTTATCAAGTATATATACCAAGTATAGCTCAACCCCATTGTTATCGTCATATCTTGTGTTTTGGAATCATGTCTTCTCTCCACCTACCTGTATATGCCTTAAAGGAATACTGTCATGGGGGAAAAAAATTTTTTTTCAAAATGAATCAGTTAATAGTGCTGCTCCAGCAGAATTCTGCACTGAAATCCATTTCTCAAAAGAGCAAACAGATTTTTTTATATTCAATTTTGAAATCTCACATGGGGCTAGACATATTGTCAATTTCCCAGCTGCCCCAAGTCATGTGACTTGTGCTCTGGTAAACTTCAATCACTCTTTACTTCTGTACTGCAAGTTGGAGTGATATCACCCCCCTCCATTTTTCCCCCCAGCAGCCAAACAAAAGAACAATGGGAAGGTAACCAGATAAGCTCCCTAACACAAGATACCAGGGGCAGCTGGGAAATTGACAAAATATCTAGCGCCATGTTAGATTTCAAAATTGAATATAAAAAAATCTGTTTGTTCTTTTAAGAAATGGATTTCAGTGCAGAATTCTGCTGGAGCAGCACTATTAACTGATTCATTTCCCATGACAGTATCCCTTTAAGGTAGTGATCCCCAACCAGTGGCTCGAGAGCAACATGTTGCTCATGACACCCCTTCGATGTTGCTCCCAATGGCCTCAAATCAGTGTTTATTTTTTATTCCTGTCTTTAAAGTAAGTATTGGTTGGAGAAAAAACAGGTGTACTTGTAGGCTGCCATTCCACCTAGGGGCTACTAAATGGCCAATCACAGCCCTTATTTGGAACCGAAGAACATTATTCATGCTTGTGTTGCTCCTCAACTCCTTTTAAATCTGAATGTTGCTCACATGTTCAAACGGTTGGGGACGCCTGTATAAGGTCTTCTTCTATTGTACTGACTAGATTCTTGCTGTCTGTGGAGCTTCACTTTGGGAAAAACCCAATGTTTAATGCTGTAAGGTTTCTATGTTTAGGGCTGCAACTGTGACATTCCCGCGAAGAGCGATGCGGATGATTTCCGTAGACTTCTCAATGCCATGGAATCTCTCGGCTTCACCGGGGAGGACCAGGACAGCATCTTCAGAATCCTTTCCTCCATCTTGCACCTGGGCAATGTCTACTTTGAGAAACACGAGGTGCTGTGATGAGGCGATGTGGAAGAGAGTGGGGGTTGAATACTTACTGCAGTGTTTTTATGATTTTGCATGGCATAACCCAAAACTGAACTCTATACGCTAAAGGGGAACAGTTTACTTTCTGATATGGTAACTGAACCTGAAATGTTAACAGGTTTCAACACTTAACATTGCAGAGCAAATACTGGTTTTCCATAAACAAAAACTACAGGCTGGCCCTATATCTTACTTAGTACTTGGGAGGCACCAAATACACTATTTTGGGATTTGGCTGAATCCTTTGTGAATGATTTGTCTGAATACTGAAATGTATCTGAACCCTTATTAGAATATTCAAATTAGGGCTAGGAAAGGGCAACTTCCTTGATTATGTGAAGAAAAATCTGATTATTTTAAGGATTCTGATTCTGTTCGGCCAGGCACAGGACTTTGGTTGAGTCCAAATCCTAGCAGAGATCAAAAATTGTGAGTTATTTCTCCAAAAATAATGACCGTAATATAGTTAAAAGTTCAATCCATTTATTGGGACATGCAGGAGAAGGCCTGATGTGTTTCCTGCCTGTTGGGGCACTTACCAATCCAAAGGTAAATACCAATAAGAGTTGATTGATCAATGCACAATGTACACCATACAGTATTTGTTCAACAATGCACACCCTATGGTGGCTTACCTATTTTATGATCATAACTTTGTAACTAACTCCGCTGTTTTTTTAAAATGCATTCACTTGCATCCTAAATGACTTATGAAACAAGGCGCCAAGGAATGTGCATTGACCAATCCCCTCTTATTGTATCTGAATCCATTGACATCTTAGGTTTGTTCTTTTCTGTGAGCAGCTGATCTAGGCAAAAGGATTTGATTAATCTGTGTGTGATCAAAGAAGGCCTGGATTGGTGTATAGATATATATTTAGCTGTAGTTTATATGGAATTTGCAGTTTTCTGTATAAAGCTATGTAAATGGTTCATTGCTAGTTTCCGGGTTCCGCTAAATCAATAAGCACAACAATATGCTTGAGATGACAAAGAGAACACTATTGTATTAATGTCTCCGGTTCTGCAGACGGAGTCCCAAGAGATTGCATCAGTGGTGAGTGCAAGTGAGATCCGTGCGGTATCTGAGCTGCTGCAAATCTCCCCCGAGGGGCTCCAGAAAGCCATCATATACAAAGTGACTGTGAGTTATAGAGGGACATTTAATGCCATAGAACAATGATGTTAGGAAGGAAGGAGATATGATGGAAGGCATTACTTAGCAGAAAGGGAGAGACGTAGGAACCTTTGAATGAAGGAACCTGAGCTAGATAGTAGAAGGGATGGAATGGAAGGACAGGGAAGAGTTCAGAGGAAGGAAATCAAAAATCAAGAATCAAAAGTTCAGCAAAGTAGGAGAGAAAGGGATTGAAAAAAGGCCAGGTATTGATAGGAGCCAAGAAAAATCAGAAGAAAGGGAGGTAGGAAGGAGTGATAGAGGGAACAAGATAATCTGGCAACTGAGATAAAAGTAGGGCTGAAGAAAACAGAGGGAAGGAAGTACTAAGATAGATCATAATAATAAAGAGGGGTAGTTTAAGAAGTTTAGAATGATTAAATTTAAGAAAGGAAGAAGGAAATTTAAAGGGAAACCATTGCGAAAAAGAAAATTCAATATAGGCTTCCACATACTGAGGTAAGAAACTTTTTAAATATAATCAATTTTAAATTCTGCATTGTTTCTGAAATAATCAAGTTTATGTTCACTATTCCTCTCTCAGCATCTGTTTCTCTTCATTCTGTCTTCATGCAGCAGTTGGGTGTCAGATATTCATTGACAGTTAGATCCAATATATCTTATAGGGGGACTCCTTTCCTAGCAGATGTATTAGAGCTCACTCAAATAACTGATTCCAGTACAAACAAAATCTAAAAAAATAACTGCCTTTTTGCACAAATCCTGCATGTAGAGAGACATGATGTCTGGTGAGTTTAATAGAGTGAGCTCTAATACATCTTCTAGGTAAAAGGAGCCCCCCAATAAGATATATTGGATCATTCATCTGACACCCAACTGCTGCATGAAGACAGAATGAAGAGAATCAGATGCTGAGAGAGGAATAATGAAGATAAACTTGATTATTTCAGAAACGGTACAAAATTTTTATTGATTGTATTTAGAAAGTTTCTTATTTCAGTATGCTGAAGCTTATATTACATTTTCACAATAGTTCCCCTTTAAAAGGAATATGACGGTGCAGGAGTAAAGAAGGAATGGTGGGTAATAGTGGATGAATGCACATTCGCAAAGACTGGTTATTCATGAAGAGGAATTCAATATTTTGTTACTCTTGTACAGGAAACCATGAGAGAAAAAATCTTAACTCCGCTGACAGTGGAAAGTGCTGTTGATGCCAGGTAACTAAGGACCCACGGGCTTTGCTTCAACTTTGGTCATGGTTTGCCTTCTTGTTTTACCCAAGATGCACTACCCCAATTCCCATCTGTATTCAATTCCTGTGCCCATCCAAATGCCTTCATGTTTTATGATGGATTGGGCAGATCTGCATTCTTACTCTTTTTTCTTGTGAAGCCATTGGGACAACCTTATAGGAATGTTTTTTGTGTATTGCAGAGATGCTATTGCCAAGATTTTATACTCCCTGCTGTTCAGTTGGCTCACAGAAAGGATCAACAAGCTGGTGTATCCCAAGCAGGATGCATTGTCCATTGCTATACTGGACATATTCGGGTTTGAGGTGAGTTACGGCCTGCTTTGAACCTCTGCCTGCACTCTATTCCATGCACTTTCTCTCCCCTCTATTCCATGCACTTTCTCTCCCCTCTATTCCATGCACTTTCTCTCCCCTCTGTTCCATGCACTTTCTCTCCCCTCTGTTCAATGCACTTTCTCTCCCCCTCTGTTCTATGCACTTTCTCTCCCCTCTGCTCCATGCACTTTCTCTCCCCTCTGCTCCATGCACTTTCTCTCCCCTCTGTTCCATGCACTTTCTCTCCCCTCTGTTCCATGCACTTTCTCTCCCCTCTGTTCCATGCACTTTCTCTCCCCTCTGTTCTATGCACTTTCTCTCCCCTCTATTCCATGCACTTTCTCTCCCCTCTGTTCTATGCACTTTCTCTCCCCTCTGTTCTATGCACTTTCTCTCCCCTCTGTTCTATGCACTTTCTCTCCCCTCTGTTCTATGCACTTTCTCTCCCCTCTGTTCTATGCACTTTCTCTCCCCTCTGTTCTTTGCACTTTCTCTCCCCTCTGTTCTATGCACTTTCTCTCCCCTCTGTTCTTTGCACTTTCTCTCCCCTCTGTTCCATTCACTGTCCCTGCAATTTGTTGCAATATCTCCTTAACTTACTCTAGCCACTATCCCTACACCATCCAGGATTGTGATTGGAGCTTTTTCACAGTCCATGAACCAGAGTGCATGAAAAGTGCATGATCCATCCCCTTTATTTACTCCAGCCGCTATCCCTAAACTGTGTATCATGCAAACTTGGGTCTGGTCCTGTATATCTTCTGGGATCCGTATATCCATAGTTTCCTTCCTTCACATAGGGAGAAATTCACAAAAGTGTCGGTAAAATAAGTAACCCAGAAGTGATGGTCGACAAATTTGTAAAATGTTGTTCTAGCGGCAAATTCACAAAGGCAGATGTTACTGTCTCTGAATGTCTTGTAAGTCAGTCAATTTTCTAAAATGCCGTATATCTTTTCGTTGGCGGAACGTCAGTTTTAGAAAAATTTCCGTAATTACGGCAAATTCAAGAAAAGATTCGGCATCACGCCACAACTGTAATAAAAGTGGTTTATACAAAGTGATTCCCTCTTTCAGTGTAGTAATAAACATTGGGTTGTAGTTAAGCAGAACTACGATATAATTAATCCTTATTGGAGGCAAAACCTGCCTATTGGGTTTATTTCATGTTTACATGATTTTCTAGTAGACTTAAAATATCGAAAGGTCCGTTATCCACTAAGGTCCTATCCCAGTACTAATTAAAGCTTTGGTGTATAACCAATGGGTACAATTCCATACTATATCATTTAAAAATATTACTCAAATATAAATAACAATTGGCTCTTTCCAACACTTCTTTGTAACACTGTCTAGTAATTGGTGAGGGATATTGCTGAATAAAGGTTCGGGCAGACGACATTTTACCGAGCGTTTTCAAAAGACAATTTAACTGACATTTTCATTTTGGAGAGCCTAATGTGTCAGAAAAATTTCGGCAAAACAAATGAGTTTACTGGCAAGTCTTCAAAATGTCGAGAAAAACCATGCCCACTTTTAACGACACTGTTTCAAAAGTGTCGCACACAACGGAAAATTGTCGGGCAAATGCTCTGTGAATTTGTCGGCTGTTACTACGACACTTTCTACTACATTTAAAAGACATTTTTTCGTTCCTGACACTTTTGTGAATGCCCCACATAGTGTCTTGCTCTGTCAGACCACTGGCAAACCACTAACAGTCCATGGGATTCACGGATAACCCTTTCTTGTTCCATGCAGGATCTCAGTTTTAATAGCTTCGAGCAGCTGTGCATCAATTATGCAAATGAATACCTGCAATTCTTCTTCAACAAGATTATATTCAAGGAGGAACAGGTGAGTGCTCATTATTCTTGTTTGACACCGTCACCATGAATGGACACAATTACTATAATAATGGTAACAAGATCTATGGTTCAATCCTTGTAACCCGTAGTATAGCGCTGGCCGAATTGTCCAACAGAGCCGCTACATATTGCTTTGAAAAACGGCTTTATTCACACACACAATATGTGACAGCATAGGCAGTGGGTAAGTGGTCAAACTAACGCGTTTCGTGCCCTTAGTGTCGGCACTTCATCAGAGTCAACGGTGAGACATTTATACACACTTCACATGATTTTATACCGATGGAGACAGTTCATTATGCATTTTAGTTTATTTTATTTACATTTTGACACTTTTTTTTATATTGAATGAGGCTTCTGATGCTAAATTACACTTAAGCAGCTTTGCACATATTTTCTTGATTGAACACGCATCAGAGAGCCTATGTAAATAGCATGTCACATGTCTCACCGTTGACTCTGATGAAGTGCCGACACTAAGGGCACGAAACGCGTTAGTTTGACCACTTACCCACTGCCTATGCTGTCACATATTGTGTGTGTGAATAAAGCCATTTTTCAAAGCAATATGTAGCGACTCTGTTGGACGATTCGGCCAGTGCTATACTACGGGTTACAAGAATTGATGCAAGTTCCGGTTTTGAAGTTGCCGGATTACCGTAAGAGCTGCGGCCGGCAGGAATTCGCTACACTGCTACAGGGTGAGCTCCACTTTTTCTCACTACCCCTACTATGAAAGATCTATGGTTGCATTCACAAAACTGGAGTTGTTTTACTCCACCGTTTTTAACCCATAACAACCAATCAAAAATTAGCTCTTACTACCTAAGATTAGTAAGAAAGGCAAGAACAACATTTTGATTGGATGCTGGGATTTTGTGAATGACTAAAGTCTTTTGGCACTTTTGTGAATTACATCCATACCAGACAATACGGTCAATACCAGACTTTGGTGCAAGCGATATCCAAAGTTATACAACTAGAAAAATCGACCTCTACATTTATTATTACACTTTTTTTATATGACAGCAATATATTGTCTTTGTAGGAGGAGTACATCCGTGAGCAGATCGACTGGAGGGAAATTTCTTTCAGTGATAATCAAGCGTGTATAGACATCATTTCCCAGAAGCCCCATGGAATTCTCAGGATATTGGATGACCAAAGCGGCTTTCCTCAGGTGACCCCAAGTCTTTATGTATTGCTGCCAACCTAAATATTACATTTTAGACCATGTAAAGGTCCTCATTTTCAAAATGATATATAAAACCATATTGGAAGTATATAGTAGAGGTTTTCTTCAATTCCTGAGCAACACTGGTTGACACATGTAGGGCATCTAAGAAAGCTTTGTGTTGATTGCTGAGTATTAAAACATAAATGTATATTTTTGTTGAGATAGGACCTCAGCTTGCAAGATAGTGTAACATCTTGGCTAGATCTAGAGGGAAAAATAAATTGAGGGGCCCTCTCTATCTTTCCCTGTTCCCTAGACAAAGCCTTAGCACAGAGGAATGTGTGATATCTGAGCAACACCTAAATCTTCAACAGGTTATGCTATTCCATACACTTCTTACTCCCGACTTGGAGTCAGTTTGAACAAATTGAGTTTCTTGGTGATTCAACATAAAGAGGATTTCATGCATCTCTCATCATTGTGTGCCAAAAGTGCAGAGTTTCTGGGCTTGGAAGGTTGTGGAAGTAAAGAGAGGGGGCGCCATATCATTTTTTAATGTCTGGAAGGACCATATTTTTACTCTGTGATATGGAAATGAGGAGGATGGGATTGTGCAAATGATTCCTGAAGACATCTGTCTGGAAGAATATGAAGTATCTGCGGAGTAATGTCTTTTCTGGAACTATGGGAGCACTAGCCCTGGACTACCTATCCATCCTGGCTTTGCTCTCTATAAAGAAAGGTTGAGTGTCAGAGCTTGATATTAAATGACAAAGGAGCTTGATATTAAAGGCACGTTCCTAATTTCTACAAGAGGGCATCTCAAAGTACGGTATATACTCGAGTATAAGCCGTCCCGAGTATAAGCCGAGGTACCTAATTTTACCTCCAAAAACTGGGAAAGCTTATTGACTCGAGTATAAGCCGAGGGTAAAAAATGCAGCAGCTTCTGGTAAGTTTCAATCAAAAAATTGAGGGTTTCTGCTCCCATTGGAGGTGCCAGCGTCGCGTTTTTGGACCATTCTTGGACGCCGGCGAATATTTTTGGAGACTATTCTTGGACGCCGGCGACTATTCTTGGACGCCGGCGACCGTTTTTGCGCTTGACCCGAGTATAAGCCGAGGTAGAGTTTTTCAGCATATTTTTGGGGGCTGAAAAACTCGGCTTATACTCAAGTATATACGGTAGTGGGACCTCTGAAGGGATATGGAGTAATTGAGCTGCCTGAGGTTTATGCTTCCTAGGGCTGTATTTTGATTGTGGTTGTTCAAGGTAATGGTAAATCTATAGACCCCAGTGCAAAATAGTGACGAGAAACTCACCTGCCAGTTTCTCTATGTCCGAACCAACTGTCAACACATTCTCTCACTTTGTCCCGTTGATGCTAATTTTAGGCCACAGACCACACGTTTCTACAGAAGTGCCATTACCAGCATGGCACCAGTGACTTGTACTGTAAGCCAAAGATGCCTTTACCTGAGTTTGGAATCAAGCACTTTGCTGGAAAAGTGACTTACCAGGTGAGTATTGTAATGGAAACATATAGTACAAAGTGCAGGCAGTATAGATTCACCAATCAATGATGAGATTAAAAGCATTTCCCCTCTCTGTTTTCATCCATCTGATATAAAGTTATTAGTGTAATAAAACATATTCTGTTTCTTTTATTGGATTGATGAATATAATATTGCTATTTTTTTTTATTTCAAGGTCCACAAATTCTTGGACAAAAATTATGACCAGGTTAGACAAGATGTCCTGGATCTTTTTGTCAACAGCAAAATTAAGGTGAGAAATCATAACAACCAAAAAGATTTCCCTTACCTCTACAATTAGAACGAGGTTTATCTTTTTTTTTTATTACTTATTATCCTTTATATAGTGCTACCGTTTTTAAGCAGCATCTTACAGAGATTATACATCATTCATATCAGGCCCTGGCCTAGAGACCATTATATTTTGGCAACATGTTCATTTGCCAGCCTTTAGGCAGTAGGAGTTCCAGAAGCATCTGTAAAAACTTACCCCGGTGGGGGTCGGCGGGGACGCCCGCCTTGATCTTCTGCGCAGTTCTAGGGCGTGTGCGCCGTGTCTTCCTGCGTCTCAAAGGTGCAGGCGCGCTGACGTATGATGTCAGCGCGCAATGGTGCGAATTTTAAATGTATTTAAAGGTACATTTTCTTTTTACAAACTGCTCGTGATAGGATTGTGTTTCCTGGTGCTCCTGAGCCTTGTGCTATTTGTTGCTATATCCTGAACCTGTTTGATTCCTGTTTTGACCCCTGCCTGCCTATTTTGACTATTCTGACTTCTGGATCCTGACCCCTGCCTGATTACCGACTACCTCTTCTGATTAACCCTCTGATTGACTTCCTGGGTTGACCCTTGCCTGCCTGACTACGTTTATTCTCTGCCTGCCTCGACCCGGCCTGATCTGACTACTCTTTTGCCTAACGCCTTGTACTACGACCTTCTGTCCAAAGACTTTGCTTTACAGTCGTGCCCCTCTGCCTATCCAGAACCCTCATCTTGCACCTCTCGTTTAAGTCCAGGTGGCATCCAAGTAAGCCGAGGGCTCCTCCGGAGCCCCAAAGGTGGTCACACTACTGGTGAAGCATGACCCGAGACCAGGGTGCCTGGTGTTTGTTCTGGTGTTGGGTGCCGACCGTGATAGCATCTTTGGCCAACCAGAAAATTGATGGGTGGAAACACATGTTATTTTTGGAGTAAATTGAGTGTTTGGGTTATCTTATCAGGATGGAGAGATCTTTTCAGGTCTATCAATTCCTAGATACTTACCTTGCTTTTCCTCTTCTAGGTGGTAGCCAACTTGTTCTTTAGCCATGCCCAGGTTCTGGCCCAGCAGAAAACCATGATGGGGAAGGGCAACACAGTCACCCGGAAGTACAAGGCCTCCACCGTGGCTGCAAAGTTCCAGCAATCCCTGCTAGAGCTTGTGGAAAAGATGGAGAGGTGAGAATAAAAGTGATTGCCAAAAATCCACACTATGATCTGATATTATTGAATGTCCTTTTATGTATTAAAATTGATAATAATATCTAGGGGCATAACAATAGTGGAGCCGGGTAGTGATGGGCGAATTTATTCGCCAGGCGCGAATTCGCGGCGAATTTGCGCGATTCGCCGTTGGCGAATAAATTCGCGCAACGGCTGCGAAAATTCGTGGAAAAAATTCGCCGGCGTCAAAAATTTTTTTTCGAAAAAACGGACGCCGGCGCCAAAAACGGGCGCCGGCGTCGAGAAAACGGGCGCCGGCGTCAAAAACGGGCGCCGTTTCGCAAATTTTTCGCCGTTTCGCAAATTTTTCACCGTTTCGCGAATTTCACGCGAAATTCGCAAATTTTCCGGCGAAGCGAAACTGCACAAATTCGCCCATCACTAGAGCCGGGTTAAAAAAAAACAATTTCCATGATCCAGATTTTAAATCTATACCATCTACTTGTTCAGACCCAACCTGAAATTTTTGTTGTCCCAAAAAGCCCACGTAAACAATAAGAACATCTCATCAAGATTTTGGAACATCTGAAAAGAAAAGGGTTAAATATGGGAAGTAAAAGGTGGGAACAGGCAAATGTGTTTTTCCAAAGATGGGCTTTCCATAACTAAAGACAGTTCTGAGGATGGCTGGCACAATAGGACAGAGGTTAAACATAAACAAAATATAGATATATACAGTTATGTTCAGAATAATAGCAGTGTGATTAAAACTTTTATTACTGCACATTCTATTGCAAATCAAAACATGAAGAAAATGGATCAAATGTGTTATTCCATTACAGCAAGTGAAGTAAAGAAATGGAGAATTAGGCTGTTCCAAAAAAATAGCCGTGTCTGTATTCTTCTTTACACTCTCAAACATTCACTGTATAAACTGAAACATGTTTCCTGATTTTGCTTTTCTTTAAATGACTGAACTAATATTGAGTTATATAATCAGTGTTTCTGAGAACTGCTGCACATCTGTGTTACATGGACTCCACCAACTTCCAACAACCTGTTACATTCCTCAATTCTTCTGCATTTCTTGCTTTTGCCTCACAAACACCATTTTTCATGTCACCCCAAAAGTTTTCTATTGGATTAAGGTCTGGGGATTGGGCCACTCCATAATGTCAACAAGGCAACATGACCTCTTCAAGTATTTTGATGTATTGAAACTGATTCATGATCCCTGGTATGAGATAAATAGGCCCAACACTATCGGGTGAGAAACCTCCCCATATCATGATGCTTGTGCCACCGGCTCCACCGGCTCCACTCTGTACTGTGACTTGAATTCAGTGTTTGGGGCTCGTCTGACAAACTGTGGCCCCTAGACCCAAAAAGAACAATCTTGCTTTCATCAGTGACCAAAATGTTGTGCCATTTCTCTTTAGGCCAGTCAGTGTGTTCTTTGGCAAATTGTAAGCTCTTCAGCACGTCTTTTTTTCAACAATGGGACACGGCGGGGGCTTCTTGCCCATAGCTTGGCTTCACATAGTTATCTTCTAACAGTATCACAGGGAACTTTACTCCTTCTTTCATCTTCCTGGAGATGATCATTGGCTGAGTCTTTGCCATTTTGGCTATTCTTCTATCCATTCAAATGATCGTTTTCCCTTTTCTTCCAAGTCTTTCAGGTTTTGCCATTTTAAAGAATTTGAGATAATTTTAACTGAGCAGCCCATTATTATCTGCACTCCTTTATATGTGTTCCCCTCTCCAATTAACATTTTTAATCAAAGTCCGCTGTTCTTCTGAACAATGTCTGGAACGAGCCTTTGAGTCAGATTTTCAGAGAGAAATACACCATAACCAGCAGCTCAACATTTACTCCTTCCTTAAATAAGGGCAATAATTGACACCTGTTTTGTCACAAAATGAATGAGCTCACTAATTCAAATCCACACTGTTATTATTAAGTGGAACACTGCTATTATTTGGAACAAACTCTTATTATGTTGAACACTGCTATTATTATTTGGAACAAGCCTGATCAATGACCCAGAATCAGCAGCATGACATGACTGTTGGGTCTGTTAGTTTCTATGTGGGACATTCACTAAGATTCGTAGTCGTAACTTCGCCGCACTTCGCCAAGCGTAGTTTCGCCAGCGCTCTGCAAATTCACTAAAATCCGAAGTTGTGCTCAGGGGTAGCGTAAGGTTGCGATGTTGTGCTAGCGTTGATTCGCTAAGTGAAGCGAAGTTACATTAGCGATGGTTAATTTGCATACGGCGCCAAATTCAAATTTCAATGGAGGTATATGCAGCAGCATTACACAAGCCTGGGAAACCTTCAAAACATCAAATAAAATTGTTATTTTGCCCTACACATGTGCCCACTGTATAGTTAAGTTGCCATGAGTCAGGAAAGGGGGGAAGGAGGGGAGCCCCAAAAAAAATTTTGATCTTTTTCAGCCTATCACCCATAATATAGAAAAAACGCCAGCGTTTTATGGGACTTAGAATTTTTTTTTACTTTTTTTGAAGCAATCCCTATCTACTCTATTGCACTTCGCCTGGTCTGAGGTGGCGAAGGAAGTCTGGCGTAAAAGGTAGCGTTCAGAATAATGCGCGCGTTAGTGAATTTGCGTAGTTACGTCCGTTGCACAATTTCGCCAGGCGTAAGGGTGCGAAGTAACCCTAGCGAAGTTACGCCAGCGTCCGTTAGTGTATTTGCGAAGTAACAAAAGTGCCCAACGCTAGCGAATTGACGCTAGCGTTAGGCGCTTCGGCGCATAGTGAATTTGCCCCTATGACTCTACTACACCTACTAGTAAATTATTTGCCATGTAGAAATAGAATTTCTACCTAAAACAGTGATGGATCAGGCTAGTGATGTCGGACTGCTATTATTCTGAACACAACTGTATATGTGATCAAGTAGACTGTACTTTACATGTGACATGTATAATATTATATGCCCCTCCTGCAGGTGTAATCCATTTTTTGTGAGATGTATGAAACCCAACAGTAGGAAGGTAAGTAGCTCATGAATATTATTGCATGGTGTATTGGAGACAATGCTTGTGGCTTCCATAATGGCCACACATGAAGTCTGGCTGTTTAAAGCAGATTGTTAGTTCACACATATGTCATAGGGAAACAAAAGCTATCTGAAATGTAGAAAGAGTTCCCTCTCTGCTTATTTGTATTCATAGACAGGGCCACCATCAGAAATCAAGAACAAAATTTTTTGGGCCCACTGGTCCCCGCCCACCCCACCCCAGCCTCCAAACCCCACCCCAGATCCCGCCCACACCACAGTAAAACACAGACAGAGCTAAAAACTGTAACCCCCCCCCCACACACACACAACTTATAAAAAGCAATTGGTGTTATAAGTTAAAAAAAACCTCTGGCAGCCAGGGTCCAACATAAAAGTTTTAAAAAAAAAACATTGGTGATCAGGGCCACCCTATAAATTAAAAAAAAAAAAACATTGGTGGCCAGGGCCACCCTATAAATTAAAATAAAAACATTGATGGCCAGGGCCAAACTTTAAATTAAAAAAAAACATTGGTGGCCAGGGCCACCCTTTAAATTAAAAAAAAAAAAAAACATTGGTGGCTAGGGCCACGCTTTAAATAAAAAAAATTAAAAAAATTAAAAAAAACATTGGTGGCCAGGGCCAAACTTTAAATTAAAAAAACATTGGTGGCAAGGGCCAACCTTTAAATTAAAAAAAAACATTGGTGGCCAGGGCCACGCTTTAATTTAAAAAAAAACAAAAAAAAACATTGGTGGCCAGGGCCACCCTATAAATTAAAATAAAAACATTGATGGCCAGGGCCAAACTTTAAATTAAAATAAATTTAAAAAAAAAAAACATTGGTGGCCAGGGCCACCCTATAAATTAAAAAAAAAAACCATTGGTGGCCAGGGGCCTTTATAGTATTAAAATGCTACATTGGTGGCCAGGGGTTTAAAAAAAAACACATTGGTGTTCAGTGGAACTTACCTTCGGCTTCTTATGTGGCTTCAGGACTTTAACTTCGGGAACTTTTTGTGTCTTTTAGGTCTTTAGTGCTTTCGGTCTTTTCGCGGCTTCGGCCCCGTTTCTAGCTTTGGCTCTTCGGGACTTCAGCGGTTCATCGCTGTCAAGGAGGGCCCGGCTAATTAAAAAAGTGCAGCACAGCCAGGCCTCCTTTTAGGCCAAGTACAAATTTACCGCATGTGTCCCCCTAATGGCGGCCATGTCTATAGATATAAGCAGAAGCATCAATATTGGTTTTCTCTTGCTGGGATTTTCTACATTGACATCATTACCAATAGAATCACCAATAGAAGGCTTAGTCGTCATAAATGGATGGTGCTTTTGGTTTTTCAACAGTTACTGATTATACAGGTACAGGGCCTGTTATCCAGAATGCTCAGGACCTGGGGTTTTCTGGATAATGTCTGTTTCCGGATCCCATACTTTATTAATACTTTAGTCTATCTTTTAAAAATATGTATTTTATGTAACTTTATTTTATTATATTGAAGAAAAGTATAACAGAGTCATATGTATTCTTCCATCAGGAACCAAATCTGTTTGAAGCAGACATTGTTACCAGTCAGCTCAAGTACTCTGGTATTTTAGAGACCATTCGAATCCGGAAGGAGGGTTTTCCTGTCCGGATGTCTTTCTCCTTTTTTCTGAGCAGGTAAGAGTCTTCTCAGTTAAATGCTGATTAAAAATAGCATCAAGCCTTTCTATGGTAATTATCCCTTATAATACATGAGTGATACTCAGAGTTCCCTGTATAACTCAGCCTGCAGCCTTGTGCCTTTATATGGTCACAGAACCCCTCAGTGACTTCTAATATCCTTATCATTTACAGTAGGGGGTACATTATACCTTATAATACATGAGTGATACTCAGAGTTCCCTGTATAACTCAGCCTGCAGCCTTGTGCCATTATATGGTCACAGATCAACCCCTCAGTGACTTCTAATATCCTTATCATTTACAGTAGGGGGTACATTATCCCTTATAATACATGAGTGATACTCAGAGTTCCCTGTATAACTCATCCTGCAGCCTTGTGCCTTTATATGGTCACAGATCAACCCCTCAGTGACTTCTAATATCCTTATCATTTACAGTAGGGGGTACATTATCCCTTATAATACATGAGTGATACTCAGAGTTCCCTGTATAACTCAGCCTGCAGCCTTGTGCCTTTATATGGTCACAGAACCCCTCAGTGACTTCTAATATCCTTATCATTTACAGTAGGGGGTACATTATACCTTATAATACATGAGTGATACTCAGAGTTCCCTGTATAACTCAGCCTGCAGCCTTGTGCCTTTATATGGTCACAGATCAACCCCTCAGTGACTTCTAATATCCTTATCATTTCCAGTAGGGGGTACATTATCCCTTATAATACATGAGTGATACTCAGAGTTCCCTGTATAACTCATCCTGCAGCCTTGTGCCTTTATATGGTCACAGATCAACCCCTCAGTGACTTCTAATATCCTTATCATTTACAGTAGGGGGTACATTATCCCTTATAATACATGAGTGATACTCAGAGTTCCCTGTATAACTCAGCCTGCAGCCTTGTGCCTTTATATGGTCACAGAACCCCTCAGTGACTTCTAATATCCTTATCATTTACAGTAGGGGGTACATTATACCTTATAATACATGAGTGATACTCAGAGTTCCCTGTATAACTCAGCCTGCAGCCTTGTGCCTTTATATGGTCACAGATCAACCCCTCAGTGACTTCTAATATCCTTATCATTTCCAGTAGGGGGTACATTATCCCTTATAATACATGAGTGATACTCAGAGTTCCCTGTATAACTCAGCCTGCAGCCTTGTGCCTTTATATGGTCACAGATCAACCCCTCAGTGACTTCTAATATCCTTATCATTTACAGTAGGGGTACATTATCCCTTATAATACATGAGTGATACTCAGAGTTCCCTGTATAACTCAGCCTGCAGCCTTGTGCCTTTATATGGTCACAGAACAACCCCTCAGTGACTTCTAATATCCTTATTATTGATAGTAGGGGGTACATTATCCCTTTTAATACATAACTGATATTCAGACTTCCCTGTATAACTCAGCCTGCATCCTTGTGCCTTTATATGGTCACAGAAACCCTCAGTAACTTCAAATATACTTATAATTTACATTAGGGGTACATTATCCCTTATAATACATGAGTGATACTCAGAGTTCCCTGTATAACTCAGCCTGCAGCCTTGTGTCTTTATATGGTCACAGAACAACCCCTCAGTGACTACTAATATCCTTATCATTTACAGTAGGAGGTACATTATCCCTTATAATACATGAGTGATACTCAGAGTTCCCTGTATAACTCAGCCTGCAGCCTTGTGTCTTTATATGGTCACAGAACAACCCCTCAGTGACTTCTAATATCCTTATTATTTACAGTAGGAGGTACATTATCCCTTATAATACATGAGTGATACTCAGAGTTCCCTGTATAACTCAGCCTGCAGACTTCTAATATCCTTATCATTTACAGTAGGGGGTACATTATCCCTTATAATACATGAGTGATACTCAGAGTTCCCTGTATAACTCAGCCTGCAGCCTTGTGTCTTTATATGGTCACAGAACCCCTCAGTGACTTCTAATATCCTTATCATTTACAGTAGGGGGTACATTATCCTTTATAATAAATGGGCCAAGCAGTATATCACCCCAGGGGGCAGTACACTGATACACCTGTATCTTGACATGAGTAAAAGAGCAGGAGATCACACCTGAATGAGACCTGTCCTCTTTATAAAGTTTACCCCATTCATACAAATAGTGATGTAGCCGCTCATTGTGTGTCTTTGGCTAAGGTACCGTTGTGTCATGGATCTTGGGCGGAATGTCCGAATAGATGGACAGACGTGTGTCACTGCTCTAAAGAAGCTCTGCCCCTCGGCTACTCCTTCCATGTACTGCATTGGGGTCAGCAAGGTAACTCTTAATCCTTTATTCTGAGAGGAGGATAAAATATGTGGGAAGAGTGTGAGGAACAGAACAACCAAAGCTGATTTCTCTTTATACATCAGCAAAATCTGTAGCCTTTTCTAAAGACTCAGGTGTTTAGCTTCAGTATTATTGACACATTTACTTTATGGCAAAATGGTAATGAAGTACAGATATGGGACCCATTATCCGGAAACCGTTATCCAGAAAGCTCCGAATAACGGAAATTAGGGATGCACTGAATCCAGGATTCGGTTTGGGATTCGGCCAGGATTCGGCCTTTTTCAGCAGGATTCAGATTCGGCCGAATCCTTCTGCCTGGCCGAACCGAATCCTAATTTGCATAAGCAAATTAGGGGCATCCCTAACGGAAATGTTGTCTTCCATAGACTTCGTTTTATCCAAATAATCCAAATTTTTATAAATGTCCTTTTTCTGTGTAATAATAAAACAGTAGCTTGTACTTGATACCAACTAAGATATAATTAATCCTTATTGGAAGCAAAACCAGCCTGTTGGGTTTATTTAATGTTTATATGATTTTCTAGCAGACTTAAGGTATGAAGATCCAAATTACAGAACAATCCGTTATCTGGAAAACCCCAGGTCCCAGAGCATTCTGGATAATAGATCCCATACCTGTATTTGTACGTGTCCCTAAATCATTGTGCTTCTAGAAAATCGTGGTTCCTAGAAATTAGACTAAACATTTTTCAGAATGCAGAAAGTGTTTTGGGTTTTTTTTGTAATTGCAGAAATTAAATGAGTTTTGGTTTTGAGCATTTCAGGTCAGGCTTTTGTGTTGTCTGCAAATTTTGTAAACAGGAGGGAACACCGTGGCAAAAATAACAAAAAAAATTCCCCCCCCCCAAATCAATTAGAAAATAATCATGGTTCCTAGAAATTAGGCTTAATTTTTTAAAAAGTGCACCGTTTGGGACTGATTTCTGATTTTTAAACATGAAAAAGTCTGAACAAACTAGAATCCACCATTTTTTCGGAGGTTTTTCCCAAATCATGCAATTTTTTAAAGCTTTTTTCCAGAAAAGTCAGAATTCTTCAGATCTTTGCCCAAATAGTCTGATTTTCAGGGCTAATTCCAGAGCAGACCACAGAAACTTCCGATTAGGATTGGACCCTCTCCCATTTACTTATACACAACCTTGGTAGGTCTGAGTTGCTGGATTTTCAGATTTTGACTTTTTGCAGCCTTGGGGTATAACAAATCTCGAAAAATTCCATTTTTATTTCCAGCATTTGGACTTAATAAATAACCCCCTAAAAAGATATCTTTTGCTACCTTAGTAATAGTTACTGTTTTATTATAGAGAAATAAGAATCATTCATAAAACTAAGATTTGTTTGCTTAAAATGGACTCTAGAGTAAATGGCCTTTCTGTTTTTCAGATGTTTCTGGATAATGGGGTTTTTCAGTGTATCCCTAACATAAATAAGTAGATATAATATAGAATATATAGAAATGTATATTATATTAAGCCATTTAGTACAAAAATCAGATAGTATCCTTTTATACACCCTCTCTTACCCCTGGGGGTTCTACATACTCCCCTTACTACGTAGGGGAAAAATTTATCAAAAATGTAATTTGTGAGCAGTGTTAGGGTTTTCCTACCTTGGATGAACTCGAATTTTGAATGTTTGGGTATTTATGAAAAAAATCTGAACGTCAAATACTCTAATGATCAAGTTCATGTCTCGAAAAAAACTTGAATCGATCGAATTTATGACCCGAAAACTGGAATTGATCAAGTTTTCTAATAAAAGCCCTCAAATCAACCAAAATACTGGCCTAGAACTACTCCCGTTGACTTCTACATGACCTCGCCAGATTTTAGATGGACAATTTTTACATTTGAATTTTCAAGTTTTTTTTTTTCTTGATAAATACCAGACATTCGAGTTTTCAAAAATGAAACGGTAATGTGTGAGTTTGGGTGCAACAAAAAAAAAAAAATTGAATCATGGAAAAAATCACAATGGCGAAGTAGGTGGTCGAAGTTTTTTTTTAAAGAGACAGTACTTCCACTATCGAATGGTCGAATAGTCGAAACGAATCGTTAAATTCGAAGTCGGTCGAAGTAGCCAATTCGATATCGAAGTAGCCAAAAAAATACTTTGAAATTCGAAGTTTTTAAGTAAATGTGCCCCCTATGTGTCTGATAATCAGACAGGGTTAATAGTGAAACCCTACTAGAGTTGAGTAGAGTGTAGAGTAACTCTGCTTATTGTCTCCTATGGAGCTGTTCATGAAGGAGAAGGTGTATCAGCTGCTGGAAAGCCAACGGGATCAGCTCATGAACAAATTTGCGGTGACTCTACAACGCTACAGTCGTGGTTACCTGACCCGAAAACGCTTCTACACCCTGAGATACAGGATCATCCAGCTACAGGCCCTTGCACGGGGTTATCTGGCCAGGTAATGCTGCTGTGTTCCCCAAAATAAGTACAGTAGATCAAATTGACCCTTACCTGCCATTCTGCACCCAACTGCATACCTCCCAACTGTCCCATTTTTTTTGGGATAGTCCTAATTTTGACAGCTCAACCCGCAGTCCCAGATTGTTACTGAGATGTCCCGACTTTCTCTTTGCTCTCCTGCACTGAACAGCCAGAAAAAGATACAAAGTTTCTAAAATGTAATTGAGAGAGGTGCACTTAGATGCATCTGTAACAATTTAAGACAAGCAAAGAAACAATTGTAACAATTTAAGATAAGCAAAGAAACAATTGTAACCTGTAAAATAAGCAGGTCTCTTGGGGAAACTGTGACTTGCAGTTTAAAGGGCAATTCAACTTCAGTAGCAAAACTGTAATAACACATAAAAACCACAGAAATGTGTTCAAACTTTCATAGCCTGCCAAATTTTGTAAAATGTACATGGTAATTTGCGTGGTCAAAAACAGTTCGAATCGCTCCATGCGGCAAATCTTTTTGTCCCACTTTCTATTTTTAAAATGTTGTGAGGGCCCTTTGTCTCTATAAATAGACGCCGCTGGAACGGGCTCACACTTATGTCCCGTGTTGGAAGGGCGTAGGCCACCTTTTAGCCCTGTTGAATCCAGGCAGGGGGCGGGGCAGTGACGGGCGATTGGAGATTGGCCAATCAACGCGTCAATCATAGGGAATCCTGCCTGGTTTTCCTAATTTTTTCCTAATCAGGATAGCACAAAATGTGTCTCTTTTAATTCGCTATTAATTTAACCTTTACATGTTATAAAATGGCTAAGTCTAAGCAACTTTTCAATTGACCTTCATTTTTTTTTTTTTAATAATTTCCCTTCTTCTTCTGACTCTTTCCAGCTTTCAAATAGGGGTCACTGACCCCACCTAAAAAGCAAATGCTCTGTAAGGCTACACATTTATTGTCATTGCTACTTTTTCTTGCTCATCTTTCTATTCAGGCCTCTCCTATTCATATTCCAGTCTCTTATTCTCATTAATGCATGGTTGCTAGGGTGATTTGGACCCTAGCAACCAGATTGCTCAAACTGCAAACTGGAGAGCTGCTGAATAAAAACCTAAATAACTCAAAAACCATTAATAAAAAATGTAAACCAATTGCAAATTGTCTCAGAATATCCCTCTCTATATCATACTAAAAGTTACCGCAAAGGTGAACAACCCCTTTAAAGGAGAACTAAACCCTAAAAATTAATATGGCTAAAACTGCCATGTTTTATTTACTGAACTTATTGCATAGCAGCAATGATCCAGGACTTCAAACTTGTCACAGGGGGTCACCATCTTGGAAAGTGTCTGTGACACTCACATGCTCAGTGGGCTCTGATTGGCTGTTGAGAAGCTAAGCTTAGGGCTCGTCACTAATTATCCAGCAGAAAATTAGCTTCCCTGGCTGTAATATAAACTGATGCTACAGGTTTGCTGATTATTAAATTCTGATGCTAATTGCACTGGTTTCTGTGCTGCCAAGTAGTAATTATCTGTATTAATTACTAATCAGCCTTATATTGTGACATTTCTATTCTACGTGTACTGTATATTGTGAGTTGGTCCCTAAGCTCAGTAAGTGACAGCAGCACAGAGCATGTGCAGTGAATCAGCAGAAAAGAAGATGGGGAGCTACTGGGGCATCTTTGGAGACACAGATCTTTACTGCTAAAGGGCTGTGGTTGCCTTGGGCTGGTACAGAAGCCCAAAACATAATGTACAATATTTCTAGCTACTTCTTTAGTTTAACTTTCCTTATCCTTTAAGACTCAGGGTGATAAAGCAGGTACATTGCATTTTCCAAGAAAATCGAGCACTGAGCAATGGTATTGGGCAAGTGCTTAATTCCATCATGTCCCACTGTAAGCTCCTCTCCTATAGTTGGGCCAATAAACTGCGGATATAGAGGTACATGGGATAACAATCATATTAGCCATTAGGACACGCCCACCCTCTTCATCTTTGCGTCTCTCTTTTTCAGGAGGAAATTTTACAACTGGAGGAAGATAATGACGACGTTCAGGGCAGTGGTCCGTATTTATGTGAATCGGAGGAAGTTCCTGAGGGTCAGTATCCCACTCATTGACTGACAGAAATTGCTGAATTGTTGTACCTGTTTCAACCAGCACAAGAGACAGACATTATATTGCAGTGGCCAGAGTTGAGCCACTACTTACTGTGCTGTGAGAAGGACAGGCACATCTTGCTTAGGGATTACTGGGCAGCAGGAAGGTGAAGGTGAGCTTAGCCCCTCCTCCTCCACAGGTAAGTATGGGCATATGTGGGACAATTTGCATTAACCGTTGGCTCCTGGTAGGGGCTGAGCTTATTGGGTAACGGTGGCCATAGACGGGTAGATTAAAGCTGCCGATATTGGTCCTTTAGACCAATTATCTGCCCGAGTATGGGGGCTTCCGATGGCCACAATATCGATCGGGAAGGTTTCATTTTGCAGGTGATCGACCTGTCGGAGCCCATTGCCCCTCGTTATAATCAGATCGTTTGGCCCCAGGGCCGAACGTTCGGAATATGGCCCTGCGTTGGTGGGCATATCAGGGAAAGATCCGCTCGTTTGGCGATGTATAGAGTATGGCCAGCTTAAGCCTGAGGAAATAAACTCTGCATTTAGTTCTTGAATAATAGAGGTTTGACTATAAAGCAGGGAATTTTATTAAAGGAGCGGTTCACCTATAAATTAACTTTTAGTATGTTATAGTATGCCTAATTGTAAGCAACTTTTCAGTTGGCCTTATTTTTTTCTTTTTATAGTTTTTGCATTATTTGCCATCTTCTTCTGACTCTTTCCAGCTTTCAAACGGGGGTCACTGACCTCCATCTAAAAAACAAATGCTCTGTAAGGCTACACATTTATATTCATTACTATTTTTTATGACTCATCTTTCTATTCAGGCCTCTCCTATTCATATTCCAGTCTCTTATTCAAATCAATGCGTGGTTGCTAGGAATTTGGACCCTAGCAACCAGATTACTGAAATTGCAAACTGGAGAGCTGCTGAATAAAATAACTCTCTACTAGGGATGGGTGAATTTGACCCGTTTCGTTTCGCCAAAAATTCACATTCCATTTTTATTTTGTCGCACGCTGCCATACAAGTCTATGGGCATCATTTCTACGGCGAAACTAGGCAAAATAATTCACCCATCCCTACTCTCTACATCATACTAAAAGTTAATTTAAAGGTGGACAACCCCTTTAACTAATGTGAATGACTTTTACTTATTTATGGCCTGTATTAGTTTTCCCTCACCAAAGGTGAGACTTGACCTCTCTGGGCCACCATGCTCCATCCATTGATACCCCATTGACTCTTTTCTCTCTTTTCTCTTTTCCTCCCTTATTCCCAGATGAAGGCAGAGGCTCGCAGGATAGAAGAAGAAGAACACAAGAAGGCTGAGCGGGTCAGTACCTTACATGGCAACACAGAGCTAACAGCATGTTAAAGGGATACTGTCATGCAAAAAACATGGTTTTTTTTTTCAAAATGCATCAGTTAATAGTGCTGCTCCAGCAGAATTCTGCATTGAAATCAGTTTTTCAAAAGAGCAAACGGATTATTTTTTAAATTTAATGATGAAATCTGACATGGGGCTAGACATATTGTCAGTTTCCCATGAGCCCTTAGTCATGTGACTTTTGCTCTGACAAATTTCAGTCACTCTTTACTGCAAGTTGGGGTGATCTCAACTCCCCCCCCCCCCCCCGCAGCCTAACAACAGAACAATGGGAAGGTAACCAGATAGCAGCTCCAAAACAGAAGATAACAGCTGCCTGGTAGATCTAAGAACAACACTCAATAGTAAAATCCAGGTCCCACTGAGACACATTCAGTTACATTGAGTAGGTGAAACAACAGCCTGCCAGAAAGCAGTTCCATCCTAAAGTGCTGGCTCTTTCTGAAACCACATGACCAGGCAAAATGACCTGAGATGCACCTACACACCAATATTACAACTAAACAAATACACTTGAGGGTAAATTTATCAAAGAGTGAAGTTCCGCCACTAGAGTGAAATTCCGCAGCTCTCAAATCATTTCTATGGGATTTTGAAAGGTGTATTTATCAATGGGTGAAAGTGAAAGTTCACCCTTTGATAAATACGCCTATAAAAATCCCATAGAAATGAATGGAAAGTGGCGGAATTTCACTCTAGTGGCGGAACTTCACTCTTTGATAAATTTACCCTCAAGTGTATTTGTTTAGTTGTAATATTGGTGTGTAGGTGCATCTCAAGTCATTTAACTTCACTCTTTGATAAATATACCCCTTGTTGGTTCAAGAATGATATTTTATATTGTAGAGTGAATTATTTGCAGTTTAAATTAGAAATAAAAACGACACCATAAAAATCATGACCGAATCCCTTTAGCAACATTCCATTCTCTTCTGTGATGAGAATTAAAGCTTTAATTTACTGTTATGGAGATGCCGAACCTTTAGGCTGTTGCATTATGTTCAGTTTACAAAACATGCAAGAAGTTCACTGGCACACAGGCAATGCTGGCAGGGTGAAACCCTTGCTTTAAATGTATTTAATGCAGCATGGCATTATTTGTCATATTTGTTTTTAGGGTTTAATTGTCCTTTAATCACAATTATACATATGCATTGGAGTTGCCACATTGCTTACCTAAATTACCAAAAGCTGTTTTGGGCAGGACCTCCACATAAGAAAAAAGTGTCAGGAATTACTACCTATGTTTCCCCTTCAACAAAGCTTAATAGTACCAGTATTGGTCATTGGAGCTGCAGAGGTGCCAGATGATCGGTCATGTTCAGCTGTGAATGTGTTGATCAGACGTTTGGAGGCACAAGAGCTTGCGGGTGATTGCTGTGCAAGTCAGTAGGAGGCCTTCAGGCACTTTGGTGCTGTGGTTTTGGGCTAGTTAATAACTCAGCACTCAGAGCATCCTAATGTTTTCAGCGCACCATAACTGCATGCTAGGGATGTATTTTCTTATATTATAGCTCATGCAATAGCCCTGCAAGCCAGTTGGGCTGTTTAAAGGAGAACTAAAGCTTAACTAAAGAAGTAGCTAGAAATGTTGTACATTATGTTTTGTGCTTCTGTACCAGCCCAAGGCAACCACAGCCCTTTAGCAGTAAAGATCTGTGTCTCCAAAGATGCCCCAGTAGCTCCCCATCTTCTTCTCTGCTGATTCACTGCACATGCTCTGTGCTGCTGTCACTTACTGAGCTTAGGGACCCACTCACAATATACAGTACACATAGAATAGAAATGTCACAATATAAGGCTGATTAGTAATTAATACAGATAATTACTACATGGCAGCACAGAAACCAGTGCAATTAGCATCAGAATTTAATAATTAGCAAACCTGTAGCATCAGCTTATATTACAGCCAGGGAAGCTCATTTTCTGCTGGATAATTAGTGACGAGCCCTAAGCTTAGCTTCTCAACAGCCAATCAGAGCCCACTGAGCATGTGAGTGTCACAGACACTTTCCAAGATGGTGACCCCCTGTGACAAGTTTGAAGTCCTGGATCATTGCTGCTATTGACAAGCTGAACCTTTAGCCTCGTGCAATAAATTCACGATATAAAATATGGCATTTTTAGCCATGTTCATTTTTAGGGTTTAGTTCTCCTTTAGCTTTGCTGCTGTCTTTTTGGGCCATTAACTTTAAGGTGAAAAACTATTCTTTATTTCCAATTAGGAGCTCACCAAGAGAGAAGTGGTGAATGTGACCCACCTGGAACTCCCGGCAGAACTGGCAGGGCTATTACGTTCCACAGCAGGTAAACAGTCCGTACTCCTATATAACAAGCAGATGTCTCCTTATTTATTGGAAAGCATTCTGTGGAAGGGCTGCTTCTGCCATGAGCCAAGTTGAGACATTACTATGCTGAATGGAGGTCGATGAGCCTGATGGATACATTGGCAAAAAGTGATAATGATTGTAAGATAAGGGCTATGGTTCAAATACCCATATGCCATAGCCATTAAGTTACACCCTTTTGGGCAATCAGTATATACTGTATATGTCAGTGGGGCTGTAATTGGGTGCAGCACCAGACCTAGGGCTGGCACCCTATGCACGGCTGCCTGTAGGGTAGACATGGCCGTATATATCACACTGTTTTAAGTTCACAGTCTTGTCAGAGTAATTTTGTAATGGAACAATTAACAAAAATGTTTTTTAAGATAACTGTAATGATCCAGGCCCTCAAAGTTGGCAGCTTCCCTTGTGGGATATTGTTAGGCCATCTTTTGCGTGTCAGTGGCACTGCACATGCTCAGTAGAGAATCTAAGCTTAGGGGTCGTGAGTAATCCTCAAAAAATTAGCAGAAAGTGAGGTCATAAAAGCTGACGTTACAAGGCTTATTATTGATCAATGCAGAAGGCACTGGTTTCTGTGCTGCCATGCCATGTGACTGTGAATTAATTACTAATCAGCCTTGTATTGTAAAGGTTATATTGTGTATATATATATATATATATATATATATATATATATATATATATATATATATATATATATACACTGTATATTGTAAGTGGGTCCCTCAGTTAAGGTAAGTGACAGCAGCACAGAGAAGAGAAGACGGGGAGCTTCAGAGACTTCCCAAAACATAAGATACTGGAATTCCTACTGGGAACTTACTGTAAGTTCTTCTTTAAATGTAATAATTACTTTTTGGAGTATTTTTTTTCACCCCAGCACTTGTGAATTCATTTCATAAAGTGCTAAAACGGGTACGACTTGTCAGTGGCCTACAGTGTTAATATCTTGTTAATATAATGTTAATAATAACTAATATTTACCTTTTTTTCCTTTGCGTTCCCTTGGTCTGACCTCCTCCACTTGCAGCTACGAAAAACCTCACGTTGGATTTTGTCCTGCCTGTTCAAAGCCCCCGGGTAGAAGCTGACACCCAACTAACACTGCCCCTGGACATCAACAACTACCTTATGTTTAAATATGTGCGGGTTTTCTTTAAGGTAAGGGTATGGGGGGGGGGGTATTTAGATTTGTATGTTACAGTCAAACGATGTATGCAATAGTTCTGCCAACAACTAATATTTATATAGGGAATTATGTACCCCCCATATTGCAGAATGGAAGGATGTCAGAAGTCACTTATAAAAATCCTTATATTTTACAGCAGGGGGTACTTTTTTTTATTATAATAAAATCTCGGGGAGTCATGTGACAATCACCCTGTGAGCCACAGGGAGCGCACAGCGTACGCAAAACCTTCCTTTTAACATTCATTTTTACATTCTCTTTGTCTAATGAATAATAAGCTTGGCCTATATACCTTCCTGTCTGTGTATAACTGTAACTCACTTGTTTATTGCCATTATGTACCTTGCAACAGGATTTAGGAGTTGAAAACAAGTCATGGTTGTCTTTCATTTGCAGGAGCCATTATTTGGGATGCTTACAGTGCCTCATGGGTCCTCGCTGCTTCCTGTGGAGGATGATCTGCGGCAGCATGCTATCTCTTCTTTTAAATTGGTATGGGGTCTTGACATTTTTCCTTTGCAGTCGTATGCTCCTTGTTTATGCCGCCTGTAAAAGAAGAAGTGCAGGAGATAAAGAAGCTCATTATAAAGGGTTCATCTTCCCATTCTTTCAATAGGATGGAGAGTGCAACTAAATCACTTACAGGTTCCACTGGCTTTTAAAGGAGAACTAAACCCTAAAAATGAATATGGCCAAAAATGGCATATTTTATATAGTGAACTTATTGCACGAGGCTAAAGTTTCAGCTTGTCAATAGCAGCAATGATCCAGGACTTCAAACTTGTCACAGGGGGTCACCATCTTGGAAAGTGTCTGTGACACTCACATGCTCAGTGGGCTCTGATTGGCCGTTGAGAAGCTAAGCTTAGGGCTCGTCACTAATTATCCAGCAGAAAATGAGCTTCCCCTGTAATATAAGCTGATGCTACAGGTTTGCTGATTATTAAATTCTGATGCTAATTGCACTGGTTTCTGTGCTGCCATGTAGTAATTATCTGTATTAATTACTAATCAGCCTTATATTGTGACATTTCTATTCTATGTGTACTGTATATTGTGAGTGGTCCCTAAGCTCAGTAAGTGACAGCAGCACAGAGCATGTGCAGTGAATCAGCAGAAAAGAAGATGGGGAGCTACTGGGGCATCTTTGGAGACACAGATCATTACTGCTAAAGGGCTGTGGTTGCCTTGGGCTGGTACAGAAGCCCAAAACATAATGTAGAATATTTCTAGCTACTTCTTTAGTTAAGCTTTAGTTCTCCTTTAAATTGTTTAGAGCTAGAGTCACATGTCTCATTAGGTCAGGTCAATGGCATAACTGTTTCTCTGGTGCATTTACAATTTCAAACTTTAGGTTAGGGATGCACCTAAACCTTTGTTGTGGGATTCTGTGAAATCCCAAACCCTTCTCACATAATGAGCTCCGGCCAAATCCCAAACCATATCTGAACCCTCACATTGGGCAGAAAACTGTTGAGGCATGGGTACAAGTTGCAGTGGTGCGCACAATGATTTTTTTGCATTTTAGTAGGGTTCTGATTTGGTTTGGCCAGGCTCTTGGATTTGGCTGAAATTAATCCTACTGAAGATGGCTCCGATTTGGTCGAATCAAATCCTGAATTAGGTGCATCCCTACTTCAGGTATATCACACAAGGAGACCACTACTTAGGCTCATAGCACATGGTGAGATGAGTAGGTGCTATCTTTAGCTGGATATACAGTATATAGGTTTTTTACTATATCCCATTGTTACATCCAGATATTACGGTTCATGGGTGATCCCTATCTCGGAGGAACCCAGGAGATTTTGTTCGGCAATTACATTGTCCAGAAAGGCCTCTCTAATATTGGGTTGAGGGATGAGATCCTTGCTCAGATAGCCAATCAAGTGTGGAGAAACAGCAACCCAAACAATGAAGAACGAGGCTGGTACCTGCTGGCCTGCTGTCTAAGCACCTTCGCTCCATCGCCCAACCTGGACAAGTATCTTCTCAAGTGAGCACACAGACATCTCTCACAATAATGAGTGTGATATTGTATGTTATGGCTTTGGATCCATTGTTAGGCTTGTAACATGCCTACCAGGTGACAAACGTTAATCAAAATGTCTACTAGTATGACAGAAGATGACACATCACAATCTAAAGGTGGCCATTCACTATAAGATCCGCTTGTTTGGCAAGGAAAAATCGACTCATTTGGCAACATCACCAAACGAGAAGATCTTTCCCAGAGATGCCCACCTAAAGTGGATGATATTGAGCTTTAAAGGAGAACTAAACCCCCTACTACCCTAGGTAGTCCCCCCTCACTGCTTCCCCTCCACATAGTTAGTTACCCCTGAAATTTCCCCCAAGAGTTTGCTCAAGTATTGGTGCAGAGTAAGCACAGCAGAGCTCATGGGCGCCATCTTCAGGATCTCCGGTCTTGTTCTGTAAGTGAGTGCCGTACCGGTGCATGCGCAGTTGGAGAAGTCTTCCGGTTCGTAGAAACTGTGCATGTGCCAAAAGAGCTGGAAATTGCCAAAGGGAAGGAAGAGGACTTAAAAGATCCAGAAGATGTCACCATGAGCTCTGCTGCGCTTACTCTGCACCAACACATGAGCAAACTCTGAGGGGGAATTTCAATGGCAAATAAACTGGCGAATCGGTCTAAAGGGCCCATATCGGCAGATTAAATCTGTCTATTGCAAACTTAATACCATGGTGGGGATGTAATAACAGGTGTAAAGTCTTCCCACAACTTCCCGCAACCTTTTAGATCTTTGTTTCTAAACAGCACACACATAAAGTTTCATTACTGGAGAACAATTTACATCATTTATTACATTTCTCTCCAGCCAACAAAGATGCCCCTAACTTCGCCCTCAATTCCTTTACCCTAATATGGTTTATGGTTAAACTCATATTACATGTGCATAAAAACATGGCAGTCGCAAGTGTCCAAATACCATCACTGTTGGTGTTTCAGGTATGTTTCTGATTATGCACACGACGGATATAAACCTGTCTGCCAGCATAAACTCATCCAGGCAATACAAAAGTCCCAGCAAGGTTCCGAAACATCCAGGAATTTCCCTCCAAGCCAATTAGAGTGGACGGCCAGCAGGGAGAGAGCAAATATGGCAATGGACGTCCATTTCTTTGACGGTACGTTAGTGTGGGGTGAGGCTGTAAGAGACTGGAGAATTATGCTCAAACATATAACGACATTATAATATAGTAAGCCATTTCTTTACACCCTCATTTAATATATTACCTTTAGGATAATAGTATACCTTTCACTAAATACATGCAATGTCTACAAAAACATTTATATATCGTTACACATATAATTCACTTCTTATACTATTTAAGGTGAGAAAATCTCTTGTCCTATTCATTCTTGGACTGATGGAGAGGAGATAGCAGGTGACCTACTCCGGCACAGGTAGGTGAGGACTGGGCGTTTCCTGCTCATGTTTGCTATGGGACAGGGGTCATGTTTGATATTTAGTTGAAGGAAAAAAATCGAAGGACTAAGAATAGACTTGAAATCATTTGCAGCAGCCTGTGTGTTTTTAATTCAACAACAGCTACACACCCAGAAACTACTATTTGTCTTGTTTTTATAATGCAGTTATTTAAACGAGGAGGGGGGGTATTGAGAACATTAACAATGATTTGTGCTCTCCAAACAGACGACACTATGGAAGGAATTCATAAAAAAAGATGAAATATATTTTTTTATGTAAAAGTGGTCTTAAAACTGGTGTAAATGCAATCTCCGTATTCACAAACTGAATTCCGCCAAAATACCAACTCAGCCGCCACTTTTTTCATATTCTGCGGAAAGAAAGAACAGTTTACAAACACTGTAAAAAAGACAAAAACTGAGGGGAAAAAACATCGACATTTTTCCCTGACATTTTTAAAACGGAGTTAAGCTCAGTGTAACATTTCCACCTGTGTGAGCTCTGCATTGTTTCACCCAATCTCCATTCACCCTACTTTTAGGGTCAGATTCGGGGAGATAAATTGCCCAGCTTACAGTCCCCTCTTCTTCGTCTTCCGAAGTCACCCGAAGTAGCCTCATGAGGAACCTTTGGGCGACTTTACATTCTAGCCGATGGGAGGCAGTTTGGGGAGATTAGTCGCCCCGAAGAAGAGGAGAATTGTCGCCGGGCAACTAATCTCCCCAAATCTGAGCGTGTGCCCTGACCCTTAGGTGTAGTTTGGGGGGCTCATTAGCATATTTATGGGGATTAGCAGCATATTGAGAGCTGACTGACAGGTTTAGGAAGAGATAAATTCAGAAAAAATTTAATTTGAAATACAAAATCTGGAAACTGTTCTGTTTAAAAGACAAATTCACAGAAATGGATATGAGAACTGGGGCAAAAACGTACTTAATGTCCTACCTAGATATTCAGTGTTGGACTCAGGCATCAGGGTCCTGACCTGAAGGGCAGGCCCGGATTTCTGGAGAGGCCACCAAGGCCCGGGCCTAAGGCGGCAGGATTTTAGGGGACGGCATGCTGCTCAACCACACCCACATTGGTTCAGAAACACTGGTGATGCGCAGGACATATGATAGTTTTTACATTTCATGTGAGCCAATCCCCTTTGCTCCGGTCCTGATGATAAAAATGTAATTAAATAAAAGGGAGGGGGTGGGGTGATGAACAACAGTGGGCCTAGGGGCACCTGCTATGTAAATCCGGCCCTGCTGAAGGGTCCTCAGGCTCCGCCAGTGGCCTCGTCAGAAATGGTTCCTGAGATAGAGGTGCACAAGAGAATTCTTAGAGAGGTGCCAGATCCTGACTGCAGGAATAAAAGCAAGTTGGGAGTCTGGCTGTATGTAGCCTGTCAGGGGCGTTAAGTTTCGCTACATCTTTGTAAAAACGGTCGACCAGGCAAAGGCCCACCAGACTTTACCCAGTGTCCTGATGAGCCAGTCCAACTCTGTAGATCTTGGAGCTATGTCTGAGTGGCTGATGCACCAAAGTTTTGCTATATCTGAAATATTGAACTAAGAGGGACCCTGAACAAAGGTTGGAACTCCAATGGGGAAGGAGGGGTTGAAAAGTCTGAACACCACTGGTATAATGTGAGATGTTTTTCACATGGTTTTTAATCACCCTTGTTTATGCCAAGAACATTATAGATTTTGCTCTACTCTGCTTATTTGCTCTACTAAATATTTCTGGAAGCCTTTTATGAACATCTAGAGACCTAGATTATACTGTAACCATAGAAGGTTGAGTGACAAGATCAGGTTTTTGTCTATCTGAATCCAAATTGAGAGGTAAGGAGGCAACCAAATGTTGAACCTTAATCCAAAGGCTCAGGCCTCAGAAACTGAAAAAAAAAAACACAGAATTCACACAGATTGTGAATCAGACAGATAGTCAGGGCAGGCAACAGACAAGAAGAATTTAAATAAGCAGGAACCTACTTACAGGACAGGAACACGGTACAGGAACTTGTGTAGTTTGGTCTCAGCAGAAAAAGCTAATGATCCAGCGCCAGGGTATGGGAGAAGCAGGCTTAAACAATGTCGGACTGGCCCACTGGGATACCAGGAAAACTCCTGTTGGGCCCAGGTGGCAGTAGGCCCTCATGCTGCTAAACATTTGGCCCATTTCATGGCCATTCCCTATTTATATGAGAACAAAGAGGCTAAAGAGATGAAATAATAGATTATATTATGTCAAGGAAAGAGACTAGGAGAATAGATGTTGAGGGAGGAGAAGAAGAATAATAGTACTGAGAGTGGGCCTATTACAAAAGTGTTGTATACGTTGGAAAATTGTCGAGCAAATTCTGTTAAATTGTCGGCTGTTACTACGACACTTTCTATGACATTTAAAAGACATTTTTTCGTTCCCAACACAACTCAAGGACTTGTCCATTTGCCACTTGGATATTTGCTCTGTATATTTTCATTAGACAACTAAATAAAAAATGAAGATATAATGATCTATAAAGTCGGCAGCCGGTGTTGGCATTTGGGCGAGATATCTCATAGCTCAGATCCTGCTTGGATTAGCTATTTCTTAATTCTCCTGTGTTTGCCCGATGGTTCTGTCTCTCTCCTTAGGGGTGTGAAAGAAGGCTACAAGGGATGGTCAGTGTCACTAAAAGAAGGAGGACAATGGACAGAGCTCGCTGGCCAAGATTATGTCCTGGATTTAATTTGTAATATGGAGCTGCCAAGAGATTTCCCCAAACAGAAGTCATATTTCATCACAGCATCAGAGACTATCCAGGAGAACAGCAGCCACCCCAGTGCGTAGGTATCTAACCATGCAGCCTGGCTCCACTCACCTATTCATTTGGCTAAATAACAATTAAGCTTGCAGGCAGACAATCACAATAAGCTATATAGTAGACCAACCAGCAGCTTCATTGGTCTTTACATGGTGCCACACCTGTTTTAAAGACTGACATCTAATTAAAATAGGAATAATTGGGAAAGTCTGCCATAGGTGAACTAGGTGTAATAACCTGGCCATGGGCAAGCAGCTCAGCATGTGCCAAATTCAAGGTTAGAGACAAACCAACAAAAAAACTGCAAATAGAATGTAGCTTTGCGTTTTCCTTAGAGTATTTGGGAACAGTGGAGAAGCTGGGGAATCTTTTCCACCACCATCTACAGCAAAGGCTCCATCTGTACCACGTCAAGAATCTGAAGGTTATCACAACAATGGTGAGTGTCTGCTGTAGAGTGTGCACCTCTGCTTGTGTGAGTGTGCCCTCATCAGTGTAAAGGTGGCCATACACTAGGAAACTGCTCTTTGACCTATGAGTTAGAAACCCTCTAATTTTGCAGTGAATGATTAGAGGTGAATTCAAAGCAAAAGAGAAAGAATGACAAGTATCACCTTCTCTATTCTACAGCAGATTCTGACTCTGTGAGTGAACCTCAGTCCCAGAAGGGAATGGATAACTACCTCGACAGTCTGTTTGATCCTGTTTTATCCTATGGCAATGGAGTAAGTGAACTACGTGTCATTCAATTTGTCTGAACTGTATATTGCTCTTATTGCCTCTCAGTAGATCTAGACTCCAAAGTGATGCGAAATATTGGAAATAAATATTGTTTTAAACAAATTTCCATCTGACATATTTATATATCCCACAGCCACTTCCCAGAGACTATTATCCTACTCTTACTATAGGCACCATCTCTCCCTACTATACCTGCTATCCCACAGTCACACTCCCTTCCCAGAGACTATTATCTACTATTACTATAGGCACCATCTCTCGCTACTATACCTGCTATCCCACAGTCACACTCCCTTCCCAGAGACTATTATCTACTATTACTATAGGCACCATCTCTCGCTACTATACCTGCTATCCCACAGTCACACTCCCTTCCCAGAGACTATTATCCACTGTTACTATAGACACTATCTCTCCCTACTATACCTGCTATCCCACAGTCACACTCCCTTCCCAGAGACTATTATCCTACTCTTACTATAGGCACCATCTCTCCCTACTATACCTGCTATCCCACAGTCACACTCCCTTTCCAGAGACTATTATCCCACTGTTACTATAGACACCATCTCTCCCTACTATACCTGCTATCCCACAGTCACACTCCCTTTCCAGAGACTATAATCCACTGTTACTATAGGCACCATCTCTCCCTACTATACCTCCTATCCCACAGTCACACTCCCTTCCCAGAGACTATTATCCACTGTTACTATAGACACTATCTCTCCCTACTATACCTGCTATCCCACAGCCACACTCCCTTCCCAGAGACTATTATCCCACTGTTACTATAGGCGCCATCTCTCCCTACTATACCTGCTATCCCACAGTCACACTCCCTTCCCAGAGATTATTATCCACTGTTACTATAGGCACCATCTCTCCCTACTATACCTGCTATCCCACAGTCACACTCCCTTCCCAGAGACTATTATCCCACTGTTACTATAGGCACCATCTCTCCCTACTATACCTGCTATCCCACAGTCACGCTCCCTTCCCAGAGACTGTTATCCACTGTTACTATAGACACCATCTCTCCCTACTATACCTGCTATCCCACAGCCACACTCCCTTCCCAGAGACTATTCTCCCACTGTTACTATAGGCACCATCTCTCCCTACTATACCTCCTATCCCACAGTCACACTCCCTTCCCAGAGACTATTATCCACTGTTACTATAGACCCCATCTCTCCCTACTATACCTGCTATCCCACAGTCACACTCCCTTCCCAGAGACTATTATCCCACTGTTACTATAGGCGCCATCTCTCCCTACTTTACCTGCTATCCCACAGTCACACTCCCATCCCAGAGACTATTATCCACTGTTACTATAGGCACCATCTCTCCTTACTATAACTGCTATCCCACAGTCACACTCCCTTCCCAGAGACTATTATCCCACTGTTACTATAGACACCATCTCTCCCTACTATTCCTGCTATCCCACAGTCACACTCCCTTTCCTGAGACTATTATCCCGCTGTTACTATAGGCACCATCTATCCCTACTATACCTGCTATCCCACAGTCACACTCCCTTCCCAGAGACTATTATCCCACTGTTACTATAGGCACCATCTCTCCCTACTATACCTGCTATCCCACAGTCACACTCCCTTCCCAGAGACTATTATCCCACTGTTACTATAGGCACCATCTCTCCCTACTATACCTGCTATCCCACAGTCACACTCCCTTCCCAGAGACTATTATCCCCACTGCTATTCTAGCACCATCTTACACTAAAATAGCTGAATGAGTGATTCCAGCCAACAGATATCATTCTATGAACACAGCCAAGGCCCCAAAGTCACTGAATAGTGGCTGTAAATATTATGGTCGCATAGGACACCCTATGATATGTATAGATACCTAAACAGTTGACTGAGCCTGGTGTATGAAGCAGTTTAGCTTACACCCGCTGCTTTTGAATATTCACTGCCACATTGTGTTCTTTGCCCACTGTCACTTGATCCCGGCCTCAGAGCTCAGCATCCTCTCTCAGGTATCACATTCAGCTTAAACATGCAAAGCACCCACGTCCCAGTCACTCACTCCCTCCACATTTGCAGGATCTGGAGAAGTTAACTGCTTTGTCCCAAAAGATGAAGGGCGGTGGAGGGGTGGGAGGAAGAGATGGCAGGGAGGTCCCCAGAGACTCCAACTATTCTGGCGATGAGGCATACAGTGTTGGTAAGTACAAGGGAGGGATTATATATCCCCTGGGAAGGGTTAATTTCATTTGTATCCTGGGGACATTAATAAACCATAGCACCCTCTTAGTAATGATTTCAATTTCTACCTGAACTGTGATCAAAATATACATTTTAGCATTTTCAGGGTATTTGTTGTTTAAAGCAAATATTGATTGCTTTTTGTTGTCATAATTTGAAAACAATTTCTAGTGACACTTGGGAGTCAGACTTATTTTAAAATGGCCTGTCAGGTCAGGTGTGCTATACTTACTTCCCAAAAGTCCCTATTTAGGTGTGCTAGTCATAGATCCATGGGGAGGCTTTACTGAAAAGTGAATTTAAAACAGATTTCTGGCAATTCTGTAGATGACATGCCAAATAGCGTGACTATTCCACTTTTATTGTGTTTTCTGCAACCATTGCTTTCTGATGATAGGAACATCATCTCACTTTATTGCAGCTGCTCATGGAGAAACAAGTGACTAGAATTATAATAATCTAACCAATGTCTCTTACAGACAACGGTAGCTAAAATAAGGGTTTCCAAGAATGTTGAACTGTTGTTTCTTATTGCTTCATTATTATTATTATTATTATTATTATTATTATAATTATTATTATTATTATTATTCCTTCCTTAGGTTTGGATGCCCAACAGCAAGCCTACATCAACCAACAAGCCATATTGTTGGTAAGCAGCAGCATAAGTTTGGATTTTATTTAATGAATATAAGCAAATTAGTTTGCCTTCTGTAGGCAATAATACAAAGCCATTGCAATCTTCCCAGAAGAGCAAACTTTGTAATGGCCACATTCTGTCCCTATGTGGACATCATCAATATATCTTTCACCTCAGGCTCAGCAGATGACTATGCAGGCCATGGCTATTCAGCAACAGATGGTGAACAATCGTTCTGCTGAAATGATCAACAGACCCAGACTCCGCATGACAGCCCAGCCTGTCCGTTCAAACTCACAACGAGTAACCCCAACAGTGGCACCCATGCCCAGAACTGGGGCTCCATTCCAGGTCATTTGTCCAATTTATTCGTTAATATGTGACATTACTCTGCTTATAAGGTCAATGATAATACCACCTAGAAGTCATTTAGGTTTTGTCTTTCATTTTCCTCATACTGTATCTGTTGTTCACAGAGAAAAGTTGTTTATGGGACTCCAAGTAGGATTCAGATATCTCCTGCCAGAGAGAGCTCCCAACGCAGACCTGGTGAGATTTCATGTCATCACCATCTTCCCATATTGCATGGTGTTACAGCTTAATGACATCAGTCCTAAACTGCAGCTTTAACTTTTTCTCTATACATCACTTTACAAAATGAGTCTACAAATGATCTAAAGTAGGGCTATCCAACTTTAGTCCAAGGAGTGGATGTTGCCTTCCAAGGGATTCTATGGCCCTCAGTCTGCACAAGGGCTCCACAGGCCTCTTGGTATCACATTATCATTCATTGTTTCACATCATCAATACATTTTCATGTATTTTCCAGGACTGCAAGGGTGTACAGCAATAATTAATGATCTGCATTAGAAACATGCCTAATTGTCTGCCATATAGATAGTTAGAAGCTTAAGGGTGGTGGCACACGCTCCAATTCAGGGATATTAGTCGACCAGCAACAAATCTCCTCTTCTTCGGGTGACTAATGTCCCCAAAATGCCTTGCCACTGGCTAGAATGTGAATTGCCGGTGGGATGGCACTTGGATCGCGTAGTTTTCCGAAGTCGCCTAAAGTTGCCTCATGAGGAAACTGTGGACGACTTTGGAAAGCCAAAGCAATCCGAGTGCCATCCCATTGATGATTTACATTCTAGCTGGCGGGAAGGCGTTTCGGGGACATTAGTCACCTGAAGAAGAGGAGATTTGTCGCTGGGTGACTAATCTCCCTGAATTGGTGCGTGTGCCACCACTTTAGGACTGCAGTAAGATCTCACCTAAAAGTATCAGCCCTGGGTGTTAAAGAAGAAGGATTAAAGGAGCTGGACAGGAAAGTGTCAGGGAGCCGGGAGCCCCCTCTGGGGAGTAGTCCGGATCTAGGAGGAAGCCCCTCAGGAGGGATCAGGATCGTGGTATCCAGGAGTAAGGCAGGAGAAACAAAGTTCAAACACAGGTCAAAGGCAGGCGGAATGTAACAAAGTCCAAGTCCAGGCAAGGGGTCACAACAAGGAATCAGGCAGAATAAGCAGGGAAAACAGCAAGGGAAACCCAGGAATCACTAGGAATCAGGATCCTATTTTCGGGCGCCATCTTGGCGCCTCAGGCGTCCTTTTATGTTTGAATTTGGCGCCCTTGCGCCAGCGTCAGCGCGCCCGCGACCGTCGCGCCGCGCTGACGTCACGGCGCCGGCGTCGGGACCCACGTGGGTTGCCTGGGCGCCGCCATTTTGGATTCTTCGCCGCCGGGAGCGGACGCGACTCCTCGCGCTCCCGGCGGTCTTGACAGAAAGCCACTAGGCTTTAGGGAGGACTGTCTGCTTTGAATGAAATGCAGTTATTATAAATTGAAGATATATTTTTAAAACTATCCTTCATCCAGTATACCAGGGGTCCCCAACCTTATTTCCCGTGAGCCATATTCAAATGTAAAAATAAGTTGGGAGCAACAAAAGCATGATTGGGGTTGGGGATGCCAAGTTGGCTATTTGGTAGTCCCTATGTGCACTGAATCCTACAGGAGGCCTACTTGACAGAACACCTTGTTTTATGCAATACTTGCTTTCAAACCAGGAATTCAAAAATAAGCACCTGCTTTAAGGCCACTGCGAACAACAGCCAAGGGGTTGGTGAGCAACATGTTTGCGAGCCACTGCTTGGGCATCAATTCACTACATCATCCAAAATTTGATGGTCAAATCATGTGTGAGATATAAAAATAAATGCTGGTCCACAATTATATCTCTATCATTTGCTAGTATGGGCAGGTCCATCCAACCCCCACCACCCAGACAACCTTATACAACACTCTGCAATGAATTCTGAGCACCACCCAGAGTCAAGCCACAACAAGAACATACTTAATCGTTATAAGCAACCTGGTGCCATCAGGCAACCAGCACCTGTTGTAAGGTGAGTACAGAACACCCTCAACCAACTGTAGGTCTTCTAGTACAGGAAGATATTTGTGGCACACAATCTGTCCAAGACTGTATAAACCTAATTTTAATACATAATCTAATTTGAACCTAAAACATGGGTTATGGACCCACCATATGGACAGCACTGTCCTATAAAGATTTATTACAACCCTCTTACAGTCACAAACACCATGGTGACACCATGACAGATGTATCATGTTCTTCAGATAAGCTTGGTCAGATGTGAAACATGGACAACCAATGTGGAGAGGAAACATGTAACTAGTCAGAGAGAACCTTTTCAAACACCTTAATTCAGATGATGGAATCTATAAGCTTATTTTTCATTCTCTAAGTCCATATAGTGGAATGACAACATCAGACACATGCTGAGTGTTTTGTTTTTCAGGAACTGTGTGCTTTTATTCCATTTATAGATTTGGCTGATTACTCTTTGTTACCTTCTTACAGAAAGCAACCAGAACATTTTTTCGGTAGAATAATAGATCCACATGAAGAGGCCCTAAATATCCTGAATGGACAGAGGCCAACCCATCTACTCACAAGACCAACACCAGTCTCCAATATGTCTTATGTTCCCAAGGTAACCAACCAGACTTCTCTCTATTGGTCAAGGAAGTTAGGAAATAAAAAACAGATAGAGATTGTACATACTATAGTAATCTACAAATATAAACATCGGTAACAAAATCCATCAATCGTTTCCATGAAAAAATAATGATTTTGGATATTGTATATGGACCAGCAGGGCTACAAATAAGTAATGTTCAGGCATGTATTTTATTATATAGGCACCTAGAGACACTGTGGCCTTTGTAAAGCCTGTTCCTAGCATCAAGACAAAGACACCAGTGGCCAAACCACCAGTAAGCCATGTCAGACCAACTACTGCACCTACAGGTTGGTATATGTTGTTCGCTCTTAACATGCCATGTACTGTATATTCCTTACTGATTTCACTTAAGGAAATAAGTATTAGCAGATGTAATATAATATTGATATCCTAGCATGAGTTAAGGTGGCCATACACGGGCAGATAAAGCTGCCGATATTGGTCGTTTCCGACGGGTCTTCCCACTCGATATCTGGCCACGATATCGATCGGGAAGGTTTGCTTTTTAATCAACCGACCCATCAGAGCCCCTTGGCGTATCGTAATTCAATCGTTCGCCATATGGCCGAACGTTCGAATTACCCCCCGATATGGCCATGCCGTTAGTTCCATATAGGGGAAAGATCTGCTCGTTTGGCGATGTTGCCAAACAAGCGGATCTTTGAGTCCATGGCCAGCTTTAGTCAATGGCTTAGACCTGTGATGATATCTGAGCTTACAGATTCTTGATATCTGCCAAATGTGATTAGTTTTCCCAGCCGTACTTGTCCCAGGGTCCTAATGTAAGGCTTGTTTTTAATTTGACTACACCTGTCAATGGCACAGTTGCTCAAAGAACAGTCAGGTTGTCCGAGAAACCCTCTTACAAGTCAACTAGGGTCCGTATTGGGGTGGAATTGCTCCGTCACAGATTTTCTAGTGAAACAAAAAGTACAGTGGATTCAAACCCCATAAACAGCGTGACTGTTGACCTGTTTGATTTTAAAGAAGAAGGAAAGTCTTTTTGAACTTAGGGGTGCCAAATGTTAGGCACCCCCAAGTGATTGTATTAACTTACCTGAAACCCTGGGCTGGTGCTCCTATCGGCCCGGGGACATACCAGTGAGCACCACGGAGTTATCCTCTTCCGTCTTCCTCTTTCTTCATATTTCCCGGGCCAGACGCATGCGCAGTAGAACGAAACAGATGACTTTTTAGTTATCATCATCATCATCATCTATTTATTTAGCGCTGTCAAGATACGCAGGGCTTTTTAGTTAAAGTTCGGCTTTTCGCTCTACTGTGCATGCGCAGCCTCGCGAAGAAAGAGGAAACAGAAGAGGATGACTCAGTGTTGCTCACTGGAATAATCCCAGGCCGGTGCAGTTTTCTGCTGATAGGAGAGCCAGCCTGGGATTTCAGGTAAGTCAATACAATCACTAGGGGGTGCCTAAAATTTGGCACCACCAAGTGCAAGAACACTTTCCTTCTCCTTTAACATATGGGGGTTATTTATCAAAATTCGAATGCCAAAAAATCGAAAAATGTTCATTTTTTTTACTATAATATTGAAATTTTAGTGGATAAAAACTAAGATTTTTCAGAATTTATGAAATCCCAAGTCCGACTAAAAAAGTACTCCAACTCAGACCTCTCGAGTTCATGTAGAAGTCAATGGGAGAAGTCCCGAAAATATCCTGATCTGTGCTAGGTTTAATGCAATAATCTGAAGATTTTGTGGTTTTCGGACATTAAATACAAAAAAATTTGCAGTTTTTTGTCGACAAATCCGAAAAAGTCTGAAGCATTCTGATTTTTTTCATGATATTATTGATTTTTTTCCCGTACCAGAACTTTTCGGGAAAATGTATTGATAAATAAGGGGAAATGAATCAGTGCGGATTTGGTCGGAGTAGCTTTCCGAAAATAATGAGATATTTTCAGATTTTGATAAATAACCCCTTGGGGTATATTTATCAAAGAGTGAAGTTAGAGATTGCCACAGTCCTCTAGAGTGAAATTCCGCCACTTTCCATTCATTTCTATGGGATTTTGAAAGGCGTATTTATCAAAGGATGGACTTTCACCCATCGATACAGTAAATACTGTTTTAAAAATCCCATTGAAAAGAATGAAGAGTGGCGGAATTTCACTTCAGAGGACTGTGGTGATCTCTATCTTCACTCTTTGATAATGCATGCCAATATGGTCTACCCAGCCCAATAAATATAAAGTTTAGGGAATTCACAGAACTAACTGGTCTCTTGTCTGTTGGGTTGCTACATCCGGCTAATGCATATACTGTAAGGTGTTTGGCCTTTGGACCCCCTTCCATTAAGATTAAAAAAGTGGCTATTGAATTAAGACTCCAAAAAAGGTTTCCAGTGTTAGGCTAAGGCCACACTAGGCGATAGCGCCGCGATTTGACTCGCGGCGACTTTTCGCGGCGACTTTTAATCCGCAATCGCTGCAGAAACTTTTGCGCTGGCGTCTATGGGGAATCGCGAAAAATCGCCAGCGTCAAAACACACGCAGCGATCTTTTTTCTATTGTCGCTCGTAATCACCTCGCTAGGCGATTTCGAGCGACAATAGAAAAAAGATCGCCGCGTGTGTTTTGACGCTGGCGATTCCCCATAGACGTCAGCGCAAAAGTTTCCGCAGCGATTGCGGATTAAAAGTCGCCGCGAAAAGTCGCCGCGAGTCAAATCGCGGCGCTATCGCCTAGTGTGACCTTAGCCTTAGTGCTTGATTCCCACAACTTAAGTTATGTAAGAAAAAAATGAAGTTATATTAAGGTAGATATGGTGTGGTGTTACTGCTCCCATAACATTCCCATACATGGGCAGATATTAGCTATTTATCTATTTGAAGGATACTGGCAGCAGGTAACTATTTTGGATTAAACACATTTGATTGAGGCTTTTCTGACATAATGGTTGGTGGTTTTCTTCTTACATATTGTGTCTTTGTTCTTCAGTCACTGTTAACCGGGAACTGTCTGAGGAGCAGGAGAACATCCAGACCCAACTGCATCGCCAGTATAGTGAAGAGTATTACACATACACTAATGTTCCGTGGCGGATATATATCAGGAAGGAGGTGAGCAGGGGTTGATCTTTAAAATAAATAAAATGCATAGATATTCTATTTCAGTTACAATATTTGTAACTATAAAAGAACGCAACTCTTAGAAGTTTATCCCTGGTTGCAGTTGTGATCAACAAAATGATGTTCGGCTTTGGAGTACAATACCATATCTTTTTATTGCAGGTATTTTATCCTAGAGACAGTTTTAACAACCCCCTGACCCTTGATCTTATCTTCAAGCAGGTGAGACACTTGTAATTTTAAGGGCAGAGACACATGTGGAGATTCGGGGGGATTTAGTTGCCCGGCAACAGATCACCTCTTCTTTGGGCAACTAATCTACCCAAACTTCCTTCCTGCCAGCTACAATCTAAATTGTCGGTGGAATGGCACTCGGAGTGATTCGTTTTCCGAAGTCGCCCAAAGTTGCATCCCTTGGAAACTTAGGATGACTTTGCAAAACAAAGCTCTCCGGGTGCCATCCCGTCGGCAATTATCTCCCCAAATCTCCACGCGTGTCTCTGCCCTTATGGGTTTTTTGTTCTAGGGGTGCTTCAACCTATAATTTTAGGACAATGGGAAGGTTTGTAATCAGCTTCCATGGTCTACAGTCTGATGTATCTGCATTGTGCTGTGATGCTCCTTTAGATAAGTGTGAAGCAATACAAGTAAAGCCATACTTATCCACCAAAGGATACTATCCATATGCCATTGGCTTAAAGGGATTCTGTCATGATTTTTATGGTGTAGTTTCTATTTCTAAATGACTCTTTACACTGCAAATAATTCACTCTACCATATAACATTTCATTTCTGAACAAACAAGTGCATTTGTTAAGTTGTAATATTGGAGTGTAGGTGCATCTCAGGTCATTTGCTTTCAGAATGAGCCAGTTCTTCACAATTAAACTGCTTTCAGACAGGCTGTTGTTCCTCCTACTCAATGTAACTGAGGAACTTGGATTTTTACAATTGAGTGCTGTTTTTACAACTACCAGGGAACTGCTATCTGGTTACCTTCCCATTGTTCTGCTGATGGGGGGGAAAGGGAGGGGGTGATATCACTCCAACTTGCAGTACAGCAGTAAAGAGTGACTGAAGTTTATCAGAACACAAGTCACATGCCTGGGGGCAGCTGGGAAACTGACAATATGTCTAGCCCCATGTCAGATTTCAGAATTAAATTATAAAAGAAATCTGTTTGCTCTTTTAAAAAAATGAATTCCAGCGCAGAAGTCTGCTGGAGCAGCACTATTGACTGAGGCATTTTGAAAAAAACATGTTTTCCAGTGACAGTATCCCTTTAAAGGAAAGTCAAAGTCAAGTGCCAAATGTTAGGCACCCCCAAGTGATTGTATTTACTTACCTGAAACCCCAGGCCGGTGCTCCTATCAACAGAAAACTGCACGGGCCCGGGGTTATTCCAGCGAGCACCACGGAGCGATCCTCTTCCGGCTTGTTCTTGCTTCAAATTTCCCAGGGCAGACGCATACGCAGTGGAACGAAATAGCCAACATTTTAGTTAAAGTCCAGCCTTTCGCTTTACTACGCATGCTAGAAGAAAGAAGAAGCCGGAAGAGGATCGATCCGTGGTGCTCACTAGTATAACCCTGGGCCGGTGCAGTTTTCTGCTGATAGGGGTTTCAGGTAAAGAAGACTTGTCTTAATAATTCCTTCTCCTTTTTTGTCTCTCAATGTGAAGATAATCAATGACACCCTCACAGAGAACTGCATCAGGATATCCAAGGAAGAAAGGCAAAAGATGAGGTCCCTACTAGGTGAGAATAAAACCAACTGGAACAAGGTACAGCACACTCCTTTTTCTTGTTCAGATAGCCTGGTGCACAACGTAAGAGGATACGGCAACCCCCAAATCAGACGATAGTGTAGAAATACGCTGGCACACAGGACAATTAAAGTGCAGGGTTGCCCCTTGCTATTTATTTTTGTGCGAACGTGCAACGTTTCGGGGCAAGCTTGATAAAGCTTGATAAAGGGGCTTCCCCCGAAACGTTGCACGTTCGCACAAAAATAAATAGCAAGGGGCAACCCTGCACTCTAATTGTCCTGTGTGCCAGCGTATTTCTACACTAGAGAATAAAACCAAGCCACATGCCATAAATTTATAAATAAAGGAGCTTCTATAAAGGTGACGCATGTAAAGTCTTAACTTTAAAAAGTATTTGCACCTTTGTGTATTTTTTATGAATTGCAATAGTGTGAGTAGAGCTGCTTAGTATCTTAGTGTATGTTACTTGTCCCCTCCTTTAGAACTGAACTGTTTTTGGAGAAATTAACCCTGCTGACGAGAAGATTCAGGGAGATTCAGCCGCCCGGCGACAAATCGTATCTTCTTCAGGCGACTAATCTCCCGGAACTGCCTCCCGGCTAGAATCTAAATCGCCGGCGGAATGGCAGTCGGACTGCTTCGTTTTCTGAAGTCGCGCGAAGTTTCCTTCGGAAAACGAAGCTTTCTGAGTGCCATCCCGTTGGCAATTTAGATTCTAGCCGGCGGGAAGGCTATTCAGGGAGAAGACACCATTTGTCGCCGGGCGACTAATCCCCCCCGAATCTCCACGTGTGTCTCTGCCCATAAGGGTAGTCCAATACAGTTTTTCTTCAGCACACCACTTACTTCTTCCTGGGTGCATCCACTCCCCAGCTGCCTCCAAGTCAGTCAAATTCCTTATCTTGAATAACGGGATATGAAGAACACCATCCTCAGGCTTTGCCATTAAAACATTTTATTACAGCGGAAAAGTAACACAAGCTTTCGTGGAAAACCCCTTCCGCAGGTGCATTACACACAAGGGGGCAGATTTATCAAGGGTTGAAGTGAATTCGAGGGAATTTTCAAAGTAAAAAAATTTGAAATTCGAAGTAATATTTTGGATACTTCGACCATCAAATAGGATACTACGACTTCGACTTCAATTTGAAGTAAAATTCGACCATACGATCGAAGGACTGTCTCTTTAAAAAAACTTTGATTTCAATATTTCGCCAAATTAAACCTGCCGAAGTGCTATGTTAGCCTATGGGGACCTTCTAGAGCATTTTTCTATGTTTTTGGAAGCCAAAGTAAAATCATTTGATCGATCGATGAAATCCTTCGCATTGTTCGATCCGTAGGATTTAATCGGTCAAACGAAAGATTTAACTTTGACCGCAGGATACCAAAATTCGATGAAAAAAACTTTGATATTTGAAGTCGAAGTATTCCAATTCGATGGTCGAATTTCTAAGTATTTTTGACCCTTGATAAATCTGCCCCTACATGAACCCTTACATCATGTGACTGATCACCAATTTCATTAACCCCTTCATTAAGTCCTTATTCCATTGTCATACAGTCTCAATTTGTTTTAGGTGCAGAATTCAATACCTGTAATAAATAAATAAATAGTTCATCTCAATTAAGAACCCAGTTAATACATCATACAAATCAATCCAATCTCAGAGTCTTTACATTATTCTGTTATATAAAAACATTGCAAACTAAAATGTATATGTTGAAATGCCCATGTGGACTAACATACATAGGGCAGACGAGTAGATCCATTAAGACTCGGTTAAATGAACATAAAAGTAAAATAAGTAATTATCCAGTAGAGTTGAAGAAAGAAATAAACAGGAAGAAAAGAGACAGAATTTCTGAATTATCAGTAGAATTATCAGTAGCTAAGCATTTTTTTCACAGTAAACACACAGGTGCACATTTACTATGGATCGAAGTAAAATCCTTCAACTTCGAAGTCGAAGTATTTACCGCATTTCCTTCGTTCGTACGATCGAAGGAAAAATCGTTTGATCGAACGATTAAATCCTTCGAATCGAACGATTAAATCCTTCTAATCGAACGATTCAAAGGATTTTAATCCATCGATCAAACGTTTTTCCTACGATCAAAAAAAGCTAGGAAAGCCTATGGGGACCTTCCCCATAGGCTAACATTGATGCTCGGGAGGTTTTAGGTGGCGAAGTAGGTGGTTGAAGTTTTTTTTTAAAGAGACAGTACTTCGACTATCGAATGGTTGAATAGTCGAACGATGTAAAGGCTCTGAGCTTGGATTGATTTGTATGATGTATTAACTGGGTTTTTAATTGAGGTGAAGTATTTATTTATTTATTACAGGTATTGCATTATCACCTAAAACAAATTGAGACTTATGGCAATGGAATAAAGACTTTTTTGTATCAATATGTTAATGATGTTTATGAAATTGGTGATCAGTCACATGATGTAAGGGTAATTAATGCATGAGGTTCACTTAGGGGCCGATTCACTAAATTCGAGTGAAGGGTTCGAATTAAAAAAACTTAGAATTTCGAAGTTCGTTTGGGCTACTTCGACCATCGAATGGGCTACTTCGACCTTCGACTACGAAAATCGAACGATTCGAACTAAAAATCGTTCGAAGTCGTTCGAAGTCGAACGATTTTAGTTCCTAGTCGAATATCGAGGGTTAATTAACCCTCGATATTCGACCCATAGTGAATCGGCCCCTTAGTGTGTAATGCACCTGAGGAAGGGGTTTTCCCCCGAAAGCTTGTGTTACTTTTCCGCTGTAATAAAATGTTTTAAAGGCAAAGCCTGAGGATGGTGCCCTTAATGGCGTCAGAAGAACAGCCCATGAGCACAAAATATGGGGAAACAGAATCCCGCAGACAATGAAGTTCTACAGGAAGTCTGTAACAACTTATATTGGAGACAAGACAGTTGTATCCAGTTAAAAACCTTTTCGGATTTAACCAGTGATCTAGTCCAGCCCCATCCTAAGCATCTGATTTCATGGAATCAGATGTAAACTAACAGGTATCAGGTACAAATGTCTGCCCTTAGGAGTTTCCAAGACATGCAAACCTCTTAAGTTGGCCATTCAGATATGGATAAGATCCATTCAATTAGCAATATTGTCGACCAAGCTGATCTTTGCACAATTTGACCATCCAGGTGGCCCAAATCTAAACGATCAAATCATTTGGCCTCCAGGCTATTCGCTGCAATGACCCATTGTGATTACTACTGCTAAAGTAATGCCTTACCGTTGTCTTGAGCAGCTGGTTTTAGGCTGGACTCCATCAATGCCATTGCTGATGAAAGTGTGAAAAAAAAGATTGTCACGGTTGCCAGGGAGGAGCTGGAGGTATACTTCTCACGCCTTTTCCCGGCTGCGGTAAGTCACAGGAAGAAGTCATCTAAAATAGTAGGCCAAAGTCTATAAGGAACTCATGACTGTCTCTATCATCTGTATAGGGAAGTGTGGGCACAGGTGTTCAGTTCCTCGGAGTGTCGCATGTTGGGATAAAACTACTTAAGTTGCTGAAGAGAAGTGGTTCCACCCCTGAGCAGCTCAGAGTCTTAAGAAGTTACAGGTAGGATGGACCGACATAATGTGATATTTATTTTAAGAATTATTATTTCTTCTTATTTCTTCTTACTTAACTGCAAAAATCACATTTGATTGGTTGCCAATTAGTTACTGCCCAGGGACAAATCAATTTCATGGATGGGGCTTGCTTTATGATAACGTTTCCATGTCATTCTGCAAATAGGAAACATTAAAAATGCCCTAAAAAAGCGCTGTTTCTATATTTCCCTTACAGTTACATAGACATCATGTTTGTAACTGTCCTCTCCAAAAATATGCTGGAGTTCAACCTGACCAATGAGAAGCTTGTCTTGTTTTCATCGCGCTCAAGTCAGGTGAAGACCATGATAGACTGCTTCCTGACGGAACTGAAGAAGGTATGATTGGTGGCAGATGCTTCTGTTGCCAAACTTGTAAACTGTGCACAAGTTACAGCTATTGTGCACTGCAATGTGGATAAAAAAAAATGGCGATTTGTGCCCGTATTTAGTGTTAAACATAGGGCTTTTTGAACATTTTCCATAAAACTCCTAAATTAGGGACCCAGACCACTAGCTGAGGAAGTTTAGTAAGACACAACATGCCTGTACAAGCCTTTGCAACCAAGTGAATGGATTATCTTTGTCTTTCCAGGATTCAAACTATGTTGTTGCAGTGCAAAATTATGTGACGGAAGATAAGTCTTTTCTGAGTTTTCATAAAGGAGACATTATCCGTCTCCAGCCATTAGATGGACTTGAGAAAGGTCAGTAATCTTGTAACGCCTTAACTCTGATTGGATCATGGAGAAATCAAATGTCCAGATTTGGTTGGAGTAGTTTGTCCTATGCTAAATGGAGCATAGGCACATGAGAATGGGAGAGGTGGTGCAACTTCTCCTCACTTTCTCACAGATCTTCTCCTTGAGGTCATTAGCCTGTCTGATTATCCACATGGCCTCATTTACAGGCTCATTGGTCAGATATGTTGGCCCTATATGGCAACCTTAAAAATGCAATTAATATTGTGTTGCTATATCTTTGATTATAGACGTTTAACCATCCATGATCAATTCTATAGCAATGCATCATCAGTTGCATTCTTAAGGTGATCGTATGGGGCCACACTTATATTTATTTCACCCTTATTTGTCAGCCTACAAGCTTTGACACCATGTGCATGATCAAACCTGACCTATATGTATGTCTGTAAAGGGCAAGCGTTGCCTAGATATATATATCATAAACCAAAATCAAAGACATTGATGACCATACCCCAGTTGACACAGTCCACCCCTTATCTCCCCTAAACCATGCTCATAAAGTACAGATATAGGACCTGTTATCCAGTTGTATCCAGTTGGGACCTGGGGTTTTCTGAATACCGTATCTTTCCATACTTAGGATCTTCATGCCCTAAGTCTTCTATAAAATCATGTAAACATAAAATAAACCCAATAGGCTGGTTTTGCTTCCAATAAGGATTAATTATATCTTAGTTTGGATCAAGTACAAGCTACTGTTTTATTATTACAGAGGAAAAGAAAATCATTTTAAAAAATTTGGATTATTTGGATAAAATGGATTCTATGGGAGATGGGCTTTCCATAACTCGGAGCATTCTGGATAATGGGTTTCCAGATAACGGATCCTATACCTGTACCATAATCCTGTAAATTTGTCCATTCTGTGCCACAGGCATTATATAACCCACAATCCATCCATACTACATGCCCCTTTTCTGCACTGCCACTTCCATGATTCTGACTTGCTGCTCTGTAAACCTTTCATTTGGTAAAGCCACAAAACCTAATTTTTCTGCGCTAACCTGTAATGTTAATTCCCATGCTGCAATATGGATGCCGGACAGGTCAAAACTATGGCTTTGTTGTAAGAAAGAAGGTGATGTATTTGGAGGAACTTAAACATGGCACTCAGGACTTTGGTGGGTGTTTTTGACATGTTCCTGCTTTCTTTTATATCCATCTATTGGGTGTGAAAAGCTGCACCTGGCATGTGTTACTGTTTCACTCTGTGTGTATTTCACTCTATATGGCTTGCATGGGATCATTTTAGCCAATCAAAAAAAATCCTGGGGGTGCCAAATATGGGCTTTGATTGGCTATTTGGTAGCCACAATGTAGACTGGTAGCCTACAGGAGGTTCTGTTTAGCAGTTGATCTTGTTTTTATACAACCAAAACTTGCCTCCAAGCCAGAAATTAAAAAATAAGCACCTGTTTTGAGGCCACTGGGAGCAACATCCAAGATGTTGGTGAGCAACATGTTGCTCATGAGCCACTAGTTTTAGAAGCTTACAGGCTTTTCACCACCAAAGTAAAGCTTTGTATGGATGGAAACAGATAATTGGTTCAAAAAATATCAACTAATAAACTGATAGGGGAGGTATGGTAAATAAAGTACATCTTCATCGGATATTCTGTGTAACTTTTTCTTTTGCTGTGCCACGTTGTGTGTATCTCTGGTAGGAAGTTTGTTTGTTTCCTGCAGGATGGAAGTTCGGTGCCATACATAGCCGTGCAGGCCTCTTACCAGCAGAGTGTGTGCAACCAGTGGCAGCTCCAGACTTTGTCAATCTCCCAGCGGATAGGAAGGAAGAGCCACGAAACAGGCAGAGCAGGGCTGCAGCATCAGCAGCGGTGGCCGTGGCGGTCGCATCTACAGCTGTCGCTCATGAATTTGACAGAAAGATGGATGTAAGTGGAGTCTATAGATCCATTACTCATTGCTCTATTTATCAGGACCTAATCTTGCATGTAGTCAACAGTTTGGTCTCATGCACCTATGGATCCGCTAGCAGTTAGGTCAACAAAAATGGTATAAAACCAATAAGATCCTGAATCAGGGATTTCAAAAATTCTAAAGGCAACCTTTTGCCATTAAAGCAAAGGTATCTTCTTCATCTTAAAGTCAAAGTACAACATGCTGGTTTTATAAACAAATATTTGTGAATGCATTTGATAAGGTCCTCTCCTTGTGATTGACTCCATGTCCCTTTCAGGGTTCTCCTACCCCCAGCGAATACGCAGAGAGTTTGGACGAATATACAGACCCTAACACGTCAGAGATTATGCTTCAAGGAAGTCCGTACAACATGGTGGAATTTGCCAAGAAGTACTTTAGAGAGGGTCAAAGGCTGGCCACACACGATGATAAGTCTCAGAAAATGTCAGGGTACGAAAAAAATGTCAGTGCCAATGAATAGTTCCCATGGACTTTTTTGAGAATGCATGTTTTTATGAAGTAGACTGTGGCACACCACCCACAGTTCAGCCATCTGCTTATCTCCATATACTGTTTAATTCTTTTCACTTTCTAAAGACCATACAGTGCATCACTGTGTTTGTTTTTGAATGGCTCATTGTGTTAAGTTGACTTTGGTGAGCCCAAGTTGTGTCAGTCAGGCCTTCTTGAAGGGGCTTGAAGGTTTGGGGCAAACAGGAATACCAAAACATTGCAGAGAATTCCATAGGCAAATGAAAATACAAGAGAAATCAAGCTCTTGATTTCTGACCATCTAGCCTTCACTCCTCTTCTCCACCCATGACATCTTCCCTTTCTTGACTTGATTTCTCTTGCATCTACTTCTCTTTCCCACCCATGATCTCTTCTCTTTCTTGACTTGATTTCTCTTGCATCTCCTTCTCTTCTCTACCCATCACCTCTTCCTTTTATTGACTTTATTTCTCTTGACTTTGAAAAACCCGAGGTGTGTAATTCAGGCCTTCTTGAAGGGGGCTTGAAAGTTTGGAGCAAACAGGGATGCCAAAACATTGCAGAGAATTCCTCAGGCAAACGGAAATACAAGACAAATCAAGCTCTTAACCTTCTAGACTTCATTCCTCTTCTCCACCCATGACCTCTTCCCTTTCTTGACTTGATTTCTCTTGCATCTCCTTCTCTTCTTCACCCATGACCTCTTCCCTTTCTTGACTTGATTTCTTTTGACCTTGGAGAACCCGAAGTGTGTCAGTCAGGCCTTTTTGAAGAGGGCTTGAAAGTTTGGAGCAAACAGGGATGCCAAAACATTCCTCAGGCAAATGGAAATACAAGGCAAATCAAGCGCTTGACCTTCTAACCTTCACTCCTCTTCTCCACCCATGACCTTTTCCCTTTCTTGACTTGATTTCTCTTCTGTCTTCAACAACCTCATATTCCAGTTGTGCCCTAAACTGATTGATTATAAATACATGACAGTGGTTCCCTCTAGTCATTCTAAAAATATTGCTAACTTTTGTAGGTTTCCTCCTATCTTCTCAAGATTGAGCACTATATGATCTTTAGAATCTTAATTACTTTTAAGTGACTGGAATCTTGATTTCTGATATATTTCTTTTTCATTCCAGTGACTCTAGTAAACAGGGTTCGAAGAAGAGCAAAGAGCCCAAAGATCTCGAGGAGATGCTGAAATTCACTAAGGTGACTAGAGGGGCTTTGGTATATGGGGAATGATCCATAGAGCTCATTCAGTCATTATATATTATAGGTATATTAATGATAAAGGAAAGGGGTGAGGCAAGGGGGGTTAAAAGGGGAAATGTTTGAGCATTAAGCCCAGCCTAAGGGGTGCAGGATCTGAAATCTGGTGGCAGGTTTTATGATATATACTGTATGATGAAGGAGGTCCCCTCTCCCACAGAACTTACATTCATACATACCCAGATATGGAGAAAGCAATACTTAGTAAGAGACATTACTGGCATTTCTCTCTTTGCAGACTCCCATTCAGGAGTCACTCATTGAGTTCAGTGACGGAAGCATGAACAGAATCGCAGTTGATGTCTTCACAGGTAAGACAGGGTGTGGCCCTCTAAACAAAAGGGACCCCTGGGTTCCATTTATGTAGAAATGGGAGATAGGACTCTAGATGTTGTAACATTCATTAGAGTCTATATTTTATGGGTCATATACAACCGCAAGTGCAGCCCATCTTCAAGCCAGACAAGCAATATATTATTCTATGTATTTTATAGATAGATAGATGATAGATAGATAGATAGATAGATAGATAGATAGATAGATAGATAGATAGATAGATAGATAGATTATATATATATATATATAGTCAACTACAAGAGGTCCTCTGCACTCAACCCATTATCAATATATTTAAGACAGAGACATTTTGTGCATACTGCTACTAAAAAATGCCTTACCCTTTAAACAACACAGGGATTGTTTGTCCATATATTGCAATATATTTAAGCTGGCCAACTACGTCAAAGTCATCCCATATCTGGCCAGTCCTACGCTTAATTTTCATCTGATTCATTAAGAATTCAATTGCTTCATTATACATTTTACATTTCAACAACATGGAGCTGGTTTTAAAAAATAGTGGTGAGCACAACTTTCCCTTGTTTGTTATAGTTATACAGGAGCAGTGACCAGCTCCATGTTGTAGCTCCCACCCTATCTACTGATTTTAATAGTAATTACAGTTAAAAATAACTTTAAAAACAGAAAGTGGAATGAATGTATATTGGGAAGTTGCTTAGAATTGCCATTTCTTTCATTATGCAAAAAACACTTTAAAAAAATAAATCTGTGTCTCCTGCAGGCATCATGAAGTTCATGGGAGATCTGCCTCTGAAAGGACAGTCTGAATTGGATGCCGTCTGTTCTGTCCTAAAGGTCAGTAGGAATATCCTATAAGTCATGGCTGTGTAACGAACCTGCAATTCATATAGCTAAAAAGAAAAATATATATCAGGAATGTTTTAATCTGCAACCTCTGATCTGCCTGGTCATGCCCAGTAACCCCACCTTCTTCAGGCACAATTTGGTGCAATTTAGTGCATCGTACATCGTGGAGCCCAATCATCTCTGACTGTCCACTTCCCATGGCCCTCTTATTGTTTTAGAATGGGTTCACTATCTGTTTGATCTATGGCATCTCTTTGCACAGTAGAACATTTCTACTATGGAGAGTTCTACAGCTTTGTTTGTGTGAACAGCATGCCAGGTATTCCTCTGTACCAGTAACATTTCAGCAGGAACAGCCCCTAAGTTTGCTTATAGTCTGTACAGAGAGATCCCATAAAACTATGGCAGCATAGGTATTCCCCTGTACTAAGCACAATTCAGCAGGAACAGCCCCCTAAGTTTGCTCATAGTCTTTACAGAGAGATCCCATAAAACTATGGCAGCATAGGTATTCCCCTGTACTAAGCACAATTCAGCAGGAACATACCCCTAAGTTTGCGCATAGTCTGTACAGAGAGATCCCATAAAACTATGGCAGCATAGGTATTCCCCTGTACTAAGCACAATTCTGCAGGAACAGTCCCCTAAGTTTGCGCATAGTCTGTACAGAGAGATCCCATAAAACTATGGCAGCATAGGTATTCCCTGTACTAAGCACAATTCTGCAGGAACAGCCCCTAAGTTTGCTCATAGTCTGTACAGAGAGATCCCATAAAACTATGGCAGCATAGGTATTCCCTGTACTAAGCACAATTCTGCAGGAACAGCCCCTAAGTTTGCTCATAGTCTGTACAGAGAGATACCATAAAACTATGGCAGCATAGGTATCCTCTGTACTAAGCACAATTCAGCAGGAACAGTCCCTAAGTTTGCTCATAGTCTGTACAGAGAGATCCCATAAAACTATGGCAGCATAGGTATTCCCCTGTACTAAGCACAATTCAGCAGGAACAGTCCCCTAAGTTTGCTCATAGTCTGTACAGAGAGATCCCATAAAACTATGGCAGCATAGGTATTCCCTGTACTAAGCACAATTTAGCAGGAACAGTCCCCTGTGTTTTTTCATGGCCTGTACAGAGAGATACCATAAAATAAGCCAGCATAGTTCTGCAAAAGTAATCGTAGATTGGGGTTACAAGGACTAGTGATTGGAAAAGTCAATATCAAGACCAGAGCAGGTTTCTCAAGCAGGGAATGGTCCTCCTCACAAACTGAGCATCTGTTCTGTGTGCTTGCAGCTCTGTGGGGAACATGAAGTCATGAAGGATGAGGGCTACTGCCAGATCATGAAGCAGATCACGGACAACACCAGCAGCAACACGTGAGTGATCATGCCTTATATACAGTGATTCAGTTATGCTTATGGCTCAGCTGTAGAATGGCCTCAGGCCCTCATACCATTCTGTGTTATACAGGGACAGCTGCCAGCGAGGGTGGAGGCTTCTCTTCATCCTTACGGCCTACTATAAGTGCTCAGAAGTGCTGAAGCCTTACCTCTTCAATTTCCTCCAAGATACATGCAGGAGCCCCGGGTTGCACTACCAAGGTAAGGCCTATCCACCCTTAAAGGAATTGTTCAGTGTAAAAATAAAAAACTGGGTAAATAGATAGGCTGTGCAAAATAAAAATGTTTCTAATATAGTTAGTTAGCCAAAAATGTAATGTATAAAGTCTGGAGTGACTGGATGTGTAACATAATAGCCAGAACACTACTTCCTGCTTTTCAGCTCTATTGCTTTCCACTGATTGGTTACCAGGCAGTAACCAATCAGTGACTTGAGGGGGGGCACATGGGTCATATCTGTTGCTTATGAATCTGAGCTGAAATCTGAGGATCAATTGCAAACTTACTGAACAGTTATGTCCCATGTGGCCCCCCTTATAGTCACTGACTAACTCAGAGTTAGAGAGCTGAAAAGCAGGAAGTAGTGTTCTGGCTATTATGTTATACATCAAATCACTCCAGCCTTTATACATTACATTTTTGCCTAACTAACTATATTAGATACATTTTCTATTTTGCACAGCCTGTCTTATTTACCCAGTTTTTATTTTTACACTGAACTGTTCCTTTAAAGGGGAACTCCGGCTTCCAAACCAAAATTTGATAAAGAGGCCCACATAACACAGAAACCCCTAACATACCCATTGCTGTTATCTGTTTCTTCAAAAAGTATGAATATATGCCATTTTCTACGCTGAAATCCAGCTGTTTATCTCTTTCTGCATCATTTGAAATGGGAACTGTTCCAAACCATTAAAAAATCAAGAAAAGTCTACATATTTTTTAATTGATGTATATTGCAAAATTACTTGATATGATGTTTACTTTTCAAACAGCTTAAGTTTTGTTTGTTTGGAGTTCCCCTTTAATTTCCATTCAAATCTACAAATTAGGACTGGCCTGCCCGAGTATCCGAGGATCTCCCAGTGGGCCCCAAACAAGCACCGTTTCAATCAGCCCTAGCTTATTTCCACCATAAAACTATATGATACCCATAACATTTAGCACTATCTACATCTAATTGCTGCAAGAGTGGACCCTGGATGTAAGGCTTTCTGGTGGGCCCTAAGTGGCCCAGTCCAACAACAGTCCAGGAGGTATCAAGTTAAGATAAACAGACATAATTGCTATTGCACCAGCTCATTACATATTATTCTGTTTGCAGGGATTGCCAAGGCATGTGAGCAGAATCTGCGCAAGACCATTCAATATGGAGGACGCACTGAATATCCAAGTGCCATAGAGCTGAAAGCCATGGTGGTAGGTGCATGGGACTGATATTAGAGTACAGGGCCACCATCAGAAATCTATTTTTGTACGTGGACCACATACAGGCCCAATGTATGTGATTCACTTGTGACATATGAAGCTTTATTAAATATTGGTTTGCTGGGTCCAAAAAATGTTGGGTATAGTTGTAGCTCCTATACCCCTCCATACCAATGGCTTCCCTACTGGAGTAGTAATTTTTTCCCACAGTTCCACAGGCAATTCCCGTGGTCACCTGGATGGGATTTAGATTTTACTGAATGTTTTCTCTCCTTGCTGTTTGTTCATCCACAGGCTGGAAGAAGCTCCAAGCGACAGCTGTTCCTTCTGCCTGGGGGAATCGAGAGACACCTTAAGATCAAGACATGTTCGGTTAGTGAATAAGAGTGTTAGTGAATAAGAGTGTTAGTGAATAAGAGTGTTAGTGAATAAGTGTTAGTGAATTAGAGTGTTAGTGAATAAGAGTGTTAGTGAATAAGAGTGTTAGTGAATAAAAGTGTATCTCACGCCACTTTGTCCAAGGTGATACAGGGGTCTAGGTTACCCACAGTCAGGGCCACCATCAGAAATGACGGGGCCCTGTACAGTAGTGATGTGTGGGTCGGGCTTTTCCGACCCGCACATCACCTGCAACCCGACCACCCTCACCCGACTTCTGGGTCTCTTTTATAGACCCGCCCACCCCGCCAATGACATCATAAAAGGGGTGGGGCAAGAGGCGCGTGACTATAAAAACTCAACCCGGAAGTCGGAAGCTGGCATTTGAAAGGCCGTGTGTGGGGAGAGCAGCAAGAAAAGCTAAACCCGCACCCGCTGTCTTTGGAGGTTCAAATAGAAGTGACTGTCCTGGGACCCTCACTAGGGATGTAGCGAACTGTTCGCCGGCGAACTAGTTCGCGCGAACTTCGACTGTTCGCGTCTGCCGAATGTTCGCGAACGTCGCGCGACGTTCGCCAATTTGAGTTCGCGTTTGATTAGAATAAAAATCGTTCGACCATTCGACCATTCGATTCCTTCGACCGCTAAAATCGAACGATTTCCATTCGTTCGAACGATTGTAAGCATTCGATCGAATGGCTTCGATCGTTCGATTCGAACGAAAATCCTTCGATCGAACGATTAAAATCCTTCGATCATTCGAATCGAACGATTAAAATCCTTCGATCGTTCGAATCGAACGATTTTGCGGGTGTTCGAAGTTCGCGAACTGTTCACATTTTTACGGGTGTTCGCGAACACCAAAACGGCAGTTCGCTACATCCCTATCCCTCACAAATCTGTAGTTGTATGTAAAAACAAACATGGGACAAGCTGGTGATAGACAGGCAAAACAGCCACAGTATCCTCTTAATCAGTGTTGCCTGACCTATAGGCCTTTATTTATAGTTACTTTACAACTTCCAGCACAAATATTTATGTATCAGCTTCCCGGACACTGTCAGAACCAAAGCCACGAGCCACGGAAGGGTCATTTGCTACAAGTTACCCTTCATGATTATTGGTTTAGACTTGGAGCTACTGACTGACAGGATGTGCCCAGAAAAATGTTTCCCCCACGAGCACACCAGCAGCTCATACATACAGTAATTTAAGCAAATGGCATTTTATATTTAGTAAAATAAGTGACTTGGTTTGCTTGTAGGTGGCCGTTGATGTGATTGAGGAGATCTGTATGGAAATGGGGGTGCACAAGGACGAAGCCTTCCATGAATACGCCATATTTGCTGTTACCAACAGGGGTGAGTTATGGGTTAATAGAATGGGGGGATGAGTAAGGGGGGTTGATGGACTGGGCACCCAGCTAAATACATGTTCAGAGTTTCACTGTATTTAGAAAGAACAGCACCACTCCCAAGAGGCACTGCATTGATAGTTTATAGACTCTAACCTAGACTTAAAGGAGAAGGAAAGGCTAAAACTAAGTAAGCTTTATCAGAAAGGTCTATATAAATACACCAGTAAACCCTCAAAGTAATGCTGCTCTGAGTCCTCCACATTTCTTTCTTTCAATTGTGTACTCATGGGCTTCTGTATCAGACTTCCTGTTTTCAGATGAAACCTCCAGGGCATGGCCTTGAGCATGCTCAGTTTGCTCCTCCCCCCCTCTCCTCCCTCCCTCTCCCCCCTTCCTGCTGTAATCTGAGCCCAGACCTATGAGTGAGCAGGGAGAGACTCAGGCAGGAAGTGACATCACACCAAGCTAATATGGCAGCTGCTATCCTAAACAAACAGAGAGAGTTTCTAGAGCTGTTTACAGGTATGGTAAAGCATTATACAGAATAAATATAGTGTTATAGCTTGTACTATTGTGGCTAATCTATTAGCAATAGGAAAACAAATTGAGTACCAACCCAGCTGATGATTTTGATTCTAGCCGGCTGGAAGACAGTTTGGGGAAGAATAAGAGGCGATTTGTTGCTGTGTAACAAATCTCCCCAAATCTCCACGTGTGTCTCTGCCCTTAAAGTCAATAGGCATTTTTTTTGACAACTTTTTTTCTCCTAATGCATTAAAGTCAATGGGTGTTTTTTCTTATGGCAACTTTTTTGTCCTAATGCATTAAAGTCAATGGGTGCTTTTATTATGGAAAATTAGCTGCAGTTTTGCGACAAAATTTTTTTCACATGGTGCAATTTTGCCACAAATCCATGGATGGCTAATAAATTCGCTGACCACTAGTCTTCACTATCTCACTCTCCACAAACTGTCACTCTTCAGGCTGAGGTCTGGGTCCGATTTTTATCGACCGGTAGGTCTAATATGTCTTTTAGGGGGGTTCCCTTTCTTAGCAGAATAACTTAAATTACCAACTCCAGCACAAACAAAAGGTAACAAAATAAGAGACTCTGGCAAACACCCTGCATGCAGAGAAAAAGGATTTCCATCATAGCTGGTTATTTTTAAAGAGTGAGCACCTAGGTTAAGGGTGCAAACCCCCCCCCCCAAGGATGAATTATACCTAATTGTCAATCAATAACTGACTCCACCCACTGCATGAAGCCAGAATGAAGAGAGACAGGTTGCTCAGAGGGGGAGGGTAAAGATTAACTTGATTATTTCATCAATGCTACAGAATATTTAATTGATTATATATAGAGTGTTTCTTATTTTAGTAAGATGGAGCTTATATTAAATTTTCATTTTCGCAATAAGTCCTATGTAAGTGCCATGTGGAAAGAGAGACAGTGGTCCCTGACCTGTAGAGCTTACAGTCTAAGTGATAGCAACATATTTTTTCCCTTCTCCTATCAGGGCAGAATGTGAGGCCCCTGAACAGAAAAGAATATATCCTGGATGTATCTGCAGAGATGGAACAGACCGACAGTAACTACATGTTCTGGTTCAGGCGCATTATCTGGGCCCAGCAGCTGAAATTTGAGAATGAGCTGTATGTGACGATGCATTATAACCAGGTACAAAGGCTCATGCACCACAATATCTACTTATGCATTGAGGCATTTGAGCTAGGCACAATCCTGTCCAAACACACGCCAAATTTGCATCTTACAAAACTATGGTATGGAAGCCGCCCTATTCCTAGTGAAATGGTAGCCACCCTATCCTAGTCACAGCTGGGAATCCAGAAGCAGACTGACCTCTTCCTATTCTGTCTCTCTCCCTTTCCGCAGGTGCTTCCAGATTACCTAAAGGGGTTATTCAATGTTGTGGCTCACATAAAACCCACCGAGCAGCAGTTCCAACAGATCTCAAGGCTAGCGGCCCTGCAACATCGGGCTAAAGACAGTGTCTACCTGCCCACTGCGTAAGCATGCCATCTCCTCACCTGCCCACACTGACCAATCACAGCAGATTAGATTTGTTTCTAATTGGTGGAATGTTTTATTATTCATTTAAAATCACAGCTTTTTATTTCTTGTTTTGTGCCACAGTACAGGGGGTAGGAGCAGCCAGGCATCAAGCTGTTATTCACTCCCATGCACATCTCCATTACATATTAGGTGCAGGCAACACCTCCACTGCTTCCTACTCGTATCCCATGTTTAGCAACATTATAGTAGCTGGAGAAAATTCGACCCTTTCGTAAATTTGCCCTGATGTCTGACATTTTTCTGTGCCAACAGTTTGTCCCACTTATCCCTCTCTCTATTGTCGGTGTTGCAGCCGGGAAGTTCAGGACTACATCCCCAGTCAGTTCTACAAGGCCCTGAAGCCCCAGTCTTGGCTGAATATGGTCATGCAGCACATGCAGCAAATCCAACCGCTCAGCCCGCACCAAGGACGAGCTCAGTTCTTGGGTAATGGAAATAATAGAAATGGTCATTCTTGCACCTACATGTCTGTCAGTCTGTATTGTACAGGAATGGGAGGAAGGGTCAACTATAACCTTTCAAGTTAAGCCAATGTACCTTGTACTGCCCTAAATTTATCTGAGTGCAGAAAATAAAGGCATGGGAGGGCAGCATACAGTAGCCAAAACCTAGAAGCAGCCCTGCTCTAGTCAGGATCCAACCCAAGACCTCAGCAATGCAAGGCTTCAATAGTAACACCACACTACTATGCGGTTAGGGCTTGAGCATGCTCAGTTTGCTCCTTCTCCCCTCCCTGCTGTAATTAGAGTAGCCACCAGGCCGGTATTTTACCAGCTTAGCTGGTAAAACACCTGCCAGGGCTGGTATTACAAATTTACCGGCACTGTAGCTGCCAGTAAATTTGTAATACTTCTAACAAAACCCCTCAGCCCGCCCCCAATTCGTTCAAAATTTACCTTTTGCTGCCTTCTGGTCAATGGCATGTTCTGATCCCTCCACTTTACATCACAACCCACCCCTTTCTACTTCATGACACGCTCCCTTTTACATCCCGTCCTACCCCTTCGTTCCCGCCCCCATCACCAGCCATTGGAAATTTTATTAAAAGGTACCCTAGCTGTAATCTGAGCCCAGAGCTATAAGTGAGCAGGGAGAAACTCAGGCAGGAAGTAGTGTCACAGCAAGCTAATATGGCAGCTGCTATCCTAAACAAACAGAGAGAGCTTCTAGAGCTGTTTACTCAGGTATGGTAAAGCATTCTGCAGAATAAATAGTCTTATAGCTTGCACTATTGTGGCTAATCTATTGGCAATAAACTGCCTTGTTAGCTTTCCTTCTTCTTTAAAGGGCATGTAAAGGCAAAAAAATAAAATCACATTTTTACCTTCTTTAATGAAAAATAAACCAATCTACTTTAATTAAAAATGTGTACCTTTTTTTAAAAAACCTGACTGTATGCAGTGAAATTTTCCCTTCATTTACTGCTGTGGATAGGAATTGTGAGACAGTCCCTAACTGCTCTGCAGGGAAACAATCATACTTATGAACAGCAGGGGGAGTCTCCGCCTTACTTCCCAGCCATGCAGAACTCAAGCAGCTTTGTTTGTTTCCCTGTAGAGCAGTCGGCGACTGTGTAGAGATTTGTATTGGATTTTATTTTTGCCTTAACATCCCCTTTACTGTTTCCAACTCCAGCTGCAGGGACAAAGATCATGGAGCCAGATTTAAACAGATAAACTGGGATTCTATTTGGAGGATTATTTGGCTGCAGCCACTGGTTCTGCAGAGTTGGAGAAAGTTTGTATTAAACAATACAAAAACTATAAAATCCACATTAGATTACATGACAACACAGGACCCAGTGCAGTCTGTATATTCTGATTATTAATCAGTCTGGCTGTATCAGCTTCTGGCAGGTATTATTTGACTTGTGCTGATAATTTATGACGATCCCTAAGCAGCCCAGACCACACTGAGCATGTGCACAGTCTTAGTCTTGCAAAGATGTATAACACGGTTCCAAGATGGTGACCCCTGTGGCCAACTTTGAAAGGATAAATCATTTGTTTGATTAGACTTGTGGTGCAGTAAGTTAATGTTTATGTTTAGTATAAAAAATACATCTAGCTGTTTCTAGCCTTACTCTATTTTAGACTTTACTTCCCCTTTAAGCGCAGTGGCCACTTTAATTAACAAGCCCTTCTATCTCCATAGGTATAGTGAGCGATTTCCCCATGTTCGGCTCGTCCTTCTTCTACATCCAGAGCTGCAGCAACAACGCAGTCATCGCCCCCTGTATCTTGGCCGTCAACCAGAACGGACTGAACTTCCTCAACAAGGAAACGCATGTATGCGCCCCAACTCTGTCTCTGCGATTGTTAGTCCTGCCAGGCTATAAAGCAAATTCATATAGAGCTACATCTGCCTGATAGGGATAGACAGCATGAGTCATTTGTCTGCACCAAGTTAAAAAATGGGGGGAAAAAAAAGGATTAGAGATATGCAGAAGTGAAACATGAAGAATTTATTATTATTTAGCTATCGGTAAAGGGAAAGTCAAGTCCACAAGTAACAGGCATTATATTGCCCCTGCTAAGGCACATCCCTGCTTTGTATTAATCACTTCCCTATTAAAAATAATAGTCATTACAATGCCTAGCTTCCTACAACCCCTATGGCTTTTAAGGGTAATGTGGCTTTTAAAGGGGATGTGAGTCTTTAACTCTCCCGTTGCACCCTCTAGTTCCAAAATACTCATCGTTACAAATGTAAAAATGATGCTCCAATGCCAGAACTTTCCCTCCATAGACTAACGATAATAGTTCTGCTTGCATAACACCAGCAATACGTGTTCTACATTACAGCTGACCTTTATTTGCATAATATGGAAAGGGAAAATGCTCATTGCATTTTCTGAATTCTGCTTCCCTGTTCTATGTACTCACAGGAGCTGGTTGTGACATTCCCACTGAGCAACATCCAGAGCACTAGGACCCAGCGGCCTGCATCAGGGTTCAGCTACCCGTATGTCGATGTCATGCTGGGTGATGTGATGTCACAGAGAGTTACGCAGCTCCAGCTCCAGCAGGTAATTGTCCGTAGTAATTATCTGTGCAGGATGACATTGAAAATACGTATGCTAAATAAATACCAGGATTAAAGGAGAACTAAAGCTTAACTAAAGAAGTAGCTAGTAATGTTGTACATTATGTTTTGTGCTTCTGTACCAGCCCAAGGCAACCACAGCCCTTTAGCAGTAAAGATCTGTGTCTCCAAAGATGCCCCAGTAGCTCCCCATCTTCTTTTCTGCTGATTCACTGCACATGCTCTGTGCTGCTGTCACTTACTGAGCTTAGGGAGCCACTCACAATATACAGTACATATAGAATAGAAATGTCACAATATAAGGCTGATTAGTAATTATTACAGATAATTACTACATGGCAGCACAGAAACCAGTGCAATTAGCATCAGAATTTAATAATCAGCAAACCTGTAGCATCAGCTTATATTACAGCCAGGGAAGCTCATTTTCTGCTGGATAATTAGTGACGAGCCCTAAGCTTAGCTTCTCAACAGCCAATCAGAGCCCACTGAGCATGTGAGTGTCACAGACACTTTCCAAGATGGTGACCCCCTGTGACAAGTTTGAAGTCCTGGATCATTGCTGCTATTGACAAGCTGAAACTTTAGCCTCGTGCAATACGTTCAGTATATAAAATATGCAATTTTTAGCCATATTCATTGTTAGAGTTTAGTTCTTCTTTAACACAAGACTCTTGGGCAGGGCTGATCTTATCAAATGTGGGGCCCAATTGGGACCATGTTGGCGGGGCCCCTAGACAAAGTGTTGCTGGCTACTGACACAGCAAGTATTTAGGAAAATAAGGGCATACAGGCACAAAATAGAAAGGAAAGGGGCAGACAAGGTAAGAGAGTGAGAGGGATGAAATAGGGGCACATAATAGGGGCACACAGGGTAAGAGAGAGAGGGAGGAAATAGGAGAGTGGACTGGGCCAATTAGTTTGGGGCAGGCTGGGCCGATTCAGCTTGGGAGCAGGCTTGGTTGGATTGGGGGCAGGCAGGGTCTATCAAGGTTGGAGGAAAGCTGGGCCTATTAGAGTTGGGGGCAGGCTAGACCTATGGAGTTGGGGGATAGGCTGGCTTATCAGAGTTGAGGGTGGGCTGGACCTATGGATTTGGGGATGGGCTGGACTCTCAAAGTTGGGGGCAGGCCAGGCAGCATCATGTGCTGAGGGAAATATTATCTGTGCTGCCCTGTGGTGCGGGGCCCAATTGGGCCCAATTGGTCCAATTGGCCTAAGGCCGGCCCTGCTCTTGGGTGTTAGAGTTTAGAAGCAGCACTGAGCTCTAACCATTAATCCCTGCTGTAAAGTAGAAGGTTTAAAGCTGAAATGACTAATATTTTTTAACCACTTAGTGGAGGGAAAGGGGTTCTGGGGTGGCCACTGTTTCAAATTGGGGGGGAGGTCCTCGCCCTTTAAAAATTAACCAGCCCAGTTAAACCTTCACCTCTTAGAATGTACCTGGTTATGCCAACCAAATACCCACAAGATTTCACAGATCTGCTAGGCAACAACCTTACCCTAATACCCGACCAATCACATAATTTTGTATAAAAAAGGTAGTAAGCCTATTTAGAGGCCATTAAATTGGTGGGCAGGCAGGTGTAGCCTGTGCTGGGGGCTGGCAAGTGAACTAGTGAGAGCCAGAAAGGTCATGTGGACAGAGAGGTGGTACAGACCAATGGTGTTGGGGGGAGGAATGGCAAGCTTGTAGGCAGAATTACAGGCCAAGTAGTATTGCCTTGGGTGTCAGTAATACCTGGCTCTGACGAATAAAGACAACCCAGTATAATTATCTGAAAAACCCATGTTACAGAGCAATTAATATTGTACAATTTTTGAAGCCAGATTTGGCCTATGTTCCAAGCAGCTGTTAGATCAGGGGAAGGCTACAGACACTAGGCCATCCCTATATTATCCTTACAGCTTCATATGCATTATTAAAGCGGAACTATTGCGAAAATGCAACAGACATATAGGATGAATGAGAAAACCCCAATTGTGTAGGCAATTATAAGTAATATATGGTGTTGCTTTTACATGGTGCTAAAAATTCATAGTATCTTTAAAAATAGCCCCTTCATTGTAGCTCCCTATAGATTTCCACTGGTCCCTGTTCAAATTTCAGTATGCTGAAGCTTATATTAAATTTTCATCTTTGCGATAGTTCCCCTTTAATCTATCCCATGGGGTTTTTTATTTTACTTTTATTTGACTACTTAGCAACACAAATAAAACCAGTGCCAGAAATGAGTGTCCCCGCAGGTTTCAGCCTGTACATTGTGACGTCACACACAGATATAATTCCATTGTTTTGTCCTGTTAGGGCCTGGAGCTGTGCAGGGTGGTCGCTACGCACATGGAGAATCTGCTTCAGAGCCGGGATTAGCACCTCACCCTCCCACCCAGGGACATCACTCGTCTCTGAGCAGTGCTACCGAGCCTCACTTGTGTGGGCAACCTACTGTTCTCCAGCCCCACCCACTGGATGCCAAACTCCCCCAGGCCTAGTTTGGGAAAAGTGTCCAAGGTTCGGGATTCAATGCAGCTGTGGAAAATGAATTATTCTATCCTAATGTCTACAAACAAAGGAAAAGTATAACCCCTATTTTAACACGACTTTAATGAACTGGGCTTGTACCGAACATACATTTGCCTTTTAAAAATAAATAACAAGAAGGGCGCACTCCCCTAGTGTAAAATCATTACGATGAATTTATTTGGAGGCGCATTTATCCAAGGTCGAGTATTTTAAGTTTTTAAAAACTCCCATGAATTCGAAATGCGACCAATCGAAATTCATGAATAAAATTTACATTTTAAACCGCGGATGAATTTGATTGACCCGAATTCAATTTGAATTTGAAAGACTTGATTCAAGTTTTTTCTCCATAAAAAACTAAATTGTCAAAGGCTGAAAATAGCTCCAAACTGATTCCTGGACGTCTCCCATTCACTCAAACAGCAATTCTGCAGATTTTATGCAGCGAATAGTCCAATTCGAGTTCTTAAAGGGATACTGTCATGGGAAAAAAAACATTTTTCAAAATGAATCAGTTAATAGTGCTGCTCCAGCAGAATTCTGCACTGAAATCCATTTCTCAAAAGAGCAAACAGATTTTTTTTATATTCAATTTTGAAATCTGACATGGGGCTAGACATATTGTCAATTTCCCAGCTGCCCCTGGTCATGTGACTTGTGCCTGCACTTTAGGAGAGAAATGCTTTCTGGCAGGCTGCTGTTTTTCCTTCTCAATGTAACTGAATGTGTCTCAGTGGGACCTGGATTTTACTATTGAGTGTTGTTCTTAGATCTACCAGGCAGCTGTTATCTTGTGTTAGGGAGCTGTTATCTGGTTACCTTCCCATTGTTCTTTTCTTTGGCTGCTGGGGGGGAAAAGGGAGGGGGTGATATCACTCCAACTTGCAGTACAGCAGTAAAGAGTGATTGAAGTTTATCAGAGCACAAGTCACATGACTTGGGGCAGCTGGGAAATTGGCAAAATGTCTAGCCCCATGTCAGATTTCAAAATTTAATATAAATCTGTTTGCTCTTTTGAGAAATGGATTTCAGTGCAGAATTCTGCTGGAGCAGCACTATTAACTGATTCATTTTGAAAAAAACATTTTTTCCCATGACAGTATCCCTTTAAAGGGAGTATGATAAATTTTGAAAATCTGATTCAAATTTTTAATAAAACTTCAATCGCATTTGAATAACTCCCTAGTTGAATTTGACAGTTTCGACCATAAAAAAATTTAATTTTAAATTTGACCCTTGATAAATCTGCCCCTTAATATAGATAAAATGCACTTCGAGTCTTTGCAGGCAACAATAGCTTATAGTTGTGCAATGGTAAGATTCAGTTCCCGTCAATGAACATTCGGAAATCCCAGTCCCAGCAGTAATAAGTCGCACAAGTGGTTGCGTATAAATAGCGCTCCAATGACCGTTAATCAGTTGGATTATGCCCAAAAGTAAGATGGCTCCTATTGCATCAAATGGGTATGTGCGCATGTGCTAAAATTACCAATCAGTGCAGCTGGTTTTAGACTATATATAAAAGAAGAGGACTTTCTTCCCTATACACTATTTTTATTTTATAGACTGTTTTAAAGAGCCCCCTGTATTTTAATTTAATACATTTGCCTTTTGTTATAATGAGGCAATGTCTTTTCTTGCACTAGACAGTGCAAAGGTCAAGTAACGTTACATTCTATTTCCTGTTCTTATGAGATCTATCAAAGCAAATCAGCAGTCCACTGAGCGGACCCGTTTAGAATGAGCTTCCATCTAAAAGCCTAAAACAAAGGGAAGGGGGTAGTTTATACAGAGGGCTTCCTCTTTAGTGAACATCAGCAATATCTTTTTGGTATCTCTTTATACAGTCTTAAAAATTGTGCGGAGTACAGGGTTAAACTTATCTTGCCATCGTTTCATGGTCTCTTTGTACAGACAATGAACCCAATTTAAGGGTCTGTTTCTGCAGAATTGTTCTCAGTATAAGGGAATACCTATGCTTCCTTTAGTGGGAAGCTTCTAATATTTCCATTGGAATATGTCAGTGTTGCTTCATAAATACCATTTGCACTATGTGCTAAAGCAGCAAGTGTGTGTGTGTTTTGTGTAATGTCGGTATTGTAGATATTTCTATTAGAATCCAAATTCTCATTCTATCCCCCTCCCTCCCCATGGACCTCACATCCCTATTCACGAATACATAAGAGCAAAAGGTCTATGCGAATAAGTGTATTTTTTTGTTTTATTTTTTTTAGCGGTTTTGGCTTTTATAAATATTTACAAATCTCTGTATTTTACAATCCCTTTGGAATACAGTTTTGTAATATTTTTGCATTGTTTTAAATTGATTTTTTAAAATGCATTAATAAAACTCCTTTTATCAAAATGCTGCAGTCTCTGTCCATAGGATTCATTGTAACCTGCTGAAGTGGATACAGGTACCCGTCTGGGAAACACTGGTTGGGTGGGCTAACATTGACCTTAGTGGAGTTCCAGAATCAAAGGTTAACTGATAGGTTGCAGGGTGTCCCTGACCCAAGAGTTCTGTGCATAGGGTCTTACTGGAGACCAGATGTTCAATCCCCAGTGGACAATACAGTCGAATAACTGAGGAAAACTCTGTACTGTTCCTTTAAAAGGATTCTGTATTTTTATGGTGTAGTTTTTATTTCTAAATGACACTGTAAATAATTCACTCTACAATATAAAATGTAATTTCTGAACCAGCAAGTGTATTTTATTTATAATATTGTTGTGTATGTGCATCTCAGGTCATTTTGCCTGGTCATGTGCTTTCAGAAAGAGCCAGCACTTTAGGATGGAACTGCTTTCTGGTAGGCTGTTGTTTCTCCTACTCAATGTAACTGAATGTGTCTCAGTGTGATCTGGATTTTACTATTAGGGAGTTGCTGTCTGGTTACCTTCCCATTGTTCTGTTGTTAGGCTGCTGGGGGGAAAGGGAGGGGTGAAATCACTCCAACTTTCAGTACAGCAGTAAAGAGTGACTGAAGTTTATCAGAGCACAAGTCACATGACTTAGGGGCAGCTGTGAAACTGACAATATGTCTAGCCCCATGTCATATTTCAAAATTAAATATAAAAAAATCTCTTTGCTCTTTTGAGAAACGGATTTCAGTGCAGAATTCTGCTGGAGCAGCACTGTTTACTGATGGGTTTTGGAAGAAAAAAAAAAAAACAGTTTTTCCCATGACAGTATCCCTTTAAATTAGGCACTGGGGCCTGATAATGTCTCCTTTGTCCTCACTAGCTCCTCCTGAAGGACATCACAGCCCTTCCAGACCTATAAAGATAAACAATGCCTTCATTAGCAAAACTTTAAAAAAAAAACAAAAAAACACAAATGTCTTCAAACTTTCATAACCTGCCAAATTTTGTAAAATGAACATGCTAATTAAGGGGTGTGGTCACAAAAATTAGTGCCACACACACAATCGTTGTCTCTCTTTCGGCAATGTTGGGAGGTATGTAATTTGCACAACTGTGAAGAGTAGCTGAAGAGTAACGTGGCCACAGTCCAGTAAGGTGGGCAACGGATTCCTCAATTGTTCCAATCTTGTGCAGCCTTAAACTAGTGTGGACTGATCCCGGCCACAGCTTGCAGCTATATAACAATAGTAAGCTTGGTAATGAGGTAAGCAAGAGGTCCCCAGCGTGTAATTAATGTGCAAAAAAGGCCTCACATTGGGGCTCATTTATCAACACTAGGCAAATTTGCCCATGGGCAGTTACCTATAGCAACCAATCAGTGATTCGCTTTTTGAAACCAGCTGCAAGTAGAACAATGAATGCAGCAATCTGATTGGTTGCCACGGGTTACTGCCCATGGGCATATTTGTCCAGTGTTGATAAATGAGCACCACTATCTGGTCTCTCTATAGTTCCTCAGGTCAAAGTCCAAGCAGGGACAAACCCTTGCTTGACAAAGAGTTTACCCCCAAAACTTTGCACTTTTTACAAAAAAACATGGCAAGGGTTTGTCCCTGCTTGGACTTTGACCTGAGTGCCAGTGAAATTATTTATACTTACGAATTTTGGAGGTTTCCGAAGCCTTCTTCACCGGGCACCCACGTTATGTAGAGCAAGCTGGTAACTTTACATTGTTCCTCTCTATAGTTCCACCATGAGGAGATTCGGGGAAATTTAGTCACCTCTTCTTCAGACGACTAATCTCCCCGAAGGCTAGAATATAAATTGCTGGCGGGACGGCACTTGGAGCGCTTCATTTCCGAAGTCACCCAAGTTTCCTCGAGAGGCACACTCAGAGTGCCATCCTGCCGGACATTTAGATTCCAGAAGGCGGCAGGCAGTTCGGGGAGATAAGTCGCAATCTCCATGTGTGTCTCTGTGTTGCAAGACTAGATCTGAGAAGACATTTTGACTGTAATCACATTTCCGCTTTCCTTAGCCACATTTTCAGGAAAGAAAACCTATATTTTTATTCTTCCCTATCAAAGGGGTGGTTCACCTTTAAGTTAACCTTTAGTTTGTTATAAAACGGCCAATTCTATGCAACTTTTTGATTGGCCTTCATTTTTTCTTCTTTATAGTTTTTGAATTGTGTGCCTTCTTCGTCCGACTCTTTCCAGCTTTCAAATGGGGGTCGCTGACCCCAGCTAAAAAACAAATACTCTGTAAGGCTACACATTGATTGTTTTTGCTACTTTTTATTACTCCTCTTTCTATTCAGGCCTCCCCTATTCATATTCCAGTCTCTTATTCAAATCAGTGCATGGTTGCTAGGGGAATCGGAACCCTAGCAAGCAGATTGCTGAACCGGCAAACTGGAGAGCTGCTGAATAAAAATGTAAATAACTCAAAACGTACAAATAATGAAAAGCAAATTTTCTCTGAGACATTGCCTCAGTCATTAAATAAAATGCTTCACACATGGAAACTAATAGAACTGCTGTGGAGGAAACGTCGACTGCTCAATGTGTAAGACACTTAAAGTTCGTTTAAAGGCAGACTTGCCCTTTATTTCCTCCTCTACATGCCACCAACACTATTCTATAAAACAATTCAGTTTTGACCGATTACGCGTTAGAGTCCATTTGTTACAGTGCAATGAGTTGCTAGCTGTTCAAATAAAAAGCCACGGGTGACCGTGGGGGTGGGGCGTGGTTAAAAACCTCAACACTGTGAGGGGTGAAATCCGCCATATTGGTGCACCCATCATTACCGCAACGCATACAGATTCAGCCATCTTTGTACACCCGAGCCCTAGCAAACGTTACTCCAGTCACGTCGGCACTTTGTCTTACACCAAAATAAACGGTGCCCGTCGCTCGCCTGATTTTATTGGATTTTTTACGTAAGTAAGAAGCGTGTCGTATATAGCGTGTACACGGCTTGGGGAGAAGTAAGAAAACATCCCCATGTAAACTGGTTAAAACTCACAGACTACCCTATCCGCCAACAACCTATAGAGTTTCGCTTCGCAGGTTGACAATCATTCAAGGAAATAATCCGAAAAACAGAAATAAGCGACTCTTTTCAAAGTTCGCTAAACGCAGGCGTCGTTGGAGGCAGCCTTTGATCTCAGGGGTCCTCAATCTGGCCGCCGTGTCAGCGTTTATAACCGCCTCTTTCACTGACTGACAGGCCGGTCGCCCAATCGTAAAAGAGGATTTTCCTCTGTCACCAGCCAGGCCTCCATTTCCTGCTGGCGCAGCGGAGACACATACACACAGCGCGGCCGGTCTGTTGTATCGGCAGTGAGGGCCACGGAGCATGAAATTCCCTTCTCCTCTGTGACTTCACGGTGTCTAATTCTGGGGCCATGCCCGGCGCCTGCTCCTCGCAGACCGGTCCCGGCTGAGTCTCCTCACGCCCCAGAGAGCCATGTCCGCCACTTACACTGACCTGAGGGAGAAGCTGCAGTCCCTGTCCCGGGACAGCCCGAAGGAAGTGCGGAAGCGCAAACAGCCGGCCTCGGACACGGAGGAGGAAGAAGCGGGGTCCGAGCCGGAAGCAGAGGAGGAGGAAGCGCGGAAGGTTCGGAGCGGGATCCGCCAGGTGCGACTGTTTAGCCCCGACGAATGCGCCGCAATTGAGTCGAAGATAGACGAGGTGGTGTCCCGCGCTGATAAGGGGCTGTACCGGGAACACACGGTGGATCGGGCCCCGCTCCGCAACAAGTACTTCTTCGGGGAAGGTTACACGTACGGGGCGCAGTTACAGCGCAGGGGCCCCGGGCAGGAGCGACTCTATCCCAAGGGCGAGGTGGATGAGATCCCGGGCTGGGTGCACGAGCTGCTGATCCGCCGCCTGGTTGAGCACAGGGTCATCCCCGAGGGCTTCGTCAACAGCGCCGTCATCAACGACTACCAGCCCGGCGGCTGCATCGTGTCCCACGTGGATCCCATTCACATCTTCGAGCGGCCCATCGTCTCCGTGTCCTTCTTCAGCCACTCGGCGCTCTGCTTCGGCTGCAAGTTTCAGTTCAAACCCATCCGCGTGTCCGAACCGGTCTTCTTCCTGCCCGTGCGGAGGGGCAGCGTCACTGTACTCAGGTAATGCCGGGGGCGGGGCAACGTGGGGGCGGGGAAAGGCCAACTAGTAATATTTGGGGGGGGGGGGTCCAGGGCCTGCAGAGAAAGAGGAACCACTGGAACTATGTCCTGTAGGGAAAGGGTAACCAGTAACATTCCATACATAACCTGCAGGGTAAGGTTAAAGGATAAGTAAACCTTATTTAGTTTCCCACCAGTCTGACCACCAAGTAGTCAAGGAAGTTGTCAGGAGAAAGAAAGAGGCTGCTCTGATGTTCTTCTGCTTAGGAAAATAATTAAAAACCTTTCTCAAATCTTTCCTAAGCAGAAGAACATCAGAGCAGCCTCTTTCTTTCTCCTGACAACTTCCTTGACTACTTGGTGGTCAGACTGGTGGGAAACTGACCAGCAGGTGGCGCTGCTGTAACAAAATTCATTCATATTAACAGTACATGTATCCCTTAATATCTTGGAATAAAAATAAAAAAATAATGAATGTAAATGACAAAAGTGCTTAAAATAGCCCATTGTAAATTTTACTCTTATTTTAAAAGGTTTACTTATCCTTTAAAGAGAAACATGGGGGACAAGGAAAGGGTATCCAGTAATATTTAGAGGGGGTCAATAGCATGCTGGGTAAGGGTAACCAGTAACATTTAAGGGGGATCCATCACCTGCAGGGAAAGGTTAAACAGAAATATGGGGGACAGGGAAAGGATAACCAGAAGCAGTTGGGGATCTCATGGGCTGCAGGGAAAGGGTAATCGGAATCATGGGGGGGGGGGGATCCAGAAGCTGCTGGCTGGAGTCATATGCGAGCAGGAAAGTGTGGGCAGAAACATGGCAGGCAATTCATGGCATGCAGGGTAAGGGTATGTAGAAATATGGAGGGAGGGTCCATGACTTGGTATTGTTAGGGTAACTAAAACATGCACATGGCATGCAGGGTATGGATAAGCAAGGGCTACAGCTAGAAATTGTGGTGGGTAAGATATGGTTCATCAACATTGGAGCTGATCATGACTGGGCTTAACTTTGTTAAAAACATCAGGTCCCTGACGCGTTTCATATCAGCAGATACGTAGTTATAGGGATTATACATAAAAGCAGCTAATGGTTTTCTAAGGCTCTGCACCGTTGGACTCTGTAAAAAATGACTAAACCCCATTTTAGGTTTGTTGTGATTGCACAAGCTCAATTCAGTCTTGGTATAAATATCCAGAAGCTCCATCTTGTATAACAGCCTCTCACATTGCATAAGCATGATGGCTCACTTATTTCTCTGCGGAATAGTTTGGCCAGTAAACGAGCAAGTAGAAATTGCAATCCTGGGCTACGGACCGCAGCTGACTCAGCGTGGCTACATGAAATGGTATTGCCGTGCAGAATAGTTCTTGTAGCTGCATTGTGTGTTATGTTACTGGGTTATTAGCAGCCTCCTTTATGGCCTGATCCCTTCCTCTGGGCTCCCAGCACCCACCAGCAACTTCAGGTCTTTCCAGCTGGCGCAAGGTCACCCATTCCGGTTAGAAGAAAGGAGGTTCCACCTAAATATTCGGAAGGGGTTTGTCACTAGGGATGTACCAAATCCGGGATTGGGCCGAACCGAATCCAAACCCTAATTTGCATATGGGCAGGGAGGGAAATTGTGTGACTTTTTGTCACAAGACAAGGAAGTAAAAATATTTTCCCCTTCCCACCCCTAATTTGCATATGCAATTTAGGATTCAGATTCAGTTCGGTATTCGGCCAAATCTTTCGTGAAGGATTCGGAGGTTCGGCCAAATCCAAAATAGTGAATTCGGTGCATCCCTTTAAAGTGAGAGCTGTGAAGATGTGGAATTGTCTCCCTGAATCAGTGGTACAGGCTGATACATTAGATAGGTATAAGAAGGGGTTGGATGGTGTTTAGCAAGTGAGGGAATACAGGGTTATGGGAGATAGCTCATAGTACAAGTTGATCCAGGGACTGGTCCCATTGCCATTTTGCAGTCAGGAAAGGAATTTTTTCCCCTCTGAGGCAAATTAGAGAGGTTTCAGATGTGGTTTTATGCCTTCCTCTGGGTCAACAGGCAGTTAGGCAGGTTATATATAGACTTAAAAAGGTTGAACTTGATGGACGTGTCTTTTTTCAACCTAACTTACTATGTTACTTTATAGGTGCCCCTAAGCAGCATTTATTGGGTCACTGTGGGTGCCTATGTCTGCCTTTGGTGCTCACTTATTGTTTCATAACTCCACAAATTTCCCATTTACTGTGCGGCACTAAGGCCTCTGTCCTAACAATTGTCTTTATACCCTCCTGACGAGCACGATTAGTGAGCACTGCTGTGCTTCAGGAACATGGAATAACCTTGTTAGTACTTGTATAATCCAATAAGGAGCCACTATAATTCACTCTGAAGCTCAGGCTCGTCTCACTGGGGACATAGACTCCTGCCCTATGATAAAGTTTGAATCAAAGTTGGTAGAATCAGATCTTCATGGCTGTACAGCCATTATATTAGGATGTCATTAATCACCCTAAAACATCAGTGATTGGAGTATTATTGTCTGCTTCAGATAGTAGATACTGGGCCAGTAAACTTAAAGCTTGAATTGCACTACCTTAGCAGGCCATGGGGAACCTCAAGCACGTTGACTTTAGAAATTGCACATTTGTCAGATCCTACAGGACCATCAGATTGACCTTATGGCAGACGTTTTATGTTCCCCGCTACTGTCAGGTTCCCAGTGCCCCCAACTGTAGCAAGCCAGTAGTTGAATGCCAGACTACCGAGCAAGTAGAAGAAGGTCTCAAGATGATCCGTTGGGTTTTCCCGCTGAGGTTTCATTACAAGAAATACCAAAGGATAAGTAAACCTTCAAAATAAGTGAATGTAAAATGGATGATGGGGCTATTCTAAGCACTTTTGTCATTTACATTCATAAATTTATTTTTTATTCCAAGATATAAAGGGATACATGTACTGTTAATATGAATGAATTTTGCTCCAACATCACCACCTGCTGGTCAGTTTCCCACCAGTCTGACCACCAAGTAGTCAAGGAAGTTGTCAGGAGAAAGAAAGAGGCTGCTCTGATGTTCTTCTGATTAGGAAAGATGTGAGAAAGGTTTCTAATTGTTTCCCCTAAGCAGAAGAACATCAGAGCAGCCTCTTTCTTTCTCCTGACAACTTCCTTGACTACTTGGTGGTCAGACTGGTGGGAAACTGACCAGCAGGTGGCGCTGTTGTAACACCATTCATTTATATTAACTACATATATTTCTTAATATCTTGGAAGAAAACATAAATAAATAATGACTTCAAATTATAAAAGTGCTTAGAATAGTCCTCTCATTAATTTTACATTCACTTGTTTTAAAGGTTTACTTATCCTTTAAGAATATATACATATAGAGTCGTGGGTTTGGGTGGGAGACGGGCAGAGCCCGTGAATCTGAAAAAGTGGTTTTATTTAGTGGCTAGTCTGTGTGCCATGGTAACCAGCATTTGGTTCTCTGCCCACTCATAGTCTTCAGCTATCAGATCATTGCATGGCCACAACAAGGGGCGCTTGTCTTTAGACAGACAGAAATTGCAGGCCAGTGATGTGGTAGTCTATGCACTGGAACCAATTCATCGCAGTTTGGGTACATTTTACCTTTTTAGCTGAACTTCCCCTTTAAAGAAGGATTCAACCTGTAATAAAAAAACCCTCACTCCTACCTTGGGTTGCCTCCCCCCTCCCCCGGCAAATGCCCCTAATTTTTTACTTGCCCCTCCGTGCAGATTATGGCCTTGGAGTTCACGGCAGCCATCTTCTTCTTCTTCTTCTCTGGTAATCTTTGTGTCGTGACAGCAGTTTCGGCGCAAACACAGTTGGAGTAAATTTCCATTGCCGAACCACTGCCTGTGCTGAAAGTCACAAAAATTTCCGTAAATTGACCAGAAATTTACTCCAACTGCGCATGTGCCGAAAAAAGAAAGATGGCGCCCGTGAACTCCGAGGCCAGAATTTGCACGGAGGGGAAAGTAAAAAAATTAGGGGCATTTACCGGGGGGGGGGGGGCAGATTTTTTTTTTTTTTAATTACGGGTTGAATTCCCCTTTAATGCCACCCTGTAGTTCCAGCTTCCACAGTAAATGGCTGATTGTTCTATTCGGGGGCTGCTGTTTGTTTCTATGGTGCAAGGTGAGTGTAACGATCAGGCCAGTTATCCAATTTAGGTAGTGCTGCTTCCTCACCCCTGTAACTCAGAATAGGAACATTCGCTCCGTGAAATAGGATCTGGATAGTTCAGCATTTAGGTTCTGCACGTGATCCATCAAGCTTGCTGCCAGACTAAAGCTTCTACATGCCGACCCTCCATACTAGTGTGGAACTTACAGCTCTCACTTTGCTTCATGTGACAGTTGCACTTGTCTTCTTTCCGGCTGAATTTGTGGCTTATTCATTCCTGCACCATAAGCCATTAGTGTGTGTGATTTATTATCCCGCCTCCTGTAAGAGTCAGCGGCTCGGCTCAGAGTTCCAAGCTGAATATCGTTTAGCAGGGAGGTCAAAATAGTCCCGGTATCTCTTTCAGCACCTCTGCTTCTTCTATGTAGCTGTTAACCCCTTCTGTTTCACAGTCCATGAATGCAGACCAGTGGGCCAAATAATTGACGTTGATCTGTTCTAAAAAGCAAAGCTAAGCTGAGTGGGAGCTGACATGTTTGCTTTGGCTGGGGATTTTTCTATTTTTTAGGGCAATACTTTCTTTTACAGTAGACTACGATGATCCTTTGAGTTCCATGTCATTATTACCGGGTTCAGGGGAAAAGGCAGACTGCCTTTCATCCTTACTAAACACTGACTCAATGTGGCTAAAACTGCCATGTTTTATATAGTGAACTTATTGCAGGAGGCTAAAGTTTCAGCTTGTCAATAGCAGCAATGATCCAGGACTTCAAACTTGTCACAGGGGGTCACCATCTTGGAAAGTGTCTGTGACACTCACATGCTCAGTGGGCTCTGATTGGCTGTTGAGAAGCTAAGCTTAGGGCTCGTCACTAATTATCCAGCAGAAAATGAGCTTCCCTGGCTGTAATATAAACTGATGCTACAGGTTTGCTGATTATTAAATTCTGATGCTAATTGCACTGGTTTCTGTGCTGTAGTAATTATCTGTATTAATTACTAATCAGCCTTATATTGTGACATTTCTATTCTATGTGTACTGTATATTGTGAGTGACTCCCTAAGCTCAGTAAGTGACAGCAGCACAGAGCATGTGCAGTGAATCGGCAGAAAAGAAGATGGGGAGCTACTGGGGCATCTTTGGAGACACAGATCTTTACTGCTAAAGGGCTGTGGTTGCCTTGGGCTGGTACAGAAGCACAAAAATCATGTACAACGTTTCTAGCTACTTCTTTAGTTAGGCTTTAGTTCTCCTTTAAAGGCATACTGTACTGTCATGGGAAACATGTTGGCATCAGTTAATAGTACTGCTCCATCAGACTTCTGCACTGAAATCTGTTCTTCCTGAGGGCAAACATATATTTTTTTTTTTTTTATTTTTTTTTTATACTTCATTTTGAAATCTGACATGGGGGTAGACATATTGTCCTTTTCCCAGGTGCCCCAGTCATGTGACTTGTAAACTTCAGTCAATATTTACTGCTGTACTGCAAGTTGGAGTGAAATCACCACCCTCCCAGCAGCCCATCAGCAGAACAATGGGAAGGTAACCAGATAACGACACCCTGGTTGATATAGCACTCCATAGTAAAAATCCGGGTCCCACTGCAGCGCCTTCAATCACATTGGTTAGACGTGTAACCGTTCCTACATTATTTTCCTATTGCCTGCCAGCAATGAAGAGACAAGCCAGATATTAAATGGACTATTGATTTACCCAGTTTGTTGTTCCTTTGCAGTGGCTACGCGGCTGATGAAATCACACACTGTATCCGACCACAGGACATTACGGAAAGGCGAGCTGTTGTCATACTTAGGAAGTAAGTTTTACGCCTGTATCTTTAAATACTTCCATTTCAGCACGGGTATCATACAGTCCTATGTTTGCTCTTATCTCAGGACAATAATGGTTCCTTTTACGAGCTGGAGACGTGGGAGGGGGGGGAATAGACTGGCGCCATCACTGAAATCTCTTACCTCTGGCCTTTCATTTCTCTGTCATTATGTCTGTCCTGTAAGGGGAAAGAAAGACTTGTCTGTATTTTGTCAACAAGATAGCAAATATGGTTTGATTTCCAGCAATGCTGGAAACCTTTTATTCAAAGGAGAATTCATCCCTAAAGTTAAAAAAAAAACACCTCCCCCAGCCCAATTGTTACCCTGGGCAAATGCCCCTAACGTTTTACTTAGCCCTCCGAGTTCACGGCGCCATCTTCCGTCACTGCGGTAATCTTCATAATGAGACTGGCGCTTCAGCAATTTTCAGGAGTTTCAGCGCATGCAGAAGATGGCTGCCGTGAAATCGGAGGCCTGGATCTGCACCAAGGGGTAAGAAACTAGGGGCATTTGCCCAGGGTAACACTTAGGCTGGGGAGGGTTTTTTTAACTTTAGGGTTGAATTCTCCTTTAAAGGGTTGTTCATCTTCAAAACACTTTTTTTTTCAGTTTGTTTACTATAAACAAAGACCTTTTTTTTTTTATTTTTTACAGTTTTCCTAAAATTGAACTTTAATGTTCCTGCCTCTGGGGTTTCAGTCTGGCAGCTCAGTGATCCAGGAGTATCTCAACTGTTACAATTTGCTACATTTAGTTGATACATTTCTCAGCAGTATCCGTGTAATATTCTCAACTATTGTATCAATTCTAACAGCTGCTCAGGGATTCTGTATCAATTTAGAACAGTTAAGAGTCGGCGACCCCCCCCTCCCCCGAGCTGCTTTAGAAGGTGAAAAATGACACTTTACACTTCAGTATTAGAAACACAAAACGAAAGTCCTTATACCAAGCTGTTGTATAGCCACGGGGGCAGCCATTCAAGCACAGGATACACAGTAGATAAGAGATAAGTACTACTATAGTTTATATAAACAAGCTGCTGTGTAGCCATGGGGGCAGTCATTCAAGCACAGGATACACAGTAGATAACAGATAAGTACTGCTATAGTTTATATAAACAAGCTGCTGTGTAGCCACGGGGGCAGCCATTCAAGCACAGGATACACAGTAGATAACAGATAAGTACTACTATAGTTTATATAAACAAGCTGCTGTGTAGCCATGGGGGCAGTCATTCAAGCACAGGATACACAGTAGATAACAGATAAGTACTACTATAGTTTATATAAACAAGCTGCTGTGTAGCCATGGGGGCAGCCATTCAAGCACAGGATACACAGTAGATAACAGATAAGTACTACTATAGTTTATATAAACAAGCTGCTGTGTAGCCATGGGGGCAGCCATTCAAGCAAAGGATACACAGATAACAAACATTCTGAAGAATCCCATTGTATACTACAGAGGTTATCGGCTGTGTATCCTGTGCCTTTTCTCCATTTTCAGCTTGGAATGGCTGCTCCCATGGCTACATAGCTGCTTCATTATAAAAATATAGTAGTGTTTCTGAAGCAAACACTACAGTTTTACCAGTAAGGGGCAATCTGTACATTCTATTTCCATTACTTTAATACACTTTCATTATTTGGTGTTACGGTTCTTTTAAGGCTGTTGAGGAATTTGGTTGACTGTGTAGGGCTCACTTATTAAAGTTGTTCAAATTAGTTACATTTAAGTTAAAGGTGTTCAAATTCTGTTTTTGTTTTTTTTTGTTTTTTTTGCCCAAAATGCAACATTCTTTCCCAGAACCTGCTACAATAATGTTGAAAATACTGAACCAGATGCAAAAAGTCAGTGATGCAATGTATACGGCATTTGTATGGGTATACACACTCCTAGCAATCACAAATGAGCTCTCCGCTTAGAAATAATGCATTTTGTTTTCTCTTACCCAATAGATTTCTCTGAAACATTTCAGTTTCCTTTTATTTACCTTTTTCACTCTCAACAGAACCAGAACAGAAGCTCCTCGACTGGAGATGAAATCCCTGAGCAGCAGTTACCAACCTGAGCGTCTGTACGGCAGCAACCGGCAGCAAATCTTAAAACCAAAGCGGTCCCATCGCAAGGCTGACCCAGATGCTGCTCACAGGTAAGAGACCGTTGTAAATCCTCCTGAGAGCTACAGTGGAGCTGCCCGGACAGTCTTGCGGGGAAGGGGTTTATGTAGAAACGGATCCTGTTTTTAACTGCCTCTATTTGTTTACAGACCTCGCGTCCTGGAAATGGATAAAGAGGAGAACAGAAGGTCGGTACTTTTACCGAAACAGAGGAGGCGGAGCCACTTTAGCTCCGAGAACTATTGGCGAAGGTCACATGACTATGTGGACACCTACACAGAAACGGGAGAAGACGAGGGCAGCCCAGTCCGTAAAGTTAAAATGAGACGACACTGAGGTGGCCACTTTTCTAAACCCGAGAAGTCCTGACTTTTTTTCCAGACTCTCTAATTTTGTTTCTCCAACTTGGCTCTCCACCGGTTTCTTTGTGATTTACGCCCCGTGGCTATGGGGGTGCACCGGAAATGATGATTAAATGATTCTCCGCTGCTCATGATTATTCCACCCAATGTTCTCGTCGCGCAATAGAATTGGAGCTGTATAAAAGCCGGTGGCTACTAGGAATACTGTTGGATTTGGATCGGCCTATAGTAAGGAGTATTTGCAGAGAGATCAGAGAATACAATATACAAGAGACTCCCATGGAACAGTTGGTTGATGTTTCAATTATTTGTTTAGCACCATTTCTAGAACCCTCACCCCTTTTTTTTTTTTTTTTCTGTTTCTCCCCAAATAAAAGCAACCGTTCTATTCACTAATCAGGGGAACAACCCATAATTATTTGCCAGTTGAACTACCAACGCTTCGCCTCCCCAGTTGGCTCATGGTGTCTGTGTGGAGGTGCCAGGGAGTTTATGGATCGTCTTGTTGACTTGGGAATGCAGCTGACCAAGTCACTTCACTCTTTCCTCCATGTTTTAAAGGAAAACTACAAGTTCCTGGTATGCAAGAGCTCCCCCTGCCTTGAGTATGTGGCACCTGGCAGGTGTTTATATATGGGACGAGCCTTCAAGTTTGGCTTCTGACCCATTAAACCGCACACAGTTTGAGCCTTTTCCAGCTGATTGCAAATTGGTTGGTTAGATCCCAAGCCCACCCATCTCTGTCCTAATTGCGGTTACGGAAGCTGCCGCTGCATCTGGGGGTTTATGGGCCGGTTTGAGAAAACCGATAATCGCTTTCCATACTTTTCTTATTGCCTTCTTTTCATTATGCTAGGCAAATAGTTCTATGCTATTAAAGGAACAGTTCAGTGTAAAAAATAAAAACTGGGTAAATAGGCTGTGCAAAATAAAAATGTATCTAATATAGTTAGTTAGCCAAAAATGTAATGTATAAAAGCTGGAGTGACTGGAGGTCTAACATAATAGCCAGAACATTACTTGGTTTCCACTCATTGGTTACTAAGCAGTAACCAATCAGAGACTTGAGGGGGGCACCAAATCCACTATTTTGGATTCGGCCGAAATCTTTACGAAAAAGTTTCGGCCGAATCCTAATTTGCATATGCAAATTAGGGGTGAGAAGGGGAAACATCTTTTACTTGTTTTGTCACAAAAAGTTGCGCGATTTCCCTCCCTGCCCCTAATTTGCATATCCAAATTAGGATTTGTCTGAAAAAGGCCAAATCCTTGATTCGGTGCATCCCTAATCATAACTGTTGCATTTGAATCTGAGCTGAATGCTGAGGATCAATTGCAAACTCACTGTTATGGCCCATGTGGTAGAGTCCTGTGCGGAACCAATTTGTTTAAGCCCGACCCGCAAGTACCTTATCTGCGACCCGCTGACCATCAAGAAACAGGAAGTGCTGTCGTTGTAAACCGGAAGTGACATCGTTAGCAGTTGACGTGATCAGAAAAAAAGAGTTAAACCGAAAGAGCTGTCATTGTAAACCAGACGTGACATCATTGGAAGTAGGCGTAAGGAGAAAAACATGCTATTGAGAAGACCCGCAAACCCAGAGAACCACCGACCCGCGTTTATACCCACTCCCAAAACTTATATCTGAAACCCGCAGGTTTTTGTGGGTGCCCACCCTGCTGCAGGACTCTACTATGTGGCCCCCCCTTTAAGTCACTAACTAACTCAGAGTTAGAGAGCTGAAAAGCAGGAAGTAGTGTTCTGGCTATTATGTTCAATATTGGCCAACCCCAATAAGCTGTAATTGAACAACGGCTATGGGCCCTGAGTGTTGGGATATCCCTTCTTTAAACTGGATTACTCCATTCTGTGCAACGTTCATGAGATGTCACCATTTTTTGGTTTCTACTAAAATGTTTAGTAATATATTTGCACTTCCATGAGCTCAGGACTTAAAGGAAAACTAGCGCTAAAATGTCAATTGTGTTTTTTTTTTTTATAAAACAAATGTGATCTTTCCCCGAGTTTAAAGGTTTCCACACCTTCATAGAGATCGAGGCATATGGTATTGTGGGAGTGGCTTTCAGCAGGGTCAAGACGTTTACATAGTAAGTTAGGTTGAAAAAACACACGTCCATCAAGTTCAACCTTTTAACTCTATATATAACCTGCTTAACTGCCAGTTGATCCAGAGGAAAGAAAAAAAAAAAAACCCATTTGAAGCCTGTTAAAGGACAACTAAAGTTCAAGAAAGTACTAGGCCAGAAATGTTACATCTTACAGTATGGGGTTTTGTACCAGGCCAAGGCAGGGAAGATCTGAATTTGCCCCAAGTTACTCAACATCTTGTTTTCTGCCGACTCGCAGCACATGCTCTGGGCTGCTGTCACTTAGCTGATATATACAGTCTATATATACTAGGGATGCACCAACCCCTCTATTTTGGATTTGGCTGAATCCTTCACAAAAGATTTGGCTGAATACTGAACAAAATCCGGTTTTGCGTATGCAAATTAGCGGTGGGAAGGGGAAAAATTTTACTTCTTTATTTTGTAACCAGAAAGTCACGTGATTTCCCTCTCCCAGATTTTGCCCAAATTTGCACCGTGTTTGTAAATCAGCCCCAGTGTCTTAAAGGAGAAGCAAACCCAAAAGATAAAAAAAACCTACCCTACATAGACCCCCCAAACATAAGTGTTCCCCATTGGCAAATGCCCCTAACTCTTTACTTACCACCCCAGTGCAGATTCTGTCCAGTGGAGTTCACGGGCGCCATCTTCTTCTCTTCGATAATCTTCAGAATGAGACCAGCGCATGTGCAGTAAGAGCAATTTTCTGTTTTACCGACATGCTCTGAAACTCACGAAAATAGGTGAAGCTCTGGTCTCTTTCCGAAGTATTCAGCCAAATCTAAAGTGGCTTTAGATGGAGACTGCGAACTCTGATGCCTGAATCTGCACCGAGGGGTAAGAAAAAAAGTTAGGGGCATTTGCTCAGGGTAATAGCTGAGGGAGTCTATGTAGGGTTTTTTAACTTTTGAGTTTACTTCTCCTTTAAAGTGGCTCATGCACTAGTGACCTTCACTATCAGTGCTACTGCAAGCCACAATCATGAATAGGAATAAACAGGCACCCGACAGGATCATATCCACTTGTACACCAAAACAAATAGCATTGGACGCTGTGCTCTGCACGTTTTCCATCACCAGACTTTCCTTTTCTCAGGAAATTCATTTTTAGGTCGGCAGTCGGCTGAAATCACCACCAGGTGGCGCTGTTGTGCCACATTCATTATATTAGCCGTGTAAAAACTATTCATTTCTTGAAAACGAGAAGAAGAAAAAAAAAACTCTGACAATTTAACATGTTATTTGAGGGTTTGTATTTCCTCTCAGTAACCACAAGTCTCCCTGTCAATCTGTATAATTTAATGGCCGACATGAGTCCATGGAACTGTCCGATATTGTGTAAGGTGGGGCAGCTGTGGGTATCTTTGTTCTGAAAATAGCGGCACTTATATTCCCCCATATATATATATATATTTATATATATATATATATATTTATATATATATATATATATATAGTGGGTGCTGCCCTATGGCTTACCCTGGAAAGTGCCCATCTGTTGTGCAGCCATAATGAACCATACATAGCTCTGTTCCTCAGTCTACTGTCTGGGTTCCTAATATATAAGTTATACTCATGAGTGTTGAGATCCTTCCTTTATTCTATGAATACTGATTCGGCACATGTCTGCTAAATAACAGTCATCGTTTTTGTCTCTGAGGTTTTTTTTTTTATTACTCCTCCGGTGGGTTTTCTTGTGTGTTCAGCACTTTGCTATCTTTTTTTTTTGCTTTAAAGAATAAATCATCTAATATATTATTTTGAAACAATCCGGCCCCCGTGTGGTGCTTTAACAAGGTTATCCTGTCAATTGCCCGGTTTACTCTGGTCACTAGGTGGCGCCACACTGTTAAAGCAGTGATTGAACACAGTGGGGGTCATTTATAAAGTTCGCGCAGGGCAGATTGGTTCGCAAAGTGAATATATTTGCCCTGCGCATGGTTATATTTATAAAGCTGAATAAGAGGGTGCATACAGAATTGCGAATTTTTTATTCACAATGCGAATGTCTAAAGGGGCTTTATAAATATGTCACAATTTGCAAATTGCGAATCTTTATGCGCACACTCTGCCACTCAATTACGCCACAACTTTGGTGGCGGATAAAATATTCACAAAACAGTTTGGCAAAGTGCGAATTTAACGCTATTTTCGGGCACAACAACCTCGCACATTGGGTGCGCTCGCGCAAACTCCTGTCTCATTTGCGCGCCATTTGCGAAAATTTATTCACACTGCGAATTCGCAAAAACCGGAAAGACGGGCAGAGCAGTGCAATATATTAGCGCTCAGCAAAAAACATGCGCAATACAACCATTTGCGAAAAAAGTGCGCTGCGCGAACTTTATAAATGACCCCCAGTATGTGTGGAAAATAGACCACTCCCCCATGCAGAGCCAATATAAAGGCTAGTAAAGCTAGTATTAGAGTTTTCTTCCTCCCTCCCCCCCCCCCCCCAGGCAGGGCAGGTTGTTCAAATCAACCAGAATGTCCTGGTTAAAGGGATACTTTTATGGGAAAACTTGTTTTTGTTTTTTTTTTTTTTTTCAAAACGCATCGATTAATAGTGCTGCTCCAGCAGAATTCTGCACTGAAATCTGTTTCTCAAAAGAGCAAACAGATTTTTTTTATATTTAATTTTGAAATCTAACATGGGGCTAGACATATTGTCAGTTTCCCAATTGCCTCCAGTCATGTGATATGTGCTCTGATACATTCCAGTCACTCTTTACTGCTGTACTGCACTTTGGAGTGATATCACCCCCCCCAGCAGCCAAACAAAAGAACAATGGGAAGGTAACCAGATAGCAGCTCCCTAACACAAGATAACAGCTGCCTGGTAGATCTAAGAACAACACTCAATAGTAAAATCCAGGTCCCATTGAGACACATTCAGTTACATTGAGTAGGAGAAACAACAGCCTGCCAGAAAGCAGTTCCATCCTAAAGTGCTGGCTCTTTCTGAAAGCACATGACCAGGCAAAATGACCTGAGATGCACCTACACTCCGATATTATACATAAAAAAAATACACGTGCTGGTTCAGCAATGAAATTTTATATTGTAGAGTGAATTATTTGCAGTGTAATTTAAAAATAAAAACGACATCATAAAAATCATGACAGTATTACTTTAAGTTATAAAGAGTGCATACCTTCCTTTAAAGGGAAACGTATATTATTGGAAACCTATTTGTCCTCAAAATATCCCAAAAATAAGCTTTTCCACCTGTGTCACGTCTGCTGAGACATGCCCCTTGCTGTGACTGTTCTGACAGCTGCTTTAACCGAGACAAATGCTGATACCCCCAAACTCCCACCACTACAGAACTCTGGCTGTGCTACCAGTAGTACAGAGGCATGCTGGGTAATGGTATACCAGGAGTAAGTTAAACTTGGAGCCAATTTATCACTCGTTAATTCTTTGCATTACAGTTGTCCAAAGATTACAACTTGCGTGCACTTGGCATTGAGATTTAGCAATTTGGATGGGTGTTAGTGCTCAGTGAGCTGCAAATCTACACCAAGCACCTACACCCCATTGAAATGAATGTGCTCAACATTGCAAAACAGTGTCGGTTCAGTAAAGCTCTTGAAATATATTTTCATGGGAGTTGCTTCCAAATGGGATGCATGAGCTGAGTTAAGTGTTATGAGGGCCTCAGCATCTTAGGGGGCCCCTGGGGTGTATAAGTAAATATTAACAACAATTGGTAGATATTTCAGTATATACGTTACATTAACATCCAACCTCTAGCCCTCAGGTTTTTATTGAACTACAGAGGGATTCTGGGAGTGGTAGCCCAACAACACCCTGCTAAGGTGCATACTGTATTCTATTTCTCCCCACCCTAATAACAGAGTATGAAACCTAAAACCCAATGCCATAAAGGAGGGCCCTCACAAATTTACTATGACATTTGGGGTGTTCTTGGCTTATTTGATTTTTTTCTACAGCTCCTCATTATGATCTTTACACTGCTACTTGGTTGCTAGACTGATTTGCCCTAGCAACAAGGCAGAGGCTAATGAATCAGAATGAAAAATTAAAAGATTTTTGGAATATTTTGCCATCTTCTTTACTCCAGCCTGATTTTTAAAGTCATATTCAGTTAAGCCCGACCTTATACGGGTTATAATTGTGTCTTCAAGGTCCCTAATATACTGTATACCCAGCTCAGACCTGCCTACCTGACCCTACATGCAGGGGGTTAACTTTAATCCTGGCCCAAAACCATGTAATGTAAAGTGACAACACTCCAGGTTCAATCAGGTGACAAAAAAATCTGTTACCTCAGAATGAACTCGAGGGTAATCTAGGGTCCCCCCCTGAATTACTACATGCACTGTAAAAAGTAACACATGTAGGACACCCAAAGAACTCTTGCATTTTTCGGGGAACGTGGAATATTCCCTCAAAACCCTACTGGCTTTGCAGGTATTTTGCGGGTAACAACCTGATGAGGACTTTAGCCCAAGTGTCCAAATCAGACAAAGAGCTCATCTAGAACATGGAGGAACCTTCAGATGACATCAAGTTCTCCTCTAAAAACAAAGGGAAGATCCAAAGACCCTCATAAGTAACATTGAGAAACAGAGTGAAATGATGGGGCTACAGCTAAACCTAAAGACCCTCACAAAGGACATTAAGGAGCAGAGTGCAAAGATGGGGCTGCAGGTAGAACTGAAGACCCTCACAAAGAACATTAAGGAACAGAGTGCAAAGATGAGGTTACAGCTAGACCGGAAGACCCTCACAAAAATATTAAGAAACAGAGTGCAAAGATGGGGTTACAGGTAAACCTAAAGACCCTCATAAAGAATATTAAAGATTCAGGAAAAGAAACAATGAGCAAAAAAAAGAACATTGAGGAGCAAAGTGAAAAGATGGGGCTACAGGTAGAACTGAAGAGTCTCACAGAGAACATTAAGGAACAGAGTGCAAAGATGGGGTTACTGGTAAACCTAAAGACCCTCACAAAGAACATTAAGGAACAGAGTGCAAAGATGGGGTTACTGGTAAACCTAAAGACCCTCACAAAGAACATTAAGGAACAGAGTGCAAAGATGAGGTTACAGCTAGAACTGAAGACTGTCACAAAGAACATTAAGGAGCAATGTACAAAGATAGGGTTACAGCTAGACCGGAAGACCCTCACAAAAATATTAAGGAACAGCGTGCAAAGATGGGGTTACAGGTAAACCTAAAGACCCTCATAAAGAACATTAAATATTCAGGAGAAGAGTGCAAATATGGGGCTACAGCTAGACCTGAAGATCTTCAAAAGGAACAAAGAGAAAAGATGAGGCTCCAGCTTGAACAGAAGACCCTTACAAAGAATGTTAAAAAAAAAAAAAAAAATGGGGCTAGAGCTAATCCTGAAGACCCTCACAAAGAACATAATGGAACACAGTTGCAGATAGGCCTGACGTCTCTCACAATGTAAAACAACAAAGACTGGGCTTCAGCTCAACCCAACGGCCCTCAAAATGAAAGTTAAGGTACAGAGTCAAAGATGTGGCTTCAGCATGCCCACAAGGAATGTTAAAGGAAAATGTAACCTTTAAAATAAGTGAATGTAAAATTGAGGAGGGGGCTATTCTAAGTATTTTTGTAATGTACATTCATTATTTATTTTATTTTTATTCCAAGATATTAAGGGATACATGTACTGTTAATATGAATGAATTTTGTTACAACAGCGCCACCTGCTGGTCAGTTTCCCACCAGTCTGACCACCAAGTAGTCAAGGAAGTTGTCAGGAGAAAGAAAGAGGCTGCTCTGATGTTCTTTTGCTTAGGAAAGATTTGAGAAAGTTTTCTAATTGTTTTCCTAAGCGGAAGAACATCAGAGCAGCCTCTTTCTTTCTCCTGACAACTTCCTTGACTACTTGGTGGTCAGACTGGTGGGAAACTGACCAGCAGGTGGTGCTGTTGTAACAAAATTCATTCATATTAACGGTACATGTATCCTTTAATATCTTGGAATAAAAAGAAAATAAATAATGAATATAAATGACAAAAGTGCTAAGAATAGCCCCCGCATCAATTTGACATTCACTTATTTTAAAGGTTTACTTATCCTTTAAGGAACAGAGTGAAAAAAAATGAGGCTACAGCTAAACAGGAAAGACAACTACAATGACCCGACTTATAAAGGACATATTATGAGGAGGCCAAACACTTGAAAGAGACAGCAATAGGTGTTGAAGGCATATGGGAAAGGGGGTGACCATCAACAATAATGCGCAGCGATCAGGAACATGCCATTGGGTGGCCAGAAGACCCAAAAAGAAGGAGAAAGCACTATATAGTTTTTAGTTGTGTCAACGTTGACATGAAGGTACTTCTGTTATAGTAATGTTTTGGGGAGGCTGCTATTAGACTCGCTTACTAACCAAATATCACTATCCATTACAACATGTTGCAAGACATTAGATTCTATTGAGGTATGACAGTTGCAACCCCACCTTCAGCCAGCAGATGGCACTGTGTATCCATTGTATATGGTGCACTATTCACAGTTGTTTGTGACTGCTGGGGGCAGCTCAGAATATGATGCCATTGTATTTGTGTTCAGATGTGTGTGCTAAAGATGTGTGCCCTATGTGTGCCCTATGTGTATGCCTATTAATAAGCTGGACAATCTGCACTCCTTTGGTTGTTAGTGGGATGGTGAGACTTGTAGTCCAACAAATGCAGGGTATTCATTTTATAAGACCCTAACATCCAATTGCTGGTGGAAGAATTGGCCTCCAGGGACCAGCAAGGGAGAGTAGGGCCACAGGCTGAGATATGAGGCTCAGGTGCATTAAGGAGGCTGCAACTACATTATAAAGGGAGGGGGGTATGCAAATTGGGGATATACAGCAACTATTCCTGAACTACAACTCCAAACATTCTTCAGCCACCTCAAACTCTTCTTAAGCTGGGTCCTGATGAAAATGCCCACCTTAAAGGAAAACTAAAGCCTAACTAAAGAAGTAGGTAATGTTGTACATTATGTTTTGTGCTTCTGTACCAGTCCAAGGCAACCACAGCCCTTTAGCAGTAAAGATCTGTGTCTCCAAAGATGCCCCAGTAGCTCCCCATCTTCTTTTCTGCTGATTCACTGCACATGCTCTGTGCTGCTGTCACTTACTGAGCTTAGGGACCCACTCACAATATACAGTACACATAGAATAGAAATGTCACAATATAAGGCTGATTAGTAATTAATACACATAATTACTACATGGCAGCACAGAAACCAGTGCAATTAGCATCAGAATTTAATAATCAGCAAACCTGTAGCATCAGCTTATATTACAGGGGAAGCTCATTTTCTGCTGGATAATTAGTGACGACCCCTAAGCTTAGCTTCTCAACAGCCAATCAGAGCCCACTGAGCATGTGAGTGTCACAGACACTTTCCAAGATGGTGACCCCCTGTGACAAGTTTGAAGTCCTGGATCATTGCTGCTATTGACAAGCTGAAACTTTAGCCTCGTGCAATAAATTCAGTAATTAAAAATGGTATTTTTAGTCACATTCATTTTTAGGGTTTAGTTCTCCTTTAAAGGCAACTGGAAATAGTGAAGATTATATTTGTTGCTTTACTATAGGGAGGTCGGCACACAATTTTCACCATTTCCAATGGCTTTTCTCAGTGAGGTTTTAAGTGTGTAGTCACCTACAAATATAAACTTTCTTCAATAAACTATTGATTACTTTCATATTTGTACATGTGAGCACTGCAACACCGGAATCTCGTCTTTTATTTACCCTAAAAACAAGCCTCGAGGCTCATGTAGACTCAGTTTGCATAGGGTCTAGTAACCCGTAGCAACCTAACTATAACGGGGTGTGGTCTGATTGGATAGGGGTGTGGTTTAAATTATTTAATTTGTGTGTGTGTGCATAATCCACAGGCCCAAGTGGCTCAGCCTACATTGATTACAGAACAATGGAAAAAAATGATTTCGAATTTTTTAGTGCTGTTAAAAACACAAACATGGAGGAGACGCCTGGCAGTTGCGAAGCCACAGCGGCCAATGTGGAAATAAAACGCAGCCACAAAGAATCCTCGGAGCTTGTAAACTCTCTGCTTCTCCTACAATCAGATGCAGATGTTGACCTCAGCCAAGTCAGCCTCCAGGAAGCAGGGAGGTTCCCTTACACCAACCACATGGGTCTCGTGCTCATAATTCAGCATTAAAATAATGTGGCCAATCACAATCCATATTGCTCGCAGAAATGGCCGCTCATCTGGCGCGTTGCACAAGCATAAATGTCATTGGCTGCTGATGTTGGCATGGATACTGAGACCTTTTTCGATCCCCGGTTGCCTAGACAACGCCTGGAATGTTACAGTCTTTGCATTGACAGGGGTGCGGGGAGTTCTGATTGTATCTATAGGCAGCTGTCTCTGCAATAGAAGTAGGGATGCACTGAATCCAGGATTCGGTTTGGGATTCTGCCTTTTTCAGCTAGATTCGGATTCATCTGAATCCTTGTGCCTGGCCAAACCAAATCCAAATCCTAATTTGTATATGTAAATTAGGGGCAGATAGGGAAATCACATGACTTTTCGTCACAAAAGAAATTTTTTTGTCCCATTTAATCCTTTCCTGTCCCTAATTTGCATAAGCGAATTAGGATTCATAATCAGTTGAGTATTCGCCCGAATCTTTCACAAAGGATTCGGGGATTCGGCCGAATCATGGGTTTGGTGCATCCCTAAATAGAAGTCTTAAGGGCAAGGTGAGGAACTGAAATCTATACTGTTTCTCTATAGTGCCATTTCAGACGTTCTGCAACATTTAGTGCAATAATTCCAATCCGGTTCAATTCATTCCACATCTTCACTGGTTTAAAAGTTGTTAGTGTACATTCTGCTAAAAACGGGTTCTGACTCCTGAAACAATACAGCAGAAGTCACTTCTCCAGGCCTGTTAATCAGATGGCTTCTGCTACATTGTTGCAGGTGTCGGAGCCAGCAGTGCAGAGAATAGAAAATACCATTAAGGAGTGGAGTTCCCATCACTGTCCATTTAAACATCTAGGTTTTAGATTTCCCTTTAAAGGGATACTGTCATGGAAAAACATGTTTTTTTCAAAACGCATCAGGTAATAGTGCTGCTCCAGCAGAATTCTGCACTGAAATCCATTTCTCAAAAGAGAAAACAGTTTTTTTTTTATATTCAATTTTAAAATCTGACATGGGGCTAGACATTTTGTCAGTTTCCCAGCTGCCCCTGGTCATGTGACTTGTGCCTGCACTTTAGGAGAGAAATGCTTTCTGGCAGGCTGCTGTTTTTCCTTCTTAATGTAACTGAATGTGTCTCAGTGGGACATGGGTTTTTACTATTGAGTGTTGTTCTTAGATCTACCAGGCAGCTGTTATCTTGTGTTAGGGAGCTGCTATCTGGTTACCTTCCCATTGTTCTTTTGTTTGGCTGCTGGGGGGAAAAGGGAGGGAGTGATATCGCTCCAACTTGCAGTACAGCAGTAAAGAGTGATTGAAGTTTATCAGAGCACAAGTCACATGACTTGGGGCAGCTGGGAAATTGACAATATGTCTAGCCCCATGTCAGATTTCAAAATTGAATATAAACAAATCTGTTTGCTCGTTTGAGAAATGGGTTTCAGTGCACAATTCTGCTGGAGCAGCACTATTAACTGATTCATTTTGAAAAAAATTTTTTTCCCATGACAGTATCCCTTTAACATCACTGTAACGATTATAGATTTGCAGAACGACTTGCTAATTATCTTAGGTTTGGGGGGGGGGGGTTATTGTAACAGTAGCACTTCTTATCCCAGACATTGTTCATTATCATTGTCATGTCACGTGCCTGCTGCTTCTGCACCCAGTCCATTGTGCTTCTTGTGCACGCCGGGTGCAAGGAAATCATAAGACCTATTGTTCTGTTAACTGACTGTTTCCTATAGCAAATAACAGATCTCTGATAAGGAACGTTGAGTTTATTTTTATAGTGGCTTCTGCCTGGTGCTAATAGCTGCGCTGGTTCTCATCTTCACACTGGCACACAAGAAAATATACAAAAAAGGAGAGGTGCGAGCTGGTTGGCAGAATGGGGCCACGTAGAATTGGTGCCCAAGACAATGCTACTTATGCCCTGGTGCCCATCCCTCGTAACCAGAAGATACTCACACATGGTCATCCCTTTAATTCATCATAATAAAGGGTTAATTAGGGTGAGGGCAGTAATAATATGGAATGTTGATGGCAGGTCATTCTAAAGAAGAATGCAGATATCTCTCTGGTGCCCATTTCTGTGCCTTGTGCCACTCTCCATCATATTTACACATGAGCAGCAGTTCCTCCCCTGGTGCCGTTCTTTCTGATCCACTGATTCTGGATAGAGAACTGGCTAAAAGATGGTGGTGGTAAATGGAACATTTTCTAATTGGACCAGTGTTGTTAGTGGAGTACCGCAGGGCTCTGTACTAGGTCCCTTGCTTTTCAACTTGTTTATTAATGACCTGGAGGTGGCCATTGAAAGTACTGTTTCTATTTTTGCAGATGATACTAAATTGTGCAGAACTATAGGTTCCATGCAGGATGCTGCCACTTTGCAGAGTGATTTGTCTAAACTGGAAAACTGGGCAGAAAACTGGAAAATGAGGTTCAATGTTGATAAATGCAAGGTTATGCACTTTGGCAAAAATAATATAAATGCAAGTTATACACTAAATGGCAGTGTATTGGGAGTTTCCTTAAATGAGAAGGATCTAGGGGTCTTTGTAGATAACACGTTGTCTAATTCTGGGCAGTGTCATTCTGTGGCTACTAAAGCAAATAAACTTCTGTCTTGCATAAAAAAGGGCATTAACTCAAGGGATGAAAACATAATTCTGCCTCTTTATAGGTCCCTGGTGAGGCCTCATCTGGAGTATGCAGGGCAGTTTTGGACTCCAGTCCTTAAGAGGGATATAAATGAGCTGGAGAGAGTGCAGAGACTAAGTGCAACTAAACTGGTTAGAGGGAGGGAAGACTTAAATTATGAGGGGAGACTGTCAAGGTTGGGGTTGTTTTCTCTGGAAAAAAGGCGCTTGCGAGGGGACATGATTAGACTTTACAAGTACATTAGAGGACATTATAGACAAATAGCAGGGGACCTTTTTACCCATAAAGTGGATCACCGTACCAGAGGCCTCCCCTTTAGACTAGAAGAAAAGAACTTTCATTTGAAGCAACGTAGGGGGTTCTTCACAGTCAGGACAGTGAGGTTGTGGAATGCACTGCCGGGTGATGTTGTGATGCTGATTCAGTTAATGACTATAAGAGGGACTTGGATGATTTGTTGGACAGACATAATACAAAGGCTATTGTGATACTAAGCTCTATAGTTAGTATAGATATGGGTATATAGAATGTAATTAAAAGTAGGGATGGGTGTGTGTATAGATGCTGGGTTTTCATTTGGAGGGGTTGAACTTGATGGACTTTGTTTTTTTTCAAACCAATTTAACTATGTAACGAACTATGTAACTGGGCAAAGCAGATCCAGCAGCTGCTCAGCTCTCTTGAGTGGCATCACTACAGGGCAGACCCTGTGACTGTTGGGGGTGGCACCTGGCAAGTAAAAAATATGCTTGATGCCAATGCTATTATTTGGGCAGAAAAATAAAAATATAGGAGGTCAGTGGCATCTGCACCCATGTTTTAATGGACTGCAGTTCTATAATATATACTGTATATATATACACACACAACTCGATAAAGATCCGCACAAACTAACGTATCGGCCTCTCCTAAGGGCAGAGACACACGCTCAGATTCGGGGAGATTAATCGCCCACCTACAAATCTCCTCTTCTTCGGAGCGACTAATCTCCCCGAACTGCCTCCCTCCGGCTAGAATGTAAATTGCCAGCTGGATGTCAATCAGTGTGCTTTGTTTTACTGAAGTCGTTCGAAGTTGCCTCACAAGGAAACTTCGGGCGACTTCGGAAAACGAAGCGCTCCGAGTGTCATCCTGCCAACGATTTAGATTCTAGCCGGCGGGAGGCAGTTCGGGGAAATTAGTCACCCCGAAGAAGAGCCGTTTTAAATCTCCCCGAATCTGAGCATGTGTCTCTGCCCTAAGGCCTTTCTCAAAGTGCTAAATTCACAATAGAAGTGCAATAAATACCCCTATTGGCAGGAAAATGACATAGGGAGAAGTGACGTGCACCGCTCATACCATTATGATTTATTGCGTCCCAAACATAATAAGAGTCAATATAGCAAATCGCTACAATTTTCTAGCAGATACAATTCATATACATTTGTAATAATCTCCGAGATAACCTTAAAGATTCTGAATCAAGGATCGTTCTCTAACTAACTGTATATGAATTGTATCCGCTAGAAATAAATATTTATTGCACTTATATTGTGAATTTAGGAGAGGCTGAAACGTCAGTTTGTGTTTTTTATATTTTCGTAATACATATATATATATATATTTTTTTTTTTCTATCTATCACTCATAATACTCTCCTTTTGGAACTAAAATTTGGTGCCTCCGAGCTGTGCTCAGATTCTCCCCAACATCCAGCAATGTCAGTTCTCTCTCTCACTTGAGGCACCTACTAATCTCTCCCACCCTGTGATACCTACCCCTACAGCACCCAGGGGTGCACAAGTTTATCAGTAGCATTGCACTGCATCTCAGTCTGGGTTTAATTCAGCTGTGGGGATATAATGTGTTGCCATACTGATCTTTGCTAAACTGACTCCATCCAGCACTTGGTTTAATTCTGAGGATATTGTAAGGGGCTTATTATAAATACAAACTAACAATTACAGCCCCTGACACCATCTTTCCTTACTATACACACTATCCCATGGGGGCCCAAGCGCATTATATAATGCCAGTGAGCATGTAACCGAAAAATGTGAGAGTTGCGAAGGCGCGGTGATTTATATGTCAGTTATGTTCTAACAGATACCCTGTGCCCTCATATGTACTGAAACTGTCAGTTTTGCCTTTGTTATACTTGTTTTTCTAGAATCTGTAGAATCTGGTCCTGATGTGTGTCATCTGAAAGCCCAGACTATTGTCTCTCTCCCATCATGACCTGGGACTGGAAATGGATGGTTCTGACTAACAGGGAAGGAATCTAATTGCATTTACTCCCCAAACATCCCATAAAAATTGTGTCCCATTAGGAGAATGGCTTCTTTAGGTTTTAGACCTTGACTTGCATAACTCAGCCTGCAGCCTTGTGCCTTTATATGGTCACAGACCCTCAGTGACTTCTAATATCCTTATCATTTACAGTAGGGGGTACATTATCCCTTATAATACATGAGTGATACTCAGAGTTCCCTGTATAACTCAGTCTGCAGCCTTGTGCCTTTATATGGTCACAGAACCCCTCAGTGACTTCTAATATCCTTATCATTTACAGTAGGGGGTACATTATCCCTTATAATACGAGTGATACTCAGAGTTCCCTGTATAACTCAGCCTGCAGCCTTGTGCCTTTATATGGTCACAGAACAACCCCTCAGTGACTTCTAATATCCTTATCATTTACAGTAGGGGGTACATTATCCCTTATAATACATGAGTGATACTCAGAGTTCCCTGTATAACTCAGCCTGCAGTCTTGTGCCTTTATATGGTCACAGAACAACCCCTCAGTGACTTCTAATATCCTTATCATTTACAGTAGGGGGTACATTATCCCTTATAATACATGAGTGATACTCAGAGTTCCCTGTATAACTCAGCCTGTAGCCTTGTGCCTTTATATGGTCACAGAACAACCCCTCAGTGACTTCTAATATCCTTATCATTTACAGTAGGGGGTACATGACCCTCTGGTAACGGCACAAGAAGGAAACATAAGTAGCTGAAACCATATAAACACATCAGTCACCTCAGGATTGTGAGCCTTCACATGATGATTAATCAAGAGTAATTGAGAAAAGAAAGCTTAGCACGGTGTAATATAAAGGAATCTGTATAAATTCATAGAATTCAGTCTTAATAATCTTAAAGATAAAAAAAAAAAAGTCGAAAGAACTTCAAACGAAGGAATTTCCTAAAAACAACTACAACTCCCGGCCTCCACTGCGCCATTCCGCGCACGCGTGGTGCCTGTAGCGATGCTCTAAAAGTAAAGTGGCAAGCTGCGCTCCCTGGAGAGTTCTCTGATTGGCTGCTAGGAACGCCAATCAAAGCGCAGGCTGGAGCAAGTTCCCCAGCCGCCTGTGTGTGTGAGTGCGGGAGCTGTGGCTGCAGAGAGGGGAGTACGGGCAGCGGGTGCGTCAGCTCGGGCCGCCGGCAAGATGATGAAGTTTCGGTTCAGGCGGCAGGGCCACGACCCGCAGAGGGAGAAGATAAAGCAGGAACTGTTCTCCTTCAACAAGGTGGGTTGTGGGTGTGTGGGGAGCCCAAGTGCGACTGCAGCCTCCTGTGTGTGCGCTTTGTACTGTGTGTGGTTTGTACTGTGTGTATCGTGTGTGAGACTCCAATATTAACCGTGTGTCTTGTTCTGCATCTTCTATTTCTTTATTTCTCCTCTGTGTATAGTAACTCCTCTCCCCTCTGTGTATAATAACTCCTCTCTCCCCTCTGTGTATAGTAACTCCTCTCTCCCCTCTGTGTATAGTAACTCCTCTCCCCCCTCTGTGTATAGTAACTCCTCTCTCCCCTCTGTGTATAGTAACTCCTCTCTCCTCTGTGTATAATAACTCCTCTCTCCCCTCTGTGTATAGTAACTCCTCTCTCCCCTCTGTGTATAGTAACTCCTCTCCCCCCTCTGTCTATAGTAACTCCTCTCTCTCCCCTCTGTGTATAGTAACTCCTCTCCCCCCTCTGTGTATAGTAACTCCTCTCCCCCCCTCTGTGTATAGTAACTCCTCTCTCTCCCCTCTGTGTATAGTAACTCCTCTCCCCCCTCTGTGTATAGTAACTCCTCTCCCCCCTCTGTGTATAGTAACTCCTCTCCCCCCCTCTGGGTATAGTAACTCCTCTCCCCCCCTCTGGGTATAGTAACTCCTCTCCCCCCCTCTGGGTATAGTAACTCCTCTCCCCCCCCCCTCTGTGTATAGTAACTCCTCTCCCCCCCCTCTGTGTATAGTAACTCCTCTCCCCCCCCCTCTGTGTGTAGTAACTCCTCTGCCCCCTCTGTGTATAGTAACTCCTCTCCCCCCTCTGTCTATAGTAACTCCTCTCCCCCACTTTCCCAGGATATTCATCTCTGTATGTAGCCTATACACCCCAAGTTGCTAGTGGTGATCCCTGAATCAGCTGTGTGTGGGCTGCAGGAATGTTGTGTGAGTGACCCCATGTTCTGTACATGTCTCCCCCCTCTGTGTATAGTAACTCCTCTCCCCCCATGTCTATAGTAACTCCTCTCCCCCTCTGTCTATAGTAACTCCTCACTCCCCTCTGTCTATAGTAACTCCTCTCCCCCCTCTGTCTATAGTGACTCCTCTCCCCCCCTCTGTCTTTAGTGACTCCTCTCCCCCCTCTGTCTTTAGTGACTCCTCTCCCCCCTCTGTCTATAGTGACTCCTCTCCCCCCTCTGTCTATAGTAACTCCTCTCCCCCCTCTGTCTATAGTAACTCCTCTTCCCCCTCTGTCTATAGTAACTCCTCTCCCCCCCTCTGTCTATAGTAACTCCTCTCCCCCACTTTCCCAGGATATTCATCTCTGTATGTAGCCTATACACCCCAAGTTGCTAGTGGGGATCCCTGAATCAGCTGTGTGTGGGCTGCAGGAATGTTGTGTGAGTGACCCCATGTTCTGTACATGTCTCCCCCCTCTGTGTATAGTAACTCCTCTCCCCCCATGTCTATAGTAACTCCTCTCCCCCTCTGTCTATAGTGACTCCTCTCTCCCCTCTGTCTATAGTGACTCCTCTCTCCCCTCTGTCTATAGTAACTCCTCCCCCCCTCTGTCTATAGTGACTCCTCCCCCCCTCTGTCTATAGTGACTCCTCCCCCCTCTGTCTATAGTGACTCCTCTCCCCCCTCTGTCTATAGTGACTCCTCTCCCCCCTCTGTCTATAGTAACTCCTCCCCCCCCCCTCTGTCTATAGTGACTCCTCCCCCCCTCTGTCTATAGTGACTCCTCCCCCCCTCTGTCTATAGTGACTCCTCTCCCCCCTCTGTCTATAGTGACTCCTCTCTCCCCTCTGTCTATAGTAACTCCTCTCCCCCCTCTGTCTATAGCGACTCCTCTCCCCCCTCTGTCTATAGTGACTCCTCTCCCCCCTCTGTCTATAGTGACTCCTCTCCCCCCCTCTGTCTATAGTGACTCCTCTCTCCCCCCTCTGTCTATAGTGACTCCTCTCCCCCCTCTGTCTATAGTGACTCCTCTCCCCCCTCTGTCTATAGTGACTCCTCTCCCCCCTCTGTCTATAGTGACTCCTCTCCCCCCTCTGTCTATAGTGACTCCTCTCCCCCCTCTGTCTATAGTGACTCCTCTCCCCCCTCTGTCTATAGTAACTCCTCTCCCCCACTTTCCCAGGATATTCATCTCTGTATGTAGCCTATACACCCCAAGTTGCTAGTGGGGATCCCTGAATCAGCTGTGTGTGGGCTGCAGGAATGTTGTGTGAGTGACCCCATGTTCTGTACATGTTTCCCACTTGTGTTTGTGCTGGAGTGGAAATGAGACCCCTTGTCTAGCGCTGAAGTAAGTGCAGGAGATGCAATTAGTTCTGAGAAGAGACTGTTTATACCAGACACCAACATATCCCTGTACAATAGGGAGTATACACACATTGCATGAGTGGAAGGACTGATGAAGGAGCTAATGATATCATTGCTCGTTAGGACTTACCATGTTATTACCCCAAATCTCATACGTAGTGTCTTACCCCCAACTAACTTCAAGGGGTGTTGTTCCACCTTTGAAATAACTTTTAGTATGATGTAGAGCGTAATATCCTGAGACAATTTGAGACTGGATTATGAATAGAAAGATGAGTAATAAAAAAGTAACAATACATTTGTAGCCTTACTGAGCATTTGTTTATAGAAGGGGTCAGTGACCCCCATTGGAAAGCTGGAAAGAGTCAGAGGAAGGCAAATCCAAAAACTTAAAGACGAATACCAATCCGAATCCTAATTTGCATATGCAAATTAGGGGGGGGGAAACATTTTTTACTTTCTTGTTTTGTGACAAAAAGTCACGCGATTTCCCTCTCCGCATAGGATTCAGTTCGGCCGAATCCTGGATTCGGTGCATCCCTAATAAAGGCCAATTGAAGAACTGCTTAGAATTAGCCATTACTTACTAAAAGTGAACTTAAAGGTGAAACCACCCCTCTAGAAAGACTTGGCATGCTCTATCCAAAATTTAGAGCAGTGATGGGGAACAATCGGAATTACAGGGGCCTCTCATGTGACCTCTGGGCTAACCCAAAAACGCTTCATGCTCAATTTCGTGTTGGGAAGAGTGCGTGACCGTACCGGTGCTTGTGCGTGATGCGGTTGCTGCAACTAAAAGGGACGTCCCTGTGCAGAACAGTTACTGTGTGATGCGGCAGGAATGACTTTTAAAGGGGATATAAACCTAAAAATAACATTTCTGTAATTGCATTTCTAATCCCTGAAGAATAATCATCTTGTGCGAACGGCAGTCTTGGCTGGTGGGGGGAAAAAAAACATTAAAACAAAAGAGTTTTTGGGGTGCTTACGAGCTCTTTCTGTGTGCGACATACATGCAAGGTTGAGCTGTTCTTGCCTCCGCAGTCCCATAGAGGTTAATGAGCACTTCATTGACACAGAGTTTTATTTACAGTCAGCAGGGACAGAACATAAAAGAGAAAAGGCCTTGTGTGCTTGCACTAATGCGTCACTTATTACCCTCCGCTCATAGTGACTTGCACAGTGAATAAATACCCCCCCCCGCTGTGCTGTATTATATGTGCCGACTCCTATTATCCCCCTGTTATTCTGTGTGACTTATCACTATAGTTGGGTCAGTATAGTATCTCCTGTGCTCTTTGGTCCCTCTTTTAGGGGCACAAACTATCAATCTTCTGCTTCCATTAGGAAAGTGGCCCTGTATTCTAATAAATATGGTATTCTCTATTAGAGGCAGTTGTACTGCCAGATACAGTAAGGTCTTTCAAGAAAGGGTCGGTTGCTTTTTTTTTTTTTAATTGTCACAGTGGTGTAACGCCTTTCCCTCACTACATTAGTGTAAATTGACCACTAAGTACACAGCAAGTCCCCTCATTAGCACAGGAAGTTGTTGGCCCCATTTAATGCTTCCCCAGACTCTGTCTGCCTTTGTTCAATTCTACCCCAAACACATTTGCTGTGGTCCTAAAACAGGTTCTCTAGTCGACATTGTGGCCTCGTGTGCTGCTGTCACTCCCTGCACAGAACAAGACCTTCACCTTTATGTGAAATCTAATTAAAGGGATACTGTCATGGGAAAAAGAATCAGTTATTAGTGCTGCTCCAGCAGAATTCTGCATCGAAATCCATTTCTCAAAAGAGCAAACAGATTTTTTTTTTATATTCAATTTTGAAATCTGACATGGGGCTAGACATTTTGTCAATTTCCCAGCTGCCCCTGGTCATGTGACTTGTGCCTGCACTTTAGGAGAGAAATGCTTTCTGGCAGGCTGCTGTTTTTCCTTCTCAATGTAACTGAAGGAGTCTCAGTGGGACATGGGTTTTTACTATTGAGTGTTGTTCTTAGATCTACCAGGCAGCTGTTATCTTGTGTTAGGGAGCTGTTATCTGGTTACCTTCCCATTGTTCTTTTGTTTGGCTGCTGGAGGGTGATATCACTGCAACTTGCAGTACAGCAGTAAAGAGTGATTGAAGTTTATCAGAGCACAAGTCACATGACTTGGGGCAGCTGTGAGATTGACAAAATATCTAGCCCCATGTCAGATTTCAAAACTGAATATAAAAAAATCTGTTTGCTCTTTTGAGAAATGGATTTCAGTGCTGAATTCTGCTGGAGCAGCACTATTAACTGATTCATTTTGAAAAAATTTTTTTCCCCATGACAGTATCCCTTTAAGGCTGATTTAACTGACGCTGCTTCTGGAAGGTAAAATCCCCATTTGCTCATCTCAATCCTTCAGTAATAAATATTGATCTGTGCATAACAGCACTTCCCTTGCTGCAAATTGGACTTTCGAAACAATGTAGCAGAAGCCAGCCGATTAAAGGAAAACTATACCCCCCCAAACAATGTAGGTCTCTAAAAAAGATATAGCATAAAACAGCTCATATGTAAAACCCTGCTTCATGTAAATAAACAATTTACATAAAAATATACTTTTTTAGTAGTATGTGCCATTGGGTCATCATAAATAGAAAATTGGCATTTTAAAAAAAAAAAACTAAGGACCGCCCCCTGGGATCCTACGATTCACTGTGCACACAAACATACCAACATACCATACATGTTCGGTCACATGAGCCAATTAACAGACAGAGTTGTGTCTTTTGCTTCCTTACTTCTTCCTGTTACAGTTAGAGCTGCAGTATTTCTGGTCAGGTGATCTCTGAGGCAGCACACAGACCATCACTAAATGGTGGTTCAAGGCAAGAGATGTAAAAGGGCAATATTTACTTAAATATATAATCCAGTTTGGTGAGATTCTTTAATATGCCACTTAATATAATGCAAACTATCTGTTGCTTAAGTGTTCATTTTGGAGGTATAGTTTTCCTTTAACAGACCTCTGTTGAACCATGGCTTGTGTTGCGTTGATTCAGGAGGCAGAACCTGCAGTGCGAAAAGTCTGATTTCAATAACTGTTGCATTTTAACATAGTTTTAAAATCAATGAATATGTATAATTTTATTTAGGAAAGTTGCTTAGAATGACATTTTCTTTCATTCAGAGTGGTTTTATTTTTGGGTTTATATCCCCTTTAAATGCTCTTGTAACATTTCTGATATGTTTGCAGTATAATTTTGGCTGGATTAATTCTGATTTTTATTCACCGGGTGACTGTTTTTTCCTTCTGGTCAATAAATAGCTAGCTGGTTATGCTGGATGGCAGAATAAAGCGGCGCATTGATTTACAGCCAGCCCATAGTTATTGACGTGCGTTGCAAGGCTGTGCCGGACAGTCCAAATAGTGGGAATATTAGGGCTATGGAGAGAAGATATTTATTATAAGCACTGTGCAAATGTGCACATGGGCAGTAACCCATAGCAACCAATCATTGATTAGATATTTTCAGTCATCTGCAAGGAGTACAATGAAAGCAAACATCTGATTGGCCCAGTGTTTGGCCCCCGTTGTGTTCCATGTTGATTAGGAGTGCTAGTTGTGGGGCCATTGTTATCCAACCAGTAAACTTAAGGGCTCTTACTGACGAGCGGTTGAAGCTGCGCTCCCCTGCTGCGTTCAATTTCCCAGCTGTCCCTGGTCATGTGACTTGTGCCTGCACCAATACTGGGGAAAATGGGGTTTTGAGTAGGCCCCCAAGCTGAGACACCCAAACAAATTCCCTGACTCCACCTCCTTAAAGGGGTTGTTCCCCTCTGAGTTAACTTTTAGTATGATACGGAGAGTAATAGTCTGAGATAATTTGCAATCAGTTTTAATTTTTCATTATTCGTGGTTTTTGGGTTATTTCGCTTTTTATTCAGCAGCTCTGCAATTTCAGTCATCTGGTTGCTAAGGTCTAAACTACCCTAGCAATCATGCCTTGCCTTGAATAAGAGACTGGAATATGAATAGGAGAGGCGCTGAATAGAAAGAGGAGCAATTAAAAGTTGCAATAACAATACATTTGTAACGTTACAGAACATTTGATTTTTAGATGGGTTCAGTGACTCCCCATTTAATAGCTGGAAAGAGTCAGAAGAAAACTTCAAATAATTCAAAAACTATAGAAAATAAACAAAGAAGACTAATGGAAAATTAGAAGGCAAATAATGAATAAATAATGAAGACCAACTGAAAAGTTCGTTAGAACTGCCCATTCTATAACAAACTAAAAGTTAACTTAAAGGGATACGGTCATGGGAAAAAAATGTTTTTTCAAAATGAATCAGTTAATAGTGCTTCTCCAGCAGAATTCTGCACTGTAATCCATTTCTCAAAAGAGCAAACAGTTTTTTTATATTCAATTTTGAAATCTGACATGGGGCTAGACATATTGTCAATTTCCTAGCTGCCCCAAGTCATGTGACTTGTGCTCTGATAAACTTCAATCACTCTTTACTGCTGTACTGCAAGGTAAGGTAACCAGATAGCAGCTCCCTAACACAAGATAACAGCTGCCTGGTAGATCTAAGAACAACACTCATTAGTAAAATCCAGGTCCCACTGAGACACATTCAGTTACATTGAGAAGGAAAAACAGCAGCCTGCCAGAAAGCATTTCTCTCCTAAAGTGCAGGCACAAGTCACATGACCAGGGTCAGCTGGGAAATTGACAAAATGTCTAGCCTCATGTCAGATTTCAAAATTGAATATAAAAAAATCTGTTTGCTCTTTTGAGAAATGGATTTCAGTGCAGAATTCTGCTGGAGCAGCACTATTAACTGATTCATTTTGAAAAAAAAATTTCCCTTTAAACCAGGTCACTCCCCTGATCTACCCAAACCACTGCCTCTTTAGAAGGAAGACCCACCCCTTTCTTGGTAGACTCTGCCCATAACAGGACTCCTGCTTATTCACCTCCGCCCAATCCTGCCTTTAGTCTACCCAGTCATTGCCCATTAAAGGAGAACTAAACCCTAAAAATAATTGTGGCTAAAAATGCCATAATTTATATAGTGAACTTATTGCACGAGGCTAAAGTTTCAGCTTGTCAATAGCAGCAATGATCCCCCTGTGAAATGACTTTTCACAGGGGGTCACCATCTTGTAAAGTGTCTGTGACACTCACATGCTCAGTGGGCTCTGAGCAGCTGTTGAGAAGCTAAGTTTAGGGCTCGAAAATGCAGAAAATGAGCTTCCCTGGCTGTAATATAAGCTGATGCTACAGGTTTGCTGATTATTAAATTCTGATGCTAATTGCACTGGTTTCTGTGCTGCCATGTAGTAATTATCTGTATTAATTACTAATCAGCCTTATATTGTGACATTTCTATTCTATGTGTACTGTATATTGTGAGTGGGTCCCTAAGCTCAGTAAGTGACAGCAGCACAGAGCATGTGCAGTGAATCAGCAGAAAAGAAGATGGGGAGCTACTGGGGCATCTTTGGAGACACAGATCTTTACTGCTAAAGGGCTGTGGTTGCCTTGGGCTGGTACAGAAGCACAAAACCTCATGTACAACATTTCTAGTGACTTCTTTAGTTTAACTTTCCTTGTCCTTTAAGCCTCACCCTTATAATGGTGGACTGGATCCCTGACATGCCTATTCAGTAGGGATGCACCAAATACAGGATTCAGTTCGGGATTCAGCCTTTTTCAGCAGGATTCGGCCGACTCGTTCTGCCCGGCCGAACCTAATCCTAATTTTTATGTGCAAATTAGGGGCAGGGAGGGAAATTGCTTGACTTCATGTCATAAAATGAGGAAGTAAAAAAAAAATTTTCCCTTCAGGCCCTCTCAAATTCCAGTCTCTCGTTCAAATATGTAAATAGTTTCTAGAGTAATTGAACCCTAGCAACCAGACTGCCAAATTTATTAAGTAATTGAAAGCCAATTGCAAATTGTCTCCGAATAGAACACTCTACACCATACTAAAAATTAACCTTAACGGTGCACAACCCCTTTAATCAAAGGCTACAAAGCAGCAGTTCCATCATGCTTTACGGCAGAGATTGTAGCCATCTTAATAGCAACGAATGCTGGCCAGAGAGCCTGTAGGAAGCCCCACTGATTGCTGATAACATGGGGTTTATGTATCATTAGGAAGAAGACTGAGAAAGCTCAGTAAGAAAAGGGAAACCAGTCCACTGCAGCGTTTACATGTATGGGAACTGTGTATGTGTTTATGTATAGCTGATGGGATTTCCTTGAATAAGTTAATGAAAGCAGTTGTTCAATTCAGGGTGTGTGCGTGTTTATGGGGGCGGGAATGAAGGGTTTGGCTGGGAAGCATCCCTGCCTGTCCCTAGACTCCCTCCAGCTGCAAGGTATTAATGGCCTCGGCTCTTTAAAACTGCAAATCATGTCGGATTTGGAGAACATGAAGAAATCCCTCTGGCTGATCCCGTGACTAATCATTTCCCTGGCAACGTGTGCTGCTGGGGCCCCTCGGCCGGAGAAAGGGTTAAGCTGTGACGACAGAGCCCCTTGTACTTTTGAAGGTCCCTCCTCATTTGCTTTTATTCGTGGGACCCTTTGTTTTATTTATATTGCTTAATAAATTACATTTTTTCTGTTCCTTCCCCCGGTGCTGCATCTCTACTTCCTCCTACACTCCAGGCCTTACTTGCCCCAATCTGCCCTGGGAGCTGCCCTTGTAACAGATATTACTAAGCAGCTGGGAAGTGATTTCCCCTCTTTATTTACCTGATATCCCAGACAATACGAGTGGAAACAAAACCTGCAGATCATTTCCAGGCCTCCATGTTTCCTGTGCTCTATAATAGTGATTGTGCTTCTTGCCGAGGCCGGGTGTAATATTTTTTCAGCAGGATTCGGCAGAATCCTTCTGCCTGAACCGAATCCTAGTTTGCATAATTTTTATTACAAAACAAGGAAGTAAAAAATGTTTTCCCCCTTCCCACCCCTAATTTGCATATGTGAATTGGTATTTGGCCGAATCTTTCATGAAGGATTCAAAAAAAGTGGATTCAGTGCATCCCTAGTTCTAGATGGAACCTATCCTAAGCAATGTTTAATTTGTTTTTCGTTCCTTATCTTGCATAGTTTTTGAGTAAATGGCGTTCCTATTTTTAGTTCTGGTTGTTGTGGGAGGGGGTCACTGACCCCCAGCTTGACTGTGATGCTTAATTTTTATTTTTCTATTCTTTTGGTTCTGGCTTTCTTCTATTCTGAATTTCAAACTACTGCCTGTTTACTAGGGATGCACTGAATCCACTATTTGGGATTCGGCCGAATCCCCGAATCCTTTGTGAAAGATTTGACCGAATACTGAACCGAAAACGAATCCTGAATTGCATATGCAAATTAGAGGCAGGAAAGAAAAACGTGGAAAAAGAAGGTTTTGAGACAAAAAAGTCACGTGATTTCCCTTCCCACACCTAATTTACACATGAAAATTAGGATTCAGATTCAGTTTGGCCACACACAAGGATTCGGCCGAATTCCAAACCTGGGTTTGGTGCATCCCTACTGTTTACTAGGGAAATTTAAAGTCCTGGCACCAGATGGCAGTTAAAGTTGCCTAACTGCCACCTACACCATACTAAAAGTGCATTATAAGGTGAAGTGGCCCTTTAAGAATTGCCTTTACTATGACAGAGAATTTCTAAGACAAGCTGCAATGACTGAAATTATACTGTTATTTGAATGATACGGCAAGGAACTGGACTGCTGTTTTGAAGTCTGAATAGAAGAGATCCTAAATGGGAAGATAACTAAAAAAAAAAAAAAAAAATTACGTTGCTGGGATCCGTGACCCTCTTAACAACCATAGCACTTTCAGCTGTGTCTGCTACATAATAAAAGTTTATCAAAGGAGATATTTTGTGTAAAACGGCAAGAATGTACCAGTGCATTATACTCTTATAAATATAGACGGAATGTCCTTTAAAAAGTTGTTTCATTTTAATATTTCTTCATAAACTCTACTAGTCCCACCCATCTGTTCCACTTTCTGCTGCCTCCTTTCCCAGGCTGTGCAGGGGAGCCGGCGGCATTCACTGTAGGACAGGAACCAATCAGCAGCTAGCAGGACCTGATAGGGAACTGAATCCTGCCTTTGCTTGAGTGACTGCAGGGCTGTGATTGGCTGTCCCCCTGATTGGCTGACTGTTAGGACACGCCCACCCCTCCTTTGAAACATGCACAGGGACCAGAGAACATCTATGGGGAGCTCCAATAAAGGGGCTATTTTTAAAGACCTCCAGTACATATGGAAGCTGTAAATCTGTTATTTCCAGTAAAATGTGGAGTCCCCAGTGTATATTCCTTTCCCATCTGGAAGAGAACATGCTGGGAATGCTATGCATGCACCATAAGATTAATGTTTCATTCCTGGTGGCCTCCACCTGTCTGTCTTGTTTGTACAGTGGCACGTGGGCTGTTCTGGAGGCGGTAAAAATGCTGGTCGTGTTCAGTGTGCCCTGACTGATTCACACACATGGGTTAGAAAAAACGCTGCCCACCTGTCAACACTTCCATGTTCCCATAAAATACTATAGATCAATTGGGGAACAACCTGAACTTTTGGGGGATCATAAGCCTGTGCCATTGGACTACAATCGTGTTAAATTGAAGTACAGGAGTTGCTGTCTATCCCTTAATCCTCTTTCAGTGGCATTGTGGGCCCCCCGTCTTTGTTCTGCTCCTTTTCTACAGCCTCCTCCCCTCTTTATGGTTTTGTGCTCTTGCTGTTCCATTTTGTGAAGACAAAAGCCCCATTTTCCCCAGTATTGGATTAGATGCTACGTGCCAACAATAGCCGGCCCTTCCACACACCCCCCTCCCTAATTTAGCCATTGTTTGTCTGTCTGGGAAGTTGCAGATAAATGGGGCCCCGGCTCTCTGAAGTTCCTCCGTTAAATACCCAAGTATTTGTAATGACTGGGGGGTGGAGTAGGGAAGCGCTGCACAACTGTACACGTCACACCTTCCTCCGTGTTATGGTTATATTTCATGCGCCACATCCTTCCATTCTTCTTGCTGATCTACGTTTAGTATTTATGTGAATTAAGAAGCTTCCTTCCCTAAACAGGTGTCCAATGCATCTGTGGCTTACACTGTGGTAGTCGGGCTTGCGTTCTACACGCATCATTGCTGCATGGCTAGAAAGGGGGTTTATTTTTGCAACTGGGATCTGCGGATAAGTCCTCCCTCCTCTCATGGGTTACGCCAAAAATGTAAGGGTAGTCAGCTAAAATATATTGTGTAATCTGTCCCAATGTGGACACAAAAGTTGCTTAAACATGACCGGAGGTGACTGCATAATGAGTGCACCTACAAGCCAATCGCTCTGCTGTCAGTAGTTGGCTCCTCCTTAGAATTATGCACAAAAGCATAAAAAAAAGTTGTATTCTATTGCAACCAATCAGCAGTTAGCTCTTATGTATTTCATTAGGAATTCTCTGATTGGCTGCTATGTGTACACCTGTTTTTTGTGATTTACCCCAAGTGGATTTGTTTTCTTTTCCTATTCCCACGTGTACACACACACCTACTGGGCCACTGCTTTTTTTTTTTTTTTTTTTTTTTTAAGGCATTTTTACGGTATGACAGTTTGAATTTCCTATTTAAATGATAATTTCCTTTGCATACAAATGTTTCCCCTAGTTGTGAGCGCTCTGGACTCCTGTCAGTTCATTACTTCAAATGAACGAGGCCTTCTTGATTGGGATGGGTTCTCCCACAGCCTTCATTAGCCGCTCATTGAGAGCACAAAGCAACTATACCCCCAGTGACTTTACTTTTCCTTGTCCTCTAAGCCTTAAGAGATACTGACACGAAAAAATAACCTTTTTTTGTATTTGTCATAATATTGTTTTTGAATGTTATTTTTAATTTTGCCATAAAAGTATTTGTGTGATGCTTTTACGTTACCTTTCTTATCCCCCGTGTTCCTCTAGGAGGGGGCTGCCATATTTCTGCAGCAATAATCCATTAGCATTAGAAACTAACTGACAGGCTGAGAAGAAACAGTCAGGTTGTCAACACAGTCAGGTTTAGGATCTTTAAGTAGCAATTACTTACTATTTTGTTATAATTCCAAGATATTAAGGGATACATGTACTGTTAATGTGAATTAATTTTGTTCCAACAGTGCCACCTGCTGGTCAGTTTCCCACCAGTCTGACCACCAAGTAGTCAAGGAAATTTTCAGGCGAAAGAAATAGGCTGCTCAGATGTTCTTCTGCTTAGGAATAAAACTGGAAACCTTTCTCAAATCTTTCTTAAGCAGAAGAACATCAGAGCAGCCTATTTCTTTCGCCTGAAAATTTCCTTGACTACTTGGTGGTCAGACTGGTGGGAAAATGACCAGCAGGTGGTGCTGTTGTAACAAAATTAATTTATATTACCAGTACATGTATCCCTTAATATCTTGGAATAAAAACAAAATAAATAATGAATGTACATTATGAAAGTGCTTAGAATAGCCCCCCCATCAGTTTTACATTCACTTATTTTTTAAAGTAGTTTGGCATTAGACTTGTCCATTTATTTTCCTCCTGGCAACCTCTCCGCTTGGCACTGTCAGCCCTACACACACAATGGGATGTTAATGAATATATATCGAATGTGGGGTCGCTGCAGAGATTACGTTGGCGTGTTTCATATCCCTACGAGTGCCAATGTAAAAGTCAGCCATTGTCGATGATGTTGGAGCAGTTGCTTGCGAGGATATCGTCCTGTTGGAGCTGTGTCGTTCCAGGGTGCCGAACGTGCTGGGAGTAGGATCGGAATGCTACGAGCTCTGCTAATTAGAATCAGATTGTGAGGGAGATAATTGATTCATACCGGATGCAGCTGCTGTGTGATCTCACCCAACGTGAGGATAGCATCCCTCCCCTCGCACCCCAAACTATTCACACGAGCCCTTGTGCTAGGGTGTCCCCTGCCAGAACGAGGAGGGGGTGGTATCCCACAATCCACATTATGGGACCGCAATATATTCTTTTTTTGGCCAAAAACTCATGGAATGTATCCATTCCTCATTTTCTCTTCTTGTTTAGATTCTTAGGGAGGAAAAACAAAATTTTTTACTATGGGAACTCGGTCCCTAGCAGATGGGACGCGCCTGTTTACTTGCATGAGGGCAAAGGGACATCTGCTCATTAGTGAAAAGTAGCGCAAACGGGCTCCTCGCTTAAGATAAGAAGTCACTAGATATCGCTCTGGCCTTCGCTTCCCCAATCATATTTTCTTTTTAGTATGGAATGTGGAGGGGGATCCATCCAGTCTGCCAATGTGCAAGTGCTTTAATTAGTTTGGGGGGGGGCTCTGTTTAATCCTCAGTAGAGAAATTTGACCTTGATTTTAATAAACTGGTATGGGACCTACTATCCAGAATGCTTGGGACCTCAGGTTAGAGTCTTGCGCGGAACCAATTTCAAAGACCGCAACCCGAATATTTACTCACTTTGATCTGCTACCCGACCCACAACCCACCGACCACCATCAAACAAGTGAAGTTGCTGCAAACCGAAAGGGACATCATCAAAAGTGGGCGGGGACAAAAACATGTTTTGTAAAATATAGACAATATTACATAAGATATGAAATTTAGATCAGACCCGCATCTATACCCCACACTTGAAAATCCTCCCCTCATCCCGCAGGGTGCCCGCTTTTTTGCGGGTATCCGACCGGCTGCAGGACTCTACCTCAGGTTTTCCAGGCAAATGGATCTTTCCATAATTTGGATCTTCATACCTTAAGTCTACTAGAAAATCATGTAAACATTAAATAAACCCAAAAGGCTGGTTTAGCCTCCAATAATGATTAATTATATCTTGGTTGGGATCAAGTACAAGCTACTGTTTTATTATTACACAGAAAAAGAAAATCATTTTTCAAAATTTGGATTATTTGGATTAAATGTTTATGGGAGATGGCTTGCCGTAATTCGGAACTTTCTGGATAACAGATTTTCAGATAACGGTTCCTATACCTCTACCAGTGCTTCCTTGTTTACTATGTTCTGTAAGGACTCTCCCTTCCCCAAGGGGATTTTTAAACCTGCCCAATCGCGATCAGGCCAATCCTGTGCCCCCTGCTAATATTCTGCAATGACAAGCACCCTGGTTGGCACACGGAGCAGGGACATCTGCATAAAAACTAGTATTTTTGGTGTAGAGGGTCCACCTATCAGAACTGCATGTGCTTCACAAAGGGTGCCTGTCATTATTTAACATTAGGAGGATAACTGGCAGAGAGGGGCATTATGGCAGCTGCTGGATGACCGGGATATGGCATACAGGGTTTCTAGGGGCATTGGTACCCAGGTGACTTGCATGCAAATGCTTAAAGGGACACTGTCATGGGAAAAAACATTTTTCAAAATGCATCAGGTAATAGTGCTGCTCCAGTAGAATTCTGCATTGAAATCCATTACTTAAAAGAGCAAACTGGTTTGTTTATATTTAAATTTGAAATCTGACATGGGGCTAGACATATTGTCAGTTTCCCAGCTGCCCCCAGTCATGTGACTTGTGCTCTGATAAACTTCAGTCACTCTTTACTGCTGTACTGCAAGTTGGAGTGATATCACCCCCTCCCTTTACCCCCCCCCAGCAGCCTAACAACAGAACAATGGGAAGGTAACCAGATAGCAGCTCCCTAACACAAGATAACAGCTGCCTGGTAGATCTAAGAACAGCACTCAATAGTAAAATCCAGGTCCCACTGAGACACATTCAGTTACATTGAGTAGGAGAAACAACAGCCTGCCAGAAAGCAGTTCCATCCTAAAGTGCTGGCTCTTTCTGAAAGCACATGACCAGGCAAAATGACCTGAGATGCACCTACACACCAATATTACAACTAAAAATATACACTTGCTGGTTCAGGAATAAAATTTTATATTGTAGAGTGAATTATTTGCAGTATAAACAGTGTAATTTAGAAATAAAATCTACATCATAAAATCATGACAGAATCCCTTTGACATTAGGAGTAGGGATGGGCGAATTTGACCGGAGGTGAAATGTCGCCGACGCCCATTAAAGTCTATGGGCGGCAAAAAATTTTTTTTATTTATTTTTTTGACGCACAACGTCATACAAGTCTATGGGTGTCATTTCTGCGACGAAACAAGGCGAAAAAATTTGCCCATCCCTAATTAGGAGGATAAATGACAGAGAGGGGCATTATGACAGCTGCTGGATAACCAGGATATAGTTGCTAGGGACATTGGTAACCAGATGACTTGCCTGCAAATGCTTAACCAGGGTCAGCCGTGTCCTAAATAAACTTTTTTTCTTTTCTTCCACAGACGGTAGAACATGGATTCCCCAACCAGCCAAGCTCACTCGCTTTTGACCCTTTACTCCGAATTATGGCCATTGGAGCAAAATCTGGAGCCGTTAAACTGTATCCTTCATTGTGATTGGTGCATGCCGAATGCTGGGCCTGGAACATAAGGAATGTGGCTTGCGCATGGTAACTGCTATTCCAGGGCTCCAGCACCATTCTCCTGGGTGTATAGAAACTGCTGTTCCAAGTTGGTCTCTATTATTTGTACTTTTTGTAATTTATTTATTATTTGCAGTGTCATTTGCCTAAAATTGTGCTCCTTCTCTGGTTTCATGGGTAATTGGTATCACCGTGGCTGGAGGAAGGGGCCAAAACAATAGCAGCGCCTTCAATTTCCCACGCTGCCTCTCTATTAGGGATTATTAACCCATTTAGGCAACAACCCCCCCCTCCTCTCATATGGGTCAGTTCCTTTTTGCACCATATCCTGTGTTAATTCTAGTTTTGTTTATTCTCCATGTCCTCCTATGGAATGTGAGTGGGTGTTTGAGATCCAGAGCTATTCCTTCCCCAGAAATGCAGTTTGTCTGATAAGGTGTCTAATAAATCTTTCCATACATCCCTTCCATATTCATACAAGACAACTGTCCCTGACCAAGAAAGGGCAACCTGCCCCCTTAGCAGCAGACGATAAACTAGGGAGGGCCGGTGAATCTAGCTAGAAATACAAATTAATAGGGATGCACTGAATTCACTTTTTGGGATTCGGCCGAATCCTTCGTGAAAGATTCGGCTGAATACCAAACCGAATCTGAATTCAAATTTGCATATGCAAATTAGAGGCGGGAAAGGAAACGGTGGGGAAAATGTTTACTTCCTTGTTTTGTAAAAAGTCACTTGATTTCCCTTCCCACACCTAATTTACATATGCAAATTAGGATTCCGGTTCGGCCATGCCAAAAGCTTGAATCCTGGCAGAATCCCAAACCGAATCTTGGATTTTCCAGCAGCCCCCAGTCATGTGACTTGTGCTGTGATAAACTTCAGTCACTCTTTACTGCTGCACTGCAAGTTGGAGTGATATCACCCCCTCCCTACAGCTGCCTGGTAGATCTAAGAACAACACTCAATAGTAAAATCCAGGTCCCACTGAGACACATTCAGTTACATTGCGTAGGAGAAACAGCAGCCTGCCAGAAAGCATTTCTCTCCTAAAGTGCAGGCACAAGTCACATGACCTGGGACAGCTGGGAAACTGACAAAATGTCTAGCCCCATGTCAGATTTCAAAATTGAATATAAAAAAATCTGTTTGCTCTTTTGAGAATTGGATTTCAGTGCAGAATTCTGCTGGAGCAGCACTATTAACTGATGCGTTTTGAAAAAAAATATGTTTTCCGATGACCGGATCCCTTTAAGGTAAAATCCAAATTACAGAAAGATCTGTTATCTGGAAAACCCTATGTCCCGTACCTGTTCCAGGCCCTATATAACTTCTTTCTATGGCCTCTATAATCATATGTAAAAAAAAAAAAAGTTTGGGATGTATTTCTATGGCCTCTACAGTCATATGTAAAAAAGTTTGGGATGTATTGGAGCTCACTATTAAAATCATCAATAATCCTGTCTCTCTAATCCAACTAATTTGCTGTTGCCGGTAATCAGTACTGAGCCATTACACGCATTTAAATTAGCAAAATTACCCACATTTTTTGCACAGCCAGTTTTTCACATTTGATTTAATTTCATACAACTGAATATTGCTTCACTATTTGTTCAGAAAACACCCCAGTACCTGGGAAATGAAAGACATGCCGCTTATCTTTTTTATTTTTTTTGAAAGTGGAGTAAATGATTATGCCGGCTGAGAGGGGTTCCCAAACTTTTTCCTATGACTGTATGTGAATACTGGTGTGTTCTGGGAACCTAGTGATACAGGGCAGTTTAGCAGCTGAGAGAAGCCTCCAAAAATGAGTTACTGTAACTCTTTGCACGCTGCACTGTATTGTGTTGTGCACATGGGGAACAATGATTGGCTGCTCCGGTTTAGCTCAGGATAAGGATGGCAGATTTAGTGAGATGGGGAGGGGGGATTTAGTAGTCTCCAGGCAACCTCCCCTCTGAATAGCCACTCTATGCTCCAACATAAGGGATGGAATGTGCCCCCTCTCCCTAACTGTCCAACTCAGTCCAGTTCCCATGGAGATGCCTAAAAGTATGGACAGAGGGCAGTTGGGTGACATGAGGCCGATACCCGCTGCTTTGCCTGGGAGACGAGTATCATTATTCCTGCTGTGTTTTTATCATGGAGGCCAGATTGGGGGGCTGGGCAACTAATATAGATTCTGCATCCTGCACCCCTCCTGAAGCTGCAAAACTATAACTCCCATCTTCTCTTAGAAGGGTAGGCTGGGAGTTGGACTTGGCACAACAGCTGCAGTGATTCATTTATTAGTAAAGGATAAAGTTTTCTTTACACACGGTTGCTATGATACAGACCCTAGCAACAGACGGGGCTTTTGTAGCCGTATGAAAGCTCGGTCTATTTATTCCACAGCCTTCGGATTTTCTAAGAGCCTGTAGGAGATTAGCAAGTGGCTTCTGTAGACGGCTAATCCATGTCTGAGGCATGCAGGGAATCCTCCCAACAGCCGGCCTTGGTTTATTCTTCTTTAGCCAGGTGCCCTATGGCAGCATGCTGGCGGCAAATTCACTTTATGTGTAACGTGGCACCTGTCTATACAGGTATAGCATTTATTATCTTATTATTATTATTATTATTATTGTTATAATTTGGTCATCAAACCTTAAAGGGGTTGTTCACCTTTAAATTAACTATTTAGTATGATGTAGAGAGGGATATTCTGAAACAAATTTATGGTTTTTGAGTTATTTAGCTTTTTATTCAGCAGCTCTCCAGTTTGCAATTTCAGCCATCTGGTTGCTGTGGTTCAAATTACCCCAGCAACCATGCACTGATTTGAATAAGAAACTGGAATATAAATAGGAGAGACCTGAATAGAAAGAGGAGTAATAAAAAGTAGCAATAACAATACAGTTGTAGCCTTACGGAGCATTTGATTTTTAGATGGGGTCAGTGACCCCCATTTGAAAGCTGGAAAGAGTCATAAGAAAACTGCACATCATTCAAAAACTATAGAAAATAAATAATGAAGACCAATGTAAAAGTTGCTTAGAAATGGCCAATCTATTACATACTGAAGTAGCCCGGCAACTAATCTCCCCGAATTGCCTTCCCACCGGCTAAAATGCAAATTGCTGGTGGGATGGCATTTGGTGCGATTCGTTTTCCGAAGTTGCCTCGCGAGGAAACTTCAGACGACTTTGGAAAATGAATCCTGCCGAGTGCCATCCCACCATAATTTGTATTTTAGCAGGCGGGAAAGCAAAGGAGGCAGTTTGTGGAGATTAGTCGCCCGAAAAAGAGGATATTTGTCGCCGGCGACTAATCTCCCAGTATCTGCCTGTGCCCTGACCCTAAAAGTTAAAGTAAAGATGAACCACCCCTTTAAGTCTTTTAAAATATCATTTTAACATTAAATAAGCCCTACAGGATCGGTTTCCACCAATGATAATTTGTGCAGCTTAGTTACCATCAACTACAATGTAATGTTTTATCATTACAGAGAAAGGAACATTTAAAAAAAAACAAATTGCTCAAAATGGAGTCTATTGGAGATGGCCATCCCCATAGTTCAGAGCTTTTTAGACAATGGGTTTCTGGAAAACGGATCCTATACCTGTGCTTATCTACAGCACCAACGTATTCCACAGCATTTTAAAGGGGAAAAAAAAATTGTGGTATACAACAGAAAAAAAAAACACATAGACAAATTAAACTTTGAAATTGCTAAGTTTTTAATAACTTACCGAAAGTCCGCTTGTGCTCCTCTTCAGAAAAGACGACACGGCGACGATCCATCATGCGGCGCTCAATTTCTCCTCCCTGGCTATCTCCTATAAGGAAAGCAGGGAGGAGAAATCGAGCGCCGCACGATGGATCACCTTTTCTGAAGAGGCGTGCAAGCGGAGTTTGGGTAAGTTATTTCTTAATAAAGACTTAGCGATTTTAAAGGGATGCTGTCATGGGGAAAAAAATTTTTTTCAAAAGAGCAAACAGTTTTTTTAATATTCAATTTTGAAATCTGACATGGGGCTAGACATATTGTCAATTTCCCAGCTGCCCGAAGTCATGTGACTTGTGCTCTGATAAACTTCAATCACTCTTTACTGCTGTACTGCAAGTTGGAGTGATATCACCCCCCCTCCCTTTTCCCCCCAGCAGCCAAACAACAGAACAATGGGAAGGTAACCAGATAGCAGCTCCCTAACACAAGATAACAGCTGCCTGGTAGATCTAAGAACAACACTCAATAGTAAAAACCCATGTCTCACTGTGACACATTCAGTTACATTGAGAAGGAAAAACAGCAGCCTGCCAGAAAGCATTTCTCTCCTAAAGTGCAGGCACAAGTCACATGACCAGGGGCAGCTGGGAAATTGACAAAATGTCTAGCCCCATGTTAGATTTCAAAATTGAATATAAAAAAATCTGTTTGCTCTTTTGAGAAATGGATTTCAGTGCAGAATTCTGCTGGAGCAGCACTATTAACAGATTCATTTTGAAAAAAAAAATTTTTCCCATGACAGTATCCCTTTAAAGTTTAATTTGTCTGGTTTTTTTTTCTGTTGTATACCACAATTTTTGTGGAGCTTACAGTGTACTTACTGCTTTCCTGAGCTTCCACGTTGGGACAGGGCAGAATTTCTATAATAAAACCTAAATATTATTTTTTTTCTTTTTAATATAGGCTTTTGAAGGTTGCTGGGAATTGTAGTTTAACAGCTGACCTTATGTTATGATTTGGGCTGTGAGTGCTGTGTTGCCCGGTCGGTTGGGATTATCTGCAGGATTGGTGCAGTGTGGAAACCTTTTTTTTTATTTTTCTTTTTTAAGATGGGAGTGCGGCTATTTGAAAGACAGGGAGTTAGGCGCTGTCCAATGGGAGTTGAGCCGGTGGTGGGCGCACAGGGCTGCCTGTTTGCTGGGAATATCCAGGTCAGAATTCCTAAGCACGTTCGTACCCTGGACACAGCCCGGTTTCCTTTGCACAAAAGGGGAGATTGTGTTTTTGCAGCTGGGGCTGACAGTTAGTGAGTAATGGCCTCTGTGTGCCGCAGTCACTTACAGCTGGACAGCCCTGCACCGAATATATTGCTCTCTCTGTGCTTTGCAGCTTTATGTGCTGGAGATGATCGGATCTGACAAACAGTTTAGCAGCACATTCTCTCTCGTAAAGGGCAACTTCACTCACAGACCATCTCCTGCCTGATGAAAGAAAAGAGAATTCTCTGCAACATCCCAATCTACATTCGTTCTATATTCTCGTTGACTTTAAAGGGATACTGTCATGGGAAAACATGATTTTTTTTTTTTTTTTTTTTCCCCAAAACGTATCAGTTAATAGTGCTGCTCCAGCAGAATTCTGCTCTGAAATCCGTTTCTCAAAAGAGAAAACAGATTTTTTTTTTTTTTATATTTAATTTTGAAATGTGACATGGGGCTCGACTTGTTGTCAGTTTCCCAGCTGCCCCAAGTCATGTGACTTGTGCTCTGATAAACTTCAGTCACTTGTTACTGCTGTACTGCAAGTTGCAGTGATATCACCCCTCCCTCCTTCCCTCCCAGCAGCCTAACAACAGAACAATGGGAAAGTAACCAGATAGCAGCTCCCTAACACAAGATAACAGCTGCCTGGTAGATCTAAGAACAGCACTCAATATTAAAATCCAGGTCCCACTGGGACACATTCAGTTACATTGAGTAGGAGAAACAACAGCCTGCCAGAAAGCAGTTCCATCCTAAAGTGCTGGCTCTTTCTGAAAGCACATGACCAGGCAAAATGACCTGAGATGCACCTACACACCAGTATTACAACTTAAACAATACACTGGTTCAGGAATGACATTTTATATTGTAGAGTGAAATATTTGCAGTGTAAACAGTGTCATTTAGAAATAAAAACGACACCTGTAAAATCAAGACAGAATCCCTTTAACGTTATTAATAGGGATGCACCAAATCCACTATTTTGCATTCGGCCAAATCCCAGAATCCTTTGTGGAAGATGCAGTCAAATACCAAACCGAATCCTAATTTGGAAATGCAAATTAGGGGCAGGAAAGGTGGAAAGTAGGAAAAAAATTGGTTTACTTCCTTGTTTTGTGATGAAAAATCACGTGAAATCCCGCCCTGCCCATAATTTGCATATACAAATTAAGATTGGTTCAGCCAGGCACAGGGATTCAGCCGAATACTGCTGAAATAGGCCAAATCCAGAACCAAATCCTGCATTCGGTGCAACCCTAGTTATTAGAGATTGTAAATACAGTCGAAAGCAGCCTCTGCCCGGCCATTTATATTCTCTGATTCTGTCTCTAGAAATAAATGTGACAAAAGCCGACTGACCGGCCTGGAGGAATATCTATTTGTCTGGGTCTGACCCTTGAAACAATGTAACAGGCGCCGGCCCTCCTCCAGGTCTGATTTAATTCGTTGGCCTTTGTTACATTGTTCTGGGAATACACCAGGAACACGTGCAGAATGGAGGGAAGATCTGGGACGTGTGTTAAACAAAATTGGGACGTCTAAAGTGTTTGGTGTAATAATAAAATCCCCAGATTTCAGTATGACGCCACTTCCAGTCTCCACTCCAACTCCCTGGTCTGTTTTAAACCAGCAGCTGCTCTTTATGTTCTTCCCTCGTTAATTCCCAGTTGGGGAGGCTGATATGTCATTTAGGCCTAATAGGATGAGGCAGATTGTTTTGGCTACAGACGCAATACAGGGTTATTATGGTACAAGTACAGGTATGGGATCAGTCATCCGGAAACTCCTTATCCAGAATGCTCCAAATTACGGAAAGGTTGTCTCCCATAGACTCTATTTTAGGGTGGTGGCACATGAGGCTACTGGGGGAAATTAGACTAATCTCCCCTAAATGCCTCCCGCTGGCTACAATGTAGATCAATGGCAGGATGGCACTCGGATCGCTTCGGGTTTCCGAAGTGGCCTGAAGTTTCCTAGTGAGGCAACTTCGGGCGACTTCTGCAAACAAAGCGTTCCGAATGCCATCCTGCCAGTGATTTACATTGTAGCCGGCGGGAAGGCTTTTAGGGGAGATTAGTCGCCCGAAGAAGAGGCGATTTGTTGCTGGGCGACTAATCTCCCCGAGTAGCCACGTCGGCCACTACCCTTATCCAAGTAATCCAACTTTTTTATAGGGATTCCTTTTTCTCTGTAATAATAAAACAGTATCTTGTACTTGATCCCAACTAAAATATAATTAATCCTTATTGGAAGCCTATTGGGTTTATTTAATGTTTACATGATTTTCGAGTAGACTTAAGGTATGAAGATCCAACTCATTGAAAGATCCATTATCCGGAAAGCCCCAGGTCCCGAGCATTCTGGATAACCGTACCTGTGGGTGGTATCTGGCACACGATGTTCATTATTGGTGCTGAACCCATACAGTGACCCCAGCCGCTGACTATGCCGTATGTACGTTCATGTGCGAGTAAATGATAAAGCGTTTAGGGATGCACCGAATACAGGATTCGGTTCGGGATTCGGGCAGGATTCTGCCTTTTAAGCAGGATTCAGCCGAATCCTTCTGGCCGAGACAAATCCTAATTTGCATATGTAAATTAGGGACGGGAGGGAAATCACTTTGTCACAAAACAAGGAAGTAAAAAATGTTTTCAGCTTCCCTCCCCTAATTTGCATATGCAAATTAGGGGTTAGGTTCGATATTCGCCGAATCTTTGGCAAAGGATTCGGGGGTTCGGCGAATCCAAAAAAGTGGATTCGCTGCATCTCTAAAAGCGTTACATCAAGGCACATGGACTGCAGAGCTTACAGTCTAACTATATGATGAGAATGACTATGTACATATTACAGCTATGGGGCCCCATTTCTCGGAAACCCGTTATCCAGAAAGCTTCGAATTGATTCAAGACCGTCTCCCCATTTTATTCCAAATAATTCAAATTTTTAAAAATGATTTCCGTTTTCCCTGTAATGACAAAACCGTAGCTTGTACTTGATCCAAACTAAGATATAATTAATCCTTATTGGAGGCAAAACCAGCCTATTGGGTTATTTAATGTTTATATGATTTTCTAGTGGACTTAAGGTATGAAGATCCAAAATACAGGAAGATCCGTTATCCGGAAAACACCAGGTCCCGAGCATTCTGGATAAACAGTCCAATACCTGTCCTCTAAAGGAAGCAGCAGGGCAGTTTCTAAATCTGTACAAACCTCCCATTAGCAACCAAGTCCTCTCATTCCTTTCTTTTAGGGCTGAATAAGACTCACGCTGGGTGGGACCATCACATCCTATGGATAAACTTATTTAACCTTCATAAATGTCCTGCCGTCAGTGCAGAATGAAGAACATGTGTGAGAAGAGCACAGGCCTATTAATGTCTCCCCTTCCCCATCCTAAAGCCTCATTTTGTATATATATATATATATATATATATATATATATCTCTATATCTATATCTATATAGTGCATTTTTGTGCCTTAAAGGGGTTGTTCGTCTTTGCGTTAACTTTTAGTATGATGTAAAGAGTGATATTTTGAGACCATTTGCAATTGGTTTTCATTTTTTATTATTTTGTGATTTTTGAGTTATTTAGCTTTTTGTTCAACAGCTCTTTAGTTTGCAAGTTCTCCAATCTGGTTGCTAGGGTCCACCTTTTCCTAGCAACCATGCATTGGTTTGAATAAGAGACTGGAATGTGAATAGGAGAGGCCCCGAATAGAAACTTAAGCAATAAAAAGTAGAGATAACAATACATTTTTAGCCCTACAGAGCATTTGTTCTTTAGATGGAGTCAGTGACCACCATATGAAAGCTGGAAAGAGTCAGAAGTAGAAGAAGGCAAATAATTCAAAAACGATATAAGATAAATAATGGCAACCAATTAAAGTTGCTTAGAATTGGCCATTTTATAACATACTAAAAATTAACTTAAAGGTGAACAACCCCTTTTAAGGGATTCTGACATGATTTTTATGATGTAGTTTTTATTTCTAAATTACACTACAAATAATTCACTCTACAATATAAAATTTGCAACAAGTGTATTTTTTAGCTGTAATATTGGTGTGTAGGTGCATCTCAGGTCATTTTGCCTGGTCATGTGCTTTCAGAAAGAGCCAGCACTTTAGGATGGAACTGCTTTCTGGCAGGCTGTTGTTTCTCCTACTCAATGTAACTGAATGTGTCTCCGTGGGACCTGGATTTTACTATTGAGTGCTGTTCTTATATCTACCAGGCAGCTGTTATCTTGTGTTAGGGAGCTGCTATCTGGTTACCTTCCCATTGTTCTGTTGTTTGGCTGCTGGGGGGTAAAGGGAGGGGGTGATATCACTACAACTTGCAGTAAAGAGTGACTGAAGTTTATCAGAGCTCAAGTCAAATGACTGGGGGCAGCTGGGAAACTGACAATATGTCTAGCCCCATGTCAGATTTCAAATTTAAATCAGTTTGCTCTTTTGAGTAATGGATTTCAGTGCAGAATTCTGCTGTAGCAGCACTATTAACTGATGCGTTTTGAAAATAAAACTTCAGATGACAGTATCCCTTTAACACTGCTACTAAATTCCTCCAATGCCAGGTTGGATTTGTCACTTGTAATAAGGTTAA